>OY744482.1:371505416-372705416 GCA_963556165.1 Tipula helvola
CAAATTCAGAGCCACAAAATTCGAAAATCTGCAAATGTGGTCCGATTTCGATGATTGATACCTCTATCAATAGGCGTTGAGACCTGCAATTGTCATACCAACGGTCATTTGGATCGGTCGAATATTTCTACACGTTTCGTAGAAAATTCAATTTTTTTGAAAATCAACTAAACTATAGCCCACAAATTCAGAGCCACAAAATTCGAAAATCTGCAAATGTGCTCCGATTTCGATGATTGATACCTCTATCAATAGGCGTTGAGACCTGTAATTGTCATACCAACGGCCATTTGGATCGTCGAATATTTCTACACGTTTCGTGGAAAATTCATTTTTTTTTGAAAATCAACTGAACTATAGCCCACAAATTCAGAGCCACAAAATTCGAAAATCTGCAAATGTGGTCCGATTTCGATGATTGATACCTCTATCAATAGGCGTTGAGACCTGCAATTGTCATACCAACGGTCATTTGGATCGGTCGAATATTTCTACACGTTTCGTAGAAAATTCAATTTTTTTGAAAATCAACTAAACTATAGCCCACAAATTCAGAGCCACAAAATTCGAAAATCTGCAAATGTGCTCCGATTTCGATGATTGATACCTCTATCAATAGGCGTTGAGACCTGCAATTGTCATACCAACGGTCATTTGGATCGGTCGAATATTTCTACACGTTTCGTGGAAAATTCATTTTTTTTGAAAATCAACTGAACTATAGCCCACAAATTCAGAGCCACAAAATTCGAAAATCTGCAAATGTGGTCCGATTTCGATGATTGATACCTCTATCAATAGGCGTTGAGACCTGCAATTGTCATACCAACGGTCATTTGGATCGGTCGAATATTTCTACACGTTTCGTAGAAAATTCAATTTTTTTGAAAATCAACTAAACTATAGCCCACAAATTCAGAGCCACAAAATTCGAAAATCTGCAAATGTGCTCCGATTTCGATGATTGATACCTCTATCAATAGGCGTTGAGACCTGCAATTGTCATACCAACGGTCATTTGGATCGGTCGAATATTTCTACACGTTTCGTGGAAAATTCAATTTTTTTGAAAATCAACTGAACTATAGCCCACAAATTCAGAGCCACAAAATTCGAAAATCTGCAAATGTGCCCCGATTTCGATGATTGATACCTCTATCAATAGGCGTTGAGACCTGTAATTGTCATACCAACGGCCATTTGGATCGGTCGAATATTTCTAAACGTTTCGTGGAAAATTCAATTTTTTTGAAAATCAACTGAACTATAGCCCACAAATTCAGAGCCACAAAATTCGAAAATCTGCAAATGTGCTCCGATTTCGATGATTGATACCTCTATCAATAGGCGTTGAGACCTGTAATTGTCATACCAATGGCCATTTGGATCGGTCGAATATTTCTACACGTTTCGTGGAAAATTCAATTTTTTTGAAAATCAACTGAACTATAGCCCACAAATTCAGAGCCACAAAATTCGAAAATCTGCAAATGTGCCCCGATTTCGATGATTGATACCTCTATCAATAGGCGTTGAGACCTGCAATTGTCATACCAATGGTCATTTGGATCGGTCGAATATTTCTACACGTTTCGTGGAAAATTCATTTTTTTAAAATCAACTGAACTATAGCCACTAATTCAGAGCCACAAAATTCGAAAAATCTGCAAATGTGCTCCGATTTCGATGATTGATACCTCTATCAATAGGCGTTGAGACCTGTAATTGTCATACCAACGGCCATTTGGATCGGTCGAATATTTCTACACGTTTCGTGGAAAATTCAATTTTTTTGAAAATCAACTGAACTATAGCCCACAAATTCAGAGCCACAAAATTCGAAAATCTGCAAATGTGCTCCGATTTCGATGATTGATACCTCTATCAATAGGCGTTGAGACCTGTAATTGTCATACCAACGGCCATTTGGATCGGTCGAATATTTCTAAACGTTTCGTGGAAAATTCAATTTTTTTGAAAATCAACTGAACTATAGCCCACAAATTAGAGCCACAAAATTCGAAAATCTGCAAATGTGCTCCGATTTCGATGATTGATACCTCTATCAATAGGCGTTGAGACCTGTAATTGTCATACCAATGGCCATTTGGATCGGTCGAATATTTCTACACGTTTCGTGGAAAATTCAATTTTTTTGAAAATCAACTGAACTATAGCCCACAAATTCAGAGCCACAAAATTCGAAAATCTGCAAATGTGCCCCGATTTCGATGATTGATACCTTATCAATAGGCGTTGAGACCTGCAATTGTCATACCAACGGTCATTTGGATCGGTCGAATATTTCTACACGTTTCGTGGAAAATTCAATTTTTTTGAAAATCAACTGAACTATAGCCCACTAATTCAGAGCCACAAAATTCGAAAATCTGCAAATGTGCTTCGATATCGATGATTGATACCTCTATCAATAGGCGTTGAGACCTGTAATTGTCATACCAACGGCCATTTGGATCGGTCGAATATTTCTACACGTTTCGTGGAAAATTCAATTTTTTTGAAAATCAACTGAACTATAGCCCACTAATTCAGAGCCACAAAATTCGAAAATTTGCAAATGTGGTCCGATTTCGATGATTGATACCTCTATCAATAGGCGTTGAGACCTGTAATTGTTATACCAACGGCCATTTGGATCGGTCGAATATTTCTACACGTTTCGTGGAAAATTCAATTTTTTTGAAAATCAACTGAACTATAGCCCACAAATTCAGAGCCACAAAATTCGAAAATTTGCAAATGTGCTCCGATTTCGATGATTGATACCTCTATCAATAGGCGTTGAGACCTGTAATTGTCATACCAACGGCCATTTGGATCGGTCGAATATTTCTACACGTTTCGTGGAAAATTCAATTTTTTTGAAAATCAACTGAACTATAGCCCACAAATTCAGAGCCACAAAATTCGAAAATCTGCAAATGTGCTCCGATTTCGATGATTAATACCTCTATCAATAGGCGTTGAGACCTGCAATTGTCATACCAACGGTCATTTGGATCGGTCGAATATTTCTACACGTTTCGTGGAAAATTAAATTTTTTTGAAAATCAACTGAACTATAGCCCACAAATTCAGAGCCACAAAATTCGAAAATCTGCAAATGTGCCCCGATTTCGATGATTGATACCTCTATCAATAGGCGTTGAGACCTGTAATTGTCATACCAACGGTCATTTGGATCGGTCGAATATTTCTACACGTTTCGTAGAAAATTCAATTTTTTTGAAAATCAACTGAACTATAGCCCACAAATTCAGAGCCACAAAATTCGAAAATCTGCAAATGTGGTCCGATTTCGATGATTGATACCTCTATCAATAGGCGTTGAGACCTGCAATTGTCATACCAACGGTCATTTGGATCGGTCGAATATTTCTACACGTTTCGTAGAAAATTCAATTTTTTGAAAATCAACTGAACTATAGCGAACAAATTCAGAGCCACAAAATTCGAAAATCTGCAAATGTGCTCCGATTTCGATGATTGATACCTCTATCAATAGGCGTTGAGACCTGTAATTGTCATACCAACGGCCATTTGGATCGGTCGAATATTTCTACACGTTTCGTGGAAAATTCATTTTTTTTGAAAATCAACTGAACTATAGCCCACAAATTCAGAGCCACAAAATTCGAAAATCTGCAAATGTGGTCCGATTTCGATGATTGATACCTCTATCAATAGGCGTTGAGACCTGCAATTGTCATACCAACGGTCATTTGGATCGGTCGAATATTTCTACACGTTTCGTAGAAAATTCAATTTTTTTGAAAATCAACTAAACTATAGCCCACAAATTCAGAGCCACAAAATTCGAAAATCTGCAAATGTGGTCCGATTTCGATGATTGATACCTCTATCAATAGGCGTTGAGACCTGCAATTGTCATACCAACGGTCATTTGGATCGGTCGAATATTTCTACACGTTTCGTGGAAAATTCATTTTTTTTGAAAATCAACTGAACTATAGCCCACAAATTCAGAGCCACAAAATTCGAAAATCTGCAAATGTGGTCCGATTTCGATGATTGATACCTCTATCAATAGGCGTTGAGACCTGCAATTGTCATACCAACGGTCATTTGGATCGGTCGAATATTTCTAAACGTTTCGTGGAAAATTCAATTTTTTTGAAAATCAACTGAACTATAGCCCACAAATTAGAGCCACAAAATTCGAAAATCTGCAAATGTGCTCCGATTTCGATGATTGATACCTCTATCAATAGGCGTTGAGACCTGTAATTGTCATACCAATGGCCATTTGGATCGGTCGAATATTTCTACACGTTTCGTGGAAAATTCAATTTTTTTGAAAATCAACTGAACTATAGCCCACAAATTCAGAGCCACAAAATTCGAAAATCTGCAAATGTGCCCCGATTTCGATGATTGATACCTCTATCAATAGGCGTTGAGACCTGCAATTGTCATACCAATGGTCATTTGGATCGGTCGAATATTTCTACACGTTTCGTGGAAAATTCATTTTTTTTTTAAAATCAACTGAACTATAGCCCACTAATTCAGAGCCACAAAATTCGAAAATCTGCAAATGTGCTCCGATTTCGATGATTGATACCTCTATCAATAGGCGTTGAGACCTGTAATTGTCATACCAACGGCCATTTGGATCGGTCGAATATTTCTACACGTTTCGTGGAAAATTCAATTTTTTTGAAAATCAACTGAACTATAGCCCACAAATTCAGAGCCACAAAATTCGAAAATCTGCAAATGTGCTCCGATTTCGATGATTGATACCTCTATCAATAGGCGTTGAGACCTGTAATTGTCATACCAACGGCCATTTGGATCGGTCGAATATTTCTAAACGTTTCGTGGAAAATTCAATTTTTTTGAAAATCAACTGAACTATAGCCCACAAATTCAGAGCCACAAAATTCGAAAATCTGCAAATGTGCTCCGATTTCGATGATTGATACCTCTATCAATAGGCGTTGAGACCTGTAATTGTCATACCAATGGCCATTTGGATCGGTCGAATATTTCTACACGTTTCGTGGAAAATTCAATTTTTTTGAAAATCAACTGAACTATAGCCCACAAATTCAGAGCCACAAAATTCGAAAATCTGCAAATGTGCCCCGATTTCGATGATTGATACCTCTATCAATAGGCGTTGAGACCTGCAATTGTCATACCAATGGTCATTTGGATCGGTCGAATATTTCTACACGTTTCGTGGAAAATTCATTTTTTTAAAATCAACTGAACTATAGCCCACTAATTCAGAGCCACAAAATTCGAAAATCTGCAAATGTGCTCCGATTTCGATGATTGATACCTCTATCAATAGGCGTTGAGACCTGTAATTGTCATACCAACGGCCATTTGGATCGGTCGAATATTTCTACACGTTTCGTGGAAAATTCAATTTTTTTGAAAATCAACTGAACTATAGCCCACAAATTCAGAGCCACAAAATTCGAAAATCTGCAAATGTGCTCCGATTTCGATGATTGATACCTCTATCAATAGGCGTTGAGACCTGTAATTGTCATACCAACGGCCATTTGGATCGGTCGAATATTTCTAAACGTTTCGTGGAAAATTCAATTTTTTTGAAAATCAACTGAACTATAGCCCACAAATTAGAGCCACAAAATTCGAAAATCTGCAAATGTGCTCCGATTTCGATGATTGATACCTCTATCAATAGGCGTTGAGACCTGTAATTGTCATACCAATGGCCATTTGGATCGGTCGAATATTTCTACACGTTTCGTGGAAAATTCAATTTTTTTGAAAATCAACTGAACTATAGCCCACAAATTCAGAGCCACAAAATTCGAAAATCTGCAAATGTGCCCCGATTTCGATGATTGATACCTCTATCAATAGGCGTTGAGACCTGCAATTGTCATACCAATGGTCATTTGGATCGGTCGAATATTTCTACACGTTTCGTGGAAAATTCAATTTTTTTAAAAATCAACTGAACTATAGCCCACAAATTCAGAGCCACAAAATTCGAAAATCTGCAAATGTCCTACGATTTCAATGATTGATACCTCTATCAATAGGCGTTGAGACCTGCAATTGTCATACCAACGGTCATTTGGATCGGTCGAATATTTCTACACGTTTCGTGGAAAATTCAATTTTTTTGAAAATCAACTGAACTATAGCCCACTAATTCAGAGCCACAAAATTCGAAAATCTGCAAATGTGCTTCGATATCGATGATTGATACCTCTATCAATAGGCGTTGAGACCTGTAATTGTCATACCAACGGCCATTTGGATCGGTCGAATATTTCTACACGTTTCGTGGAAAATTCAATTTTTTTGAAAATCAACTGAACTATAGCCCACTAATTCAGAGCCACAAAATTCGAAAATTTGCAAATGTGCTCCGATTTCGATGATTGATACCTCTATCAATAGGCGTTGAGACCTGTAATTGTCATACCAACGGCCATTTGGATCGGTCGAATATTTCTACACGTTTCGTGGAAAATTCAATTTTTTTGAAAATCAACTGAACTATAGCCCACTAATTCAGAGCCACAAAATTCGAAAATCTGCAAATGTGCTTCGATTTCGATGATTGATACCTCTATCAATAGGCGTTGAGACCTGTAATTGTCATACCAACGGCCATTTGGATCGGTCGAATATTTCTACACGTTTCGTGGAAAATTCAATTTTTTTGAAAATCAACTGAACTATAGCCCACTAATTCAGAGCCACAAAATTCGAAAATTTGCAAATGTGGTCCGATTTCGATGATTGATACCTCTATCAATAGGCGTTGAGACCTGTAATTGTTATACCAACGGCCATTTGGATCGGTCGAATATTTCTACACGTTTCGTGGAAAATTCAATTTTTTTGAAAATCAACTGAACTATAGCCCACAAATTCAGAGCCACAAAATTCGAAAATTTGCAAATGTGCTCCGATTTCGATGATTGATACCTCTATCAATAGGCGTTGAGACCTGTAATTGTCATACCAACGGCCATTTGGATCGGTCGAATATTTCTACACGTTTCGTGGAAAATTCAATTTTTTTGAAAATCAACTGAACTATAGCCCACAAATTCAGAGCCACAAAATTCGAAAATCTGCAAATGTGCTCCGATTTCGATGATTAATACCTCTATCAATAGGCGTTGAGACCTGCAATTGTCATACCAACGGTCATTTGGATCGGTCGAATATTTCTACACGTTTCGTGGAAAATTAAATTTTTTTGAAAATCAACTGAACTATAGCCCACAAATTCAGAGCCACAAAATTCGAAAATCTGCAAATGTGCCCCGATTTCGATGATTGATACCTCTATCAATAGGCGTTGAGACCTGTAATTGTCATACCAACGGTCATTTGGATCGGTCGAATATTTCTACACGTTTCGTAGAAAATTCAATTTTTTTGAAAATCAACTGAACTATAGCCCACAAATTCAGAGCCACAAAATTCGAAAATCTGCAAATGTGGTCCGATTTCGATGATTGATACCTCTATCAATAGGCGTTGAGACCTGCAATTGTCATACCAACGGTCATTTGGATCGGTCGAATATTTCTACACGTTTCGTAGAAAATTCAATTTTTTTGAAAATCAACTGAACTATAGCGAACAAATTCAGAGCCACAAAATTCGAAAATCTGCAAATGTGCTCCGATTTCGATGATTGATACCTCTATCAATAGGCGTTGAGACCTGTAATTGTCATACCAACGGCCATTTGGATCGGTCGAATATTTCTACACGTTTCGTGGAAAATTCATTTTTTTTGAAAATCAACTGAACTATAGCCCACAAATTCAGAGCCACAAAATTCGAAAATCTGCAAATGTGGTCCGATTTCGATGATTGATACCTCTATCAATAGGCGTTGAGACCTGCAATTGTCATACCAACGGTCATTTGGATCGGTCGAATATTTCTACACGTTTCGTAGAAAATTCAATTTTTTTGAAAATCAACTAAACTATAGCCCACAAATTCAGAGCCACAAAATTCGAAAATCTGCAAATGTGGTCCGATTTCGATGATTGATACCTCTATCAATAGGCGTTGAGACCTGCAATTGTCATACCAACGGTCATTTGGATCGGTCGAATATTTCTACACGTTTCGTGGAAAATTCATTTTTTTTGAAAATCAACTGAACTATAGCCCACAAATTCAGAGCCACAAAATTCGAAAATCTGCAAATGTGGTCCGATTTCGATGATTGATACCTCTATCAATAGGCGTTGAGACCTGCAATTGTCATACCAACGGTCATTTGGATCGGTCGAATATTTCTACACGTTTCGTAGAAAATTCAATTTTTTTGAAAATCAACTAAACTATAGCCCACAAATTCAGAGCCACAAAATTCGAAAATCTGCAAATGTGCTCCGATTTCGATGATTGATACCTCTATCAATAGGCGTTGAGACCTGTAATTGTCATACCAACGGCCATTTGGATCGGTCGAATATTTCTACACGTTTCGTGGAAAATTCATTTTTTTTGAAAATCAACTGAACTATAGCCCACAAATTCAGAGCCACAAAATTCGAAAATCTGCAAATGTGGTCCGATTTCGATGATTGATACCTCTATCAATAGGCGTTGAGACCTGCAATTGTCATACCAACGGTCATTTGGATCGGTCGAATATTTCTACACGTTTCGTAGAAAATTCAATTTTTTTGAAAATCAACTAAACTATAGCCCACAAATTCAGAGCCACAAAATTCGAAAATCTGCAAATGTGCTCCGATTTCGATGATTGATACCTCTATCAATAGGCGTTGAGACCTGCAATTGTCATACCAACGGTCATTTGGATCGGTCGAATATTTCTACACGTTTCGTGGAAAATTCATTTTTTTTGAAAATCAACTGAACTATAGCCCACAAATTCAGAGCCACAAAATTCGAAAATCTGCAAATGTGGTCCGATTTCGATGATTGATACCTCTATCAATAGGCGTTGAGACCTGCAATTGTCATACCAACGGTCATTTGGATCGGTCGAATATTTCTACACGTTTCGTAGAAAATTCAATTTTTTTGAAAATCAACTAAACTATAGCCCACAAATTCAGAGCCACAAAATTCGAAAATCTGCAAATGTGCTCCGATTTCGATGATTGATACCTCTATCAATAGGCGTTGAGACCTGTAATTGTCATACCAACGGCCATTTGGATCGGTCGAATATTTCTACACGTTTCGTGGAAAATTCATTTTTTTTGAAAATCAACTGAACTATAGCCCACAAATTCAGAGCCACAAAATTCGAAAATCTGCAAATGTGGTCCGATTTCGATGATTGATACCTCTATCAATAGGCGTTGAGACCTGCAATTGTCATACCAACGGTCATTTGGATCGGTCGAATATTTCTACACGTTTCGTAGAAAATTCAATTTTTTTGAAAATCAACTAAACTATAGCCCACAAATTCAGAGCCACAAAATTCGAAAATCTGCAAATGTGCTCCGATTTCGATGATTGATACCTCTATCAATAGGCGTTGAGACCTGTAATTGTCATACCAACGGTCATTTGGATCGGTCGAATATTTCTACACGTTTCGTAGAAAATTCAATTTTTTTGAAAATCAACTGAACTATAGCCCACAAATTCAGAGCCACAAAATTCGAAAATCTGCAAATGTGCTCCGATTTCGATGATTGATACCTCTATCAATAGGCGTTGAGACCTGTAATTGTCATACCAACGGTCATTTGGATCGGTCGAATATTTCTACACGTTTCGTGGAAAATTCAATTTTTTTGAAAATCAACTTAACTATAGCCCACTAATTCAGAGCTACAAAATTCGAAAATCTGCAAATGTGGTCCGATTTTGATGATTGATACCTCTATCAATAGGCATTGAGACCTGTAATTGTCATACCAACGGCCATTTGGATCGGTCGAATATTTCTACACGTTTCGTGGAAAATTCAATTTTTTTGAAAATCAACTGAACTATAGCCCACAAATTCAGAGCCACAAAATTCGAAAATCTGCAAATGTGCTCCGATTTCGATGATTGATACCTCTATCAATAGGCGTTGAGACCTGTAATTGTCATACCAACGGTCATTTGGATCGGTCGAATATTTCTACACGTTTCGTGGAAAATTCAATTTTTTTGAAAATCAACTGAACTATAGCCCACTAATTCAGAGCCACAAAATTCGAAAATCTGCAAATGTGGTCCGATTTTGATGATTGATACCTCTATCAATAGGCATTGAGACCTGTAATTGTCATACCAACGGCCATTTGGATCGGTCGAATATTTCTACACGTTTCGTGGAAAATTCAAGTTTTTTGAAAATCAACTGAACTATAGCCCACAAATTCAGAGCCACAAAATTCGAAAATCTGCAAATGTGCTCCGATTTCGATGATTGATACCTCTATCAATAGGCGTTGAGACCTGCAATTGTCATACCAACGGTCATTTGGATCGGTCGAATATTTCTACACGTTTCGTGGAAAATTCATTTTTTTTGAAAATCAACTGAACTATAGCCCACAAATTCAGAGCCACAAAATTCGAAAATCTGCAAATGTGGTCCGATTTCGATGATTGATACCTCTATCAATAGGCGTTGAGACCTGCAATTGTCATACCAACGGTCATTTGGATCGGTCGAATATTTCTACACGTTTCGTAGAAAATTCAATTTTTTTGAAAATCAACTAAACTATAGCCCACAAATTCAGAGCCACAAAATTCGAAAATCTGCAAATGTGCTCCGATTTCGATGATTGATACCTCTATCAATAGGCGTTGAGACCTGTAATTGTCATACCAACGGCCATTTGGATCGGTCGAATATTTCTACACGTTTCGTGGAAAATTCATTTTTTTTGAAAATCAACTGAACTATAGCCCACAAATTCAGAGCCACAAAATTCGAAAATCTGCAAATGTGGTCCGATTTCGATGATTGATACCTCTATCAATAGGCGTTGAGACCTGCAATTGTCATACCAACGGTCATTTGGATCGGTCGAATATTTCTACACGTTTCGTAGAAAATTCAATTTTTTTGAAAATCAACTAAACTATAGCCCACAAATTCAGAGCCACAAAATTCGAAAATCTGCAAATGTGCTCCGATTTCGATGATTGATACCTCTATCAATAGGCGTTGAGACCTGTAATTGTCATACCAACGGTCATTTGGATCGGTCGAATATTTCTACACGTTTCGTAGAAAATTCAATTTTTTTGAAAATCAACTGAACTATAGCCCACAAATTCAGAGCCACAAAATTCGAAAATCTGCAAATGTGCTCCGATTTCGATGATTGATACCTCTATCAATAGGCGTTGAGACCTGTAATTGTCATACCAACGGTCATTTGGATCGGTCGAATATTTCTACACGTTTCGTGGAAAATTCAATTTTTTTGAAAATCAACTTAACTATAGCCCACTAATTCAGAGCTACAAAATTCGAAAATCTGCAAATGTGGTCCGATTTTGATGATTGATACCTCTATCAATAGGCATTGAGACCTGTAATTGTCATACCAACGGCCATTTGGATCGGTCGAATATTTCTACACGTTTCGTGGAAAATTCAATTTTTTTGAAAATCAACTGAACTATAGCCCACAAATTCAGAGCCACAAAATTCGAAAATCTGCAAATGTGCTCCGATTTCGATGATTGATACCTCTATCAATAGGCGTTGAGACCTGTAATTGTCATACCAACGGTCATTTGGATCGGTCGAATATTTCTACACGTTTCGTGGAAAATTCAATTTTTTTGAAAATCAACTGAACTATAGCCCACTAATTCAGAGCCACAAAATTCGAAAATCTGCAAATGTGCTACGATTTCGATGATTGATACCTCTATCAATAGGCGTTGAGACCTGCAATTGTCATACCAACGGTCATTTGGATCGGTCGAATATTTCTACACGTTTAGTGGAAAATTCAATTTTTTTGAAAATCAACTGAACTATAGCCCACAAATTCAGAGCCACAAAATTCGAAAATCTGCAAATGTGGTCCGATTTTGATGATTGATACCTCTATCAATAGGCATTGAGACCTGTAATTGTCATACCAACGGCCATTTGGATCGGTCGAATATTTCTACACGTTTCGTGGAAAATTCAAGTTTTTTGAAAATCAACTGAACTATAGCCCACAAATTCAGAGCCACAAAATTCGAAAATCTGCAAATGTGCTCCGATTTCGATGATTGATACCTCTATCAATAGGCGTTGAGACCTGCAATTGTCATACCAACGGTCATTTGGATCGGTCGAATATTTCTACACGTTTCGTGGAAAATTCAATTTTTTTGAAAATCAACTGAACTATAGCCCACTAATTCAGAGCCACAAAATTCGAAAATCTGCAAATGTGGTCCGATTTTGATGATTGATACCTCTATCAAAAGGCATTGAGACCTGTAATTGTCATACCAACGGCCATTTGGATCGGTCGAATATTTCTACACGTTTCGTGGAAAATTCATTTTTTTTGAAAATCAACTGAATTATAGCCCACTAATTCAGAGCCACAAAATTCGAAAATCTGCAAATGTGCTCAGATTTCGATGATTGATACCTCTATCAATAGGCGTTGAGACCTGTAATTGTCATACCAACGGCCATTTGGATCGGTCGAATATTTCTACACGTTTCGTGGAAAATTCAATTTTTTTGAAAATCAACTGAACTATAGCCCACAAATTCAGAGCCACAAAATTCGAAAATCTGCAAATGTGCTCCGATTTCGATGATTGATACCTCTATCAATAGGCGTTGAGACCTGTAATTGTCATACCAACGGCCATTTGGATCGGTCGAATATTTCTAAACGTTTCGTGGAAAATTCAATTTTTTTGAAAATCAACTGAACTATAGCCCACAAATTAGAGCCACAAAATTCGAAAATCTGCAAATGTGCTCCGATTTCGATGATTGATACCTCTATCAATAGGCGTTGAGACCTGTAATTGTCATACCAATGGTCATTTGGGTCGGTCGAATATTTCTACACGTTTCGTGGAAAATTCAATTTTTTTGAAAATCAACTGAACTATAGCCCACAAATTCAGAGCCACAAAATTCGAAAATCTGCAAATGTGCCCCGATTTCGATGATTGATACCTCTATCAATAGGCGTTGAGACCTGCAATTGTCATACCAATGGTCATTTGGATCGGTCGAATATTTCTACACGTTTCGTGGAAAATTCAATTTTTTTAAAAATCAACTGAACTATAGCCCACAAATTCAGAGCCACAAAATTCGAAAATCTGCAAATGTGCTACGATTTCAATGATTGATACCTCTATCAATAGGCGTTGAGACCTGCAATTGTCATACCAACGGTCATTTGGATCGGTCGAATATTTCTACACGTTTCGTGGAAAATTCAATTTTTTTGAAAATCAACTGAACTATAGCCCACTAATTCAGAGCCACAAAATTCGAAAATCTGCAAATGTGCTTCGATTTCGATGATTGATACCTCTATCAATAGGCGTTGAGACCTGTAATTGTCATACCAACGGCCATTTGGATCGGTCGAATATTTCTACACGTTTCGTGGAAAATTCAATTTTTTTGAAAATCAACTGAACTATAGCCCACTAATTCAGAGCCACAAAATTCGAAAATTTGCAAATGTGCTCCGATTTCGATGATTGATACCTCTATCAATAGGCGTTGAGACCTGTAATTGTCATACCAACGGCCATTTGGATCGGTCGAATATTTCTACACGTTTCGTGGAAAATTCAATTTTTTTGAAAATCAACTGAACTATAGCCCACTAATTCAGAGCCACAAAATTCGAAAATCTGCAAATGTGCTTCGATTTCGATGATTGATACCTCTATCAATAGGCGTCGAGACCTGTAATTGTCATACCAACGGCCATTTGGATCGGTCGAATATTTCTACACGTTTCGTGGAAAATTCAATTTTTTTGAAAATCAACTGAACTATAGCCCACTAATTCAGAGCCACAAAATTCGAAAATTTGCAAATGTGGTCCGATTTCGATGATTGATACCTCTATCAATAGGCGTTGAGACCTGTAATTGTTATACCAACGGCCATTTGGATCGGTCGAATATTTCTACACGTTTCGTGGAAAATTCAATTTTTTTGAAAATCAACTGAACTATAGCCCACAAATTCAGAGCCACAAAATTCGAAAATTTGCAAATGTGGTCCGATTTCGATGATTGATACCTCTATCAATAGGCGTTGAGACCTGTAATTGTCATACCAACGGCCATTTGGATCGGTCGAATATTTCTACACGTTTCGTGGAAAATTAAATTTTTTTGAAAATCAACTGAACTATAGCCCACAAATTCAGAGCCACAAAATTCGAAAATCTGCAAATGTGCCCCGATTTCGATGATTAATACCTCTATCAATAGGCGTTGAGACCTGCAATTGTCATACCAACGGTCATTTGGATCGGTCGAATATTTCTACACGTTTCGTGGAAAATTCATTTTTTTTGAAAATCAACTGAACTATAGCCCACAAATTCAGAGCCACAAAATTCGAAAATCTGCAAATGTGGTCCGATTTCGATGATTGATACCTCTATCAATAGGCGTTGAGACCTGCAATTGTCATACCAACGGTCATTTGGATCGGTCGAATATTTCTACACGTTTCGTAGAAAATTCAATTTTTTTGAAAATCAACTGAACTATAGCCCACAAATTCAGAGCCACAAAATTCGAAAATCTGCAAATGTGCTCCGATTTCGATGATTGATACCTCTATCAATAGGCGTTGAGACCTGCAATTGTCATACCAACGGTCATTTGGATCGGTCGAATATTTCTACACGTTTCGTGGAAAATTCAATTTTTTTGAAAATCAACTGAACTATAGCCCACTAATTCAGAGCCACAAAATTCGAAAATCTGCAAATGTGGTCCGATTTTGATGATTGATACCTCTATCAATAGGCATTGAGACCTGTAATTGTCATACCAACGGCCATTTGGATCGGTCGAATATTTCTACACGTTTCGTGGAAAATTCAATTTTTTTGAAAATCAACTGAACTATAGCCCACTAATTCAGAGCCACAAAATTCGAAAATCTGCAAATGTGCTTCGATTTCGATGATTGATACCTCTATCAATAGGCGTTGATACCTGTAATTGTCATACCAACGGCCATTTGGATCGGTCGAATATTTCTACACGTTTCGTGGAAAATTCAATTTTTTTGAAAATCAACTGAACTATAGCCCACAAATTCAGAGCCACAAAATTCGAAAATCTGCAAATGTGCCCCGATTTCGATGATTGATACCTCTATCAATAGGCGTTGAGACCTGCAATTGTCATACCAATGGTCATTTGGATCGGTCGAATATTTCTACACGTTTCGTGGAAAATTCAATTTTTTTGAAAATCAACTGAACTATAGCCCACTAATTCAGAGCCACAAAATTCGAAAATCTGCAAATGTGCTTCGATTTCGATGATTGATACCTCTATCAATAGGCGTTGAGACCTGTAATTGTCATACCAACGGCCATTTGGATCGGTCGAATATTTCTACACGTTTCGTGGAAAATTCAATTTTTTTGAAAATCAACTGAACTATAGCCCACTAATTCAGAGCCACAAAATTCGAAAATCTGCAAATGTGCTTCGATTTCGATGATTGATACCTCTATCAATAGGCGTTGAGACCTGTAATTGTCATACCAACGACCATTTGGATCGGTCGAATATTTCTACACGTTTCGTGGAAAATTCAATTTTTTTGAAAATCAACTGAACTATAGCCCACTAATTCAGAGCCACAAAATTCGAAAATTTGCAAATGTGCTCCGATTTCGATGATTGATACCTCTATCAATAGGCGTTGAGACCTGTAATTGTCATACCGACGGCCATTTGGATCGGTCGAATATTTCTACACGTTTCGTGGAAAATTCAATTTTTTTGAAAATCAACTGAACTATAGCCCACTAATTCAGAGCCACAAAATTCGAAAATCTGCAAATGTGCTTCGATTTCGATGATTGATACCTCTATCAATAGGCGTTGAGACCTGTAATTGTCATACCAACGGCCATTTGGATCGGTCGAATATTTCTACACGTTTCGTGGAAAATTCATTTTTTTTAAAAATCAACTGAACTATAGCCCACAAATTCAGAGCCACAAAATTCGAAAATCTGCAAATGTGCCCCGATTTCGATGATTGATACCTCTATCAATAGGCGTTGAGACCTGCAATTGTCATACCAACGGTCATTTGGATCGGTCGAATATTTCTACACGTTTCGTGGAAAATTAAATTTTTTTGAAAATCAACTGAACTATAGCCCACAAATTCAGAGCCACAAAATTCGAAAATCTGCAAATGTGCCCCGATTTCGATGATTGATACCTCTATCAATAGGCGTTGAGACCTGCAATTGTCATACCCACGGTCATTTGGATCGGTCGAATATTTCTACACGTTTCGTAGAAAATTCAATTTTTTTGAAAATCAACTGAACTATAGCCCACAAATTCAGAGCCACAAAATTCGAAAATCTGCAAATGTGCCCCGATTTCGATGATTGATACCTCTATCAATAGGCGTTGAGACCTGCAATTGTCATACCAACGGTCATTTGGATCGGTCGAATATTTCTACACGTTTCGTGGAAAATTAAATTTTTTTGAAAATCAACTGAACTATAGCCCACAAATTCAGAGCCACAAAATTCGAAAATCTGCAAATGTGCCCCGATTTCGATGATTGATACCTCTATCAATAGGCGTTGAGACCTGCAATTGTCATACCAACGGCCATTTGGATCGGTCGAATATTTCTACACGTTTCGTGAAAAATTCAATTTTTTTGAAAATCAACTGAACTATAGCCCACAAATTCAGAGCCACAAAATTCGAAAATCTGCAAATGTGCTCCGATTTCGATGATTGATACCTCTATCAATAGGCGTTGAGACCTGCAATTGTCATACCAACGGCCATTTGGATCGGTCGAATATTTCTACACGTTTCGTGAAAAATTCAATTTTCTTGAAAATCAACTAAACTATAGCGAACAAATTCAGAGCTACAAAATTCGAAAATCTGCAAATGTGCTCCGATTTCGATGATTGATACCTCTATCAATAGGCATTGAGACCTGTAATTGTCATACCAACGGCCATTTGGATCGGTCGAATATTTCTACACGTTTCGTGGAAAATTCAATTTTTTTGAAAATCAACTGAACTATAGCCCACTAATTCAGAGCCACAAAATTCGAAAATTTGCAAATGTGCTCCGATTTCGATGATTGATACCTCTATCAATAGGGGTTGAGACCTGTAATTGTCATACCAACGGTCATTTGGATCGGTCGAATATTTCTACACGTTTCGTGGAAAATTCAATTTTTTTGAAAATCAACTGAACTATAGCCCACTAATTCAGAGCCACAAAATTCGAAAATCTGCAAATGTGGTCCGATTTTGATGATTGATACCTCTATCAATAGGCATTGAGACCTGTAATTGTCATACCAACGGCCATTTGGATCGGTCGAATATTTCTACACGTTTCGTGGAAAATTCAATTTTTTTGAAAATCAACTGAACTATAGCCCACAAATTCAGAGCCACAAAATTCGAAAATCTGCAAATGTGCTCCGATTTCGATGATTGATACCTCTATCAATAGGCGTTGAGACCTGTAATTGTCATACCAACGGTCATTTGGATCGGTCGAATATTTCTACACGTTTCGTGGAAAATTCAATTTTTTTGAAAATCAACTGAACTATAGCCCACTAATTCAGAGCCACAAAATTCGAAAATCTGCAAATGTGCTCCGATTTCGATGATTGATACCTCTATCAATAGGCGTTGAGACCTGCAATTGTCATACCAACGGTCATTTGGATCGGTCGAATATTTCTACACGTTTAGTGGAAAATTCAATTTTTTTGAAAATCAACTGAACTATAGCCCACAAATTCAGAGCCACAAAATTCGAAAATCTGCAAATGTGGTCCGATTTTGATGATTGATACCTCTATCAATAGGCATTGAGACCTGTAATTGTCATACCAACGGCCATTTGGATCGGTCGAATATTTCTACACGTTTCGTGGAAAATTCAAGTTTTTTGAAAATCAACTGAACTATAGCCCACAAATTCAGAGCCACAAAATTCGAAAATCTGCAAATGTGCTCCGATTTCGATGATTGATACCTCTATCAATAGGCGTTGAGACCTGCAATTGTCATACCAACGGTCATTTGGATCGGTCGAATATTTCTACACGTTTCGTGGAAAATTCAATTTTTTTGAAAATCAACTGAACTATAGCCCACTAATTCAGAGCCACAAAATTCGAAAATCTGCAAATGTGGTCCGATTTTGATGATTGATACCTCTATCAATAGGCATTGAGACCTGTAATTGTCATACCAACGGCCATTTGGATCGGCCGAATATTTCTACACGTTTCGTGGAAAATTCAATTTTTTTGAAAATCAACTGAACTATAGCCCACAAATTCAGAGCCACAAAATTCGAAAATCTGCAAATGTGCCCCGATTTCGATGATTGATACCTCTATCAATAGGCGTTGAGACCTGCAATTGTCATACCAATGGTCATTTGGATCGGTCGAATATTTCTACACGTTTCGTGGAAAATTCAATTTTTTTGAAAATCAACTGAACTATAGCCCACTAATTCAGAGCCACAAAATTCGAAAATCTGCAAATGTGCCCCGATTTCGATGATTGATACCTCTATCAATAGGCGTTGAGACCTGCAATTGTCATACCCACGGTCATTTGGATCGGTCGAATATTTCTACACGTTTCGTAGAAAATTCAATTTTTTTGAAAATCAACTGAACTATAGCCCACAAATTCAGAGCCACAAAATTCGAAAATCTGCAAATGTGCCCCGATTTCGATGATTGATACCTCTATCAATAGGCGTTGAGACCTGCAATTGTCATACCAACGGTCATTTGGATCGGTCGAATATTTCTACACGTTTCGTGGAAAATTAAATTTTTTTGAAAATCAACTGAACTATAGCCCACAAATTCAGAGCCACAAAATTCGAAAATCTGCAAATGTGCCCCGATTTCGATGATTGATACCTCTATCAATAGGCGTTGAGACCTGCAATTGTCATACCCACGGTCATTTGGATCGGTCGAATATTTCTACACGTTTCGTAGAAAATTCAATTTTTTTGAAAATCAACTGAACTATAGCCCACAAATTCAGAGCCACAAAATTCGAAAATCTGCAAATGTGCCCCGATTTCGATGATTGATACCTCTATCAATAGGCGTTGAGACCTGCAATTGTCATACCAACGGTCATTTGGATCGGTCGAATATTTCTACACGTTTCGTGGAAAATTAAATTTTTTTGAAAATCAACTGAACTATAGCCCACAAATTCAGAGCCACAAAATTCGAAAATCTGCAAATGTGCCCCGATTTCGATGATTGATACCTCTATCAATAGGCGTTGAGACCTGCAATTGTCATACCAACGGCCATTTGGATCGGTCGAATATTTCTACACGTTTCGTGAAAAATTCAATTTTTTTGAAAATCAACTGAACTATAGCCCACAAATTCAGAGCCACAAAATTCGAAAATCTGCAAATGTGCTCCGATTTCGATGATTGATACCTCTATCAATAGGCGTTGAGACCTGCAATTGTCATACCAACGGCCATTTGGATCGGTCGAATATTTCTACACGTTTCGTGAAAAATTCAATTTTTTTGAAAATCAACTAAACTATAGCGAACAAATTCAGAGCCACAAAATTCGAAAATCTGCAAATGTGCTCCGATTTCGATGATTGATACCTCTATCAATAGGCATTGAGACCTGTAATTGTCATACCAACGGCCATTTGGGTCGGTCGAATATTTCTACACGTTTCGTGGAAAATTCAATTTTTTTGAAAATCAACTGAACTATAGCCCACTAATTCAGAGCCACAAAATTCGAAAATTTGCAAATGTGCTCCGATTTCGATGATTGATACCTCTATCAATAGGGGTTGAGACCTGTAATTGTCATACCAACGGTCATTTGGATCGGTCGAATATTTCTACACGTTTCGTGGAAAATTCAATTTTTTTGAAAATCAACTGAACTATAGCCCACTAATTCAGAGCCACAAAATTCGAAAATCTGCAAATGTGGTCCGATTTTGATGATTGATACCTCTATCAATAGGCATTGAGACCTGTAATTGTCATACCAACGGCCATTTGGATCGGTCGAATATTTCTACACGTTTCGTGGAAAATTCAATTTTTTTGAAAATCAACTGAACTATAGCCCACAAATTCAGAGCCACAAAATTCGAAAATCTGCAAATGTGGTCCGATTTTGATGATTGATACCTCTATCAATAGGCATTGAGACCTGTAATTGTCATACCAACGGCCATTTGGATCGGTCGAATATTTCTACACGTTTCGTGGAAAATTCAAGTTTTTTGAAAATCAACTGAACTATAGCCCACAAATTCAGAGCCACAAAATTCGAAAATCTGCAAATGTGCTCCGATTTCGATGATTGATACCTCTATCAATAGGCGTTGAGACCTGCAATTGTCATACCAACGGTCATTTGGATCGGTCGAATATTTCTACACGTTTCGTGGAAAATTCAATTTTTTTGAAAATCAACTGAACTATAGCCCACTAATTCAGAGCCACAAAATTCGAAAATCTGCAAATGTGGTCCGATTTTGATGATTGATACCTCTATCAATAGGCATTGAGACCTGTAATTGTCATACCAACGGCCATTTGGATCGGTCGAATATTTCTACACGTTTCGTGGAAAATTCATTTTTTTTGAAAATCAACTGAACTATAGCCCACTAATTCAGAGCCACAAAATTCGAAAATCTGCAAATGTGCTCAGATTTCGATGATTGATACCTCTATCAATAGGCGTTGAGACCTGTAATTGTCATACCAACGGCCATTTGGATCGGTCGAATATTTCTACACGTTTCGTGGAAAATTCAATTTTTTTGAAAATCAACTGAACTATAGCCCACTAATTCAGAGCCACAAAATTCGAAAATCTGCAAATGTGGTCCGATTTTGATGATTGATACCTCTATCAATAGGCATTGAGACCTGTAATTGTCATACCAACGGCCATTTGGATCGGTCGAATATTTCTACACGTTTCGTGGAAAATTCAATTTTTTTGAAAATCAACTGAATTATAGCCCACAAATTCAGAGCCACAAAATTCGAAAATCTGCAAATGTGCTCCGATTTCGATGATTGATACCTCTATCAATAGGCGTTGAGACCTGTAATTGTCATACCAACGGTCATTTGGATCGGTCGAATATTTCTACACGTTTCGTGGAAAATTCAATTTTTTTGAAAATCAACTGATTTATAGCCCACAAATTCAGAGCCACAAAATTCGAAAATCTGCAAATGTGCCCCGATTTCGATGATTGATACCTCTAGCATTTAACAGGTTTTTAATTTGGGATGGTTTACAATTGACGACTGGTATGGTGTGCTCTAGCGGACAATAGTGAACTACGAGACTTCTAATAACAAAAATTTGCTATCTGAAGTTATATGGAAATAGTGTCTATTTAATTTGAATTGTTAGTTATTAAAAGTGTGATGGTCGGAAAATCTAGTTAATCTATTAAGTAGTTCAAAGTGTTTTTTATTTGTATATTTGGTTCAATTGGAACAGTTTTATCGTTTTAAATGCTCGAAAACCGTGCTTAAAAATTGCAGAAATTTAATATTAAGATACTTGATACTAAAAGCATAACTGTTTTAAAAATATTAAATTTTGGCTTGTATTTATCTGTTAAAACGTGGTGAATATGCTCTAATTTAGTTTGAAAAAGGTTTAGTGACTCAAAGATGTATTTATAGTAAATTTGAAATAGACACTATTTCCATGTAACTTCATATAGCAAATTTTTGTTATTAGAAGTCTCGTAGTTTACTATTGTCCGCTTAAGACGCTTTTTCAACTTTATCGGTCGTCCGTCAATGTACAAAATAACTATCGCGACTCGTGCATTCCAAGCGACGAATAGAATAAATGTATTATAATAAAACTGTTTGCATTTCCTTTGAAGTGAAAAATGAAATTCAAATAAAAAGATGTTCTCTTCGTTTCAAGAGATCAGATGTATTTTCGTTTCAAACATAACGTTAACATAAAATTAAAACACGTTTTAATGACTCAGATTTTGTTTTTTTTAAATATATATTTATTATTAACATCATATTAAATTTACAACTCAATTATAATTATTAATTTCTTTCATTTGTTTAAAATAATTATTTTCCAATTTAATTAATTTTATTGATTTCAATAAAACTGTAATCAAATTATTTTTATTTTATTCTTTCAATATTACATAAATAAATATTTTCATCAATAAATGTAGATTTTATTGTTGTTGTTGTTTTTTATATATTTAATTAGTTGTGTATGAGTAACGTCTATTAGTTTTATATGTTGTTGTTTTTTTTTTGATAATTATTTATTATAACTAAATGAATTATAAATTAATTATGTAACTTAAAATTAAAATAATAATATTGTCTTACACATTTGCATGCGTATCTAAAATCAAAATATAATTTAATAGTGGTCTATATAATTTTATAAAATAAATTAAATATAATTAAATATATTTTTATTTTGAATACACACAGCCATTTTTTAAATTAAAATTATTATTTCGGTTAAACAAAAAAATTTATATGTGTATAAATAAATTATTTTGAAATATATAATTAAAAAAAAAAACAATTTTTAATTAATTTTTTACTTGGTTTCTTTCTTCTTTGAAGATATGTGTAATTTATTATAAAATTTAATATTTTTTCATATTCCTTTGTCATAATTTTTATTTTTTATTTTTATGAATGAAAAAGTTTAAATTGGAGTTTATTTTTATGTCATTTTGGTGTTAATTAAAACGACAAAATAATATAAAAAATAAAAACTTTTATGACATAAACAAAATAAAATAAAATTAAATTAAATTTACGTGTGTTTATTATGCTGTAACCTCAAAATATTAATATAATATTTGATTTGGTCATTTTGAAAGATCGGTATATTATTAATTAATATTTATAGATGTGATTTAGAATAATATAAAATCTTACTTTACCGTTATGCGATAATTCTACATAGATCGTGGCAGCTTTTTAAATAATAGAAATGCCATTATTTTTATTTGTGGCATGGACAAAGACAGATTAAAATTTATATAAAGTAAATTTGGATTATTTTATGAAATGGATTAATTTAATTTGATTTAATTAAATTAAAATCAAAAACTATGGCCCAATTATTTTTACTATATATTTGTATTTTTAATCTTTTTAATTAAGCAGAACACGTCTTCGGTGGCCTTCATTTTTTCATAAGGTTTGGAAAAGCATTCCTTTAGTAATTTAAAAATACACTAAAGGTATAAATAAATAAAAATTCGTTTAATTTAATTAGTGTAGGTGACAAGTATTTCGTAATAGGCTTATTTATTATTTGTATTTGTTCAATTTAATAATTAAAAATGTGATATGCCTCAATGTTACGCTGATCATTGCGTAAAATACCTTTATATTGAAACTGTTGTCAGATATCCCTGAAGTAGAAAATTTATCCGACAGTTACTTATATAAGTATCCTTTCCGGTAATATAATCCTTTTCCATAATATAATCCTTTCTGGTATTAAACATTAGCGAACTGAACGCTTTTACAAGGCTTAGCAGAATCTGTCTGGTTAAAGTATTGGAATTTTAATAGTTTATTAAAAATACTAAAGTGATTTTTCCACCCCTTCGTTGAATGAGTTGATGTCTTTTCAAATGTCTGTTGAAGTTATCCCAGACTTTCTTCTCAGGAAAATTTGAAATGAACTCGTTAACATGAGTGTTAAAACCCATCCCAGACTTTTTTAGTACACCATTTAAAGGAAAAATCCGGACTGAGAAATGTCAAATAATACGAAAATGGCGCCATCTTTTGATTGTTCACTTAATTATGGCCCTTAATTACGGCAGAATAAGTTTTAGTTTGAACTGTTATATTTGTTGGCGAAACATTTATTTTATAAAGCTGTTATTATAAACTGTTATTATATTATTTTATAAACTGTTTTAGTTCGATTATAAGAAGCTAAATTGGTAGTCTAGTCGTTAAGTTGATCGATTGTAAAACTTATAATTATAATTCTAAACAAACGGCACCAACGGCTTTTCATTATTATAAAACTGACATTTATAGTGAAACAATATAATCCGGATCAAATTGATGCCCTTTGAAAACAAAAGTAAATATGTTTGGATCAATGTACTCGTACTGATATCGATCGTTCAAAGGCTACAAAGAACTAAAGATTACTAAAACTTTACCATGTTTTCTTGAAATTTCCAGAATATTCCTACACTGAAATAAGAAACAGAGTGGGCAAGTTAACTCTTGAAATGATTAGAGGGATTTATAACCAAATATTATATCATTTTAAACCGATACTTCCTTACCACTGGCCTAACTACAAATTTCGCGCCCTCCGCAAAATTATTTTTCTATCAGCCTCGTGCGATCGGGGGCTTCCCTCCCTCTTGGGAATACGATGTAAAATGAAGTTTGGCACTTTAAACGGCAATTGTCAATTAATCGGCAAAAAGAATACCAAAATTTGGTTTCCGTTGCAAGTGACATGACTAAGGGAATGGGGATGAGCAAATAGATCCACGGCAAGAGAACGCCAGACACGGTAACCGAGTGTGATTAGGTCCCTTTCAACATCGTCGATCGATCAAGCATATAGTAGGGTTGGCCGCTAGTCTGCTTAAAATGCCTGTTTGGTGGTCCGCTTGTAAGAACGAAAAATCTTACTTTTTGATACTTCCAGTGACGAAGAGGATTAATTTTTATTGGTATTGCAGCCGTTGCGGATCTAAATCTAAACCTGTTCTGTATCTAAATACTCGACTTCGGAATGTTGGTCTGCCTGTTTTCTTTATATAAAAATAAATTAATTTTACTTAGTTCCTACTTCAATTATAAAATTAACCAAAATTCGAAAGCGTCAAAATTTATCTTCAGTAGCTATGTAAATTTGTATGGGAAATTTCTCTTAGCTCGAGTTGCATACTGATCTTAACACATAAAAACACAAGACTCTTAATTATTTAAAAAAACATCAACATTTTACAAAAAATTATAGGATATTCAAAAACTAAGTAGGCGCTATTAAAAAATAAGAAATTTGAGAGGTGTCAAAATGTATCTCTACACATTTTGTTTAGTTCCTTTTTTATCTGTATCATTTACAGCTTAGCTCGAGCTGCGTACCGACCTTATGCGTTTATTAATAGCAAGACATTCCCATTTCTGTGGCATTGGTATTTCTGTGACGTTTTATTGGCTTTTTGTGACATTTAAATGATTGAAATTTCAGCGATATATTGATCGATACATTATTTTGTAAATTGCTTAAATGTTCGAAAAGCGCCGACCTACCAGGAAATTTAAAAATTAAGCAAACTAACATTAAATGACATTTCATAATATAGTAAACGTCAAATTGGTATAGCTCGTTCAGTTTCAAATTTCTCCTACTGAATTCCTACTGAGTAATGCCTGTATTCCATGGAAAAAATTGACTGACAGTAAAAAAAAAACGAAAAGAGAAAAATAATTTGATGCCCCATATAAGAGACAAAGCCAACGTGTTTTTTTTATTTTATAGCAAAATTATTTTGCTATAAAATAAAAAACAACAAAAAACGTTGTCTTTGTCTCTTATATGGAGTATCAGATTTTTTTTCTCTTTTCGATTTTTTTGACTGTCACTCAATTTTTCCCATGGAATTGAGGCAGTTTTAGTTTATTATGATAGAATTGTGAGTTTTTGTTTTGTTTTTATACAAAAATGTTCATGATTTGCGTTCAAAACGCAAAAACAAATGAAATTGTCAAAATTTATCTTCACATTTATCATCCGGGAAGATAAATATGAACTGAAAAATGTGTAGAGATAAAATAGAGACATCTGTATTCTAATAAGAAAACTCTTATTTCGCTAGCTGAACTGCGTACCGCAAAGGTAAGGGAATTCAGCGGCGAAATTTTCATTTTGGTTTTCGCTTGTGTCAATTTTATATGAAAAATTTGAATTTGCAAAGCATGCTAGATTGTTTTGTTTTTTTGGTTTTCTTCGCACTCATCGTATTGATTTATTTTTTTCTGTTTGGCTCTTTTTGATTTATTTTAATTTTGATTGTTAAGCGGAGACTTGTTGCTTTTTTTCTTACCATTGGTTTTAGATATGGATATATGATGACGTCATTAAATTGAATTTTCTCTTATTAATACATATTGTTATTGTTGTAGAATGTTTTTTAATTTAATTTCCCTTATTTTCGTTTGATTATTGCTGGAAAATAGGAAAATTTGAGAATCAGTGTTTTAAATGAGTAAGACATTGAGTTGTTTTTTAGCGATTTCAGAAAAAAATATTTAACTGGGTTTAACTTTTAATTCATGTTTTTCCGTCAACCGAATTAGTGTTTCTACTATATCCCTTATTTCAAGTTCATTGTTCACATGCTCCGGCTCTATTTACATCAAGATGGTTCTGGTTTTATACACAAGTGTAGTTTTAAGGGTATTAATTCATTTATTTAGTTCATATTCCATATACTACTAAAATTATTTGTTTTGGCAAAATATTTATTAAACTATTTTGTGAGTATTGTCAGTTTAAATTTGAAATGTGTCTAAAAGTCAATTGTTAGTATAGCAATAGGGTTAAAGTTATTGTTCCTGAGTAATAAATTCTCTTGGTATATAAGATCGTATATAAACCTTAATAACAAATTATTAAGGGACCCCATTAGGCTGGAGAAATTGTTGGATAAATGTGCTGGGAGATATGTATAGTACAGAAAGTGAAATAGTATGTGACGAGGAGGTGGGATTCGTTGACAAATGATAATTAACGTTAATTCTGATTTTGTATTATTTGTGTTTTATTATTTTATATTCTCGAATGGTCCACAGTGATGCCAAGCACTGAATGAAAAATTATATCAATTCAGACGTTGCCTCACATAATATTGTGACACGACATAAATTTTCAGAAAATAAATTTTGAACATTGTGGATTTTCAATAGTGTACTAGAGATGCACAACTGGATCTAACTGTTAAAGGTCGAAGATGGAAACAGTTCTAAGTAATCTAACAAGGGAACATTTTGAACTATAAGAAGCTCGTAGGTTTTTGACGTGATAACGTTTTAATTTTAAACCGCATGTTCAGAAAACTGACCCGAAATTTAGCCCTTGGTCGTAAGCAATTACTCATCAACTATAAGCATTACCTTTAATTTAAAGATATGATTGCTTGGATTGGGCCTTCGTCTTTATGTGTTACGCATAATATTATTGCAATAACGTCATCAGGCGGCAAAGGAACCCGCGCCGCGAACCTCTGATTCTGATCGATTTAAATGCTTGAACCAGTGTAACGAGAGAATGGCTCCTCCGATCGGAGATCAGATGGTGTCAATTTTTGCGTGAAAAACCAATGGTGGTTAATTTATTTTAAATTAAATTAATTAACCGCTACATAAATTTTAATTAAAATTACAAAGTACAAAATAGCGATAAAAATGCTTGAAAGCACTGCAGCGTTCTCTCGCCTCATCTGATCAGAAAACTTCTGGTGTCAATTTGTGCGTAAAGAATATGTGGCAGATAATTTATTGTAAATTATAATTAATGTTCACATAAATTTTAATTAAAATTTAAATCTACAAAGTGACGATTTACAATGCTAGAGGCCCTGTAAAGGGAGAATGCCTAATCTGATAGGTGCAGATGAGTCATTCTCCCGGAGGCAGTACGTACCGCCATATGTCAGTGTGGACTCCGTTTAACCTCTTGTGCTCTGCGGCGATTTCAACATCGATTTCATCGCTAAACCTGAATTCGTGCGCTTCATCAAGGACACATTGGACCCAGACTGCGTCTCTAACACACTAGCCTCGACGATTTTGGGAGGCACTTGGCTGGATCTCACATTCGTCAGGCACATCACCGCGGAGACCCTGCGCTTCATACCGTACTTCTCGTACTATTGCCCAGTACTTAATCGTTTGCAAACAACCACTGTACTCATGATGCTAATAATAAAGAAATTTATTTTAACAACAGCTTATAAACGTTGTCACGGAAAACACCTACGGCCGTGTAGAAGACACAGCCTACCCCGTTTTTTTTTTTTTAAGTTAGCATAAATTTCAATAATGAATTTTATTTGTAGTTTAATAAATTCGCCTGAATGTTTAAGTTTTTTTTTAACATTTTAGTTGCTGTTGTTTAACCTAAAATTAGTTTAAAATAAACTTCATTCGCCTCAAAAACTTGTCATTTCGTCAGATTCTACCCCTTTGAATATTTAAGTAAATTTTTAATTTTTAAATATTTTAATTAAAAAAAAAAGTGTTGAAACATTAATTAATATGTAAATTAGTTTGAATTTATTGTAATATTCTGATTTATTTTTTTTGAAATAATTACTTTTAATTAATTTAATTAATCATTCCTGAAATTACCTTTGAAATGTTAATAATACCACCACTAATTTAATCATTATATTACAAAAAAATAATATTTTGTGGCTGATTAAAGTTTTTCCAAAATCGTTTGGAAATTAAATTCATAATACTTGTCAACGACACTAATTTTAAACGATGCCGAATTTTTGTATACCTACGAAATGTTAAAAAACAAAAAAAAAATTTCAAACAAAATTTGTATTGGAAAAGTGCTAACAGAAAAATTATAAAATTGTGCTTTAACTTTCTTAAATTTTTAATTTAGTATTAATTTATTTATAATTTGTTTTTATTAAAATTATTAAGTTGTTTGTTCAAATATAAAATCGGATATACTGTAGTTTAGTTTATTAGTATTTTTTTTACTTTATTCATGCGAATCAGTTTAATAATTAATAATTATATTTGTAAAAATTTGTAATTTGTCAAGTTTTATAAATAAGGATTATATATATTCATAATTATTATTATTAGATGACTACAAAGAGTGGTTGTTGTTGTACAAATATTTAATGCTAAATTATAAGGTTTATTTAGAACATAACGTTGATTTATTTATTATTTAATATAATTCTAATAAATTATTGTGTGTATGTCTGTCAATATTAAAATACTTTATTTAGTATTTTTTTTTGTTTTTTTTTTATAAATTAATTTTATTTGATTACAACAAATAGATGTTTAGCATATAAAAAAATAAAAATTATAAATTAAATAAATAATTAATAATAATATTATTATTTTGTTTTTTAATTTTGGAGTTATCCCTTCAGTGAGAGTATTAAAAGAATAAAAAAATCCTTTTTTACTCAAGTTGCGACATTGAAATTTTTTTTTTTACTTAAATATTATTATCATAACTTACCGTAGCGTGTGATAAATGATTTTTTTTTGTTCTTAAATTTTTAATAACTAATTTTTTATTTATTTACATGGCGAGGAATTCTCTAACATTCAAAAATCATTTTGTTTTTGTTACCTATGCAACACACAATCACAATTTGCGAAATAATAAATTATGTGAGTTGTTGGTGATAACTGATAATAAACAAAAGTTACATATGGGTTTTTGTTTTGTATTGATAAATATCATTTTATTGAAAAAAATAATAATATTAAAAATATAAATAATTTTCTGATAATAATAATAATAATACTTAATTATAATATAATATATATTTTTTTCATTTCTACAAACAACAATAAATTTCATTCTTTCATTTTATAATTTTATATTTCAATTAATATAACTAATTAATTAAATAATTATTAATAATGTAATAACAATCATAATTTTCATTTTTTTTTTGTGTTTATTATAATAAAAAATATAAAATATAAATATTTAATTTAACTAAATTGTTTAGTTTCATTTTTTGTATAATTTTTATTTATGTGTAAATAATTTTTTATTTTACAATAATAATTAATAATTTTATTTTCTTTATTCGCAAATAAAAATGTTTTCTAATTAATATTTTTTTCTGGTTAAACTTTTAACGCCCGATTTCTCCACATGAATTAATATTCCAGAAGATGTGCCGAATGTCGATACTTTGATATCGAATTTGCCATCTAATCCAAGGGATTGTGTCATCACGCGTGCATTCTCAATGGTTGAGTCGCTTAATCTGGTTTCAAAAATATAAAAGAATTTTTTTTTTATTATTAGAAATTAGAATTAATTGAAATATTAACGCTAAATTTTAATATTTTTTAAAATTTTGTAACTTTTCAATTTTATTCAATTTAGTTGGCAATTCTAAATGTTGAGGGTGAAGAATGTGATTAACAGACATTGTTCAATTCGGATTATCTCAGTACCAAAAGCTCGCTGAAGCTATACAATAAATAATTTAGATATTTGCGTTTTTGGGTTACAAAGCAGCTGTCTAATTGAAAGGGCTAAAATTACACTACAGAAAAAAAAATTCCCAATGAAATAACTCCCCAAACCATAAATGTAATAATTTCCAAATAGTGGGATCATTGCATAATGAAATAAATTCCCAAATTAAGAAACGCATAATACTCGCCAAAAAGATTAAATGAACGAAATGTTTATTTTTATTTCATATACTTTTACCGTCTATTTTTGATCAGCCCAAATGCCTAGATATTTCTAAATTATTGAACAATGCGTTTCAAATTGTGTAAATTTTATAATTTTTAGAAATAGACTATATCTCATTCAAATTTTCTAAATTTCCAAATTTGTCAAGCTTATGTTCGAGAATCTTAAGTTACGGAAGCTGCTGACTCAAATCCCATTGTAAATAAGCTTCATCCTTACAAACCTCAGTAGGAAAATTGTTTAAAATGCATTCAGTTCCAAAAAATTTTAATTTGGAAAACGTAGCACAAATATCCTGTTCTAGAAATTCAGGAATTTTCAGTGAATTAGGTGTTTAAGGTTGGGATGAAGAAATTAATAAACATAACGATACAGTAATCAATTTGTTTAGAGAAAGTGGGTAAACGTTAAAGTTAAAAAATGGGCAACCAATGCAAGAAAAATTCATAATTTTAGAAATTGAGAAAATCTTTAAGTTTGTTGTTAAAATTGGGCAATGTATTATGTATTTAGAAATGTTTCTAATTTATTCATTTCGGTTCATTTCATTTGTTTACTTGAAAAACAGTCAAACGATATTTTATGAATAAAAAAAATATTGAAAAACAGTATTTTGACTATTTTCTTGGATAAGGTACCCTCCGCCCTTATGTCTCGCTTATAGCCTTATGATTCTATAATTTTAAACTATACCAATCGCAAACACGCAAAAATAAAATAAACTTTAATCGAAATTGAAAGACATTGAAATTTAGTGCGGTCACCTTCCTTTCTTTTACACAGTAATCGATTTTTTGTTTTTTATGGAGGTACAAGATTTTAGGTCGCATAAGAAAAACTAAGCCCTAAAAAGTGATATCCGAAGTAGAATAAAAGTTGATAAATAAGCACCAAAGATCTAATTTGCAATACATTTTAGTACGTATTTGGGAGTATCCTGTGAAAATACTAGCACCAATTAGAATAAAGCATAGGTGAGGGTTATTACTTATCATAGTTATTAAATACACTCAATCAGGTTAGTCGTACAAATAAAACAAAGCTTAGATAATTCGAGTTTTGTTTTATTTCAAATTGTGGAAAATAATTTACTAATTATATTTTATTACTTAGAGGCTCAACCGGGATCCGAACTAGTAATGAATAAGCTTAATGAATCCAAATTAAGTTTTTAAGACGATGATAAATTAAAAATTTTGTGGTGTACAACATTATAGCTATATTCTGAAAAATAATAATTTAACTTTTAACATTGTATTAGATCTTCCTTTCCAGAATTTTTTAACTAATCTTCGTCAATATTAAACAATCCTTTTTCGGAAAATTTAACACTAAAATAAGTCTTCAAAATAATTTTTAGACAAGAATAAGAGATTTTTTCAGATTCATCATTAGTATCATACATTATGATGAATATTTTTATTTCTTGTGTGAAATGAATTAATTAAATTAGATAAACTTAATTAAATTAGTGTACTACGTATTGTGTCGTTATGTAGTGGTAATAGTTTAGTGTAATAATAGTTTTGATGTGATGTGTTGTGTTATGTAGTGAAGAAGAGGTACACATAATATATAAGTTTAGTGCAATTAATAGTTTTAAGGTTAAGTGATTTTGAACAAGGAAAACGTGATCAAACGTGATCAAAAAATAATTAACGGTACTCTTAAGTACCGTTAGACAGGTATTTTTGCATCACACTTATTGGAATATGAATCTTATAATGATCTTGAAGGTATTTTTCAATTGGTGCATGTGTATAGATATTTATTTTTACATTGATGAAGAACCTCGGTTATATTTTGGATGTGTTGCTTATTCTAGAATTACCGTTATTCTTAGCAATAGAAAGAATTTAACACATAAACGAATGCATTTAAATGCGGTTGGATTTGTATACCAATTAGTTTTTCGTTTGCTGTACAATGGCATCGAGCACGATCGATTTGTTATTGTTTTTAAATTGACTATTAATGCGATGCAAGTAGATATGTTGTTGGGGCATGGATTGAAAGAAATTTTTATTAGATGAAATGGCTTGATAGAAATTAGATCCTATGTTGGAGAATAGGAGTTTTCAAAAATTCAAATACAGTAGTTTGCTGAAATAATTTTCTTTGAGGCAAGGATGGTAAAGTTTTGGATTCTATTGATCCTGAATTTAGATTTCGTTGAATAGGTTATGGGTTTGAATTTTAATTGAGTTTATGAGTCAAATCATGGATTTTGTGCTAATGGTTATTAATTGGTGCAAATAGGATAATAATAGTTTTTGATTTATATTTGAGTTATTTAATAAAATTTAGTATGGCAACTTTAAGCTGTTAGTATTTAACGTGTTCTTGATTAATTTAAACTACTGTGCAGTGAGATTTAAGCGGAACAGAGGAATAAGCAATTAATTATTATTTAATTTAGAAGTATTTCTGGAATTAGCTAATTAAATTGTATAAGAGCATTTACAATGAAAACACTTTTAACTTACAGATTTGTATTATCTTCGAACATAACAAACAAAACTGTTTGTTCGTTATGTTGGAAATTCATGCAAGCCTGCAAGTAGAAGGAAAGAAGTTTTTGCATTGTGAATGCTCTGTAAATTTGGAAATTCAACTTATATGGTTTCAGGTTTTAGCAGATTTTAAATTCGAATCTTATAATTTGTTTAAAAATAAATAATTATATTAATTGTTTTGTGTTGGGATTTAATTGATAACTATAGATTGTTAAACACCAAATAATCGTCACATAATATTTCAACTAAATTGAGTACCGAAATTTTTTGGCCAAAATATACAAGTAAGATGCCTTCTGTAATTTATTGGATTAATTCCTTTGTTAATTTTTATTTGAAGTTAATATTTCCGAAAATTGTAAGAGAAATTAATTCAGTTTCGAACTGACTGATTGTACCACAATTTTCATTCTATATATACAGAATGTACTGTGTAGGTTGTATTAGCGAATTGCACTAATACAACCAAATTCTCTTACAATTTTTGTGTTTCTTCGTCACATTCACACAGTGCTATTCCTGTGGAAGCAAATTTAATAATTTTCTTTTTCTTTTTCTTCTTTAACTTGAATTAATTATTTAATTCGTATAACCACCGAAGAGAATTTGGTTGTATTAGAAAGAATTGATAGGAAATACATTTTTTAACGAAAATGCTTGTATTTCTCTAGTTAATATTAATAATTAATCATATCAATATTGTTCGTAAGGGTCCTTCGCGGATCTTTACTATTTTAACGTGATTCCATGGAAAACACGTACAACTACATTTATTTCCCCTGTATATTTATTCCCCAATTGCCAGAATGCACTTTTGAAAATGGGGAATAAAAAGTTGGAAAAATTTATCTGGCGAATAACTGCTGTAAAAACAAAATATTCCCTATTCCCCGGGAATTACCAGAATAGGGCCACTGGTGCATTAACGATATAAAATCACGGCTCGTTTTTGTTCTAGAGTAAAGTTAAACTTTTGAACCAAAATCAATTCATTCATTAGGCTTTCACGCTTGGAAAGTGAATCCTCCACAGGCCTTTTAATTTGTTGAAGTCTACTAAAACATGTGAAATCCTATATTCTACTATCCGGCCGATTATTTCCAAAAAATGAAATTCCTCAGATTGTTGAACTAACTTTGGTTGTTGAACTATCGCATATCTTGAAAAGTAATCTTTCACGAAATTGTTACATTCGCAATCAACAATAGTACGAGAATTTCTTCTTTCTCGTCCAAGTTTAAAATGATCAAATACGATGTTATTAGGCATGGTTAGGATTATCGATCGTTTAAAATTCGATTAGACGAAAATTTCTTTTTCTCAAATCGGATAAAATACGTCAGTTTTCTGGTTTGTTATCTGTCAGCAAAATGAAGTATTCCACGACACTACATCGTTGCTAGGCAACTTACTAAAAACAGTACTGGAAAGTATTCCTTGCCTAGGCAGAGAATACTTTCTAGTACTGATTATCATCTGTTTTTAAGAAATACATGATATAATGTATAATCGCACGCGATTGTTATAATTCTAAGGTAACTTTGATAGTGAAATCTATTGAAAATATAAATTGGAAAATTTTGCGTATTTTAAAGAATATAATGAATAAAATGGATAATCTGATATACTGCCGATTAGAGAAAAAATCGTATGTGCAACTCGTGGAAAAACTATAATTCCCGGACTCTTATGGTTGCTGGAACTCGGCTGACGCCTCGTCCCAGCAACTTCCATACTCGTCCGGGAATATATCGTTTTTCCTACACGTTACACAATATACTATTTCTCAAAAAAAATTTGTTTATTAAAATTAGAAAATTAGTGTACAAACTAAAGTGGTAACCATAGAAAACTTAGAAAAATTTATAAACTTAAATTAAGAAAAATTAAGAATCCGGTAAATGGCATTTATGTGTATTCGCCCATGGAAAACTTAAATTAACTTAAAAATTTTAACGAAGCTTCGTCAAATTTTATCTGTCACTTAAAAAAACTTATGAATGCGAAATTTTCCGTCCAAACTTAAAAAAAATTAAAACAAGACGTCAAAAACATTGTTTCCCCTTGTGCAAAAGTGGAAATTCTAAATTTATCTTTTAAATTTCATATTCTCACTGAAGTTTTTATTTCATTTTTAATTTGGCAACATTTGTAAACCCGAATCTAAAAAAATTATTGAAGCACAAATTAATCCTATTAAAAACTAAAATGCTATTTCTATAGACATACTATATTTTCTAAAAGTTATACGAAATTCTCGTGGAATACCCCCAAAAATACAGATTACCCTAAAATAAAAATTATAAATACAAAAATCGCTGTCATTTACTTAGAGAATTTTTAATTTCTCTATGGTTGAAATGTCAAGAAAACTTAAAAAAAATTTGATTCGTTAAAATTCTTAATTTTTTTTAAGTTTATAATTTCTCACTGGTTGGCCCTTAACTTTTTCGTATACTTAATGGCAAAGAGCGTCATTTCTTGGCTGAAAACAGTAAAGAAAATTGTTACTTTTCTCCTTAGCAACACATTTCTTCACTATAAACACTTTTCTTCATAGAAACGCTTTTTTTCCAAATGATTTTTAGATTTTTGACTTTTATTTATTTGCTTACTACGATTGTTATGTACACGCTATGCATACATACTTTGATCCATACTGGATCTACCTTTTTTATTTTTACCTGGTAAGAAAAGTGGTTTTCCAGGCGGGAGCGTCTCGAAATATCGGTTTTCAAAATCTCGGTTCTACAAAATCTCGGTTTTTCAAAAATCATAAATTTACAAATCTCGGTTTACAAAATCTCGGTTTTGAAAATCTCGGTTTTCAAAATCTCGGTATTTTAAATCTCGTTTTAAAAATTCCGATTTTAAAAATCTTGGTTTTGCTGAAAAATATCCTGTTTTTTTTTAAATCTTGGTTTTAATTTTTTCTATTGTAAATATGTCTAAATATTTTGCTAATAATAGTTTTTGAATGGTTTTTAATATTTTTAGTCAATTAAGTTTGGTGGTAATAAATAAAAATGTTTTTTGTTTGTTATTTTTTGTTTTTTATTTTTGTTAAATTATTATATGCATTAGAGGGTTAAAGTATTTAAATTTATATTCCACACTTGACTTTTGAACTCATAATACAAACAAGTAGCGGGACGATCTCATGCTCAATTTTTCCATAAATAGTGAAAAGATGGCGCATAAACGATAGGAACACCCCCAAACGTGCTGTCCATCAGCCAACACTCAGCCTCAGTATATGTAGCTGTAAATTCGAAGGTGTTTCGAGAAGGACACACACACACACACACACACACACACACACACACACACACACACACACACACACACACACACACACACACACACACACACACACACACACACACACACACACACACACACACATACACACACACACACACACACACACACACACACACACACACACACACACACACACACACACACACTCACATACACACACATACACTTACACACACATTCATTTACTCGCAACACGAGAAGAGATACATAATCGCAAACCGGATCTCAAAAGCTCGGTTTTTGAAAAATAAATTTTTATTAATTCGGGCCGCCCGAATTATTAAAAATTTACTTTTCAAAACCGAGCTTTTCGGAACCGAGATTTTGAAAACCGAGATTTTGAAAACCGAGATTTTGAAAACCGAGATTTTGAAAACCGAGATTTTGAAAACCGAGATTTTGAAAACCGAGATTTTGAAACCGAGATTTTAATATCGAGATTTTGAAAACCGAGATTATGTAGCCAACCATTTCCAGGCTCGTAAAATTGTTAATCCACTCGCTCACTAGCGCTCGCTCGTGAATTAAACAATTACACTCGCTGGAAAACTATCACTTTTCTTTACTTGTAGAACAATCTACTATTATTTAGGAACAATTGAATTTTTGAACGAAATAATGAAATTAAACTAAAAATATTTCTTATCGATTAAACGATTAATCGTTCATCGAAATTTAACCACGTGGATTAATCGACCATGCTCTAGTAGTTATTTCCTACATTTACATATTATGTATATTCAAATTACCTATTGAGTCTAGAAGGCTCATCGCATGCTTTTATGGTTGTGTTTTTAAAATGTTCCGGTTAGACCTACATATGTTTGGCACAAGTAGACAATTATTAGTAGGTGATTCTGGATCTTAAATAATAAATAATAGAATACATAAAGCTCAATTCTCATTCAAATTTATTTTTCGGCTATTTTTTAGCTAATAAAATTAAAATGAGTCTGTGAGACTCAATCCATGCTGATTAGGGTTAAGCTATTAGTATTTAATATGGTCCAGGTCAATTTATATTATTTTGCAGTATTATCTAAGCAGAATAAAGTAATTATTTAACTTTGATTTTAGTGGTATTTCTGGAATTAGCTAATTAGGTATTGATGATAAATAGGCACTGATCAATCAATCACTCAATCAATAGAACAACTTCGCTGTTCTGGTATTTTTTCGTAGAATATAAAATAACTGATGACATGATCGCGGTCCTCTGAAAGGGGTAAAATCCTCTTTTTTCGGGTCTTGCCTTATTCGGTCAACTTCAAGACTAAATAATTTCCTAATTTATGACAAAAAATACATCGATTTAAAACAAAGTTCTGACCAATTAATTCCCTTTCGAAAACCTACTGTCTTCTACCGGAAATAACGCCTAGGTATTTTAAACAAAGTAATTAACTGCGCGTTTTATTCAAAAATATAGCGCCCTAGGCGATACATTTGTTAAAAATGTATAAACTTGACATAATTTATAATTATGCAAACTGATCAATTTTTTATACAAATGCCCATTGATTTTTTGAAAATAAAATGCTAGCTAGTTATATTGAAAATAAAATGCTAATAATTTTTTTTAGCTTTGAAATAAAATCGGTTACTACACATCATTTGATGATTGATACAAAAATTACTAGGCAATAAATAACCACCTTTCAAACCAATTTGCTAGTCATATTTTGTTGAAGTTTAACTTAGGAGGAGTCTGATAGAATTGTTTACGGATTTATAAACTAAGATGTTAAACCATATCTCCGCTTCCAAATCTTACTGTTAAGAAGGTTGGTCTGAACTTCAAATTGGTTATATGCAAATTAATTGTTAACCTAATAGTCAGTAAAATTTATGTGCCTCGATATTTTTACGACTTCTCTTTATATATTGTAATTAGCACCACCATTTTCATGCTCTAGGTTCACTTAACCCTAAACCTCTTAATAGGAGTGTGATAGTTTCTATTTTTTAATGATCGTATATTTATACAAAACATTTTTATTTAAGCATGGTAAATTTTTAATCTCAATTTACCGCTAACTTTTCGAGGAAAATAGCAAACACCCGTTATATTGTTGGCTTTGTTTTTGTTTACATATCTACAAAGTATATTAAGACGTAAGACGTTTAGGGTTAATAACGGTTACAAACTAAACATTTTCTGATAGGAACTCACAGCTCCACTATACTCTCGATGAAAATGTCGACCAAAATATAATCCGTTACAAGCTTTGGATTTACAATGCGAAATCTAAAAATCTGGACGGTTATTCCAGAGGACTATTCCTGACGCTCAATAATACAAAATTTTTTTTTTTAATATTTCTTAATAAAATACATTTTAAATGGACAAATTAAAATTAGTTATTGACATAATCACTTCGCAAATGCGATATCCGACTACTATTGAGTAGTCGCATTTACCAATTTTAGTTTTGCTATCATATATTATAATAAGACGAATCATACGACCCAAAACGCATTTTTGCGAAAATATCGTTTTATAATAACGAAAAGCGATACGAAAAAATGAACAAATCTGATTCAATTCAAATAAGAATCAATTACTTCGACGACTCAAATACGTTTGAATCGAATTCACAAATAACCCTGCAAGAATAGAGCTTCGACTTTTTAGTACACGAAGTATTTTGATAAAAATGACGAATGTAGTCGTCTGTTTATCATTAGGTCCGAAGTGGTCACCAGACTTCGTCCTTTGGTTGCGTATAGTTTTGAGAACAAAAACACCAATTTAAAGTTTGTAGGAACATTTTTTTACCATATTTTGTCAGGAAACTTTACGTCATATCAAAGTTGGTTTGCATCCGTTTATTAACGAACTAGGGGGTATATTCCGTCCTAGGACGGATACAATTAAATTATATATAATGGTGATGTCCAGTGGCCGCTGGAACAATCACCATTTGCCCATTTGATATTTTTTAGCCGGTATTTTTTAGCCTAGGAGATTAGAGTAGGAATAGCTCGAGATTAAAGGCTTTTAAGGATTATTGTACCTTTAATAGGCCTTAAAAAGATAAAGGCTTTTAAGGATGATTTTACATGTGTTGGGTCATCACACAAAAAACCTTACAGAGCGACAAACAGCGAAATTATAAACTACGTAAACAGCCTCGATTTAAAATGATTACCCAAGCATTATGCTTATATTTTGGCACACATATGTAACTTAAGTTTTACCAATGGTATCTTCCCTAATATTTTGAAAATAACTCCTTTATATAAGAAAGGGGATCCGAGTGATACATCAAATTATCGCCCTATATCATTATTGTTCGGTTTTTTAAAAATTGTTGAAAAGTGCTTAAAACTGAACTTTTAATTTTCCTGAATAAAAGGCAATTTTTCTCAAAAAGTCAGTATGGTTTCACGGAGGTTTGTAGCACTGAAATTGCTTTAAATGACTTTATATCTCACATAATGGCTTCGATAAACGATAATTGTAATGTTGCTTTTGAATATGATGCTTTTCAATAAATAACCGGTCAGTATAAAAAATATTACACTTGAGAGTGGATTTCTGATTGAAGTGAAGAAATGGGTATTAAGCATTGGTATATCGCCAATGCTTAATACCCATTTCTTCACTTCAATCATCTTCATCTCAATTATTATTTAAAATTTTGACTTAATTTAATATCGTTTGTTTTTTTGTTTTTTAATGAAGTTATTCTTAATTTATTGGATCGCTTTATTTGATATTATTGTTCATTTATACTTTTAAATATCCTATTTTATATTTATTCATATTTTGTTTAAAATAATGCAATCTAATCTTAATATATTTGATGTAGGGGTTCTAACACTGATCTATTGAGCATCAGAACCTTTCACAGCTCGCACCATTAATTTACTAATTATTTTTGTTCGCTAGTAATTTATTAACCTTATAAAAATTGTATTTAAATGGTTCGATAAAATAAAAAAATAAAATAAAAAATAAGTGAAGTCAATTTAGTATAACTGCCTTGACCCAATTTAACGTAAACCCGATAGAAAGTGACTCCAATCCTACCTCAATTATTTCCTACAAAATAAGGTAAAAATTGTTTAATCTTTTAATGGGAGTACGAACCGCGACAAAATATTATTATAAATTTAAAATAGTTTTTTTTAAATTAGAAAGGATCAAGCGACAAAAGCTGGTGACCAATCCTAACCTAATGACCAACAAACCATTTCATTCATCATTTTCATCAAAATCTTTAGATGGGGTACTAAAAAGTCGGAGCGCAGGAATAGTCCCTCAGAATATGACATAAATTCGAATGTATAAGATTCGAATTTGATTTAAATAAGAAAGAGCGAATTCCCTTCAATTCTGATTAAATTCAAATAAGAATCCAATATACATAATATATGAATTCGTTTCATGTTCAGGAATGATCTTTTGTTTACTATGATTGTATCTATAGTTCCCAACAACTCTGCATTTATCGATTACATATTAACTTAATTCTCCCCCATACACAATTTTGTAAATCATCAAGTACTAATTTATTAAAATACTAAAGCGCACACTTTAAAAACTGAAGTAAAAGAAAGCATTTACTTGTTTTTATTCACTCCACCTAGATTAAGATTTATTTATTTTTTTATTTTTTTTTTAATTTATTTATTTAATCAAAGTTAACATATTTAAGTTAATTATAACTTTTACAAGTATATGTTATTAGAGCGTATAGATACAAATTTTGGGCTACACTTACAAAAACAATCCCGTATTACCCTTCCCTCTAAATAATTAAATAGAAATGCAAGAAAAATTATACAATATAAACTAAAACAGCTACAAATTTACAAATACAACATGCCTACAAATACAGATGCCTATACAAGAAATTTTGTTTCCAGTAGGTGTAGCGAATTAGTTTGTGATAAACTGTTTTAATTTTAATTTGAAAATTTCAGCTACAATGCCTATGCGTTTTATTCGAATGGGTGCTTTAAACGAATTTTTTTTATTCACACATTTTTAAAATTTTTTTAAAAACACTTGTTAAATATTTCGCAAAATTACAAAAGGTTTAAAAAATCACTCGATCGATTTCGGCTTATTAGGCCATAATCAGGAGTATCTACTAAACTTACTTAGACAGTTTAGTAGATACTCCTGATGATGGCCTAATAAGCCGAAATCGATCGAGTGATTTTTTAAACCTTTTGTAATTTTGCGAAATATTTAACAAGTGTTTTTAAAAAAATTTTAAAAATGTGTGTATTAAGTGTGTTTAGCCAAGTGCCTACGGCAGAAAGTGTAAAAAGAATTTTTTTTAAATAATTTTGAAATATGAAAATTTTTACCACTTTTAAATAAAACGCTCAAGCGTTATTTACGAGAGATGACTAAAATTCTGTTGGATCCAGCCAAACTAGACAAAAAACGAGAGAAAGAAGAATTAAAAGGAAGAAATTGACACGTTGTAAAGTGATTTCAGTGCCATCTCTGATTATATTTTCGAAAGTGTTTTATAAGACAAAATGTCACAGTTAATTCTTCAGTGCAATTGTCATCAAGTTTGAAGAAAATATTCTTTAATACAAATATTTAAATATTCTTTTATTCTTAAATAAAATTTGACAGCGATAAAAAATTGTGCCTTATAATAGACTTTCACCATAATTCTGATAGGTGGCAGTTTCCATGTATATTACAGATTCAATGAACCCGAGAAAAGCCGCATGGAGAAATGGTCGAAAAAGTTTTTCTACCACTTTTTCGACGTCGCGTCGTGCAATTTCCTAATTTTCTATCGATAAACATAGTATGTTATTTAACCTTGTTTTAAAAAGAAATTCGAGTTTTGGTTGGGTTGCAGTTTTGACGAAAAAATCAATTTCCCGCAAATAACTCACCTATTTTGAATTAAATCGATAAGGGAAAAGGTAGAAAATGGGACAAAATAGACTGACTTTTAAATTTAAATACGTATGTATATCGATAGGAAATTTCCCGTTGCACAACTTTTGTGTGGTTACCTTCCTAAATTGCCAAATGATAGTGTTATTTGCAAAACTGTAACCGCGATCCTTTATATGGGGTTAACATCACTTTTCGATCCTTTATCGATTCGCCCGATCTCGGGACTCGTAAACTACTTAACTTACATGAAAAAATACAACTGTTCAGTAACGTTAATATACTAACTCCCCATGAAGTTTGTACACCTCGTAGTCATTAATAAAACAAACAATTCGAACTAAGAATGGGACAAATTCTGTGCCTCAAATCAAAGTACATCAAGTCAAAAAATTTACTATGTTTTATATTATTCACATAATTACCTGATATCAATTTCATGTCCTTTAAAATCTAGTACAGCATTACCAATAGCGGTAATCTGTGGTTCATTCATTCCAGCTAAGCTCATACCCATCCATCGCAGTGATGGAATAGCAGCCAGTAATGTGTGTAAAAATTGTGATTCGCTTCGCATTTTTTTCGGACGATCTAGAACTGATATGCCATCAGTTTTAATATGACTTAAAGTACTATTTCGCAATGATTTTGAAACCATTTTTAATGTTTTGATTGAATCATCTAAATGTATGATCCAGTTACAAATTTTTAATGTATTTAACATGCTGGAATACAGAAATAAAAAAAAAATTGTGTTCATTAAAATTTTTATTTCAATTTGAAGAACTCTTACCTAAATTGTAAATGTAAATTTTGGAAAAAAGATATGATGCACTTATCACCTAGTATAAGTGGCGCTGAAGTTGAACTACCTAATCCGGAACGGGCCGGTGCTGATAAATCTAATTCGCGTAAACATGGAAAACCATTTAGAAATGGTAACAGCTGTGGTCCTTTCAGTGGAACATGATCTGCGAGAAGCACCTGTCGATAAATTAAATACAATCGTTATATGTATAGGAATCGTGTAGCTTGTACCGAATTATTTAATTACCTGTGCACCAGCCATTTTCAAAACAACCACCGACCGGCATTCGTAAGCATTTTGTGGTATTACAATATCATTTTTGTATGTTGGTAAATGTAGACGACAATTGGATAAAGCTAATTCACGAGCAGATGTAAATGTTAAAAAGGCTCGAACTGCAGATAATGTGATTGGGTTCTGTAATTTAATAAAATAAAAATATTTTGATTGCTCGCCCGAACAAAAATATTAAAAATATTTTACCTCCACCCGAAAATTCCATCCCTCAATAGAAAGTAGTCGTAGTGTTGGGCATCCACTTAGCGATCGGGCGGCCATCGTTATTGCACCATCTTCTAATGCCAATCTGGGTGAACCTAAACTAATCATTTGTAAACACGATGATTCTCCGGCACCAATTATTGCTGGTAAAATTTCACTCAGCCTTGATGCGCCCTCTAATTTTAATGAATGAAGTGATTTTGATAATCGTACCGTTTCCCCTAAGCACATTGAATCCTCTAAACTCAATTGTGCTTTACTCAAATCAAGACTATGTAGTTTTGAATAGGATTCTCTAGCCGATAGTAAGAGATCGTGAAGTGTACCCGAATTATGAGGGCCACCATCACAAGCCGGTGTTGGATACCAAGTGCGTGACACAACACTGTCAGAACTTCTTTTGTCTGGTGGTGGTTCCATCGGTTGACGGGGTAATGTTGCAGACCGGCCCATTGTAGATGAAGGGGCTAGTATCCCGCGAGGCAATGATGAAAATAGTCCAGGTGGATATGATCTGGGTGATGGTGCGCCTGTTAAAGAGGACTGTTTAATAAGTCCTGAAGTTCCACTACTACTTCCACTTCCTGATCCTTAAACAAAATTTTCTCAGCAAAAATAAAAAACAAACCAAAAAATGTATTAAACTCACCCATGCTTACGCCGCTTGATGATGGCGGATCATCGCGTGCACCCCAACATGCCGATAGAGCGAGTGAAGCCAATGGTCGTGCTGTCAATAAACTAGCCAACGCTCCAATCGCTCCACGTTCACACCGTAAATGTGGTAATGACAGCCTTGTGATTAGCGGACATTTCTCTAGCGTTGTACAAATTTGTACTAATTGTGATGTGCACAAGCCTAAATCCAGCAGGAGCGATGTTAATTTTGGTTGTCGCGGTATAGATCGACACAGAGCCGTCACCACTGACTGTAGTTTTAATATAGGCGGATCCTCCTCCAACAGCGTCAATATTAATTCAAAACATTCCAAACGTGGTTTTAATAAGGCTTTTGTAACACACATAGCTAAATGATTGATGTCACTTTCACGTATATCATTTTCAATTAGTGACGAGATTCGTAAATTTGCTACACTTTCGTTGCGCGAAAGTGAATCTAAAAATATATCCATACTATTGCGAGAGTCTAATAACATATTTTTTTCTAATTGATAAACTAATTCCAAATTTTTTAATGTACATGTTGGCCCTTTAAGGGCTAATCCCCAACCGTGCAATTCATTCGGCGCCGATTTTATTTGTACCCATATTGGTTTTAATTCTAGCGGGGAAATGGGAGGTAATTTTGAAATTCCTAATAAATCGCAAAGTGCATTTAAATTCGCCTCGGAATCACCACCAGCTAATGCTAGCGTAAAAATTGTTTGCGGACTTAGCCAAAGTGTGGTTAATTTTGATAATAATACGTGTGCCCGATTTCCCAACAAGCTCATTGCAAACGATAACACTTTAAGCATGTCCGGTTCGATATCGTCACCCATTGGAAAACCAGCAATTTCGGCTGCTAGTAAACCGGGCCGAATAACAAGTGATGATAAATAGTTTGCGGCTAAAAATTCGGCTACTCCCGGACAAATTGGATTAAAATGATATTCTGCTTTCCGTTTAGCTGATTTTCCAAACAAGTATGCTTTATCCAAACACCCCAAAATAGGGGCATCTATCGTTGAGCAGTACATCCGAATTTCAGATGAAGTTACTGCAGGTCTTTTTGCTTTTAAGCAAAACAGGGCTAAACGTCCTAATTCCGTAATATTCGATTGGCATGGATCCGAGGCGACACAATTTATCACCGCTTCAATAACATCAATTTCATCGGTGGGCATATCACCTCCAGTCGATTCATAAATCGATGCCAACGCTAAACAGCCTAAAGGTGTTCTCGCCATATTTCGTAAATGCATACATTCTTGGACGGTATCTAGTAACCGGGTTGGTGCACCCCATTGACCTCCCCCCAACAGAGAGGCTGATCTGCCCCATGTCAAACCTTCGTACGTAACATGACGTTGCATTAACGGCAATAAATCAGTACAATTTTGTGTAACACTTATAACTACAATTCGGGCTTCGGGAAATATTCGCCCCTCTAATAAATCTAAAATTTCTTGTGGTGTTGTTTTGCCTTTACGATTTTTTGTACTGTGAGCCCGTTGAATGTCATACCCATCGATTACAATTAATAATTTTGCTTTTAGAGATTCGAGCGTATTCCATGCCGCACTAAAACCACCGAAACCTGAAGAAAATGGATTTAATGGTCCTTTTGGTAATAGTTCCTGCAAAAAAAAAATACATATAACCTCAAATAATAGTTTACCGCATTACATACTTTTGCTATGTAGTTTGAAAGGGTGCCCTTTAATTCTTGAAGCGGTAAAAATAATGCAATTGCGACTGGGGTACCTCGGGCGGGCCATGGCGGTTCCTTAGCCCAAGCATGTAATATCCTAAGAGCGAGTGCACTACGTGTTGCCCATGGTGGACATTCGATTAATAATCTTCGTGGGGCTTCTAAAAATGGTCCTTCTTTAGTCTGAAATCAAAATGGGAGTATAGGTATACATTTTACGGATTATATAGCACTTTTATGTGGAACACTCACCTGAATTGGTGTTAATAATTGATCAACTGATATACATTCATTAAAACCATGTGATTGCACATGTAATCTTAATTCTGGTTCTAGTTTTGCGGGACATGTAGCACCGGGTGCTACAGGTTGGGTCCACGGTGGAATTATTGGTTCTCTTAAAGCTAATTCTGTATAAAGTGTTCGTAAACATCTTGCTAGTCTTGACTGAAATTAATATAGTATATATATGTATATGTGATTTGTTGGTTTTGTTCTAATCCAATTCTCAATTTTTTTATTTTTTTTTTATTTTCAGTTAGATTTTAGTTGTTAGTTTTTAAATGATTTACCGTTTTTTTTGGTTAAGTTTTTTTTTCGTTTTATATTTTTTATTACGACTTTGGAAATGTAAATTTAATATAAAAAATATCACTTACTTGAGGATCGCGCGATGGTTCGGAAAGGCATGCTGGTGGACCAGGCGGCGACGGACATTCAAGTGAAACGTATGATCCGGATAAATCACAATCAGTACGATATGATGGGGTCGATGTAGTTTTGGGTGGGTATAGCTGAAAATAGAAAAAAAAAAATTTGTTAAATAATTTTGAATGACTGCGAAGAGATTCGGCACAATTTCAGATTTATAAATATTAAATTATTATTTATTTATGAAAGCTTCTTAATATCATAAAGATATACCTCTATGTAGTATGTACAAATAGAACAAAGTGGCGTAAAAATATCTATGTATATAATCCCGACAATACCTACCCCTATTTTCGAAGAATACATATATGTTATCTTATATATGTACAAACAAACTTGTATGACGATGATGATGATGAATGATGAATGAAATATTATCACAATTTCATAACAAAATTTTCTTCTTTGTTTTATTTGCCTTTCAACTTTTCCTTGGAAAATATCAAGCAGGAAACACAACAAAAAGTAAATAACATTTGTCTGTTTTGATAAACATCTCAATTCAGGTAAATAAATAAGTAAAAAGGTATATTTTGGTGTAATATAATATCTTGAGAAGTTTTTTACCCCAAATTTGAGTCTTTCAAACTTGTATGATCAGGGCCGTTCTTATATATTTAGGCGCCCTGGGCTAAAAATATTAGGCGCCTTTGTAGAAGCAAAAAAAAATTTCCCAGTGCAAAATCATCTTCTGTTTTAAAACCAGTACATTCGGCACCATGAAATTCTAGAGAAAATACAAGACATGAAGTGCAAACAGCATTTAGAAAGAGAGCCAATTAATTCCAGAAACGAAAAAACGTTAGTGATATCGACGATTGGAGACGATACAATAAATAAAATGAGAACACCGGATGATTGTGAAAATGCGTACTAGCATTGATACCTCTATCAATAGGCGTTGAGACCTGTAACTGTCATACAAACGGCCATTTGGATCGGTCGAATATTTCTACACGTTTCGTGGAAAATTGAACTATAGCCCACAAATTCAGAGCCACAAAATTCGAAAATCTTCAAATGAGCTCCGATTTCGAAGATTGATACCCCTATTAATAGGCGTTGAGACCTGTTATTGTCATACAAACGGCCATTTGGATCGGTCGAATATTTCTACACGTTTCGTGGAAAATTCAATTTTTTTGAAAATCAACTGAACTATAGCCCACAAATTCAGAGCCACAAAATTCGAAAATCTGCAAATGAGCTCCGATTTCGAAGATTGATATCCCGATTAATAGGCGTTGAGACCTGTTATTGTCATACAAACGGCCATTTGGATCGGTCGAATATTTCTACACGTTTCGTGGAAAATTCAATTTTTTTGAAAATCAACTGAACTATAGCCCACAAATTCAGAGCCACAAAATTCGAAAATCTGCGAATGTGCTCGGATTTCGATGATTGATACGTCTACTAATATGCGTTGAGACCTGTTATTGTCATACAAACTGCCATTTGGATCAGTTGAATGTTTCCACACGTTTCGTGGAAAATTCAATTTTTTTGAAAATCAACTGAACTATAGCCCACAAATTCAGAGCCACAAAATTCGAAAATCTGCCAATGTGCTCCGATTTCGATGATTGATACCCCTATTAATAGGCGTTGAGACCTGTAATTGTCATACAAGCGGCCATTTGGATCGGTCGAATATTTCTACACGTTCCATGGAAAATTCAATTTTTTTGAAAATCAACTGAACTATAGCCCACAAATTCACAGCCACAAAATTCGAAAATCTGCAAATGTGCTCTGATTTCGATGATTGATACGTCTAATAATAGGCGTTGAGACCTGTTATTGTCATACAAACGGCCATTTGGATCGGTCGAATATTTCTACACGTTCCATGGAAAATTCAATTTTTTTGAAAATCAACTGAACTATAGCCCACAAATTCAGAGCCACAAAATTCGAAAATCTGCAAATGTGCTCGGATTTCGAAGATTGATACGTCTACTAATAGGCGTTGAGACCTGTTATTGTCATATAAACGGCCATTTGGATCGGTCGAATATTTCTACACGTTTCGTGGAAAATTCAATTTTTTTGAAAATCAACTGAACTAAAGCCCACAAATTCAGAGCCACAAAATTCGAAAATCTGCAAATGTGCTCCGATTTCGAAGATTGATACCCCTATCAATAGGCGTTGAGACCTGTTATTGTCATACAAACGGCCATTTGGATCGGTCGAATATTTCTACACGTTTCGTGGAAAATTCAATTTTTTTGAAAATCAACTGAACTTTAACCCACAAATTCAGAGCCACAAAATTCGAAAATCTGCAAATGTGCTCGGATTTCGATGATTGATACGTCTACTAATAGGCGGAGAGACCTGTTATTGTCATACAAATGGCCATTTGGATCGGTCGAATATTTCTACACGTTCCATGGAAAATTGAATTTTTTTTAAAATCAACTGAACTATAGCCCACAAATTCAGAGCCACAAAATTCGAAAATCTGCAAATGTGCTCGGATTTCGAAGATTGATCCCCTATCAATAGGCGTTGAGACCTGTTATTGTCATACAAACGGCCATTTGGATCGGCAGAATATTTCTACACGTTTCGTGGAAAATTCAATTTTTTTGAAAATCAACTGAACTTTAACCCACAAATTCAGAGCCACAAAATTCGAAAATCTGCAAATGTGCTCGGATTTCGATGATTGATACGTCTACTAATAGACGTTGAGACCTGTTATTGTCATATAAACGGCCATTTGGATCGGTCGAATATTTCTACACGTTTCGTGGAAAATTCAATTTTTTTGAAAATCAACTGAACTAAAGCCCACAAATTCAGAGCCACAAAATTCGAAAATCTGCAAATGTGCTCCGATTTCGATGATTAATAGCTCTATCAATAGGCGTTGAGACTGTAAGTGTCATACCAACGGCCATTTGGATCGGTCGAATATTTCTACACGTTTCGTGGAAAATTCAATGTTTTTGAAAATCAACTGAACTATAGCCCACAAATTCAGAGCCACAAAATTCGAAAATCTGCAAAGGTGATCTGATTTCGATGATTGATACGTCTACTAATAGGCGTTGAGACCTGTTATTGTCATACAAACGGCCATTTGGATCGGTCGAATATTTCTACACGTTTCGTGGAAAATTCAATGTTTTTGAAAATCAACTGAACTATAGCCCACAAATTCAGAGCCACAAATATCGAAAATCTGCAATGTGCTCTGATTTCGATGATTGATAGTCTACTAATAGGCGTTGAGACCTGTTATTGTCATATAAACGGCCATTTGGATCGGTCGAATATTTCTACACGTTTCGTGGAAAATTCAATTTTTTTGAAAATCAACTGAACTAAAGCCCACAAATTCAGAGCCACAAAATTCGAAAATCTGCAAATGTGCTCCGATTTCGATGATTGATACGTCTACTAATAGGCGTTGAGACCTGTTATTGTCATACAATCGGCCATTTGGATCGGTCGAATATTTCTACACGTTTCGTGGAAAATTCAATGTTTTTGAAAATCAACTGAACTATAGCCCACAAATTCAGAGCCACAAATATCGAAAATCTGCAAATGTGCTCGGATTTCGATGATTGATACGTCTACTAATAGGCGTTGAGACCTGTTATTGTCATATAAACGGCCATTTGGATCGGTCGAATATTTCTACACGTTTCGTGGAAAATTCAATTTTTTTGAAAATCAACTGAACTAAAGCCCACAAATTCAGAGCCACAAAATTCGAAAATCTGCAAATGTGCTCCGATTTCGATGATTGATACGTCTACTAATAGGCGTTGAGACCTGTTATTGTCAGACAATCGGCCATTTGGATCGGTCGAATATTTCTACACGTTTCGTGGAAAATTCAATGTTTTTGAAAATCAACTGAACTATAGCCCACAAATTCAGAGCCACAAATATCGAAAATCTGCAATGTGCTCTGATTTCGATGATTGATAGTCTACTAATAGGCGTTGAGACCTGTTATTGTCACACAAACGGCCATTTGGATCGGCCGAATATTTCTACACGTTTCGTGGAAAATTCAATTTTTTGAAAATCAACTGAACTATAGCCCACAAATTCAGAGCCACAAAATTCGAAAATCTGCAAATGTGCTCGGATTTCGAAGATTGATCCCCTATCAATAGGCGTTGAGACCTGTTATTGTCATACAAACGGCCATTTGGATCGGTCGAATATTTCTACACGTTTCGTGGAAAATTCAATTTTTTTGAAAATCAACTGAACTTTAACCCACAAATTCAGAGCCACAAAATTCGAAAATCTGCAAATGTGCTCGGATTTCGATGATTGATACGTCTACTAATAGGCGGAGAGACCTGTTATTGTCATACAAATGGCCATTTGGATCGGTCGAATATTTCTACACGTTCCATGGAAAATTCAATTTTTTTGAAAATCAACTGAACTAAAGCCCACAAATTCAGAGCAACAAAATTCGAAAATCTGCAAATGTGCTCGGATTTCGAAGATTGATCCCCTATCAATAGGCGTTGAGACCTGTTATTGTCATACAAACGGCCATTTGGATCGGTCGAATATTTCTACACGTTCCATGGAAAATTCAATTTTTTTGAAAATCAACTGAACTTTAACCCACAAATTCAGAGCCACAAAATTCGAAAATCTGCAAATGTGCTCGGATTTCGATGATTGATACGTCTACTAATAGACGTTGAGACCTGTTATTGTCATATAAACGGCCATTTGGATCGGTCGAATATTTCTACACGTTTCGTGGAAAATTCAATTTTTTTGAAAATCAACTGAACTAAAGCCCACAAATTCAGAGCCACAAAATTCGAAAATCTGCAAATGTGCTCCGATTTCGATGATTAATAGCTCTATCAATAGGCGTTGAGACTGTAAGTGTCATACCAACGGCCATTTGGATCGGTCGAATATTTCTACACGTTTCGTGGAAAATTCAATGTTTTTGAAAATCAACTGAACTATAGCCCACAAATTCAGAGCCACAAAATTCGAAAATCTGCAAAGGTGATCTGATTTCGATGATTGATACGTCTACTAATAGGCGTTGAGACCTGTTATTGTCATACAAACGGCCATTTGGATCGGTCGAATATTTCTACACGTTTCGTGGAAAATTCAATGTTTTTGAAAATCAACTGAACTATAGCCCACAAATTCAGAGCCACAAATATCGAAAATCTGCAATGTGCTCTGATTTCGATGATTGATAGTCTACTAATAGGCGTTGAGACCTGTTATTGTCATATAAACGGCCATTTGGATCGGTCGAATATTTCTACACGTTTCGTGGAAAATTCAATTTTTTTGAAAATCAACTGAACTAAAGCCCACAAATTCAGAGCCACAAAATTCGAAAATCTGCAAATGTGCTCCGATTTCGATGATTGATACGTCTACTAATAGGCGTTGAGACCTGTTATTGTCAGACAATCGGCCATTTGGATCGGTCGAATATTTCTACACGTTTCGTGGAAAATTCAATGTTTTTGAAAATCAACTGAACTATAGCCCACAAATTCAGAGCCACAAATATCGAAAATCTGCAATGTGCTCTGATTTCGATGATTGATAGTCTACTAATAGGCGTTGAGACCTGTTATTGTCACACAAACGGCCATTTGGATCGGCCGAATATTTCTACACGTTTCGTGGAAAATTCAATTTTTTGAAAATCAACTGAACTATAGCCCACAAATTCAGAGCCACAAAATTCGAAAATCTGCAAATGTGCTCGGATTTCGAAGATTGATCCCCTATCAATAGGCGTTGAGACCTGTTATTGTCATACAAACGGCCATTTGGATCGGTCGAATATTTCTACACGTTTCGTGGAAAATTCAATTTTTTTGAAAATCAACTGAACTTTAACCCACAAATTCAGAGCCACAAAATTCGAAAATCTGCAAATGTGCTCGGATTTCGATGATTGATACGTCTACTAATAGGCGGAGAGACCTGTTATTGTCATACAAATGGCCATTTGGATCGGTCGAATATTTCTACACGTTCCATGGAAAATTCAATTTTTTTGAAAATCAACTGAACTAAAGCCCACAAATTCAGAGCAACAAAATTCGAAAATCTGCAAATGTGCTCGGATTTCGATTATTGATACGTCTACTAATAGACGTTGAGACCTGTTATTGTCATATAAACGGCCATTTGGATCGGTCGAATATTTCTACACGTTTCGTGGAAAATTCAATTTTTTTGAAAATCAACTGAACTAAAGCCCACAAATTCAGAGCCACAAAATTCGAAAATCTGCAAATGTGCTCCGATTTCGATGATTAATAGCTCTATCAATAGGCGTTGAGACTGTAAGTGTCATACCAACGGCCATTTGGATCGGTCGAATATTTCTACACGTTTCGTGGAAAATTCAATGTTTTTGAAAATCAACTGAACTATAGCCCACAAATTCAGAGCCACAAAATTCGAAAATCTGCAAATGTGCTCGGATTTCGAAGATTGATCCCCTATCAATAGGCGTTGAGACCTGTTATTGTCATACAAACGGCCATTTGGATCGGCAGAATATTTCTACACGTTTCGTGGAAAATTCAATTTTTTTGAAAATCAACTGAACTTTAACCCACAAATTCAGAGCCACAAAATTCGAAAATCTGCAAATGTGCTCGGATTTCGATGATTGATACGTCTACTAATAGACGTTGAGACCTGTTATTGTCATATAAACGGCCATTTGGATCGGTCGAATATTTCTACACGTTTCGTGGAAAATTCAATTTTTTTGAAAATCAACTGAACTAAAGCCCACAAATTCAGAGCCACAAAATTCGAAAATCTGCAAATGTGCTCCGATTTCGATGATTAATAGCTCTATCAATAGGCGTTGAGACTGTAAGTGTCATACCAACGGCCATTTGGATCGGTCGAATATTTCTACACGTTTCGTGGAAAATTCAATGTTTTTGAAAATCAACTGAACTATAGCCCACAAATTCAGAGCCACAAAATTCGAAAATCTGCAAAGGTGATCTGATTTCGATGATTGATACGTCTACTAATAGGCGTTGAGACCTGTTATTGTCATACAAACGGCCATTTGGATCGGTCGAATATTTCTACACGTTTCGTGGAAAATTCAATGTTTTTGAAAATCAACTGAACTATAGCCCACAAATTCAGAGCCACAAATATCGAAAATCTGCAATGTGCTCTGATTTCGATGATTGATAGTCTACTAATAGGCGTTGAGACCTGTTATTGTCATATAAACGGCCATTTGGATCGGTCGAATATTTCTACACGTTTCGTGGAAAATTCAATTTTTTTGAAAATCAACTGAACTAAAGCCCACAAATTCAGAGCCACAAAATTCGAAAATCTGCAAATGTGCTCCGATTTCGATGATTGATACGTCTACTAATAGGCGTTGAGACCTGTTATTGTCATACAATCGGCCATTTGGATCGGTCGAATATTTCTACACGTTTCGTGGAAAATTCAATGTTTTTGAAAATCAACTGAACTATAGCCCACAAATTCAGAGCCACAAATATCGAAAATCTGCAAATGTGCTCGGATTTCGATGATTGATACGTCTACTAATAGGCGTTGAGACCTGTTATTGTCATATAAACGGCCATTTGGATCGGTCGAATATTTCTACACGTTTCGTGGAAAATTCAATTTTTTTGAAAATCAACTGAACTAAAGCCCACAAATTCAGAGCCACAAAATTCGAAAATCTGCAAATGTGCTCCGATTTCGATGATTGATACGTCTACTAATAGGCGTTGAGACCTGTTATTGTCAGACAATCGGCCATTTGGATCGGTCGAATATTTCTACACGTTTCGTGGAAAATTCAATGTTTTTGAAAATCAACTGAACTATAGCCCACAAATTCAGAGCCACAAATATCGAAAATCTGCAATGTGCTCTGATTTCGATGATTGATAGTCTACTAATAGGCGTTGAGACCTGTTATTGTCACACAAACGGCCATTTGGATCGGCCGAATATTTCTACACGTTTCGTGGAAAATTCAATTTTTTGAAAATCAACTGAACTATAGCCCACAAATTCAGAGCCACAAAATTCGAAAATCTGCAAATGTGCTCGGATTTCGAAGATTGATCCCCTATCAATAGGCGTTGAGACCTGTTATTGTCATACAAACGGCCATTTGGATCGGTCGAATATTTCTACACGTTTCGTGGAAAATTCAATGTTTTTGAAAATCAACTGAACTATAGCCCACAAATTCAGAGCCACAAAATTCGAAAATCTGCAAATGTGCTCGGATTTCGAAGATTGATCCCCTATCAATAGGCGTTGAGACCTGTTATTGTCATACAAACGGCCATTTGGATCGGCAGAATATTTCTACACGTTTCGTGGAAAATTCAATTTTTTTGAAAATCAACTGAACTTTAACCCACAAATTCAGAGCCACAAAATTCGAAAATCTGCAAATGTGCTCGGATTTCGATGATTGATACGTCTACTAATAGACGTTGAGACCTGTTATTGTCATATAAACGGCCATTTGGATCGGTCGAATATTTCTACACGTTTCGTGGAAAATTCAATTTTTTTGAAAATCAACTGAACTAAAGCCCACAAATTCAGAGCCACAAAATTCGAAAATCTGCAAATGTGCTCCGATTTCGATGATTAATAGCTCTATCAATAGGCGTTGAGACTGTAAGTGTCATACCAACGGCCATTTGGATCGGTCGAATATTTCTACACGTTTCGTGGAAAATTCAATGTTTTTGAAAATCAACTGAACTATAGCCCACAAATTCAGAGCCACAAAATTCGAAAATCTGCAAAGGTGATCTGATTTCGATGATTGATACGTCTACTAATAGGCGTTGAGACCTGTTATTGTCATACAAACGGCCATTTGGATCGGTCGAATATTTCTACACGTTTCGTGGAAAATTCAATGTTTTTGAAAATCAACTGAACTATAGCCCACAAATTCAGAGCCACAAATATCGAAAATCTGCAATGTGCTCTGATTTCGATGATTGATAGTCTACTAATAGGCGTTGAGACCTGTTATTGTCATATAAACGGCCATTTGGATCGGTCGAATATTTCTACACGTTTCGTGGAAAATTCAATTTTTTTGAAAATCAACTGAACTAAAGCCCACAAATTCAGAGCCACAAAATTCGAAAATCTGCAAATGTGCTCCGATTTCGATGATTGATACGTCTACTAATAGGCGTTGAGACCTGTTATTGTCATACAATCGGCCATTTGGATCGGTCGAATATTTCTACACGTTTCGTGGAAAATTCAATGTTTTTGAAAATCAACTGAACTATAGCCCACAAATTCAGAGCCACAAATATCGAAAATCTGCAAATGTGCTCGGATTTCGATGATTGATACGTCTACTAATAGGCGTTGAGACCTGTTATTGTCATATAAACGGCCATTTGGATCGGTCGAATATTTCTACACGTTTCGTGGAAAATTCAATTTTTTTGAAAATCAACTGAACTAAAGCCCACAAATTCAGAGCCACAAAATTCGAAAATCTGCAAATGTGCTCCGATTTCGATGATTGATACGTCTACTAATAGGCGTTGAGACCTGTTATTGTCAGACAATCGGCCATTTGGATCGGTCGAATATTTCTACACGTTTCGTGGAAAATTCAATGTTTTTGAAAATCAACTGAACTATAGCCCACAAATTCAGAGCCACAAATATCGAAAATCTGCAATGTGCTCTGATTTCGATGATTGATAGTCTACTAATAGGCGTTGAGACCTGTTATTGTCACACAAACGGCCATTTGGATCGGCCGAATATTTCTACACGTTTCGTGGAAAATTCAATTTTTTGAAAATCAACTGAACTATAGCCCACAAATTCAGAGCCACAAAATTCGAAAATCTGCAAATGTGCTCGGATTTCGAAGATTGATCCCCTATCAATAGGCGTTGAGACCTGTTATTGTCATACAAACGGCCATTTGGATCGGTCGAATATTTCTACACGTTTCGTGGAAAATTCAATTTTTTTGAAAATCAACTGAACTTTAACCCACAAATTCAGAGCCACAAAATTCGAAAATCTGCAAATGTGCTCGGATTTCGATGATTGATACGTCTACTAATAGGCGGAGAGACCTGTTATTGTCATACAAATGGCCATTTGGATCGGTCGAATATTTCTACACGTTCCATGGAAAATTCAATTTTTTTGAAAATCAACTGAACTAAAGCCCACAAATTCAGAGCAACAAAATTCGAAAATCTGCAAATGTGCTCGGATTTCGATTATTGATACGTCTACTAATAGACGTTGAGACCTGTTATTGTCATATAAACGGCCATTTGGATCGGTCGAATATTTCTACACGTTTCGTGGAAAATTCAATTTTTTTGAAAATCAACTGAACTAAAGCCCACAAATTCAGAGCCACAAAATTCGAAAATCTGCAAATGTGCTCCGATTTCGATGATTAATAGCTCTATCAATAGGCGTTGAGACCTGTAAGTGTCATACCAACGGCCATTTGGATCGGTCTAATACTTCTACACGTTTCGTGGAAAATTCAATTCGCCACAAAATTCGAAAATCTGCAAATGTGTTCCGATTTCGATGATTGATACCCCTATTAATAGACGTTGAGACCTGTTATTGTCATACAAACGGCCATTTAGATCGGTCGAATATTTCTACGCGTTTCGTGGAAAATTCAATTTTTTTTAAAATCAACTGAACTAAAGCCCACAAATTCAGAGCAACAAAATTCGAAAATCTGCAAATGTGCTCGGATTTCGATTATTGATACGTCTACTAATAGACGTTGAGACCTGTTATTGTCATATAAACGGCCATTTGGATCGGTCGAATATTTCTACACGTTTCGTGGAAAATTCAATTTTTTTGAAAATCAACTGAACTAAAGCCCACAAATTCAGAGCCACAAAATTCGAAAATCTGCAAATGTGCTCCGATCTCGATGATTAATAGCTCTATCAATAGGCGTTGAGACCTGTAAGTGTCATACCAACGGCCATTTGGATCGGTCTAATACTTCTACACGTTTCGTGGAAAATTCAATTCGCCACAAAATTCGAAAATCTGCAAATGTGTTCCGATTTCGATGATTGATACCCCTATTAATAGACGTTGAGACCTGTTATTGTCATACAAACGGCCATTTAGATCGGTCGAATATTTCTACGCGTTTCGTGGAAAATTCAATTTTTTTTAAAATCAACTGAACTATAGCCCACAAATTCAGAGCCACAAAATTCGAAAATCTGCAAATGTGCTCGGATTTCGATGATTGATACGTCTACTAATAGGCGTTGAGACCTGTTATTGTCATACAAATGGCCATTTGGATCGGTCGAATATTTCTACACGTTTCGTGGAAAATTCAATTTTTTTGAAAATCAACTGAACTATAGCCCACAAATTCAGAGCCACAAAATTCGAAAATTTGCAAATGTGCTCGGATTTCGATGATTGATACGTCTACTAATAGACGTTGAGACCTGTTATTGTCATACAAACGGCCATTTGGATCGGTCGAATATTTCTACACGTTTCGTGGAAAATTCAATTTTTTTGAAAATCAACTGAACTATAGCCCACAAATTCAGAGCCACAAAATTTGAAAATCTGCAAACGTGCTCCGATTTCGATGATTGATACCGCTATCAATAGGCGTTGAAACCTGTTATTGTCATACAAACGGCCATTTGGATCGGTCGAATATTTCTACACGTTTCGTGGAAAATTCAATTTTTTTGAAAATCAACTGAACTTTAACCCACAAATTCAGAGCCACAAAATTCGAAAATCTGCAAATGTGCTCGGATTTCGGAGATTGATCCCCTATCAATAGGCGTTGAGACCTGTTATTGTCATACAAATGGCCATTTGGATCGGTCGAATATTTCTACACGTTTCGTGGAAAATTCAATTTTTTTGAAAATCAACTGAACTATAGCCCACAAATTCAGAGCAACAAAATTCGAAAATCTGCAAATGTGCTCCGATTTCGATGATTGATACGTCTACTAAGAGGCGTTGAGACCTGTTATTGTCATGCAAACGGCCATTTGGATCGGTCGAATATTTCTACACGTTTCGTGGAAAATTCAATTTTTTTGAAAATCAACTGAACTATAGCACACAAATTCAGAGCCACAAAATTCGAAAATCTGCAAATGTGCTCGGATTTCGATGATTGATACGTCTACTATTAGGCGTTGAGACCTGTTATTGTCATACAAACGGCCATTTGGATCGGTCGAATATTTCTACACGTTCCATGGAAAATTGAATTTTTTTTAAAATCAACTGAACTATAGCCCACAAATTCAGAGCCACAAAATTCGAAAATCTGCAAATGTGCTCGGATTTCGAAGATTGATCCCCTATCAATAGGCGTTGAGACCTGTTATTGTCATACAAACGGCCATTTGGATCGGCAGAATATTTCTACACGTTTCGTGGAAAATTCAATTTTTTTGAAAATCAACTGAACTTTAACCCACAAATTCAGAGCCACAAAATTCGAAAATCTGCAAATGTGCTCGGATTTCGATGATTGATACGTCTACTAATAGACGTTGAGACCTGTTATTGTCATACAAACGGCCATTTGGATCGGTCGAATATTTCTACACGTTTCGTGGACAATTCAATTTTTTTGAAAATCAACTGAACTATAGCCCACAAATTCAGAGCCACAAAATTCGAAAATTTGCAAATGTGCTCGGATTTCGATGATTGATACGTCTACTAATAGACGTTGAGACCTGTTATTGTCATATAAACGGCCATTTGGATCGGTCGAATATTTCTACACGTTTCGTGGAAAATTCAATTTTTTTGAAAATCAACTGAAGTTTAACCCACAAATTCAGAGCCACAAAATTCGAAAATCTGCAAATGTGCTCGGATTTCGATGATTGATACGTCTACTAATAGACGTTGAGACCTGTTATTGTCATATAAACGGCCATTTGGATCGGTCGAATATTTCTACACGTTTCGTGGAAAATTCAATTTTTTTGAAAATCAACTGAACTAAAGCCCACAAATTCAGAGCCACAAAATTCGAAAATCTGCAAATGTGCTCCGATTTCGATGATTAATAGCTCTATCAATAGGCGTTGAGACTGTAAGTGTCATACCAACGGCCATTTGGATCGGTCGAATATTTCTACACGTTTCGTGGAAAATTCAATGTTTTTGAAAATCAACTGAACTATAGCCCACAAATTCAGAGCCACAAAATTCGAAAATCTGCAAAGGAGATCTGATTTCGATGATTGATACGTCTACTAATAGGCGTTGAGACCTGTTATTGTCATACAAACGGCCATTTGGATCGGTCGAATATTTCTACACGTTTCGTGGAAAATTCAATTTTTTTGAAAATCAACTGAAGTTTAACCCACAAATTCAGAGCCACAAAATTCGAAAATCTGTAAATGTGCTCGGATTTCGATGATTGATACGTCTACTAATAGACGTTGAGACCTGTTATTGTCATATAAACGGCCATTTGGATCGGTCGAATATTTCTACACGTTTCGTGGAAAATTCAATTTGTTTGAAAATCAACTGAACTAAAGCCCACAAATTCAGAGCCACAAAATTCGAAAATCTGCAAATGTGCTCGGATTTCGATGATTGATACGTCTACTAATAGGCGTTGAGACCTGTTATTGTCATACAATCGGCCATTTGGATCGGTCGAATATTTCTACACGTTTCGTGGAAAATTCAATGTTTTTGAAAATCAACTGAACTATAGCCCACAAATTCAGAGCCACAAATATCGAAAATCTGCAATGTGCTCTGATTTCGATGATTGATAGTCTACTAATAGGCGTTGAGACCTGTTATTGTCACACAAACGGCCATTTGGATCGGCCGAATATTTCTACACGTTTCGTGGAAAATTCAATTTTTTGAAAATCAACTGAACTATAGCCCACAAATTCAGAGCCACAAAATTCGAAAATCTGCAAATGTGCTCGGATTTCGAAGATTGATCCCCTATCAATAGGCGTTGAGACCTGTTATTGTCATACAAACGGCCATTTGGATCGGTCGAATATTTCTACACGTTTCGTGGAAAATTAAATTTTTTTGAAAATCAACTGAACTTTAACCCACAAATTCAGAGCCACAAAATTCGAAAATCTGCAAATGTGCTCGGATTTCGATGATTGATACGTCTACTAATAGGCGGAGAGACCTGTTATTGTCATACAAATGGCCATTTGGATCGGTCGAATATTTCTACACGTTCCATGGAAAATTCAATTTTTTTGAAAATCAACTGAACTAAAGCCCACAAATTCAGAGCCACAAAATTCGAAAATCTGCAAATGTGCTCCGATTTCGATGATTGATACGTCTACTAATAGGCGTTGAGACCTGTTATTGTCATACAATCGGCCATTTGGATCGGTCGAATATTTCTACACGTTTCGTGGAAAATTCAATGTTTTTGAAAATCAACTGAACTATAGCCCACAAATTCAGAGCCACAAATATCGAAAATCTGCAAATGTGCTCGGATTTCGATGATTGATACGTCTACTAATAGGCGTTGAGACCTGTTATTGTCATATAAACGGCCATTTGGATCGGTCGAATATTTCTACACGTTTCGTGGAAAATTCAATTTTTTTGAAAATCAACTGAACTAAAGCCCACAAATTCAGAGCCACAAAATTCGAAAATCTGCAAATGTGCTCCGATTTCGATGATTGATACGTCTACTAATAGGCGTTGAGACCTGTTATTGTCAGACAATCGGCCATTTGGATCGGTCGAATATTTCTACACGTTTCGTGGAAAATTCAATGTTTTTGAAAATCAACTGAACTATAGCCCACAAATTCAGAGCCACAAATATCGAAAATCTGCAATGTGCTCTGATTTCGATGATTGATAGTCTACTAATAGGCGTTGAGACCTGTTATTGTCACACAAACGGCCATTTGGATCGGCCGAATATTTCTACACGTTTCGTGGAAAATTCAATTTTTTGAAAATCAACTGAACTATAGCCCACAAATTCAGAGCCACAAAATTCGAAAATCTGCAAATGTGCTCGGATTTCGAAGATTGATCCCCTATCAATAGGCGTTGAGACCTGTTATTGTCATACAAACGGCCATTTGGATCGGTCGAATATTTCTACACGTTTCGTGGAAAATTCAATTTTTTTGAAAATCAACTGAACTTTAACCCACAAATTCAGAGCCACAAAATTCGAAAATCTGCAAATGTGCTCGGATTTCGATGATTGATACGTCTACTAATAGGCGGAGAGACCTGTTATTGTCATACAAATGGCCATTTGGATCGGTCGAATATTTCTACACGTTCCATGGAAAATTCAATTTTTTTGAAAATCAACTGAACTAAAGCCCACAAATTCAGAGCAACAAAATTCGAAAATCTGCAAATGTGCTCGGATTTCGATTATTGATACGTCTACTAATAGACGTTGAGACCTGTTATTGTCATATAAACGGCCATTTGGATCGGTCGAATATTTCTACACGTTTCGTGGAAAATTCAATTTTTTTGAAAATCAACTGAACTAAAGCCCACAAATTCAGAGCCACAAAATTCGAAAATCTGCAAATGTGCTCCGATTTCGATGATTAATAGCTCTATCAATAGGCGTTGAGACCTGTAAGTGTCATACCAACGGCCATTTGGATCGGTCTAATACTTCTACACGTTTCGTGGAAAATTCAATTCGCCACAAAATTCGAAAATCTGCAAATGTGTTCCGATTTCGATGATTGATACCCCTATTAATAGACGTTGAGACCTGTTATTGTCATACAAACGGCCATTTAGATCGGTCGAATATTTCTACGCGTTTCGTGGAAAATTCAATTTTTTTTAAAATCAACTGAACTAAAGCCCACAAATTCAGAGCAACAAAATTCGAAAATCTGCAAATGTGCTCGGATTTCGATTATTGATACGTCTACTAATAGACGTTGAGACCTGTTATTGTCATATAAACGGCCATTTGGATCGGTCGAATATTTCTACACGTTTCGTGGAAAATTCAATTTTTTTGAAAATCAACTGAACTAAAGCCCACAAATTCAGAGCCACAAAATTCGAAAATCTGCAAATGTGCTCCGATCTCGATGATTAATAGCTCTATCAATAGGCGTTGAGACCTGTAAGTGTCATACCAACGGCCATTTGGATCGGTCTAATACTTCTACACGTTTCGTGGAAAATTCAATTCGCCACAAAATTCGAAAATCTGCAAATGTGTTCCGATTTCGATGATTGATACCCCTATTAATAGACGTTGAGACCTGTTATTGTCATACAAACGGCCATTTAGATCGGTCGAATATTTCTACGCGTTTCGTGGAAAATTCAATTTTTTTTAAAATCAACTGAACTATAGCCCACAAATTCAGAGCCACAAAATTCGAAAATCTGCAAATGTGCTCGGATTTCGATGATTGATACGTCTACTAATAGGCGTTGAGACCTGTTATTGTCATACAAATGGCCATTTGGATCGGTCGAATATTTCTACACGTTTCGTGGAAAATTCAATTTTTTTGAAAATCAACTGAACTATAGCCCACAAATTCAGAGCCACAAAATTCGAAAATTTGCAAATGTGCTCGGATTTCGATGATTGATACGTCTACTAATAGACGTTGAGACCTGTTATTGTCATACAAACGGCCATTTGGATCGGTCGAATATTTCTACACGTTTCGTGGAAAATTCAATTTTTTTGAAAATCAACTGAACTATAGCCCACAAATTCAGAGCCACAAAATTTGAAAATCTGCAAACGTGCTCCGATTTCGATGATTGATACCGCTATCAATAGGCGTTGAAACCTGTTATTGTCATACAAACGGCCATTTGGATCGGTCGAATATTTCTACACGTTTCGTGGAAAATTCAATTTTTTTGAAAATCAACTGAACTTTAACCCACAAATTCAGAGCCACAAAATTCGAAAATCTGCAAATGTGCTCGGATTTCGGAGATTGATCCCCTATCAATAGGCGTTGAGACCTGTTATTGTCATACAAATGGCCATTTGGATCGGTCGAATATTTCTACACGTTTCGTGGAAAATTCAATTTTTTTGAAAATCAACTGAACTATAGCCCACAAATTCAGAGCAACAAAATTCGAAAATCTGCAAATGTGCTCCGATTTCGATGATTGATACGTCTACTAAGAGGCGTTGAGACCTGTTATTGTCATGCAAACGGCCATTTGGATCGGTCGAATATTTCTACACGTTTCGTGGAAAATTCAATTTTTTTGAAAATCAACTGAACTATAGCACACAAATTCAGAGCCACAAAATTCGAAAATCTGCAAATGTGCTCGGATTTCGATGATTGATACGTCTACTATTAGGCGTTGAGACCTGTTATTGTCATACAAACGGCCATTTGGATCGGTCGAATATTTCTACACGTTCCATGGAAAATTGAATTTTTTTTAAAATCAACTGAACTATAGCCCACAAATTCAGAGCCACAAAATTCGAAAATCTGCAAATGTGCTCGGATTTCGAAGATTGATCCCCTATCAATAGGCGTTGAGACCTGTTATTGTCATACAAACGGCCATTTGGATCGGCAGAATATTTCTACACGTTTCGTGGAAAATTCAATTTTTTTGAAAATCAACTGAACTTTAACCCACAAATTCAGAGCCACAAAATTCGAAAATCTGCAAATGTGCTCGGATTTCGATGATTGATACGTCTACTAATAGACGTTGAGACCTGTTATTGTCATACAAACGGCCATTTGGATCGGTCGAATATTTCTACACGTTTCGTGGACAATTCAATTTTTTTGAAAATCAACTGAACTATAGCCCACAAATTCAGAGCCACAAAATTCGAAAATTTGCAAATGTGCTCGGATTTCGATGATTGATACGTCTACTAATAGACGTTGAGACCTGTTATTGTCATATAAACGGCCATTTGGATCGGTCGAATATTTCTACACGTTTCGTGGAAAATTCAATTTTTTTGAAAATCAACTGAAGTTTAACCCACAAATTCAGAGCCACAAAATTCGAAAATCTGCAAATGTGCTCGGATTTCGATGATTGATACGTCTACTAATAGACGTTGAGACCTGTTATTGTCATATAAACGGCCATTTGGATCGGTCGAATATTTCTACACGTTTCGTGGAAAATTCAATTTTTTTGAAAATCAACTGAACTAAAGCCCACAAATTCAGAGCCACAAAATTCGAAAATCTGCAAATGTGCTCCGATTTCGATGATTAATAGCTCTATCAATAGGCGTTGAGACTGTAAGTGTCATACCAACGGCCATTTGGATCGGTCGAATATTTCTACACGTTTCGTGGAAAATTCAATGTTTTTGAAAATCAACTGAACTATAGCCCACAAATTCAGAGCCACAAAATTCGAAAATCTGCAAAGGAGATCTGATTTCGATGATTGATACGTCTACTAATAGGCGTTGAGACCTGTTATTGTCATACAAACGGCCATTTGGATCGGTCGAATATTTCTACACGTTTCGTGGAAAATTCAATTTTTTTGAAAATCAACTGAAGTTTAACCCACAAATTCAGAGCCACAAAATTCGAAAATCTGTAAATGTGCTCGGATTTCGATGATTGATACGTCTACTAATAGACGTTGAGACCTGTTATTGTCATATAAACGGCCATTTGGATCGGTCGAATATTTCTACACGTTTCGTGGAAAATTCAATTTGTTTGAAAATCAACTGAACTAAAGCCCACAAATTCAGAGCCACAAAATTCGAAAATCTGCAAATGTGCTCGGATTTCGATGATTGATACGTCTACTAATAGGCGTTGAGACCTGTTATTGTCATACAATCGGCCATTTGGATCGGTCGAATATTTCTACACGTTTCGTGGAAAATTCAATGTTTTTGAAAATCAACTGAACTATAGCCCACAAATTCAGAGCCACAAATATCGAAAATCTGCAATGTGCTCTGATTTCGATGATTGATAGTCTACTAATAGGCGTTGAGACCTGTTATTGTCACACAAACGGCCATTTGGATCGGCCGAATATTTCTACACGTTTCGTGGAAAATTCAATTTTTTGAAAATCAACTGAACTATAGCCCACAAATTCAGAGCCACAAAATTCGAAAATCTGCAAATGTGCTCGGATTTCGAAGATTGATCCCCTATCAATAGGCGTTGAGACCTGTTATTGTCATACAAACGGCCATTTGGATCGGTCGAATATTTCTACACGTTTCGTGGAAAATTAAATTTTTTTGAAAATCAACTGAACTTTAACCCACAAATTCAGAGCCACAAAATTCGAAAATCTGCAAATGTGCTCGGATTTCGATGATTGATACGTCTACTAATAGGCGGAGAGACCTGTTATTGTCATACAAATGGCCATTTGGATCGGTCGAATATTTCTACACGTTCCATGGAAAATTCAATTTTTTTGAAAATCAACTGAACTAAAGCCCACAAATTCAGAGCCACAAAATTCGAAAATCTGCAAATGTGCTCGGATTTCGATGATTGATAGCTCTATCAATAGGCGTTGAGACCTGTAAGTGTCATACCAACGGCCATTTGGATCGGTCTAATACTTCTACACGTTTCGTGGAAAATTCAATTCGCCACAAAATTCGAAAATCTGCAAATGTGTTCCGATTTCGATGATTGATACCCCTATTAATAGACGTTGAGACCTGTTATTGTCATACAAACGGCCATTTAGATCGGTCGAATATTTCTACGCGTTTCGTGGAAAATTCAATTTTTTTTAAAATCAACTGAACTATAGCCCACAAATTCAGAGCCACAAAATTCGAAAATCTGCAAATGTGCTCGGATTTCGATGATTGATACGTCTACTAATAGGCGTTGAGACCTGTTATTGTCATACAAACGGCCATTTGGATCGGTCGAATATTTCTACACGTTTCGTGGAAAATTCAATTTTTTTGAAAATCAACTGAACTATAGCCCACAAATTCAGAGCCACAAAATTCGAAAATTTGCAAATGTGCTCGGATTTCGATGATTGATACGTCTACTAATAGACGTTGAGACCTGTTATTGTCATACAAACGGCCATTTAGATCGGTCGAATATTTCTACGCGTTTCGTGGAAAATTCAAATTTTTTAAAATCAACTGAACTATAGCCCACAAATTCAGAGCCACAAAATTCGAAAATCTGCAAATGTGCTCGGATTTCGATGATTGATACGTCTACTAATAGGCGTTGAGACCTGTTATTGTCATACAAACGGCCATTTGGATCGGTCGAATATTTCTACACGTTTCGTGGAAAATTCAATTTTTTTGAAAATCAACTGAACTATAGCCCACAAATTCAGAGCCACAAAATTTGAAAATCTGCAAACGTGCTCCGATTTCGATGATTGATACCGCTATCAATAGGCGTTGAAACCTGTTATTGTCATACAAACGGCCATTTGGATCGGTCGAATATTTCTACACGTTTCGTGGAAAATTCAATTTTTTTGAAAATCAACTGAACTTTAACCCACAAATTCAGAGCCACAAAATTCGAAAATCTGCAAATGTGCTCGGATTTCGGAGATTGATCCCCTATCAATAGGCGTTGAGACCTGTTATTGTCATACAAATGGCCATTTGGATCGGTCGAATATTTCTACACGTTTCGTGGAAAATTCAATTTTTTTGAAAATCAACTGAACTATAGCCCACAAATTCAGAGCAACAAAATTCGAAAATCTGCAAATGTGCTCCGATTTCGATGATTGATACGTCTACTAAGAGGCGTTGAGACCTGTTATTGTCATACAAACGGCCATTTGGATCGGTCGAATATTTCTACACGTTTCGTGGAAAATTCAATTTTTTTGAAAATCAACTGAACTATAGCACACAAATTCAGAGCCACAAAATTCGAAAATCTGCAAATGTGCTCGGATTTCGATGATTGATACGTCTACTATTAGGCGTTGAGACCTGTAATTGTCATACAAACGGCCATTTGGATCGGTCGAATATTTCTACACGTTCCATGGAAAATTCAATTTTTTTGAAAATCAACTGAACTATAGCCCATAAATTCAGAGCCACAAAATTCGAAAATTTGCAAATGTGCTCGGATTTCGATGATTGATACGTCTACTAATAGACGTTGAGACCTGTTATTGTCATACAAACGGCCATTTGGACCGGTCGAATATTTCTACACGTTTTGTGGAAAATTCAATGTTTTTGAAAATCAACTGAACTATAGCCCACAAATTCAGAGCCACAAAATTCGAAAATCTGCAAATGTGCTCCGATTTCGAAGATTGATACCTCTATCAATAGGCGTTGAGACCTGTAATTGTCATACAAACGACCATTTGGATCGGTCAAATATTTCTACACGTTTCGTGGAAAATTAAATTTTTTTGAAAATCAACTGAACTGTAGCCCACAAATTCAGAGCCACAAAATTCGAAAATCTGCAAACGTGCTCCGATTTCGAAGATTGATACCCATATTAATAGGCGTTGAAACCTGTTATTGTCATACAAACGGCCATTTGGATCGGTCGAATATTTCTACACGTTTCGTGGAAAATTAAATTTTTTTGAAAATCAACTGAACTATAGCCCACAAATTCAGAGCCACAAAATTCGAAAATCTGCAAATGTGTTCCGATTTCGATGATTGGATCGGTCGAAAATTTCTACACGTTTCGTGGAAAATTCAATTTTTTTGAAAATCAACTGAACTATAGCCCACAAATTCAGAGCCACAAAATTCGAAAATCTGCAAATGTATTCCGATTTCGATGATTGGATCGGTCGAAAATTTCTACACGTTTCGTGGAAAATTCAATTTTTTTGAAAATCAACTGAACTATAGCCCACAAATTCAGAGCCACAAAATTCGAAAATCTGCAAATGTGCTCCGATTTCGAAGATTGGCACCCCTATTAATAGGCGTTGAGACCTGTTATTGTCATACAAACGGCCATTTGGATCGGTCGAATATTTCTACACGTTTCGTGGAAAATTGAATTTTTTTGAAAATCAACTGAACTATAGCCCACAAATTCAGAGCCACAAAATTCGAAAATCTGCAAATGTGTTCCGATTTCGATGATTGGATCGGTCGAAAATTTCTACACGTTTCGTGGAAAATTCAATTTTTTTGAAAATCAACTGAACTATAGCCCACAAATTCAGAGCCACAAAATTCGAAAATCTGCAAATGTGCTCCGATTTCGAAGATTGGCACCCCTATTAATAGGCGTTGAGACCTGTTATTGTCATACAAACGGCCATTTGGATCGGTCGAATATTTCTACACGTTTCGTGGAAAATTCATCTTTTTTGAAAATCAACTGACTTATAGCTATTAACTGTTAAACCCTTTGTTGATGTTTATTACTACAATCGGTTAAAAAAAGTTTGGTAAATTTTTGGTTTCTGCTAAATGAACCGAAATCGACTTTCGAACCTTACTTATAAAGTGAACAGCCCCCACGATTACAATGCAGAATGTTTCTTACCCTAAATACTCCAACTTTGTGGTGACTATGCACTTGATAAATAGTTAATCTACGATACCATTTATTAAGTGCACAATCACGTTTTCCAACGTGTGGGAGCCGCAGCCTACTAGTTTTGTTTAAAAAAAAAATTTAAAATCAGTAAGCCCGCAAAATATTTTAAGCAGCACATACAAACATATAAGTGCTCATACGCTTGAGTGAATGTTTTTTTTTTGCCTGTCTAATTAAATTATTTTGCTAAATATTTAGAAATGTTTAATATGACTTTTAATAAGAAAATTCTTTTGTTTATTGCTAGAATTTTTATTTTTATGTTTAATTTTAAATTAATGAAAAAAACAAAAAAAAACTTTCGCGTTATATAATTAAAATGAATTTTTTGTGCACATTATACATATGTACATTATACTCGAATAAACATTTTATACATAGAGGAAGTTAGAATTTTTCTAGTGAAATTTAATTTAGTTTCAAAGTGGTAAATGTATTTAGCTCGTCGAGTTGTTGATGGATTTTGTTAGTTTATATTTTGCAATCGATAAATTTCTTTTGATATTTTAATTCTGAATATTTTACAGATAATTTCAAAATTGGGTTGCAAATGAGTAAAATTCCAGAAAATTCAGTGGAATTAAATTCGTCTGAAATTAGTTTTATGTGTTGTCAAACGTATGTACATAGTATATTATCCTTTTGAATCCGTTTTTTTTTGTGTCGTTCCCATTATTTTGCAAAAAAGTGTTTAATTTAAATATTTATTCTAAAATATACTAGAAATATATGAAATTTTCAAAAATAAAAGTCTTCATGCTCGTCGGCATATACAGAATATAATGATTTATTAAATTTATCTTTCATTGTGTTGTAGGACCTATCGATTTATTTTTTATAATGTATAGGATACTTTATAGAGACAATTTTAACTACAAAATTATTACATTTTTGTGTCATTAATTTTGATTACTTACATCATTTTTGGCAATTTCGATTTCAAAATGTTTATGTTTAAATTTATTTTTTATTTTTATTTAATTTGATAAATGGCAGAAACATCTAGACACGTAGTGTCGAAAACAGAATTTATACTATACACATTAAATTATTTTATATGTATATCGTATGTACATAACATGCACCCCATTTATATGTATTTACAAAAATTAAACATTTAGAAAATAATAAAAATTTTAATTAAATTTTTTGTTTAAAAATATTTCAAAATTTCTACGTTTATACGAGTATATACAATTCTATTTTGTGTACATCATTTTAAATTGGAAATATAATTTATAGATGTGGTTTGTATTAAATTTTGTTGTGTTATTGCATAATACTTAAATCAAATATTTAAAATTAAAATACATAATCAAGTTTATTTTACAATTCATACTCTGTTTAGTAGTAGAGAAGAATTGTGTTAAATTTTTTTTTAGTTTATCAGTAAAAAAATAAATAAAAAATTTCTTTTGAACTGATGCACACATTTCGAACAATGTACGAGATGTATTACAAAATATCACAGACAAGTCTTTTAAAATCATGGTTTATTTTCACTTAATACAAAACCAGACGAAAATTATGTTTTCGAAAATAAGTTAAATACCTTACAAATCATTTACAACATCATTTGATTAAGAAACCATTTTTTTCAGTTAAATATTTAGCCTAACAAGGTCTTCTTAACGACCTGCATCATTATTTTTATGAGTTTAAGGTTTTCAATAAGTATGTAAACCATATTACGAGCAGTGACGATAAATCTGGACCCTAAATAAGCTTCCATTTCCGGGCCCCTTGAATCAATAGGAAAATTCAGGCACTAAGCTAGCTTATAGGGTGTAAAATTTCATGTTCCTATAAAACGCTTGAAAAGTAGGTTATTTTTCTGTTTTTCATATCCAAAACGTTTATTTTATGCATTGTTGGCTTCGTAGTCACCGTTAGCAACTGAGACCAACTGATTTTTCGCATGATAATTTTTTCGACTGAATATCTAAAAATTTCAACATTTTTAATGTTGCGTCCATTGCGGCGGCCAGACTGTTTACGGCAAACAATCCTAGTAGCAAAATTCGTAAAAGGCGATATTTTTAAAAGAACTGCTGGTATTACAATTAGATTTAGCATGGGTGATTATTCTATTATCATTTTCTCCTTGTTATTAAAAGGGTTCGCAACTTTGTGCCTTTCAAATGTTTACTTGCCATGCACAACTCATTTATTTTGTCACGAATATTATCAAAGCAACCTTGATTATACAAGCCATAATCTAAAAAACGAAGCTTTTATAAGGGAATTAGAAACGAGGAAAAATCCAAAATTTCCATAGTAAAACACATAAAACATATGGGAAATCACTTTTTTTCCTAAGACAAATTTGTAAATGAAAACGTTGCAAATTCTTAATTATGATTTCTGAAATATTTTCATAAATGTTTGAATTTCAACATATATAAATCTCTTTTAAGTAAATCGTTTTCATTTTCTTGTAATAATTGATTTATTTAAACCAAAATATAAAAAAAAGTTCATAACAACAGCTTTCTGGTCAAATTAAAAAAGAAAAGCTTACTACAAGTCGTGTGCATTAAGTCAATGTACATAGATGGCAGCGGGTAGTAACCATTTTGAAAAATCGTAGCAAAAATTGCGACCTGGGGAAATTTGAGTTTAAAAATTGTAGGATAAGCAAAACAAATTCACAAAATATTAAGAACGTGTCATAATTGTGTGATTAAATAATTTTTTTTCGTATTTCTCTGCCAACAATTATAGACATCTAACGTACACTAGTAAAACTAAAGATAAATTTAGCAAGTATTATTTTAATTTGTCAGAGATAACTTTGATGTATTTTTCAAAATGAAAGTTCGAAAAATATATTTTTGAAATAATTTAATTTTAATATTTCTGCAATTAATATTTACTTAATACCAATATACCCTTCTTGTGGTCGGCGATAAACGTTCAAAGGAGACAGTCGTGTTTTTTGTCTGCTCCATAAAGTAAAAGTTTTTAGTGTAATTTATTGTTTTGATTATTTAAAATTATGTAATCAAATTTTTAGTGAAGTGTAAAATCAATTAATTTTAATTTAATTTAATTATTCAATTTTTGAGTGAAGAAATAAGTGATATAGTGAAATATATAAAAGTGAATTTGGAAAATGTAATCTATCGGGATGCATTTATCAGGCAATGTTTTTTGTACTTATAAATGAAGGAAATCAAATTTCATGATTTCTGAATTAATTGCATGATTTAGGCTTTAGTGTCTGTTTAATTGTATATAAAATTCTAGTGCATAAAGCTTCTTTTGATTGATTTTATATCAAAAGTTAATTTGTTCCAATTTAATAAACGCGGTTAAATTTAATACGCATGTCTGTTCTTGTTTCATCTAGTTCAAATACGTATACGTATTTAATTTTTATTTTTATTTTAAATACAATTGAACAAACATATCGAAGATTAATACGTAGAATGGGCTTATTGGTAAAAGTTTTATATTTTGGTACATCGTACATGTAGTTTTAATGGCAGATTAAATACATCAGTGATCCACGGCTTGTTTGATCCATTTCTCTATTTCTCTCAAACAAAATAAGACATCGCGAGGTATTTACAATTTATTAATGAAATGCAACTGGATCAAATAGGTTGTGAGTCACTGTAGAATGGGTTTGTAGTGGAATTTTTATAATTTTTGGTGTAATTTTAATATTTTAATATTGTGCATGGCATATAACAAAACCAACAACAATTACATTGTAGTACATTAGTGTTGGTTTTGCATATAATGAAAACATGAAGAAGTATGCGTAATTGCGTACTAAGGATTATATGAAAAGATTTATTGCGCATGTGCATATGCATAAATATTGAATGCGCAGAGGAAGAGTGTATGGAAATATTTATTTATTTTGTTTATGTGGATTTTAGTGTATGTTTCTATTATCTTTTTCTGGTTTTTTGATGTGTTTATGTTCAATTTTCATTACCAATTTATATTTATAGTGTCGTTATTAACATGAGCCACATAAATACACATTTGTAAGGTTTTGCATTTGAAATTGAAATGTGCATTTAGCGAAGACACATTATAAAATAAAAAATAAAAACTACATGCAATGTAGTTTTATGTGCATTTTTAATACATCTGTTTGATGTCAATTTATGAGTTCATCTTTTTCAGGTTTTTCCGTTCTTTTTCGCCAAAAGGGGTTGTCTGTTGCGGTAAATATTGTTGAATAATCCTTCTTGAGTACTCAAGTTTCAAGTTCTCAAAGTTTCCTTCGTATAAGGTAGATAGTTTTGTTCTACTTATATTGGTTATACACTAGTTTGTAATATAAGAGATGTTTATATCCTTATATTTAGAATTTATGTTAATTAAATAAATAACTCTGCTATATATTGTATAACAACATATTATATTTAACAATTTTAATGAAAAATAATTTGTTTGTAATTAATTAATTCTTTTAATTACGTTTGGCTAATTTTATATTTTAAACAAGTTAATTTTATATTGTACATGTACTACTAATTGGTTTTTGATTTAAAGTTTCTGAGGGATTAATGACCGTGATGAGAAATTTAATTAATTAATTACATTTACTATAGCCATTTTAACAACTAAACCATGAGGATTTCAGAGTTTAATAACTTTTAGTTTATTTTAGAAGTAGTAGTTGGGGACAATTAACAAATTTACATAGATCTTGATTTTCAGAAATATTCGGAGAAACCCAATGCAAATTTCGAGAAACTTTGTATCGAATTAATTTGGAATTTTATCATTAATTGAATCTGGGTAAAATGTATTACCTATGTTCTAAAACTATGCTATAGAGGGACTTTCTGAGTGGTGTATAAGTGGGTGTTTACGTTTTTGGTGACGATTGGAGGAGTTCCAGAAGGAAGCTAAGTTAGCAATAATTTTGCAAGCTTTTTGATAAAATAATAAAATAGTTAATAAATTGTTAATATTGAAGGGGTGTCACCAAGAGGACTTTTTTAAATTATTTATTTATAGGATTGATGCAGATATAACTTTAAGTAGACTTAGATTAATAAGATCATAGGTGGTTAGAGGGCTTTATTTTAAGGATACTGATAAATAATTTAACTTGTTTCAGAATCTAAGATTGTTCCAGAATTAACCATTTTAATCCTAATTTTCAGGAATAAAGTTAAGGCCCAACTCAAAGCTCCAGGAATCAAGCAGTTAATATTCATGTAGTTTAGAAATGTTGTTGTTTTATTTACTAACTATCAACTTCTTGGGTGTTTGGTGCCGGGTTGATGCTTTATTACTAACATACTTTTCTTGTCCCTCGTTTTGTTATCCGTAAAAGGGTGTACGGTGGACCCGGCGTATTCCGGGAAACTTGTTGGGGGCTTGGTCGTACACATTAAAGCATCAGGGTTTATTAGCGCCTTATAATTAATTTTGGTTACTGGTAACATTAATTATAATTCATTACCGGATAGCGCCCATTTCAGATCAAACGCCTAGAATCTGATTGGCAGATTTTGCTGAAACTATTATATACATGTATTATAGTGTGAACTAAATAGTAGTTATATGTAGCGACAGGGACCGGTATTGAGGGAATCATGTAAATAAACAGCTGATTTCGATTGTATTTATTAGCTTTAAGTCAATTCTAAATTAATTATGATTATGATTTGCAGAAGGGCCCAGGAACCTGATCCAGCAAACTAATAAAGGTCATTTTAGAGTGCAGTTTTAATTGTAATTTTAATAAAACATAAAAGTAGGTTAGAATTATATTAATTTTCTTTCTAAGATAGGTGGGCTATTGTTGATTAGGTTAATTGTATGGTTAATTAATTTTTCAGATTATAATATAGTTACAGTATTAATCATTATTATAGAGATTAAAATTAATCCTGATTTTCAGAATTTAATTTTAAATTGGATCAACCCTAGTGGATCAAAAAGTAGTGAATAAGTTGTAGTTTAGAAAGTGTGTTGTTCTGTACTAACTATGCGATTATAATTCGATTATATAATTACTAACAATTTTTACTAAATACCGTTCGCTGAGTGGCTGTATCCGGGTCGAGTCTCTCCCAACTAAGAATCCTATCTTAGCCTTAGGTTTTGTTACATGTATACGGGTGTACGGAATGGGACCCTGGAGTTTGGGAATCCTGCTATAATGATGGGCCGTACAACCTAATCCATCAATCATATCTAGTAACAGCGCCTTATAATTTTCAAACTCATAGAATTTAGTGGATAATCTTGCTGAAACTCCTTATGTATTATAGCGTGAACTTAAGTATATTCATAAGTAGCGACAGGGACCAGTATGGAGGAAATCATGTGAATGATCAGTCGATTTCGATTATATTTATTAGTTTTAAGTCAATTTCAAATTAATTTATGAGTATTATATATTTATTAAGTAGTATATATTTTTAGTTACGATTAGGATTTCAGAAGGGCGCAGGAATCTGATTCAGTATACTAATAAATTTTATTTCAGAGTGCAGTTTTAAGTAGATTCGAAATGTGCTGTCATTGTGTTACTAACTATTGGCTATACTTAGGTGTCTGTAACCGGGTCAATTTCTATCTAACTAACTAAACCTATCCAAATCCTCTTTATGTTTTATGTAACAAGGTGTTCGGTGAGGCCCGGCCATTAATAACTCCGGGAGATCTTGCTTAAAGCTTGGTCGAACACTTCAATCAATCAATCAATCAAAATACCAATATACCCTTCTTGTATATTGCTGTTAAAGATATGTAGAACACTTTTGTATAAACATTTTGTAACATTTTAGCTTTTTTCATTGAAAAACTTGAACGAGCATTGAAGTACATTTGTCATTTACCTTTTAAATATCCTAGTTTGTTACTATTTCAAAATTTTAGTAATTTGGCTTTGCTAATTGAAATTGAAAAATTAAAATTGATATATAAACTGACCAATAATTTAATAATGTACGATTTGGATTTTCAACAAATACGAAGTCGTCATAACCATGGAACTATGTAGACGTACACTTGTCTTAAAAAATTGTCTGTCCGTACACCATTCGGTTAAAGAAACATTGATAAAAAAAACAATTACAAACCAGACAAAAAATTCAGTTTTTATTTTTTTTAAACTCAAATTTCATTTAAGAACGGGAAAATAATAATAATCATGATATAAATTTATTTACTTTGACGTTTGATATGATTTACTATTTAAACAGCCCAAAAACGATGTCAAAAAATTGTCCGTACACTTGCACTTTTGACAAAATTAACACTAGAACATTAACAATTTATTTGTTGTACTCCTATTTAAACTAACGGTAAATTACGAAATTGGTTTTTGCGTAAAAGTTTATTAGTCGTAGTTTTTACATGGTTAATGTAATGTTGTCCAATTAATTAAAAATTTGTGATTCTCGTACCAAAATTAGTGTAGAATTTAAAAAAAAATCATCGGCCTGTACGAAAAGGTCACATATACTATCTTTTCAGAAATACCGCTTTTCTTTCTACTACTCTCTTAAAGAATAAACTGACATTTCTAGTGCAAACAATACCCACAACAGTTCTATAAATAGGCGTGATTTACTATAGGTTTTTGGCATTATTTGTGAAAAGGTCACATCGACTATTATAAATTAAATTAAAAGGATTGGCTCACATTAACCAAATAGGAAAAACTGTCTCGAAAAGAAAAACTGGAATTATATGCGGCTAAGTCTAATTTTTTTTGTCATTAAACATTTAACATACGACAATATACATAGCTACAATTGTTTAAGTCTAAGTTGTTTATGGACAGTTTTAGCAAATTTCCAGAAGAAAGTAAAGCAAATTTATTGCATATTATCAATAGCTTTAATAGTGAAATTTTGCTGGACACGTATTTGCAAAACTGTAGAGGAAAACGTAAAAAAAGTCAGGTAATGTTCTAAGCTCTCGTAATCAAAACATGTTACGTATTCCTACAACCCTAAGGTAGACTTGTTTATGTATGCAAGAAAGTATTAGTAGTTTATATAGTAATACCCAGAAAAGAGCTTGTCATTTATGTATTTTCCAAAGTTCAGGAAAGAATTCTCACGATCTGCGTGGCAAAACAGCTGTGAAGGTGAAATATCAACACTTTTTACCGTATTTCCATCCTAATTTCGACTTATCATTTGCTAGATTGCAAACGCAACAAAGTTTTAAACGACGTTGCTAAGCGTGCGGCAGTAGCGGGATATATTGTACATAGACGAAGAGCTAAAAAAATATTTCGATAAACTCAAAGAAATCAGAAAGCTGAAAGACGAAAAAGGAAAGGAAATTGCCATAAATTGCATGCAAAATTCACCATTGCCAGAGATTCTGGTTCAAGATTTTTTTACAATGCGACAATTATGAGTTTTTGAATTTTGTATTCATAATCTTACTAAAGGCAAAGTTACGTTTTATTCTTACCAAGAAGGTGAAGCTCAGAATGGCTCAAAAGGAGTTTGTACTTTTATAAAAAATTACTTCGAAAAAATATTCCAAAGACGGTTGAAAAATGGTTTATCTTTTCAGATGGTTGCCTGGGCCGGGACAAAAATTACACAATAGCCCGATTCTTAATAGATCGCTCTCGTTTCTAACCAAATTTTCAAACAAATCTACAGTTTCTGGCGTTTACAGGTCATTCTTTTAATGATTGTGACAGAGATTGTGCAACTGTCGAATGCTAAATTAAGAAGGACGATCGAATTTATGCAATATATCACACTCATCAGAAAAATTTGATGTCGTCGAAATACATACATTGCTTTATCAACTGCGCCATAGAGAAACAACGCTCAAGAATCGAAAAGGTAGTTTTTCGGGTGTCGCAGTATAATGAGTTCATACACATATCAAAGCTCTGGAGATAGTAAGACTTCGATGTTTATTGATGAAATTTAAACATTGATGGACCAATTTTCTTTAACAACGCAATGAGCGGCACAACCAGATCTTCCCAATAAAGCAAATTATAAAGCCTATAACTACCAAATTCCAATAAATATTAACAGGATAGAAAACTTAAAATCTTTGGCTGGGGACGAAGCTGAAGAAGAATTTTAGCAGACAATTTTTTTTTTTGAATTTAAAGTTATGTTACCTATTATGTTTTACCTTTAAATTTGAAGAACATAAGGTTTTGGTTTCCAATCACTTTGTAACGAAGTATACATTTCTTTGAAGAACAAGTCGATTATGTGCGAAAAGGGCACATGTTATAGTTTTTCAAAATTCTGAATTTTTTTCCGAACTCTATTAATTTCGCTATAATTAGTTCAACTTGCGTATAACAATATTAGAGATCAACAAAAAATATCTATTCTATTAAATTTTTTAAAAATAATCCGTTTTTATACCTCTTGAAAAATTTTATTTTGTGATGATGTGACCTTTAAGCATAAACCGATTCAATTGGAGAGTAAAGGTAAAAGTTTATCAGAAATTACCAAGCTAATTAATCGCCCGCGATTTTTGATTCAATACGCCATCCAGAACTTCCAAAAAACCAAATTTTTATAGAGATGGTTACTGGGCGTGCTCGCAACCGAAAGTTGAACAAACGTTAAATACGTCTAATAGAGGGGAAATACAACAGAATCGAGAGCTTAGTGCTCCAACGATCGTTCCCAAAGTTTATCAATGCGAAAAAATAGCGATAAAACCTCAGACAAACCGAATAGTTATGCATAAACAAGAGTGTCCTGGTCGTGGATGTGCAGATAGCAAGAAATGTGTTTGTCGAAAAAAAAAAATATTAAAAAGCGTGTAGAATATGTGAGTGGGCCCGAAGGGCTCTGGAAAATGTTATTCCCTCGGACGAAAGTAAGTTTAGCGTTTTTGGTTCAGATGGGCAAGTAACGGTGTAGCGGAAACCCAACGCTAAACTTGAGGAAAACATGGTGGCGGAAGTATAATGGTTTGGGAGCTTTTAGTTGAAGGGGTGTGGGACGTTTGACTTTCACTCAAACCATAGTGACCCGGTGCGAATAGTTGGATATTTGGAAAAATAATTTGTTAACCAGTGCTGAGAAAATGGAACGTGGGGAAGATTTTCGCTTCATACATGACAATGACCCGAAGCATTCCTCAAGCCTGATTATGATGAATGGTTATAGTACAATGTAAAGTCAACAGTCCCTCATCGTCCGCAGCCACTAGATCTAAGTTTCGTTGATAATTTATAGCATATTTTGGAGCGAAAGATCCGTGAACACCAAATTTGCGGTAAGAAACAATTAAAACAGGTCATTGTGGAGGAAAGTGCCAAAAATAGCCCCGAAATAATTCGAAAGTTTCCTTTTTCAATGAAAAGAAGGTTGCAAAATGGATAACAAAAACGAATGATCAATTTAAATAAAGCATTTATATATTCGTTTCTAGAGGGTTCATGAAGCATAAAACTTTTAGAACTGTTATTGTGAAAAATGAATGAATGCAATTATTAATTAGGATTAAAGATTTGTTTGTCTGCATTTTAGTGTATTTTTTATATTGTCGGTTGAATAATAATGATGAATAAACCAAACTCGGAGTGTTGGATTTTTTTTTTTTCAAAATCGGCTAAAATCTCACAGATGCTGCGGTGTGTACGTTATGTTCCAAACAGCTTTCGTATCGTGGACGGTCTACTACAGGTTTAATAAGACATTTAGAGGATGCACACAAAAAACAATTGAATAATGCTGATAATAATTTAGGAGAGGCTAGCGAGCGCGCGCAACAGTAAACGTCTAAAAACGTGCAGCAAGCAAACGTTGGTGCTGAATTTTGAGTCAACTAAGTGTTCAGAGTCGGCTTGTTGCGATGGAAAGTCGATATTAATCATTACAAATATGAGAGTAATTTGCAAAGGCATAACATGATTAAGATTTTCTCTACCTACATCTTCGAACACTGTAATGAAATTAGTTATTCATTCCACGATAAGCAAAAAAAAAATTTAATTGACAAACTTTTGAAATTTAAACATAATGAAAGGTTTAATATGTCGCTGGATGAGTGAACTAGTATAAAAAATGGAAAATTTATGAACGTTATACTGTATAACAGAAGCGATTGCGAGAATCTCGGACTATCCTGCAGAAAAAATTGTGAAAATAGTTGATTGTCGTCTACATGTATTTGGATTACCTTCAAAAGATGACATGTTGAGCGTTACAAAAGACGCAATTTTCGTAAAGAAAAATATGGTCGTATTGCGGCTTGTTCATCAACTATGCTACAATTATGCGCTGCATTTAGCAGTAATAAAAATATTATTCCAAAAAAATTGTAGCGTCGATGTGGATTTAGCGTCAGCTTGTTTCAGCAAAAGCGATGGACGATGAGTTATCGGATCATTATGATTCAGATTCAGAGGTAAACTGTAATTCGGTGACTGAGGCAGTAAGCAATATTTCACTAATCCCAGAATATAGCGACACAATTCAAAAATTTAGACAAATTATAAAAGTATTTAGAAGATCGCTATTTAAGAACAATGTACTTCAGAAATACGTACAAAAAGCAAAAAAAAGGAACTCAGTTCAGTTTTAGACTACCCTACTTGGTGGAACAGTACGACAGCTATGATTCAGAAATTTTTGAGAATTAAACCATCAATAGTGAAAGCATACATGACTTAAATATAAGTCATCTCTGGAAGAAAAAGTACTTTGAAAAGATAAAGGATTTAGTGAATGGTCTTGCCCCAATCAGAAAAGCAGTAGAAGCGCTGAGTAATTGTAGATGCAATCTTTTAGCAAGTGACGGCGTTTTAAAGTTCTTTTTTCAAGCTTTAGAGGAAAATGGAACAAAATTGAGTAATAACTTACTAATTATACTGTTAAATTAGAAATTGAGAAGGAAAGAAACTAGAATTAAGTCAGAAATTATAAAACTTGCAAATCAACTTCTCATTCAGGTTAAGCTCAAACCTAATAATTATTAACCGGAGGAACATCCTACTACGCTTATAACGGATGACACGGTGAATAACACTTCTGAAACAGAACAGCCAAGCCTTGACAAAAAGTTGTTGTGTACAAAACAATTAAAATTATACGCAATTTAATTTTGACATATTTATTTATTTAATAATAATAACATTTTATTTATTATTTTTCACCACCATTGCTGGTAATTTAATTAACGCGCAAGTTGGGCGGCATGTCGCCGTGATGAAATTCGAGAGCAGACTGATTAGAAATATAATTGAATAATAATTTTATTTTGTGTTGTCTCTTCATATGGAAAAGACTGTAGTTTGGTGATTGTATGCGTTCGTTCCCCAATGATAATGTCAACGTTGAGCGGCGTAAGACGTTGCATTGGTGGTTGAGTGGACTCAGACGCCAATGTATGTAAGTGATACATTGTGGCGGAGCACGCATGAGTGGGCCGCTCAAAGTTAGAAGAAGCAATTAAAAAATTCAAACAAAAATATGAACCTAACAACGCTAACAGCACTTGTCAAGACTACAGATTCCTCCTAAGAGAAATTAATCCCTAAGAGTCGACGGGCCTCATGAGCAATAATCTGAACAAACTACACCACGCCCTAGGAACTGTTAAACCAACCATAACCGAAAACGAAAGGGATTTCTCAATAACCTCTGATGTGGTTTCGAAAAAGAGGAATCGTATCTTTGACAAATCGGTTGATGCAATTAGATTCTTAATTTCCTTACACGAACGAAAAAAAATTTTCGCAACCAACTTTACCACCTTTAGTTAGTTTACACAAATTTTTTATAATAGATAAACACTTAATTTTGATTTAAGAAATTGTTTTATTTATTAAAATTTGGCAAAAAAACCTTGACAAAAAACCCTAATCTAAGGTGGAACAGCATATGAAGATATAGATGAATGGCTGATAGGTTAATCAGTACAAAGTATGCGGATTCTGGATACCAGGCACCCTCCTGTTTTATTTAGTCTTCCTGTAGTAAAGCTGGATGACCGACAGGCGACTTATCATTCCCAGCAACTCGTAAGAGTAAAATCAAAATGGTAGACTGGGCATGGGTAGGAATATACGGGAGTGCGATTACCGTCTCGCAGTTCTTGAGTACCTATGCTACCGTCTTTCTAGCAGAAGTGCATGCTATAGTAAACATCTAGGAGATAGAGCAATGAGCCCAGATAGTATGTATCACGTACCGGCCGGCATTATTATCAGGTGCATTAAGAGCCTGAATATTGACTGAACGGATAATTAAGCAGGGTCCAAGCCCAAAAGATCTTTTAAGTCGCAGTGCGAGATGTCTGAACGCCCACATGGTCATACAGTAAGAGTAAGTACTTCCACAAGTTCAACTTGATTTTCGAAACGTCAAATGTGTTATTGTTACCAATAAACACAAAATAACATCAATTTTTTTCATGTACTTTTCACACCACAAAATTTACGTTACGAACGTTTTTCGAGATTTAGGATTCTGGATTTCTCGAGAATTAAAAACTTCGAGAAATCGCAACACTAACTCTCACAACATAATATATGTCTAAAATGCACTTTGGAATTTTTCATTTCTATCAGTTATTTTATTTTACGAGTACGTACGCACTAAATCTAAATTCATCAGTCCAATATCTAAATTCATAATGACTAACCCTTAACAAACAAAACAATCACCCCACTACAATAAATAACAGGTTCTGTGAAATTTCAAATTACCGTTAAATGCATCGGCACGTCAAAACATTGCATGAGAAATTTACTAAATAAATATCCTAGTCGATTATTTCATAAGTGAAATAAAACTCATTACCTTTCCATAAATTAACTTAACATTGTTTAAAATTAAAATAATTAAATTTCATCAACATCAATGCTCAATACACATCCATTTAAAAATAAGGTTTCGCAAGTTTGTGCATCTGAATTTTCATTAAAATTGTTGAAGCAAAATAAATCCATCGCATCGCCTTTATTTAACATCTATTCTTCTAATTCTTTCACACCCATCAGAATATATAAAATTTGTTTTTCTATTTATATCTTAATTAAAAAATTATAAAATGTATATATATGTAGTAGTAAATAAAATGGAATAATAATTGAAAGATAATTTTTTAATTAAATATTTTTGTTTTTGTAGACTGAATATTCTGTTTCGTAATTAAATTTCTCGCCAACAATATTTTTCAAAAGATTCATTCAAATTTACATAACAATTTCTTAAGTCCAAACAATTTATAATTATTGTTTTCGTTTAGCTGGCAGAATGTATTGTTTACTGCTTAAACAGAAATATAGCTAACTGTTAAACACTGGACAATACAGACAGGAACACTGAGGAAATAATAATTCCTTATTACGTCAAAAGTATAATAATAATCAATTCACTTCAGTTAAATCTGTTAAAAATTTGTTATCCAAAGAGTCGTCCCACGTCCAAAAGAAAAAGTTCATATTTTGCAAACAAATTATTATATCCGAACATATTCTAATTGTAATTAAGTAACACTTTAAAATATAAATAGCTAAAAGAAACAAAATTATAAGATTAATGGTATTTTGATATTTTGACATCAACTGTGCTTAGACCCATCCAGATCCAGTATCAAGAAGTAGCTGTTACACAACGCAAAGCAAAAAAAAACAAAAAAATTATTATAAATGAGATTTAAACTTGAAAATGTCAAAATATAATAAAAAATTGATACTGAAGTCCCTTTTGTAATTTCAGAATGACACAAGAAACAAAGTGGAAACAAAATTGTATATAATAATTAGAAAAAATGACAAATTACATTTGCAATTTGTTACCGTGTCAATCATTTATTAAATTAAATTAAATTAAATAAAAAAAATTAATGAAAAGTCGTATAACTAAGCAACTTTATATCCTTTGTGAATACAAATTTAACATTAAAATCTATTACAATTTTATTTTTATTTAATTTCATTATTATTATTTATTTTAGTGTTCGTCCTTTTGTTTTATGTACTCTATAAATTTAAACAGACACAAGTACATCTTTTTTCGTTGACTTTAAAACTAAATCTCTGTACACAGAGCAAAAAAAAGGATATTTTGTTGTTATTGTTACTGTTGTTGTTACTTAAATTTTATTATATAATAATAAATTTTCATTAAAACTGAAAAGAATGATTTATTTTATTTTATTATATAAAATAAAATAAGAAGTAAAAATGATAATTCTATTTTATGCTTTTTGTTTCGTTTCTAGTTTATGGTATTTATCTTATTTAAAGATAACAGATAGAGAGAAAATCAAAATGATTGATTAAATTTGAAGATTAAATACTTACATTTATAAATAAAATAAGAAAATTAATAGAATAAAATAGGGTTTGGTCCTACACGGTTATACACTTATAAGGTATATTGTATATCGCTCGAAGGTACAAATATGATTGATGGATACGGTTTGGATCTTCCGGCTAGACACAGCTTTGTGTTAAAGCAAAGATACTATAAACAATTAAAGTTTTTAGATTTTTTATTTACAAATTCATTTACTAATATTCGTTTTATCCCAATAATTGATCATTGTTTGCTGTTGCACTGAGTTCATGATCAATTTGAATATCTGATTGAAAAATCAGTATATTCTAAACATTTTTGAGGTGACTATTCTGGCTACCTCGGCCTGAATTTGCTATTTTAGCACCAAATGGTTTTTATTTAAGCATTTAAAATTCTGGAAATACTTGAAACATTAAAAAAAAATTGGGCTTTCTGTACAAAATTCAGAGTTAACAATTTTATATCTAAAATTTGAAATTGTATTCCTGTCATTCCCGTTTACATATGGCATTCATACCAGCAATCAATTTCAAGGAATTCTACAAGCGGATAATAAAAACGTCAATAACGTGAACAATTGGTGTCAATTGGTTTAAAAGTTTTGGTACACGATCCAAACCATTACACCCAACTGAAAGATAAATTAAAGGAGATTGAAGCCGAATTCTTCTCATTCACTTTGGATGAGAATAAAACTTTGCGATACTTTCTCTTTGGTCTACCATCGTATCCAGGTAACGAAGCTGAACAGTAGCAACAAAGATTGCAACAAAGAACAGATCTGACGACAACACACTATACTTTGTTTCTTTTCCAAAAACTACATCATTAAACCACTTAAGAAATCATAAATTCATTGGTAACATTGCGTGTTCAAGGGATCTACTTTACAGAAAACCGGAGCGGCTCACCGAATGTTTAAATTGCTTTATGTTGTTGGGTCACACAGCCTTACTCACTTAGATAGTGTGGATTGTCCGACCAAAGAAACTGAATATCAATATAAGTGTGCCAATTGCAGTGGAAATCACACAGCCAATTCAGTGTTATGCCCAAACCGTAATGAATTTCTGCGACTTAGGGAAAATGCCAACCAAAAAGCTCTACATAAATCTACGCATGAATTTCATGTTTCACCTCATAACTTCCCTGCCTGGCTGGAAAGGCTTCTATGAATTCAAACTTCGGCCATCTAACCTACCGGCTACCGGAAGTGGTAATAAATTATATAGTGCTGGTGAATTGTTGTTAATTTTTTAAAAAATATAATAAACGGTCTCAGGAGGTGTGAAAGCCCGCCCAACAAGTTCAAGTAATTTTAAAGACCGCCATTAAATGAGCCACATTTTATTGAAACGAGAAAATGAAGGAATAGAGAAACAATAAATGCAAAAATATACGGGATTTTGAATTTCCTTATTTTTTGAACAAGTATTAGGGATTATTTTTTTTTTATTTTGACTATAAATTGTTCACCGTTAGAAAGATTATACTTTTATTTGTCTATTGCCATCATTAACTTAGATTTTTTGAAAAATGGACTTGCACCACTTTCAAAATTAACGGCTCAAATACATATGTCTGTACATATTCTAATATCTCCCGATTTCAAATATATAAAAATGATCGAACCATCCAAATTGGCGGTGGAGTTGCAATTATTATTAAAAATTCAATCAAACACTCAGTGTTTTCTATATTATCATTGCAATGTATATATATCTGGTTCCCACGCCCAATTTAACAATAAAAATTAGTTGTTGCTATGTTCCGTATTCAAACCATCTAAACTTCAGAAGCGATCTTAGTAGGCTTACGAATTCTAACTCACTATAAGGTGAGTAACTTGGTGGACATTTTAATTGTCGTCATTCCTATTGGAATTATAGTAGATCTAACAAGGGTGGACGTGTTCTCTACTATTTCCTTTATCTGGGTAGCCCCTCGTGTTCCGTTAGCTTTGTTGTAACAAAAAATGAGATGAACTGTGATCATCTGTCTGTTCTGTGTTTTATCAATATAGAAATTTTTCACTCCACCACGACTGCAAAGACATAACTATAAAGTCGCAGATTAGTCTTCTTTTAGAAACTTTGTTGATACAAACTATAAAGCAATTGATTATGACGACGTTGAATTAAAAACAAATAAAAATTGAGGAATCCATTAATCAATTCACAGATTGTATTCAACTAGCGGCATATATCTCTGTTCCTACTATTTCTCCATCATCAAAATTTCAACTTATACACTCGCCTAAAGTGATATCCTTGATCAAACTGCGTAAAGTTAGACGGAGACAATGGATGAGAAAACGAATCGTATTTTTGAAATTAATCGTCCCAATTACGTTTGTAACACCATTAAGCGCACCTAAATCTTATTTTAGTCCATCAGAAATTTCACTATCGAGTCTTCAGACTCGATAATTTATGTAAATGACGTTGAGTAAATATATTAAAGGGAGCCTAATTAATATAAAAAAAGTTATTGTTATAAGTGTACCAGCATAATTATAATAATAATACGTATGTGTGTTGTGTAAACAACATACATAAATATTATTATTATAATAGTTTACAGTTAAGCATAAAAATATGAACTTAAAAATACCAACTTAGAACATAGCTAAAGTATTAAAACTTTTAAAACTTGTAATACAATTTTCTCATATGTGATTTCGTTCATTAGACTCCCCTAATATTGAATATAACGGGACGCTTATGGGTTTTTTCTTGCCTTCGTCATGTTGCCATGACGATTCATATGCGTTGTCAAAATAAGATTTTTGTGTGAATGAAACTTGAAATTTTTACTTTAATTACAATTTTATGAAATACATTTTTTTTAATTTTGTATTTTGACCATTTTTAAACATAGTGAATTTACTGACGTGTACAAAATAAGTGTACAAAATTGGGAAATATTTAAAATAATTGTGTACAAGTGTTATAAATATTTGTAAACAAATAAAAATTTACTTGCCGGTGAAATGTAATCCCTTTTTTCTCAATTTTTGCTTTATATCTGGTATTTTTGCACTTATACACACAACACTTATGCATGATTTTAACAAATAAATTTACTTTTTGAAAGAACACTTTTATTTTTTATTCAAGAAATGCCTTATAAACTTTAAAAAGCTAAAACCTCAAATTACAAAATTTCTCTAACCAATATGGCGTTGGTAAATATAGAAAGAGACAAAACAAAAAAACTGGCTTCAATTGTTTTTATGATTTTATATGGGATTTTTGTTTTATCTTCTATCCTTTTGTTTATTATCTGTGTAAAAAGTAGATAGTAAAAGGAACGCAAAAACAAAAGTCAAAGCAAAACATAACCAACAAATTGTTTTTAATATTTTATTTTCTAAATACACACTGTAATTTATAGAATAAAGAAAATGGTAAACCAATAAGAAAATATAAAGGGCTGAAACCTCACGAGGTGATCAGAACTTCGGTCTTTGGTATCTTCAATAATATCATAAAGTTGGTGTGACTGTTTTGACATTATTGATTTCTATTTTAACCAATTTATATTTACTTATACAACAACAGCCAAACAGGTCAAAAGCTTCAACATGGGTACAGGCAGGCATTTAAAACGAAAACACGTATTCTAGAACTTTATACCGAAAGTAGTATAACAAATTATACTGCTACTTCTAACCGTTTAACTGACCATATTCCAGAAATTTATCCGAAAACTCATTTTAGAATCCCATTTACAACGCACATGTCTAACACAATGATACCCGCGGTTAAGGCATAGTCAAGTTCCATCCTACTTGGCCATATTCCACACATATCAAATATTGCCATTTCCAACGCACATATCAAATTTCATTATAATCGGTTAAGAAATAGCCAAGTTCCATCATACTTGGCCATATTCCTGAACTTCGCCCAAACCTCATTTCAGACACCCATTTCCAATACACATGTCGAATTTCATTATAATCGGTTGAGAAATGAGCAAGTTCCATCATACTTAGCCATATTCCAGAACCTCATCCAAAACTCATTTTAGAATCCCATTTCTAACACACAAATCAAATTTCATAATAATCGGTTGAGCAATAGACAAGATCCATCATACTTGGCTATATTCCAGAACTTCATCCAAAAATCGTTTTAAAATCCCAGAACTTCATCCAAAACTCATTTTAGAATCCCATTTCTAATACAAATGTCGAATTTCATCGTAATCGGTTGAGAAATGGGCAAGTTTTTCAAATCGCATCAAGTTCTCCAGATATATAAAACGTCCATCCGACCATGTATAGAGTATTGCTGTCAAGTTTAGGGAGGTGCGTCTGGTACCACCCTCCACTTATTGGACAGGGTTCAACGCCGCGCTATCAGAATAATTCGGAATCCCAGACTTACTCAAGAACTAGACAGCTTACAGCATCGCAGAGATGTTGCAGAACTCTGCGTCTTCTACAGATGCTTACATGGTAAATGTTCTGCAGAACTATCGGAGAAAATACCACCATTCGTTACAACAACAAGAGTAACAAGAGGAACAACCAATGCACATAGGTTTACGGTGAAGCTCCCGAAACCTCGAACTGAAGAAATCAAGCGCGAATTTATATACCGAACATCAAAAAAGTGGAATTCGCTAATACATTTCAAATTTCCGAAGGAATATAAAATGAATAAATTTAAGGTAGCTATTAATCTTTACTTGCAGGATCGCGCATTGGTTGCAGAAGCTCTGACAGTAACAAGGAGCTAGGACCGTTAATAAGTCCGCTCTGCACCCAATTAAAAAAATTGTTAAAAAAAAAAAAAAAAAAGTTCCATCCTACTTGGCCATATTCCAGAACTTCATCCAAAACTCATTTTAGAATCCCATTTCTAACACACATTTCATAATAATCGGTTGATAAATAGACAAGTTCCATCATACTTGGCCATATTCCAGAACTTCATCCAGAAATCGTTTTAAAATCCCAGAACTTCATCCGTAAATCATTTTAGAATCCCATTTCCAACACAATTGTCGAATTTCATCGTAATCGGTTGAGAAATGGGCAAGTTCCATCATACTTGGCTATATTCCAGAACTTCATCCAGAAATCGTTTTAAAATCCCAGAACTTCATCCATAAATCATTTTAGAATCCCATTTCCAATACAAATGTCGAATTTCATCGTAATCGGTTGATAAATAGGCAAGTTCCATCATAAAAAAAATTTGTTAACTATTCACCACATCCAAATTCAACCCCTACTCAACTCCAACTCAACTTCAACTCATCGCGCAAATTGACCCCTAATTTAATCTTCAAATCAATTCCCAATTCAATGCCAAATTCAATGCCCAATTCAATAATCAAATAAGCATATATAAAAAAATCGTAAATATTTATAAAAGCAGTTATTTTGGGTCAATTCGTATGGCAGGTACCCCACCCCCTTGACGTACAGTCTCCAAAAGCTTTTCAAATCTCCGCCTTGACCATAGAAACAGATTGGCGAAAAAAAAAATCCAAATCGGACAAGCCTTCTCGAGATACCATTGGTCCAGACATCCAGACATCCAGACATCCAGACAGACGGACGGACATTTTTTTTTTTTTTGCTTTTTCAGACTCAGGGACTTTCAAAACGTCGAGAAAAGTGGTTTTGGATCAACCAAATTTTTCGTCATTTTTGACAGGATTTCAATACTTTGGTCTTTTTAGACCGAAGTAACTGGTCATATCAGGAGGGAAAGGCGTTAATAAGTACCTACGAAAATAGGAAAGACGAATATTTCAAGTGTAGGAAAAAAATTGTTTTGGGAAACAATTTTAACAGATTTAGAGGCTTTAAATGTTTTAGTAAGTTTTCAAGTGACAATATTAATAACAATTAAATAATTTTAATACGTATTTTAGGAATGCCCTACAACAGCAGAACAAGTAGATGTGAAATGGCGGAGTCTCTACCGGGCATATAAGAATGCCAAAGATCGCGGAACTGGAACAAGCACGAGTAAATTTTTATATTTGGACGACATGGATGCAATATTTCATGACAGTCCGACTGTCCATTCAAAAAACGTCGTAACTGTTGGAATTAAAGAAACACCAAATGCAGCTTCCGACAACACAAATATTTCAGAAGATAATAACGCTTCTAACGAATATGTGGAAGTTATAGAGATTCTGGATGAGCCACATAGTGAAGTTAAGGTTTCTAACAGTAAAAAATTAAATAAAGAGACTGTTCTAGGAAAAAAAAATTATTGCGCGGAGAAATTAAAGGAAAAAAAGGAAATGAGAAAATTGTTCGAAAAATACCTTCAGGACAAGGAAGGGGCTAAGGAGAAAAGACACCAAGAGTTGATGGAATTATTGAAAAAACAATGATTTAAATGTGATGTAATGTAATTAAAGAATTAATGAATTTATTTAAAATGAAATACAATCTTTTGAATTTTTTTGATTTAACTTAGTAAATTTTTATTGTTTAATTCATTAAATATATCCATTTTTGTTCTCATATTTTCTTCTGCCTCGGAAAATGGAAGATCATTTGTTAGTAGTTGTTCTTGGTATTCCTCCATTTCATCCTCCACGTATCCCTCTAAAATGCACATGTTGTGCAAAACGCAAGCAACTACCACACAATTTGTAATAAATGGTACATTGGGGCTTTCAAAAAACCGTAATAAAGCGACTTTTTAAAAGACCAAATGCATTTTCTACTACGATTCTAGTAGCTGAATGAAAATAGTTGAATTTAATTTTTTTTGCGCTCAGATTTCCAAAATCTTTAAATGAGGTAACTAAATATTCACTGTCCGGGTAAGCTGTCCGGGTAAATTCGGCGTCTGTGTAATTTACCAATAATTACTTCGTAGTTCTGTATGCTTGTTCTGTTAACTTCATCACAATACGAGGATGAAGATGAGGAAGACGGGATAAAACAGTCTAGTAAACTCTCATCACTGCTGCTACTATCAAATGATAATGCATTTATTATCTATTAAGAGATTAATTTTAATAAGTTAAAGGTTATTATTTAAAATTCAATTATTTTTCTCAACTTACTTGCATACTTTCCAGCATTTTTAATTTAATTTTTGGTTTTCTTGCAATATTTATTAAATACTTTGACATTTCACATAACCTCAAAACTAACAAAGCCACCTCTTGAACGGTTTTAGTACCAAATTAACCTAGCGGAAATTATTGGCGTAACTACTACCAGCAAACTACTCATATACAAGAGCAAGAGCAGTTGAAATCAGTGGGAAGTACTTATGAGTACTTTGCTAGCGAAAATGGAACGCAGCAATTATATATCGAGCCACGGATTAGTAAGCTGCTCAATCGAAAAAAATCAGAAAAATAATTGTATTTTTTATTTACAAATAAAATTTATTTAAACCATTGAAGTTATTGTAAATCAATTGGAGTCAGATCTAATTAATAGTGAAGTAAAAGTTTTTATCTGGATTAGGGTCAAGTGAATTATTACGGCACCTATTTACCACCACAGATTCACTAAAATGATAGGTTAAGTGACATACAAAAATTTTATCATTTATGGATTGCGGACAGTATTACCAAAAGCATTATCTAACTTTGATATGACATACAAAATTTGATGGCGTTATTAAACATTCAATCATTTCAGAAAATCTTCTGGTGAATTACTTCGTGATCTCATTGATCCAACCATTAGATAAAATCGCATATTACAATAGTTAAACAAACCGGTCGACGAATGTAACACAATTGTAATGGGTCACATAACCTCAATGTTGGATCCAATAGCTCATCGGTAATGGGAAAACAAACATTTTAATAAATTTTAATTTAAAATTGTATGGTTCTAAAAGTTTTTTAAAATTTTCAAGGGTTTCGAATAGCGTACTAATATTTGAAAGTTTTAAATGTTGTAAATTTTACCAGTTATATATGTATATTTCTTCAAATTACGAAGTTTATACTCTTCTTAATTTTATAAGAATCAAATTCAGAACTTTGATTATAATTTTTGAAATCCTCAAATTACTTCATCAAATTTTTGGCCAAATTTTCCAATCCTCAACTATTATGAGTTCTCGATTATTTGTCTCATATTTATGCTAATGGCACAATTAGTTATTTCGCACGAGCGAAATGCGCTCGACTTGTCTTTATATTTTCCAAAACAAAAAAGTCAAAACTAAATTGACATGAAACACATCAGACAAACTTAAATCCCTAATTTTTTTTACTAAAACTACTAAAACATGTTTTGTTTAAGCTATAATGAGTAACAAAGCAATAAGGCTAAAAATAAAAAAAATGGGTTCCGGTCAGTTGATCGTAAACAATTGATCGTGTTACAATTGAACGTGTACACTTAATCGTAGACACAATTGATCGTGGAAACAATTGATCGCGGATCAATTGATCGTATATGAACAATTGATCGTATGGACAATTGATCGTGAATCCATGGTCAATTCCACGTATTTATTTTCCTTAAAGTATTTTTTTATTTTATTTCGTTTTATTGATGAATTATAGAATATAAATCTGGTCCTGTGTTGGTGTGACGGTTTGGTATATAATAGGATTAAAATAAATCAAACAATAATATTTAATTGTAGTAGTTTTAATTATAATAAATTAGTCGATGTCATTTATCTTGAAAACAAGATTATCAGAAACAAGATTTTGGAGAAAAGATTTTAAAAACAGTCTTTTGTAAACAGCCTTTAGAAAAATAGTGATACATGACTAAACCTAACTGAAATTGGAAATATTTTTACAAAAAGTGAAATTAAATTCGGAAAAAATTGTTAACTTTACGCGTATTATATATTGTATGTATAAATAGCCTTATCCATAAAAATATACAGGTAGATTGGCTATATAGGCCCTACATAATACGAAATGAATAAAAACGCAAAATATTTTTCCAGAGCGAATGGATTAACTTTTCAATATCAGTCAATTTTTTTCTATAACTTTTTTTTTGTCTCGACCATGGGGTCAATTTGATTTAAAACTCGTTTGTAAACAAATAACTAACGCAATTCATTCTCTTTATTTAAGTTCATTCTTCTCATTTAAGTTCATTCTGATCCACGATCAATTTGTCCATACGATCAATTGTGCATACGATCAACTGATCGACGCTCAATTGATCATACGATCAATTTTGTCCACGATCAGTTGTTCCACGGTCAATTGTTTCCACGGTCAATTGTTGTACAATCAATTGTTGTACGATCAATTATTCACGATCAATTGTTTACCGTCAATTGACAGTAAATCAAAAAAATATTCAACAACAAAAAAAAAACCTAAGAAAACAAAACATTTGGTAATTGTTTCGTATTTTGCATTATTTTGTTTGATACACCAGATACAGTACCAATTAAACATTAACGTCTGAATATTATAGAATATAGATGACAGTTATCGCATTTAAAATTATTATTACACAAAATAATTCGATTTATTCTTTTTAGTTTTCGTTATAGGTTAAAAATGATACAAAGTAAACCGCGCTAATTAGAGTAAATTCGAGCAAATGCTCCTTGGAGGAATTGCTGTAATTAATTTTTTAGTAGAGTTTATAAATTCTGTATACAATTAGTTTCATTTAACCCTAAACTGATTCCCGTGAACAATTAAAAAAAAATTTTAGAAACAAATTTGTTCGGAGGCATTTAGATCCAGAAGCCCCACCCTTCGGACATATCAGAAAAATCAGCTCATTTTGGTTTAAAACCTTTACGCAAAAACTCAATTTGATTAGATGATCGGTGTGGAAATGTATAAAACATATACATACATACATACAGTTTTTCATTTTTATTAATATACATAATAGATCACGAATAATTTAGTTTTAAATTAAAATTTTAAAACTATTTATTAAAAAAAAATTACAAGAAATAGTTACAAAAAACCAAAAATTATTTCTTAATTTAATTAATCCCGTAATCCCGTAAAAAATTCATTCTACGTGATTTTGAAATAAGGGATTATGAAATACGGGATTTTGTAATACGGTTCTTTTCTGATCTACAGAATTTTGTTAATTCTGGATTTTGTAATACGGGCATTAGTACCGAATTACCGATGATACTGTTTTTAGTGAAATACTCGATTAACTGGTTGTAAATAGCACGTTCAAATATTCATTTTAAAAACAATGATTAATTTTATTAGTTAAAGGTCACGGGAATCAACTTTTTAACTAAATTTACCGATATTTTATCATACCTCATCGACACATTATCACTCAAGCCATTAATTAGTTGATGGGTTATGCTATCAGTAATATGTAAAAATTCGTCTAAAGTAGAACTGCTCTGATCGAGCATTAGTTTCGTCTAATGGGTATCCACATTTATGTTTAAACCAGAGACTGGAACCGAAACTGAACCGAAAACCGTAAACCGTAATTAACCGCTATTTTCAATGAACCGAAAACCGGAACCGAACCGAAATAAAATAAAAAATTGAACCTGAACCGAAACTGGAATCGAAATTAAGTTTCGTTCCGGTTCAAGTTTTTGCTATCCTTGCTAAACTTAAATGTAAATGCCGCTGAGGACTATGAATTTCAACAAAAAATCAATAATTTGATTTCACAAATAAATTCTTTTATTCCACCTCGGGAAACAACAAACACCGATATTTTGAAATATTTGAATCATAAATAGAAATGTTTTATTAACAAACCATTCTTGAAACGGTTTTGGAGCCGAACCGGAGCCGAACCGGAACCGAACCGATATTTAATGGCCGAACCGAAACTGAACCGAACCGTAATTTAAAAATTAGGAACGTAACCGAAAACCGGAACGAAAAACATTTCGGTTCCAGTCTCTGGTTTAAACCAATTCTTATCGAAATTAAAGAGAAAAAATCTTTGCTGAAAAAACTGCCAGGGGTGTAAAAAGCGAGTGATATTTTAACAAAACATTTTTTTATTTTATTTCACCAAAAATCGACACCAGGCATAGATCTATATGCCCATTGATAAAAAGAAATGCTTCCCATTCGAACTGCCAAATCTCATTAAGCCGTACAATACAACTGTTTTACTTTCCTGTATCACGCCAACGTGATTATTAATCACCAATGTAATCAAAACAGAACTTAATGAAGTCCAATGATGACAATTATTTATTTTAAGTTATTACTAAAACTGAATAAAAAAATGTTTAATAAAATTTGATATTTTTTATGAAATTTCCATTATCATTATAATGCTACACTTGATATTGTCATAATAAGAATAATAATGATTATGATGATTATCATAATCTAATTCCTGAAATAATAATAATATTTGCATATACAAAAATTGTTTTGTTTTCATTTAAGATTGTTATTATTTTGTATATTATAAAATGTTCACTGTACATTTTTTTTTTTTTGGAAGCAAAATACACAGATCATATTAGATTATTATTTAACGTGAACATTATCTTCGTCATCCAAATTTTATTTTTATTTCTTGCAAAATCGTCTTAATAAAAATAATAAAATTATACTGCTTTGTGGGGATACATGTACCTTTTGTTCATAAGGCAAGAAAGCAAAACGAAATGCAAAACAAATTTCGAAAAATATTCCGACGTCTTGTTTGGTAGCTTTCAAAATTTTTAATGAGGAAAACCGAAATTTTATTTTCCATTTATTATTTTGTTTGTGTTGTTTACTTTTATGAATAAAATAAAATTTTTGTGCTTTATACTAATGTACAAAACAAAATTTAAATGAAGTTAAAAAAAATCTCGAAACAATTTTTTTTTTTTTTGTATAGCCATTAGTGGTTCCTTCTAAATGTACATTTTTGGGGTTGATGTGACGCAAAAGGTTTTTGTGGTAATTTGTAGTAGACAAAAAATATTAAGTTTTAAGCCGTTTACGGTAGTTTATTGTTTTGGTAAATTAATCCGATCGTTTCAATCCATTAAGCGTTTTTTTCCGAGGCCTTGGTGGTAATGGTGTAGGATACTATTTGGAATGGGCAAGTTTTTTAGTTTTGGTAAGTTTGGCGCCTGTATTCTAATACGATACACGATAATAGGTTTGTAAAGTTTGTGAATAATTTATCGTAAAACCATAGCCGATATATTTGACATAAAATTAACATAAAATACCCCAAAAATATAAAATATATTTGTCGTAACCTAATACGTATTGGGTTTGATGTAGTACCTACCTAACCTATCAAAAAAAAAAAACATAAAAATAAAATTAATCTAAATTAAATCCCAAATGAATATCGAATTAAAACCATTTATTATTATCAACACCCCCACCACCAAAACAATTCATTTAATATCGTTAATAATAAATGATTGATTAGAAATTAACTTCATTTAAATTTACTTCACACAGAGAACGAAACAATAAATTATAATGTAACATAAAGATATTGATATACATAACCCATGTATCATTGTAGAGTACGAACGAGTATGTTTAGGGATCGCTCGCTATGTTAATACCAAAAAAAAAAACGCACACACACAACAAACAGAATACAAATTACATATGTTCGCATCATTCAATATAGATTTTTCTTATCTAATAATACCTATCCCAATAATAACATTTTGTATGTGTACAAAAACAACCAGGCAAAAAGCATCGCCGAAATGTATGTTATGTGTTTAGTATTATGTGTATGTACAAGTGGAAAAATAACGCGAAGAGTACCAACAAAAAAATGTGATACGAGTACATAGCAAATATCATAAATCATTTATGTTTTGTTTTCTAATTTCTGATGATACGCATGCTACACAATCATTTTTTTATGTTTTCATTCCTTCCCAATAACGTGTAAAGTTTTTTTTTTTTTTTATGTGTAAAAAAAAAATATTTTTTTGCCTGATATGTACGGTATGCTTTACCCTCCTCATATGAAGAAAATGGTGCCGCTGTTGAATGTTGATTCGAATACCACTAATTTTATGTCTTTACTTGTGTATACTTAACACAACTTTTTTTTAAATATTAAGCCTGTATCTCAAGCCTCAGGCTCAGTTTACTCGCAATAAGGTCTTTATATGATATGGAAAAATGTAGATGTATAGGGAACGATATCCCAAAAGATTTTCTTTCTCAGAAGCTTTTACATAGGTTGTGCCTTGAAATGATTTATGTCTTATTTTGAAATGGATGTGTGTACAACATACCGAAATATGTAAAAATTTAACTCAAACAAATGTAAAATAATAAAATAGACACTTAAGGTTATAAAATAAAAATCACAAGTCTGATGATGCCTTTAACTATTTGGCGAATCAATGAGAATCGTCGTTAAGAAGTTTTACATAAACTGATTGAATTGTTGTGGTAATATATGTATAACCACGTTTTTGAACATAGGTTACTCGCAGTAGGTAGACATAGTGGATGAAAAGAAATGGTCGATGGACGAATCCCGTGGTATATAGTGTTAAGAATTCGTTTTTTGTGATCAAGGTGCTAATTGTAAGCGAATTCCTGATACAATCTCTCCTTAATACTTAAAGGTCCCCGGTGCCAAACATTTCCAATTACGGTCAATCTTGTTAAAAATTACCCAACCAACTTCAAGAAAAAAAATAATTCAATGCCGAGTCGCATTTCTTACTACCACAACCATATTATTTACTTCAGCTTATATGTATGTGTTGCTTCAAAATGTATGAATGTTTGGGAAACCCCGTCAATAAGTTGTTTCTAGTTTTTTGGTATAGAATAAATTACTCTTCTTGTATAGCTGAACTTGTGCCGTTGTGCGTATTAATACATGAATTCATTTTAATTGTGTTTAACATTTATTCGAAAATGCTTTTTTTCAATTTAGTGCGATTTTTTTTTGGTAAATTTATATTAAACATAAATACATAAAACATAAATAACAACCAAAACACAAAAATGCGCAAATTATTCGCGAATTATTTAATCAGGCAAAAAACAGATGTACATATTACTGCTGTTAGTAATCTTGAAGTGAATGAAAGTGTTTATGTAATATATCGGCTTCACCATCATATATTGGTTTTAATTTTGTAAACGAAAGCCTGGTGGAAATTAGTGCTGATAATTTTAGTGATGAATGCGATGATGAAAGCGAATTTTCTTCATCCGTGATCGAACAGATGGAAAATTTTTGTATTCAAAATATTTCTAGTGATATTGCCGAATGGAGTGTCAAGAAAATTATTACTAATGGTGCAGCCAATCCGCGCTGTTTAAAGTTTTAAGGAAGTACCACCCAAATCTAAATAAAGACATCAGAACGCTAAAAAAACAGAATAAAGTTCAAGTGAAATTGTACCAATGGGAAAAGGATATACACATATTGAAACAAATTTTTGAAATATTGGTTTAGGGCTCTTTTTATTTAAAAACTTAATTACAGCTTTAGCTTTCGATTCCTATTCGGAATCATTCTCAAAAGCGTTATGAAAACCTTATATCAAAATTGTTTCTTTTATACAAATTTTAAATTTAGCAAAGCTACCTTAATAAACCCATTTATCATAGAAAAAGCTGTAATTAAGTTTTTAAATAAAAAGAGCCCTAAACCAATATTTCAAAAATTTGTTTTAATTTTAAATCATTGGCTCAATAAAATAAAACTAACACATATTGAAGTTGCAAAAACTATCCTACGATTTTTAAAATTAAATTCAATTTCAAATCCAACTATTAATATAGACATTATAAAAATAAAATAAATAAAATAGAAGAAATGAGAGAAATTTTGGAGAATGTGATTGTTTTTGAAAATCGAACATTCACGATAAATTTACGTTGTTTTATCTGCGATGTTCCTGCCAGATCATTTATTTTGGATATGGTCTGAATAAAAAAATACGTTATTTAATTTTTATATTATTTTGCTAGGTGCCAAAGGGCATTCAATAAAAAGAATTTAGAACGAAAATCGTGTGAGTTTTCCCGGACTCAGTATTCCTCTCAGAACGGGTGAACATTTCATAGAGAAAATGCAACAAAAGCACCATAATCGTTTCGATGTATAGTTATTTATTTCCTCCAATTACTTTGCGCTATTCGAATTCTTTCTGATCCAGATGATTGTAAGGAAAATAAAGAATATGCCGCGCAGTTATTAAATGACTTTATAGAAAAATTCGCATTATTATATGGAGGGAAACTTTGTGCTACAATGTTCATAGTTGCTTGACTTCTTCGACAAACATTTAATCGCTTGAATGAAAAGGATCATTACAAGAAACATGTTGAAATTCCAAAATATTCCGAATTCATTTCATTATCTGTCGAATAGCCCAACAATTACTGCTTATCTTATGGAGATAATAGTTAAAATGCAAGAGACACAGCTTACTGCCTCAGGTAAGCTAATTATGATCAATTGGATAAACTTGTCTAGGAAACAATTTTTGATTTTTAAAGAATATGCAACAGTATTCGGGATACATAAAAGCGAAAATTATCAAGAATTTTTTAAAATTAATCCTGACATAAAGCCTGCGACTAGTACGCAAATGACAAAAACAGAAAAAAATTAAATAGTAAAAATAAAAACACCTTTAAACAAAATAAAATATATTCCTATTATCTCTAAATCAGCTATACATAACCAAATTCAAACATCCACTCCACATCCAATTTGGATATAATGCGCCAACCAATCCGTTAATTACATAAATGTACTGAACCTAATTATGATACAAACACTTATGAAACACTAGCCAGCACAACCACAGAACTAAAAAATCGTAATAAAACATGACAACATCAACAGCCCACCGAAACAAGATATGTTTATATACTTTGAAACAATGCTGGAAAATTTATTTAAGGAAGTAAAGTATCTCCGAAACGAAATCAAGGAGCTCAAAACTTTAAGCGTCAACCTTCTTCAACAAAATAATCCAACTTCATCGTCATCGCCGAAATTGAAGCTTAAAATCCATTGCAGTAAAAAGGAGGAGTTCGAAGAATTAGAAAAGATGATAATTTCTGATACCAAAGCGGGCAATATTTTAGTAAATATAATCGTAAAAATTATTTTAACATAAATATACGTGCAAATCTGGGATCCGCTCGAAATGCGATATTTTAAAACGCGATATTTCAAAACGCGATATGACGAAACGCGATATGGTACAAAACGCGATATTTCAAAACGCGACATGGTACAAAACACGATATGGTACAAAACGCGATATTTCAAAACGCGATACGGTACAAAACGCGATATGGTACAAAACGCGATATTTCAAAACGCGATATTTTAAAACGCGTTATTGATTGATTGATTGAAGTGTTCGACCAAGCATTAAGCAAGATCTCCCGGAGTTATTAATGGCCGGGCCTCACCGAACACCTTGTTACATAACACATAAAGAGGATTTGGATAGGGTTAATTAGTATGAAAGAAATTGACCCGGTTACAGACACACATTGGCCAATAGTTAGTAACACAATGACGATACATTTCTAAACTACTTTTATATTTATTAAAATTAAAATTAAAACTGCACTCTGAAATAATATTTATTAGTTTGCTGAATCAGATTCCTGAGCCCTTCTGAAATAAAAATCGTAATTAGTAAATATATACTTAATAAATATATGACTTAAAGCTAATAAATGTAATGGAAATCAACGGATCATTCACATGATTTCCTCCATTCTGGTCCCTGTCGTTACTTATAACTATAATTTAGTCCACGCGTAAATTCTATGAGTTTGATCTGTAATGGGCGCTGTCCTGTAATGAATTTTAATTAATATTATCAGTAACCAAATTAAAATTATAAGACGCTAGTATACCCTGTTACTAGATATGATTGATTAATTGATTGATTACCCTGTTACATAGAACATAAAGGGGATTTGGATAGGTTTAGTTAGTAATGATATAGAAATTGACCCGGTTACAGACACCTAAGTATAGCCGCAACACAATGACAACACATTTCTAATCTACTTTTATATTTTATTAAAATTAAAACTGCACTCTAAAACTCCTTTATTAGTTTGCTGGATCAGATTCCAGGGCTCTTCTGAAAATCATGATCATAATGAATTTAAAATTAACTCAAAGCTAATAAATATCACCGAAATCAGCTGTTTATTCACATGATTTCTTTCATACTAGTCCCTGTCGGTACTTATAACTACAATTTAGTTCAAACTATAATAGATGTAAAATTTCAGCTAAATCTGCCTCTAAAATTTTAAGAATTTGATCTGTAATGGGCGCTGATCTGTAATGAATTATTGTTAATAATACCAGTAACCAAAATTAAAATTATAAGACGCTAATTAGTTCCTAAGATATGAAGCCTGCGTTGAAGTGCTGTAAATTAAAAATACCCAAATCTAGACAACACAATTTCAACTACATATTCGTTGGATACTTGAAATTTCTGGAAGCTGAATGAAATTCCGCGGGAAATTCTGAAACAAAATCAAAATTAACCCATTCTCATTAAATAGTTGCTACTCCATTAATAGGATTTAAATTTAAAGTTATTTCTTAGAATCATAAATTTTCAAATTCAAAATTCCATTCAAAACTTATAGTACAGTAGTTCAGAGACGACCTAACTTTATAAATTCAGTTAGTATCGGCCACCTACTTTAATGATCTTCTAGGATTACGTAACTCCACCTCATGATGGGAGTGTAATAGAACTTGATAAAACAAATACAATAAAATCAATAATAATTAAATAAAAACTAAGATAGATATAACGCACATTTTATCTTTACTATAATCCTTCCATGCTTCGACTTCAGCTATTTGATACCAACCCCAGTTTTAAACTGGGAAACTATCAGACCAAAACCAATATACATATAAGCCGTTTTACTTTGGTAATTTAAAATAGTAATTTGCCTAAACATAAAATATTTGAATCCAGAATGATTTTATTACAATTAATTCCATGCCCGTTACAATTCTAACCTATAATACTACGAAACCAAACAAATATAATATAATATGTATGTACTTTGGAAACTGGAATAATAATTGTTATAAGAATAAAATGTAATTTATGCTCAAAATAAGGCCGAAAATAATTTCTTCTTACTTTTATCAGTTGACCTTAAAAATTAATTAAAGCAAAATAAAGTTTCAACATTATTACCAGAACCATTCTATCATAACAAACTTGTTTTGAACTAGTCCAAACGGCATCAAAACACACAGCAATGTCGCTGCAAAATCCCAAGTAAGACTACAGTAGATTATCAAACATTAGAATATCAGCTAACTGATAACCTCCTTCATCACAATCACAACTATAGTCATTCCAATAATTTCCCATTGGTGCTCATATACACATGCCTTAAAAATTCAAACGGTGAAACATGCAAAACTTAGAGAGGTGCCAATTAATAGTTTGAATTGCTAGAGTATAAATAATTAATTAAATGCATCATCATATTTATTAATATCACTGAAAGTTCAAATCAAGCAATCAATTATTCATTTATTTCTAATATATTAATCAAAATAATCCAATTTGTTTTTATATGATATGCTATGAAAATCAAAAATCAAATTTGTGTCATCGGACCACCACAACTACTGACAAAACATCAACTGAGATCACTCCACAGCAGCTTAGCCAACACATCCTCTCAGACACTGTGCATGATGAAAACCATCCCCCACACACACCAGCAATTCAACCGCATGACGATTTTATGGTAGAGATTCTTCCAATTTTCACTCCACTCATCCATACTTGAGGATTCTGAAGGTTGAGCCAGGTTCTGTGCGCCTTCCTGAAAATCAAATCGAGATTTATCCCCCCCCCCCTCCCCCCAATAATCGCACTCCAGAACTCTCAACTTAAAATTCAAAATTAAATATTTAAAACTTTCAAAATCTGAACTAATTTGAAGGCTAATATGTTAACAAATTTACTTCAGATCCATTCCCAATTCAATTTCTCTGAGAATTGAAATCAAATTAATCAGTTGTCCCCAAGCAACCCCCAATAAACCGAACTAGAAGATTTAAATTCAAGTTTAGACACTGAAACAAAGTATAAGTTAATATCTCTGTGAAAAAAATCAGTAAGTATCCTCCCCAGCTGATTTAGGGTTGTGGTTCCAACTTCCGGAAATCTAGTGCTGGTCCAGCTCCTGTTAGATTACTAAGTCATAATCCAATTCACCAGTTCACCCGAAGTTATATCTCATTTCGATTAGAAATATAAGTAAACACTATTGTAGAAAACGTCCGATTTGAATCCCAATCATGCAGTGGCATTTCCTGATTGTGCGCATTGGGTGTTCTGCTTCGGATTTTAATCATCAAAATTATTTGACATTATTGTAATTACATATTACAAATCTAATACAAATACATTTTTAATAATAATTATGAAAAACTTTTTATATGCATATCATAATAAAGTTTTTAGATTTTCAGAATACAAAATACAATCAAAAGCAAAAATTGCTTAGTCGCTCGGCGCACGATTAAAACATTACTAGAGAACGCCGCTGGTATATGGGCAATTTCTACATACAACTCGACGTAATCGATTTAAAATCAATTTACGGATCATTTTAAAATGAATGTAATTCACATCTATTTTAATTATTAAATTGCGTGATTTATATAAAAATTTACAATTTAACATTTTGATAACACAAAATATTCATAAATTATTGTATATTACTATCGCGACACTGTCATGACAGAAATAACGATCGTCACTATGTACTTTCCATTTTGGTTTTCTCCTTCTTCACTCTATACCAAATTCCAATAGGTATTGCGTAAATGAGATAGCCCATAGTTCACTCAACACCAAACGAAAATTCCCATTTAGCTACACACGCACATCCACCTTGCATATAAAATCATAAGAACCAAATGACATGTTTGATGTTCACGTTCTTACGATAAGAGAAAGACCAATTATACTATATCTTCTGCATTCTTTGCCTCGCGCTCGTACTTATATAACTCACCCATTCACACATAACAAACACCAACACGATCGAGAAGGAGATGGAAATGCCTCATGTCGGCAAACATAATCATCACAGTTGTCTCGTTCATGAATACATCGAATACAGAGAATGAGACAAGTAAAATAAACCACATAATAGAACCGTACTACATACTCAACCGCTCACACACATGAGAAAATAGATACATCATACATTGACATTCATACATTATGTATTTTTTTCATACAATCTTCCATTTGCGCCTGCGCAGTAGCGAAGTACCAATGCGTAAACGGCCCTACCTCTAAAGTACAACTTAAGGGTTGCCACACTTCATGCTATTAAAATGAAGCGGAATTGCATTTCTATATTTTTATATCATGTCAATGCACATCTAATTTTAAAAACTTTGGCCTAATCAGATAAATGTCTCACTGGAAGAGAATTATTTCCTTTTTGGTAAAGATATATATGTATATATATATATATATATATATATATATATATATATATATATATATATATATATATATATAAGAACTAGGGAACGTTTTGTTAAATCAATTTCATATCGGCTGAAAATTTAAGAAATGTTAGTTTTTTGACCTTAAGAAGGTATCAACCACCTTGCGTGGCAACTCCGTTCCAGCTCAAAATGAAGTATACATACCGCTTGCATTTTTTTAACATATATTTAAAACCTATTTAAGCTATCAAAAACGATGTATCGGGCCGACCCCTTTAATTTTTTTATGATTCAAGAGCATTAGAGATATACTGTACAAATTACGGTATACTATAGAACATTTTAAATATAACACTCAATAATAAAAGCAAATTTTATATTCGCCGTAGTCAAGTCAAGCCAAATCGCCTGTAAATTTATTGTATCGCTTGTTATAAAAAATTCAAGCGATATACTTCCCTTTGAACTGCGAATATTTTAATGGAACTTTGAATAATTCCTTGGGTTGCTCAGACCCGGAGTTAAGCTAGGTTGTCAATACCATTCTTAAGGACAAAAACTCCATTTTCAGCCGTAATAAACTCTTTCAATAAAACGTTCACCAATTCTCCTACTAGTGGGCCCACGAATAAGGACATCAATCACAAATTCGTTTTTCTAGAAGAACTCCGAATCATCCAAGAATGCACAGTATTAAGCTTAAAATATTTTACGCCTAGTTTTTTTGTAATTTATGGTTCTAACATATGTACGTAGCTTATACAAAACTTTTTAGCTTCTAAAAAGTGTTGTTTGGCTTAAATGTCTTTGCATTGTCAAATTTTGAGCTAATTATGTCGAACTACGGATTTCTTGAAGACAAATTAAAAATATTTGGAAATCTCTTAAACTACATATGTGCTAAAACATGAAATAAATTGAAATATGTTCAAAATAAGTAAGAATTACTGTTCCGGCCGGATCTGAGATTGGAGATAAATCAAAATTCAAGCACAACTGAAATAACCCTCACTAATACAACTAGCAATGAACCCGTATTAGAAATTGTGCCAAATTTTGCGGTCCTGGTGTCACACCCGGTTGCATTTGCAACTAATGTCAAATTTAATTTGAAAAATAAATCATTTTTGATTTGTCAGTCTGAATCGCTTAATCCGAGCCCTATAGTGCTTCGTCGACTAATCAATCCACAACAAATTCAAGGTATGGGAAAATAATTAGTAATTCTTCTAAAAGTTTCAGTATCGCTAAAAGTGTCAGTGCTATACTGCTCAGCAATCTCCTTCAGATAATTTGAAATCAAAAGTGGTAAATATTGTGAACAACGTTATTATTGGCACTGGGAGTGATACAGACGGCCTATTACGTGCAGTTAAACCACGGAAGCAGATTTTTGTCTCAAGGCTTCATCCGAATGTCAATGAATTAAATATTAGACAATATCTGGAGACTAATTTTAAGTTAGATAATGCTGTGGTTCGTTGGTTTACGCAGAAAATGCAATGCACAATTTTACACTGGACTATTCGTCTTTTAAAATAAGGGTCTCGGATGCCGATTTTGAAAAGCTGATGGCTTCAACTTCATGGCCAGCTGGGGTACGACAACCAAACCAAGAAAAGCCAATGTAGATGTAATATCTTCAAACAACAATAACTTAAAGAATAAATCAAACCGTTTTGTAGTTCATCAAAATATTAGAAGCCTTAGACAAAATTTCAATTTATTTGTAGCTAACATTTCTGCACTTGACATATTGCTGCAAAACATTCTTCTATCTGCGGTTTGGGTTGAACAATATTACCTTCAAAAATTTTAAAATCTCGGGATTTACCATTTACGGTAAATGTAATACTACATATAGGGCCGATGGAGTTGTTGTTTATCTATGTGATGGCATAATGAATAATACTGCATCTTACATCGATGCTACTACGTAGTGCTGACATTTTAATGTCTAATTAATGTCTAAAATATTTATAGATTTAATTTTTTATGTCTTTTTGGTAGAGCTTAATAATATTTTATCAGCGATTAAAGCGAAAAATTTATTAGTTTTGGGTGATATGAATATAAATATTTTAGATCATCCCCCATATCTTCAGGCAGTTATATATTTATGATGTCGTCTCATGGCCTAAGTTCTATGTTAAATGTACCAACACGAATTTGTAATGATTCTGCTACATGCATAGATCATATATTTTTCAGCATATTACTGATCACCGTATGACATCCATGAGTTTTGTAGCGTCGAACATTTATTTTTTACCAACAATCATTTACTGCCAAAATTAAAACAATATGTCGTCTTCTCTATAAATTATGCACATTTATTTGTTGAGTTGAATGAGAAATGCTGGCTCAATGTTTATTCCGAAATTAATGTATCTATTGAGCGTATGCTTATTTTGTTGCGCGGTTAAGCAATGTATAATTGATAATAATATTCCAAGGTACGTAGCAAAATCCAAGGAAAACAGGATTAAGCCTTGGATTTTAGCAATTCTACTTAAAAAAATTAAGTTGAAAAATGGTTTATCTATATAAATAAATCTATAAATCAATTCGTAAATTCTGTCCTTAATTTAAAGCAAACTACCAACTCAAAATATCACCGACCAAACGGCGCAGTGGTTAAAGCTACGGCGGTTGGATCGGGAGGTACCGGGTTCGAATCCCTATAGGGGCGGGATGCAAAAGGGATTTTTCATCATCTGATTACGATCGGTGATGACGATGAACACATCTATGACCCCCTGTTGAGAGTGCGGAATCCATGGGCCGACCCATCTTTCATGTCAGTACTATAGGCTGGCATGAAGCAATGCAATGTGCAGGTGGTTTAAACAAAAGCGGGCCTATAGCCGTACGTCCTCGAGTTGGCTGGCAACGGCGTAAGGTAGGACGTTAAAAGGGAACTGCGAAAGAGTTGGGAGTGCCTAGAGCCCCAGAAAAAGATTGCAGAGATAGAGACAAAAAAAAAAAAAAAAAAAAAAAACTCAAAATATCAAATTTATTCTGATCTTGTATTTAATGAACCTGAAGTAAAATCTTGCGTTTTCTGGGGAACAGATTCATTGGAAATTATAACATAATATCTGGTCTAAAAAATTAACTGGGTCGGTAGGTAATGATTTGATTAGTGGATGTATTTAGATATATTGTAAATTGCAGTATTGCAGTTTTTCATCTAGTATTTTTCCTCTTAAATTAAAGGAAGCTGTGGTTATTCCAATATTCAAGAAATGTGATAAAAAAACATTTTAATACAACTACATTTTTCCAAAACAACCAGTATGGATTTAGACAATCTAGAAGTACGAAAATGGTTCATTGAAATTTATAAGGTCTGGATCAAAGAAATTCGATTGGTGCTATTTTTGTAGATTTAACGAAAGCATTTTTTCGCGGTGTTATGTTGCAGTGGGTACAATCATATTTGTCTGGTCGGTTACAGGTTTTTAAAATCAATGGTGTTTTGAGTCAAGGCATCAACATTAATGATGGTATACCGCAAGGGGATGTGCTAGGTCCACTGTTATTTTTAATTTATTTAAATTCAATTTTCCAAATAAATTTTAACTCTAAGTTGGTAGCTTACGCTGACGATCTTGGGCTTCTATATAATCTCACAGTTAAAGGTATGTTTTTCAAGTTAAATGACAATACTGGCATTGATCCGGATTTTGTTTATCATGATGCTCATTGTGACCAAGTTGCTTGTATTGTACCTGATGCTATGGAATGACCATATTGAATCTCTCCGCAAGTATCTGGTTTTAGTGATCAGTAAAATGTGCACCTTACGGCTGGTATGCCCTGTAGCTGTTTCAAAAGATATTTATTGTGCTATTGTATATTCGAAATTATCATATGACCAAGTATAAAAACAAAAACATATTATAAGGGTTATTCATAATGTTCCTCGTTTATCTTCATCATGGCCTTTATTTCAGGAGTCGCAGATATTTCCATTAAGACATTTATATGTGTTCAAAACTATAAAGACTTTTATCATTATAAAGGTTAATCAGTTTAATATCAGTACTGTTTACAAATTGAGAAATGATCAGTGTATTCGGTTACAAAAGTTTACATCAACCAATTTTCAAAATTAATTTTTAATATTGGCTTCTAAAATTTTCAATAACCTACCAGTTAAGTTGAAAATTTGTAATAAACTCAAACCATTCGCATCTGGATTAAAAACATTTTTGTTTAGCGATTCAATTGTGGATGATTTAATGCATTTTCAAGTGTAGCAAATTTTTAATTTTTTAAATTTTATGAAGTACATACTTTTATAATATTTTCTTAGTTTTAGTTTTAGTTATTACTAATCAATACTGGATTGAAACTATCCACACAGATTGTTCTTTTTTAAATAAATAAAATTTTCAGGGGTCGAGGTCAGTTTTTCGCAAATAACTTGGTTATTCGACATTTTAATTTCCTGTCGATATACATAGTTGGTTTCACAGAAAATCGTGTAAAAAAAGACGAATTAGTCAAAAATCGTGCTTTTGAAAGTAATAAATTTCACAGAAACATTTTAATGGGTGTATCTTTCACATAGATTAAGAATTCGATGAGTCCCAAAATTGGTTTAAGAGGAAAGCGTCGAAAAAATTAAATTTGCACTACTGTTAAAGGGGACAAGATTACGTTTTCACAAATAACTCGGTTATTTTATATTTTAGGAAAAACATCAAATAACAAAGTTGTTCTACGGGCAAATTGGAAATAGGTGGATTAATATTTTTTTCACGATGGTTTTATTATAGCCATCAGCTTTGCTTGTGACAAACAAAGATCCACCTTGCGTAAATAAATATTTATCTTCCTGTGGTTATATTTCAGTCACACTCATTTTCAGTAGTTAGGATGTAATTGCGTGCATTCGCACATTCGTACTTACATACGCGTCAGCAATATTGAAACTAATTACATATCATAATGTCCAATTATTCGATAAATGGAGTCTAATAATGTAAAATACACAAGTCCATATTTAATAACTTAATTAAAATATAAACGAGCTTATAAATCTTTTAAACAGCCCTAAGTAAAAAATAAATAAAGTAAAAAATAAAAAATAAAATATTAAAAAATTCTTCTTAAGTAGTATTCGTCCATTTCTAAATATATACCTAAAACAACAACGACATGACCCCAAAAAAAAACAGGGAGTAGATTAATTTAAAATCATCAAGACAAACAGGCAAAAATGTTTTCTTTTACAAACAATAATTAGGTCAACTTTGATATTACATACTTTGTTGGGCCAATAAAAACCAAAAATAAAAAAAAGGAATTAAGTAAAGATACCAGAATACACATTCATAGCTCTCGTTAGAAAAGTTGGAAAAATACAATTTCTGAAAGTTGTAAATTTGTTGTAAAATAAAAGTTTATTTTATGAAACTAATTTTTTATTTAAGTTGATGGATAATATTTTTTTTGTAGCGTTGCAATTTACAATCCATTTAAACAAATAAAAAAACAAAAAAAGAAATATTTAAATTTCTTAAATTTAATATTGTGTTTGAATAAAAAAATGTTGTTTGCTTGTTATTATTACAATAGGATTAAAGTCGTCGGTCTCACAGTGAATGGTGACGACTTTTGTTACTATTTTACTATACAAAAATCATTCAACAAAACTTTATATTTTCTTTTGTTTTTATAATAAATTAACATTAATTTAATTTGAATATTAGAAACTTGAAACATCTTGTTTAAATTATTTTTTTGGATCAATCACTTGTTTTAATTTAATCTCTAAATATTAAATAGAACTTAACAATTTTTGTGTAATGAATAATTTACAATTACAAATTTTCATTTAGCATTTGCACAACTAAAAGCTTATAGTGGGCAGTGGTTGACAAAATGTTTTTCAATTATATGGCTTTCTGTTGAAACCAAAAAAAAAAAGAAAACAAACAAACCATATACATACACCATAAAGTTTATTTGTGTCCATGAAGCAAAATAAAAAAAGGAAAAACTTTTTTGTGTGTGTGTGTAGTTTTATATTTGACACAAAAATATAAAATGGAAAATTTGAAAATATAAAAAGTCCAAAAGTCTCTAGAAAAAAAAAATGATTTTATACTTTGGGATATGGAAGCAAATCCCATCATATATGCACACACATTGAGAAATATAAAGATAAAAATTATGTTTTATATCGTTCTAAATTAAAATTGACATATTATTTGCCATCATATCTATGTATATGGCTGTGTAAATCTATATAACATAAAATATTGAAGATTTTATTACAATTTGCCAAACGTACATTTTTCTATACTGGCAAGGGCTTTTACATATCAAAAATAACTTATTTTCATTTTATATTGTCTTAAAAGTTACAATTTTAGAAGAATTTGCATTTTGGTAAAATTTTGTTTAACTACGGCCTACACGAGAAAATTTTTTTGATTGAAATGGGGAGCAAAATGTATCCGAAATTGTTACGATACGGATTGAATATCCTAAGAGAAATCTATTTTGTGACAGACAATTTGTTTTGTTTTTCACCCAAACCGCGCGTTTTTTCAAAATGTTTTTAAATTATTTACGCAATGTTTATTTTAATTGGTTTTTAACAGTGTACAGAGTGATACTCGTACAGTTGCACCATACATTTAATTAAAAATGTACAAACCAAATATTTAATTTAAATGTTTTTTTTTTGTTCAACGTTAAACCCAATTTTTTTCATTTTTATTTTTTATTGTTTGGTAGCATGCCTAAAATGTAAAGTCTAATTTATAATCGATTGACAGAGGTTGATAAGACTGTTATCCAAATAATCCTCATGTCTCTCCATTTTTTATACATCAATCATTCATAGTCACGTACCGCAATGGAAAAGGGGTTTGCAGTCTACACTCGACATAAACATATTGATTTACAAAAAGCTTGTCGTATAGAAATCAAAATACACGTGCATAAATCAATTTTAGACTGAATAATTGTAAAAAAAAAAAATCCACTTTAACACGCTATTTCACTTTCAATTTGTAATTTTTTATTATTGATTTTTCTTATAAATATTTTTGTAGGTATACAACTAAAATAGAACGTCGCTGAAAATAAATCTCTTTATCACTAGAGCAAAAAAAAAAAAAAATTCCATTTTTCAATTGAAATTTTTTTAAAGATAAAAGTAAAAAGTTTTCCATTTTTTTCATCTTATTAAAAGACCATCTGTTGCAAGTGTAAAATTAGGAGTAAAAACGAAAATTTAGATGAGATAAGATTAAAATTAAAGAAAGATTTACAAGAAGAAAAAAAAAATTAATCTAAGATAATTTATTTTCTAGATTACGACTTATTTTTTTGTAAGTCAAAGTGAAAGATAATAAATTATCATAATTTTTTTTTTATTGTGTGAAACAAGATTTAGCGCATAAAATAGGACCGAACAGAATTTGAAAGTAGATTAAAATGAGTTATTTGTCTATTTTACAATATGTTGTTGAAACAGTTGTGCCAATTTATGATGGGGAACTACAAAGGGTAAATATTCCTCTGATTCCAATGCCGAAATTTATTTTCCAGGGCAATGAATTTTATTATTAATTTCCACGTTAAAATAATTAATCACCGTTCCACTGTTTCCGCAACGATACTATTGTCTTGAATATACATAAGGCAGTCTTAATTCAAAAACATTATTTTCAAGGATCCATTTATAATGGGAAGCTTTGTTGTAAGCTTTACCCAAGTAGCACCAAATATCTTTATAGTTAAATGACTCATTCTCGACGTCGAGACAACGCTACAAATTTCAAGAAATTCACATTTTTGATATTGAACTAAATATTTTAAGCTTTTCGTCGGCACGACCACAATCAAAGCAACCTTGATTATACAAGCCATAATCTAAAAAACGAAGCTTTTATAAGGGAATTAGAAACGACGAAAAAACCAAAATGTCCATAGTAAAACACATAAAACATATGGGAAATCACTTTTTTTCCTAAGACAAATTTGTAAATGAAAACGTTGCAAATTCTTAATTATGATTTCTGAAATATTTTCATAAATGTTTGAATTTCAACATATGTGAATATCGTTTAAGTAAATCGTTTTCATTTTATTGTAATAATTGATTTATTTAAACCAAAATATAAAAAAAAGTTCATAACAACAGCATTCTGGTCAAATTAAAAAGAAAAGCTTACTACAAATCGTGTGCATTAAGTCATTATACATAGATGGCAGTGGGGAGTAAACATTTTGAAAAACCGTACCAAAAATCGCCACCTGGGGAAATTTGAGTTCAAAAATTGTAGGAAAAGCGAAACAAATTCTCAAAATAATAAGAACTTGTCGTAATTTTGTGATTAAACAATTTTTTTCGTATTTTCCTGTATAAATCTGAGACATCTAACGTACACTAGTAAAACTAAAGATAAATGTAGCAAGTATTATTTTAATTCGTCAGAGCCAACTTTGATGTATTTTTCAAAATGAAAGTTCGAAAAATATATTTTAGAAATAATTTAATTTTAATATTTCTGCAATTAATATTTACTTAATACCAATAAACCCTTCCTGTATATTGTTGCTAAAGATATGTAGAACACTTTTGTATAAAAATTTTGTAACATTTTTGCTTGTTTCAATGAAAAATTTGAAGCTAAAAAACACCATTTTTACTATGGATTCCTATGGAAATTAGTGAAAAGTTATTCCACTAAAAAAGCTTCTAAAAAATACATCATATTGATTATGGCTCTATACTCTAGAAGGCTCTGCCACAATGCGACGTTTTATATTACCAATGGGCAGGCCGTTATTTTAAATCTACTTAACAACTTTTGTTTACTATTTTCAACTATTGACCGACTAATAAAACATTATTGTATTTTATATAACCGTGTACCGTCTAATTAATTGTGTGGTCGTAATATGTCGTTTTTAGAGACGCTAGATGACTTTTTCGTCGTATAAAAAATCAATATGCAACTTAAATGTTTTCTTAAAATTTTTGTCCATGCGCATTTCATCAAATTATTGACACGAAGACGAAGTCAAAACTTATATTGACGAAATAATAGCGAGCGAGCATTTAAAATTAGCGGTTCGGTTTGTTTTGTTATTCGTAAACATCACACAAAGAAAATGAAAAATCTACATAATTAAAACATAATTTTATGTACCAATTACAGTAAAAGCCCATTCATTCGCTTAATTAATCGGATTTTTTTTTCATTTTCATCTTCATATTATCTCGCATTTTATTTATTTGAGGACTCACGGAAAATCTATTTTGCTTTATAAATATTTTTTAATTTTACGGATTATTTAAATAGATTTCATTTTGCAGTATACACTCGTTTATATGTAGTTTGTGTAATAATTATATGTAATTATGTAAATTAAATATTACATGAAATAATGCGAAATCGTAGCAAAAATTTCGTATTTTAACAAAACATTCAATGAACCGAAGTATTCGATTATCAGGCATTCCTTCATCCCCAGGCATGTCGGATAAACGGACTTTTACTACAGCTATGGAGTAATATTGGTTTATATATAACTTATTTGTTGTGTAAATATCTAACAGCCGAATTCTTTAAAAATTGGTAACAAAAATAATAAATCGTCGGGAGGATGACTAAACCGTCGGGGTAATAACTTTTTTTGGCAATAAAATAACAACTTTGTAATTTTTGAGCCGTATTGGAATTGGTTTTCAAACTAACTTTTTGGTGGTTTAAATATCTCTTCATCCATATTGTATTAAGAAAATCGCCATTTTTAATTACATATCTATACAAAAATTTGTATTTTTTGAAAATAAAATTATGATTTTCAAACTTTTCATGACTACACATTATTGTAATATCATTATTTTAATGGTGGGGATTATTTCAATACGGTTTAAATTGATTTTAGAAAATTTTAATCAAACTAAAATAAAAATATTTTTCAAAGAATAGAAATAATTTTTAAATAAAAGGAATTTGTAAGGCGCATAAGTTTTTAGTTCAGTGATAAGTTCACATTCACGATAAAACTTGCTTTGTTTGTAAAAATATGTCGTATCTTGCCAGATTTTTGTGTTACCATTATTACAGGGAATGTGAATATTACATTTACAATTATTATGAAGTATATTTTCATAAAGTCCTAAATAATGAAATATAAGTTAAAAGAAACAGACATATAATTATTATATTTATAGGATAAAAGAAGACAACATGATTATTTAGGTATTTTATAAAAAATTGTTGTCCCATCTGCTAAAATTTAACCACAACCTGAGACAAAAAAACTTGTTTTACGAACAAAATAGTTGTCAATATATCTATCACCCGACTTGTATTCTATGGTTAATTGGCAAATCGGATAATAGTTATTACGACGTTTTTACAACCCAAGATTTATTCCCCAAAAGCGTTGTAACATAGTTTTGATACTGGTATCTCAACGTCGACCAGCCGACCAGTAGTCATTTAGTCAACCATGGTACAACGTTATCCCAACCCTCTCGTGCTACTTGGGTAATTGATGGTCAACACCACATAACTAGCGGATTTAAGGTATATCGGCACGAAACTGATTTTGCCATGAACATGTGGTTAGTTTTTCGTCCAGAAAGGAGGAAATTTATATCCATATATACAAATTTAGCCTGCCTTCCTGCCTTTTAGTTTGTGCTCGTAAAACTCGAAAAGTAGTCGGTCGATTGACTTAAAATTTTGACACAATTGAATATGCGGGCGTTTTTATATACAGGGTGAGGAAAAATATGGAAACCCCTAAAAATCTCGCGAATTTCGGTCAAAAAAATGATCAAAGGTTATTTTTAGGTAATTTTCAACAAGAAATTTAATGGTGAGCTTGGTTGTGACCTTGACCATCATCTTCAAGGTCATTTTGAGGTCAAGGTCATTTTTATATAGGGAAACCCCTGTTTTTGACATCGGATTCGAAAAGAGTCGAATATGTATTTTCCATGACCTCACAAGGTCACCTGGAGGAATAATGATTTGCTATGAAAATTAAAAAAAATAAAAATTAAAAAAATTAATTCTTCATTTTAAAATTTAGTTATTTTGTCTTTTTATAATTTTCATAGCAACACATTATTCCTTCAGGTGACCTTGGGAGGTCATGGAAAATACATATTCGGACGGATAATTGATTGCTCTTTCCGAATCCAATGTCAAAAACAGGGGTTTCCCTATAAAACAATGACCTTGACCTTAAAATGACCTTGAAGATGACGGCCAAGGTCACAACCAAGCTCACCATTAAATTGCTTGGTGAAAGGTACTTCAGAATAAACCTTGCTCATTTTTCTTTTTGACATACTCTACGAAATTTTTAGGGGTTTCCATACTTTTTCCTCGCAATGTAAATTCCTGCAGATGACCTTGAGAGGTCATGGAAAATACATATTCGGACTTACAATTGATCGCTCTTTTCGATTCTGTCATCAAAAATAGGGATTCTAATTTAAAAAGATGGCCTTGACCTACAAATTACCTTGAAGTTGAAGGTCAAGGTCACAACCAAGATCACCATTAAATTCCTTGTTAAATTACCTAAGAATAATCCTTGATCATTTTTGTTTGACCGAAATTCGCGAGATTTTTAGGGGTTTCCATACTTTTTCCTCACCCTGTATATATGTCATACCTGTGGCAGGTGGAAACATGCTGTCTTGAAAAACAGCGCCATTTGTTGGCATACAACGTAAGAGCAATGTTCAACATTCAACTTTCTCTAGAAAAATCACGTTATATTTCGAAAAAATGCAATGTTGCAATAGCCGTGGGGGGAGTTGGTGTTTTGAAATCTTGAGGTTGCGATTTATATTTTCATCAAATGCTTTAGGAAGAATATATAGTATTGTACATCCGAACAACGCTGATTGCCTTAGTTTACGGTTGCTCCTGATTACCGTTCGGGGTCCAACATCATTTACACATTTACCAACAGTGGATGGATGGAATAGTACATAATCGTATCGAGAGCAATCATACAACAGAAAGGACTTACATCTGTTCGTCCAAGAAAATACACCGAAGCTCCTTCCAGAACAAAAAATAGTACTTGATACCATTATACAAGCTGTAGCCAATCAATCCGGTGGATTGAACTTTTTGGCCGCTCCAAGTGGAACTGGAAAAACGTTCTTAATTTCCTTGATATTGGCTAAAATCTGTTCAAACAGCCATATTGCATATTGCGTTTGTTCTTGCTTCTTCAGGTGTTGCTGCCACGTTGATGGAAGCAAGAAGAACAGCGCATTCATCCCTTAAACGGTCACTAAACACGCAATTCACAGAAAACTTAACATGTAACATTTCAAAAACATCGGGAATGGGAAAGGTTATTCAAGCGTGCAAAATCATTGTATGGGATGAGTGTACAATGGCTCACAAGAGGTCATTGGAAGCATTAGACCATACATTGAAACACTTGCGAAGTAATCAGGTTTCATTTGGTGGAGCATTAGAACAGTAAAAAAATATGCATTTAACAACAAATATCAGCTCCAAATCGATCCAACAGCTGATATATTTTCAAGACAATTGCTCGAGGACAGAAACGGCACATATATACAAATCTAGAAACAGGAAAAATCACCTTCCCATCTAATTTCTGCAACATCGTGATTGATTGATTGATTGATTGATACGGATGTACGACCAAGCCTCAGCAAGATTCCCGGATACGCCGGATCCACCGTACACCCTTTACATAAAACAAAACCGAGGGATAGGAAAGGAATGTTAGTATTAGAGACTCGACCCGGTTTCAGCCACCTATGCAGTCGATAGTTAGTAAACTTGTTAGTAATAAATATATTAAATTAGTTAGCACAGGACATCACAATTTCTAAACTACTAGTTTTAGCTTCTTGTTGATCTTGTAGAGATGTGTCAAAATATGACCACATTCTGAAAGTCAGGGTTAAATTAAATATTTAATAAACATGATTAATTCTGGAACTGTGTAATATTCTGAAATAAATTACGTTATTTTCAGCAAACAAGGGTGAAACACCATTAACTATTTAAAATTTGCTTTAAATTAATTATTTATCGCTAACTACTATTGTAAAATAAACTAAAAATTATTTGAACTCTGAAACCTTAATTTTTTTAAGTTGCTGAATCAGATTTTTAATAGATATAATTAGTATCCGCTGCCTGACATTTGAATGCCTAAAGTTTCTGGTAATCTGCTTTGGATTTCTCCACAAATTCCTGAAAGTCAAGATCGAAATTAGTTAATTATCACTAACTACTACTTATTAAAAATAAACTAGAAATTATTACATCTCTGAAATACTCGTGGTCTAGTTGTTAAAATTGTTATAGCATAAGTTAATAATTAAATTCATCATCATGATCATGGTCAATTATATCCCTGAAAATTTAAATCTAAATAAAATTAATCAGTTATTTGCTATTTCTATGTAGGTGATTATAATTAAGTCAAACTACATTCAAAACCTATAGAAAGCAGCTCCAATATAAACTAGTATAGTAAATCCGAACAGTATCATTCACCCACTCAAAAGCTCCCCACTACATCAGACTCCATTTCAACTCAAAAATACAGTTGACACCCTTCCACCAAAACCACAGAACTACAGAAGTTCACCCCGTGATGAAAGTGTAACAAAAATGTGATAAAACGAAATAAAACAAAACAACTTAGATAAGGATAAAGATGACACAAGCCATACTTTTGCTGCAGTCATTTTATGACTTAACCACAACTACTATCATGCTGCAAAAACCAAAACATTATGTCTGTATATATAAGCCGACTTACTTTGGTAACTGGAGCATCACTTGTTATAAAAATACAAATGCAACTTACGGTCAAAATTCAAAACGAAATTAATTTATTTTATTTCATCAGTTGACATTAAATTAATTAAAACAAATTAAAACAAATAAAATACAAATACAATTTCAAAATTATTGCCCGCACAACTATCTACCAACAAAACTTGGTTTGAAACCCTTCCAAATGGCATGAAATACACGGCATTATTGTTATTGTTGTAAAAAGCCCCAAAGTAAGTTTTCCCCTATCTGATAATTTCCTTCATCACAACAAATCCTTCCAATCCACTCCCATTTGTATTTATATACATGTTAAAATTCGCACAGTTAATATTCGCTATAGTATAAATAATTGATTAAATTCATCATCTTGTTTATTAATATCGCTAAAAATTTAAATCAATTAATCAGTTATTTTATTACTAAGATAGTAATCATCATTATTATTTATCTTTCAAATTAAAATTTCATTCAAGAAACTTATATAGTATAACCCTGGTTCAGAGACGCCCTAATATAATAAATTCAATTAGTATCAGCAACCTATTTTAATGATCTCCGCCATCCATATCACCTGACCTATGCCATTAAAAATTTACAATTTATGTACATTTTGACAACACAAAATATTCATATATCGTATATTACTATCGCGACACTGTCATGACAGAAAAAACGATCGTCACTACGTACATACTTTCCATTTTGGTTTTCTCCCTCTTTACTCTATACCAAATTCCAATAGGTATTGCGTAAATGAGATAGCCCATAGTACACTCAATACCAAACGAAATTTCCCCTATAGCTATACATGTCCATCCATATCGCATATAAAAATCATAAGAACCAAATGACATGTGTGATGTTCACGTTCTTACGATAAGAGAAGGACTAACTATACTATATCTCCTGCATTCTTTGCCTCGCGCTCGCACTTATATAATTTCCCATTCACACATAACAACACAAACACGATCGAGAAGGAGAAGGATATACCTCATGTCGGTAAACAAAAACACCACAGTTGTCTCGTTCATGACTACATAGAACACAGAGAATGTGAAATTATACACATTAAATTACTATGTATATTGTATGTATATAGATAGATATGCATACATATTCAAAGAAAACTTTACAAAACTCACACAAATATTCCCATTCCATATATATTATCAAGTAATACGTGCAAGTATTGGTAACAATAAAAAATAAGACGTGTCCGTGCATGAAATGAACAGAAATTCAACTGTTTTTATACAATTTTCCCGATTTTAATTTTAATTATATCTACATAATTATTAAACATTTGAAATTTAAATTTTATGCACGGACCACAGAAACATTAAATCATGCATTATTAAGCGATAGATCAAAAAAAGTTGACTTCTTTCGCTATAAATCCAAAAACATAACCTGACAAATGCATCCCGGTGGATTGCATTTTCCATATTCACAAACTTTCACTAATTTTACAAACAGCACCACACTAATTAATTAATTGACACAAAAAATAAAACAATACACTTTATTTATGATTAAAACACTTAAACTAAATTAAATTAAATTAAATTTGATAAGAGGACGACAAAAACACGTCATTCCTCTTCGAACGTCAACGACCGACCATCTAATTTCTGCAACATCGTGAATTCATAAAAAAAATTAGTAGACAAGGTTTTCCAAAGCATCAAAACAAATTATAGAAATCACGTATGGTTGAGCAGAAGAACCATTCTAGCAGCTAAAAATGTCTACGTACAAGATATGACCAACATCATTCTAAACAGAATCGCAGATGAAACAGTGACATACAAATTCATTGAATCCGTGACGAACCAAAGTGAAGTAGTAAATTTTCCAACGGAACTTAATTCTCTCGATGTTCCCGGAATACCGTCAAATATTCTGAATTTGAAAATTGGAGTGCAAAATTACATTACTCTGAAACATCAATCACACGGTCAGTTGTTAAAAAATTGATGAACAATCTAATTGAAGCAGCAATTCTGGTTGGATCTCATAATGGTGAAAACGTACTAATTCCTCGAATACCACTCATTCCGACCAACATGGCATTCGAGTTCAAACGACTTCACTTTCCAATACACATTGCGCTCGCTATATAGCTCTCAATAAAGCGCAAGGGCAATCTTTACAAGTGTGCTGTTTGAATTTAGAAAAGGATTGCTCCTCTTATGGGTAATTATACGTTGGATACTCCGAAATCAGTAAAACGTCTAATCTTTATGTTTATGCAGAAGACGGACAAACAAAAAATGTAGTCAATCCACTAGCTTTCCAATAAAAAAATTATTTTCTATGAAAAACATATTTTTTCTGTGTAGCCGGGGTTTAGTTCCGGAATATGGCCAAAGGGGCCAGCAAAATATGGAACTTATCCATTTATAAACCAATTCTGATGAAATTGAGTATGCAGCTTGCGAATGGGATCAACCAGCCAGCAAAATGGAATTTAGCCATTTATAAACCGATCATGATGTAATAAAGATGATGGCATAGTGGTATGATGGTATGATTTTTTAATGGTATGACGGCATGAGAGTGTGATGACATGATGGTATGATAGTACCATGGTATGATGGTATGAGAGTATTACAATAAAATTATTAATTTTTCAAGAGCAACGCCGGGTGTACTAGGCTAGTTGGATATAAAAAGAAGGCTACCGTATAATAAGTTGTGAATTGCTGTTGTGGAAATAAATTAATTATAATTAACCCTTTCGAACGCCATTTAAAATTAATTTACTTCCAAAAATATAATACGTAGCACAACTATGCACTGCTATGATATGGCATTACTCATATAACTAATATGAATATAAATACATAAGAGAACGATGAGCACAAGAGAAATGAGGCAAAAATTAAAACTAACTAAGAAATTTTAAAATCATGAAATCATTGAATCAAATAGAATAAAACAATTTTGAAAAAAAATTAGAGATTATATTACCCAGCAAAACACCAAATTTTGAGAAAAAAAACAAAGAAAATTTTAAATTAAAAATTCCCGGGATTTATGATGAAAATTCCGGGAGTCGGGTTTCAGAAATTTAACTTATTTTCCCGGGAAATTTGTCCCGGGAATTCCCGGGGACAACCCTCTAATGAATCGCATTAAATAGTTTTCTTTGCTGTGCCTTCGTTTAAACCTGCTCTACAAGGATTAGAACTATTGTCATATCATCACACTGTGTAATTAATTACCGTATTTCTCGACGTAGTTATTATTACAATCCAAATACACAGATAACAAGTTTTTTGTCCAAAGTGCATTTATAATACAATAAACAGTGATAGTCATCTCCTAATTTTATTTCTGTATCGTATTTGTATGGTGCGAATAAATAAACCATACAATATTTGGCTGTGGAGTCTGATTTGTGAGTATGGGTTTTGTATAAAACTTGATTAATTCTATATAAATAAGCACAAATCGAGCATAAGTGATACGTAACTAACTACTGTAATTCAACACACGAATAACAAGTTTTGGTTCTGAGTTAAATTCTATACCAATAGTGCACCTGGGAAAATGGCATCTACGTCAACCGTTTCCACAAGAAATAAGAATTGCGGTTGCTGAAACCTTGAGTTTAACGTCATTGAAGTCGATTGAGGAGCCGACCCTTACGATATAATTCAGAGAACCGAGTTACTCAGCCAAGAGCTTAAATCAAAAATCAACGATATCAATGTGAAAATGGATGCTATTAAGGATAATGTGAACGGTAAAATGTGTGATATTGCATCGCTTACCAGTGAAGTGTCCCAGTTTCAACGGCCGATGGTTGTCTTTTTAGGGCATCAAAATGAGTTCGTTCTACAATAGTCACTCAAAAATGATATAATTTTGTTAGGAGTTCCACCGAACTCTACAAATCCGGATGCTATTGACTATAACCAGTTTATAACGAAGCTAGGTATTTTGTTTACGATGACCATATAGCCCGCATTTTACAGGACTAACCCGCATATCAAGACCCTGTCCTGCAGACATTTTTGTCCCGCATTTGTAAAAAATCTAAGTTTTGTCGAAAGAACGACATCTGTTTTATAAAAGCATTAAATTCGAGGATAAAACCAACGTACTCATTTAAGTTATAAACTCTACTCCATTTATTCAAAACTATTCTTTGAAAACCCAGACAAAAAAGAACCAACACACATATTTGAATACTATATTAATGTTAGCCGGAAGTTGCCAGACGAAAGTAAAAAGTCGGTAATGCAGATTGCGTTTTCTCAGTCGAAAATAAAAATTAAGTCTTAAACAGTTGATAATGTATAGCCGAAAATTAATATGGATGCATGGATAGCATTGAAAATTTTTATCAATATTCTTAAGTGGCAAAACCTGCCTCCTCGTGGAAAATTCTGGAAAACTCGCGAAACTCAAAAAAACATTTAGAATTGGTATAAAATCAGCCTCTAGCTCTAGGGTATTATGTCAATAGCTATCTCAAGAAAACAATTCAGTAAAAAATTTCCCATAGGAAATCTGGGAAAATTCGATTTTCCAAAAATCATTAGAAATTTTGCATAAAATCATCTTCTAGAGTATTATGTCTTAAGAAGGATTACTTTAATGTGATTTGCAAATCTGAAGCAATAGTCAAAAACGCAGTCAGTTTTATTAGAAATGATAGTTGCCCAAAATTATTGAGGACGTTTGTAATGATGAAACGTCTGAAATTTGGCTTAAACGTGTACAATCTTGCCGCAATTTTCCATTTCACCGTAAAATCTATCGAAGGTGATAAAATCACATTTATGCAAGTCGGACAAGCACTAATGATTAATCAGAGGCTTAAACTACTTAAAAGGTACCTGTTGAACTATATTTTGATTTAAATAGATTAATTGAAAATGGATGCTGTATAACGAGAACAAATTCAAATCTGAAATGCAGCAGTTTTATATAAATTATTGTAAATGATCATTACCCCACATTTTATTAGCATAAATTGTTTTACATGGATGCCTTTAAAAGAAGAAGTTACTTGGGAAACGCGCAGCCAGTTTGTCCAGCCTCGTTTTAATTAACAGCATCTGATATCGAGAGTAGACAAGATTTATTTCTATGGCTTCAAACAATAGGAAACATCTTGCAATCAACTCAATGCTATGACGATTTCTAAATGTATCAATAAAGCATCTCAAATATAATTGAAAATATCATGAATTTCGAAATAATCTTAACAATGTCGAGTTTTCAAAGTATCTTTAATATTTTAGAATGTTCTCGAATATCAAATCATCCGTACATATGTAAAACCAAAGGAAATCTTATACACACTGATCACCGCTGTAAATTATATAATAAATATTCTTGAATAATTTCGAATAACCTTGGAAATCGTAGAAAAATCGAAATTTTGGCATAATATCCAAAAATCTACTAAACGATTTATATGTATGATTCTGCAAGTTCCCTTAACTCAAAGACAAACAACATTACCATATAAAATTTAGATGAAAATCTTTAGAAATCTCGAATAATCCTAGAAATTAATGACGAAAAACAGAAATCTAGAATAAACCGCGGAACAATCTCAATTACCGTAGAAATATTCAAATAATCTCTATACATATTATGTGAATCTCGAACAATTTCAATAATACCGAAAAATCTCGATATTAATGAATAATTTTGGAGTCTGTAAAAATCTGATCAAAAGATGAAATCCAAGATAAGGGGATATGAAATCCGAGGAGAATTCCGCTGAAAATAAAACCCATCACTAATTGCGAAATTATTTTAGAATTTGCATTTTGATTATTTATACATATTTTAAACAATTTTTCAAAGTAAACCGATTTTATCGGGGTTTACCTGTAATTTTAATTTTTGTAATGAAAAGGATTCGGTAAATGAGGAACTAAAAGTCGAACGAACGCTAATTCATTATAAAGGCCGACTGTTAGGCTAAAGTATTCGTTGATCCCCTTTCTAAAGACAAAGGCGCTTCTAATTAGGGAAACAAGAAATTGTTTTCAGTGGCGGTTAGGCAATTTTGTAGGAAGAAAGTTTCAACAATTTCTTCTTGATTTTTATGAACATCACAATGATATTTCGTAAGAAATCAAATTTAACCCTTCCTTATCAAAACTTGGTTTGTAAAAGGTTGAATTTGGAGTCCAACACGTATAGTTATAATTACACATAAATTAACCCGCAAACGCTAAAATCGGTTTCGTTTGATGTCGAGAGCCGGATTATCAAATTTTCTTATAAACTAAATAACTGCAAAACCTAAAAGAATTTTTTTTTCTATGGAGGCCGTACCATTGATAAGCGATGGGTCAAAATGTTTCAACTTGTTCAATATTTAAAATTAAAATGTTCCAATTTCCAAATTGCCGAAAAATTGGCGCCGCTTAGAATATATAGGAAAAACGAGCCAACGGATTAGTAACATCGTGACACTATATATACATAGATATTAGCTTTGCTTTTTATAACAATAATACAATTAAGAAAATGATTTTTAACAACAAACAAAGAATTGATCGCGTTTTCAAGTCTGGCTTTTATAAGATCAATTGCAATGATTGTAGTTCCTCTTATATCGGACAGACTGGGCGCAATTTTGAAGTTAGAGTTAAAGAACATTTACCTGGTAGCCATGAATCATCCCTTTATAATCATTTAACGTTAGAAAATCACACATCCAGTTTAAGCAATTTAGAAATATTACATGTACAACCAAAAAGCAGACGTTTAGACAACTTAGAATCTTACGAAATCTGTAAAGCTAGCTATTTTTCTTAACGAAAATATCCTTAACGAACAGAGAGAAATTCTCCTCCCAATATTAACATCGACTAAAACTCTTTACTACCCCAAAACACTTTCTTTAAAGATTATAGGGAAGTTTCAATTATTGGTATTTATTAAAAAATCTCAGATGGGTCTTACGAAATGTAATTTAACACCCAGAACCACATCAGAAATACACTCCTATAATACAAGAAGTAATACTAGTAAAACATTTTATTTAACTACCATAAGTAAGTCCCGCCCCCAAAATAATCCATTTTATTTGCGCCCCGCTATTTAATGAGCTTCCACTAGAGCGTTGAGATATATAAATATAAATGGCTTCTGAAGCAGCGCCTGATCACAAAATGGTTGAACGACTAATAAGAGAGATCTAGTACAGCTTAATTTTATGCCTAGTTAGTGCCAACAAATCGCAAGCCTGACATTTTTATTTTATACTTTTATCTTTTTATCGCATGAACATTTTTTCTATTGCGCCTAGCTTTAAGTTTTAACAACAATTTGTTGGGCATCGAGCAAAAATTTTGTTCGATACGTGTAAATCACGCTTAATACAATTTTTTAAATGATTTTGAGTTATGTGAGTTAGGATTACTATTGAATTCAAAATTTACTTAGAATGATGTCCTCATGTGCCAGCGTGTTAATTATAGTTTATATTGGCTCAGACTACTAAAAACGTTTTGTCCAGTGGACTTATATGTACCTATTTTCAGCTATTGTGATGTGACATTTTCTAATTGTGATAGTTCCTTAAAACGGTTACTTGAGGTTACTTTTAATAATTGTGTGAGATATATTCATGACTTTAGACAGTTTGATCACATTGCCGAATTTAAGGATTCTATCCTTTTGGATGCATTGAGAACTAGGAAAGTTAATTTGCCTGTTAGAGAAGTTTGCTGTAGGCAAATTAAAAAAATAAAAGTTCCAATAATAAATTTAAGGCGGTTATGTTAAAATTAAAACTTAAAATCAAAGTTCTTTTACATATTACACATTGTGTGATGCACAACGGTTTTTACATTGAATAAAGTGGTATTATTATTATTATTATTATTAATAACAATAATAAAAAAACAAAAAATCAAAAGTAGGACAAAAAATTAAAAAATTTGATGAAGAGTTTTCTAATACCAAGAAGATGTTGAAAGATTTAATGATCTCTGAAATAATTTCTCCAAAAACTTCGATGAACTAAAATTCAATGTCTTTTATATAAGTTTTGTACTTAAAATTCAACCTTTTACGAAACTCAAATTCAAACTGCTAAGTTCACATTCATCATTTATGAAAATATCACATTGAAATTAAAAACTTCGGATTGAAGTCCTCTGACGCACTGATAATTCGTATTTAGAATTTTTGAGATTCTTTGCGACCTTATTTATTTCCATATTTTTTAATTTTCTAAATTCCCACAATCTTAAATTAAATGTATTGTATTGTATGATAAAGTTCAAAAATGTTGCAAAATCTCTCTAAATATAAGAATTCTTGAATTTGACGGTTTTCCAAGTTTATACTAACTTTAAAGAGTTAGATCTTTAAATTCCCATTTTCCATATTTCCTTTCCCAAATTCGCAATAATTTTATTAAATTCTAATATCCCCACAATACAAAACTTCTAAATTTTCCTAAATTTCCTAATTTCTTTTCTTTTCAAACTACGTTACAAAATTCGTTAATTTCTACAATCAATAATTTTAAATAAACGATGAATTTGAATTTAACGATTTTATAAAATTTGTAAAATTCTAAGTTAATTTTTCCACTATTAAAATTTCCAAACTCCAAAATTCTTAAATTTGATAAAATTCTTATTTAAGCTTCTAATGGTTTTCGCTTTCTAAATTTCTGGCATTTAGGGTGAATTTTAGAATGAAGTGCAGGGTTAATTTTAGGTATACTAGTTTCGAGCAATTACTGCCCATCTTCAAGTACTTGTTTAAAAACCAATTTTTGATTTTTATTTATACAGGGTGTCCTTTGATCCTTTATGAGGTGATTCCTTGATCAATTTTGAGGAAGAAATGTTTATGCGAGGGGGGAAGGGGGTTATCTCCAGTATCCACTGAGATACGGAGCTTTAAAGAAAACTTGCTCGAGCCAGTACCAACAGTTACATTTAGGTTAATAGCTTGTATTTTACTCGACTTATATTAGCTTTCAAGAGCCTACGCTGGTGTATCAGACAGCCACATAGGCCTTTACACTTCATAGATATTGATATCCAAACGTGGACGTTTTTGCAAGTTTCAAAAGTTTTCTGTGTTTGATCAAGTTTTTTCTGAGAAAATATATTTTCAATATGTCCCTGTTATTATTTTTATTGATGCTCCATATTAATACCTACTAAAATTGAGAATAAACACTCGGCTTAAGTTTTATAATTTCAGCGATATTCTTTACCGAGTCCAAAAGTTGCATAAAAAAAATATTGTTTTATGATTTTTATAGATTTTATTATTATAGTACATAGTTGTTTAAAATGTCCTCCTTTGCTAGGATGTATTTTATGGCTCTTTTTTGCACTTCTCGTGTTATATTAAAATTCCGCAAATGTGCTTGTATTTCGGCTGCTACTTTATCAATTCTGTGATTTAAATCTTCTACGGTTTGAATTTCAGTCGAATAAACCAGCTCTTTCATTCGACCCCAAATAAAAAAATCCATCACCGTTATATCAGGCGAACTGGTGGGCCATTAAATGAGCCCGTTACAACCAATCGAACGGTTTCCATAGTGAACATGAACATTTAGGAAATCTTTTATTTGGCGGCCAAAGTGTGGGTCGGTTGTCGTGTTGATAAATAATTCTACTCCTCTGCAGTAACGGTACATCCTTTAAAAGTATTAACAACTCTCTACGTAGGAATTCCAAAAAATAGGCACTTTTTAGTGTCGCAGATAGTCTAAATGGTACAACCAGATGATTTCCGATTACAATGGCCCAACAATTTACTTAGAATTTATGTTGGAATGACGTCTGCTTTTTGGAATGTGGATTGGTTTCAGCCCATGCATATAAATTGTGGAAATTGGTTATTCTATCTCTAATAAATTGTGATTCTACAAAATATTCGAAATGAATGTATCATTGGATTCATTGAAACGTAGTGACAGTCGTCGAATGCTGATTGACAGGTCATTCCTAACAGCCCGTAAAATGAATTCGTCGTTATCAGCTTATGCGGCGAATACTGGATTTGCGTCTGCTTGCTGGTTACAAAAGCTTCCTGGTTCTCGAAGCCTTCTAAATAAAGACGAAAATGTTCGAGCGTCAAGTAAACGACGATTAGTAAACTTTCGGCTATATGTACTCTAAACGCGCATTTTTCGAATTTTCTCTGCTGAAACCATACACATAAACTATATCTGCGTACTCCTTATGCGTTTTAGGTTTAACTTTCAAAATTTTAAAAAGACTGGTCAAATCGACTATAGAAAACTTCTTTTATTTGAAAAACAAATTAAATAAAGAAGAAGTTGCTTCAGATATACCTACTAGTAAAATTGTTGGAAAGTTTTTTTTTTTAGGAATTAACGTAGCACGTAAAGTGCATAAAATGGCTCTAAAATGCAAACAGAGGAGAGAACATTCGATACATGAATTATAATAATAAAATCTAACAAAATAATACAACAAAATTATTGGTTGCATGTAAAATTTTTACATCTGCCGGCCTTTTCCTGGTTATCTTTGAAACTATAAGACTGAAGCCAAAGGTTTATTCTTAGTTTTGGAAGCTATTAATATTGAGCATCAATACAAATTATAAAAGTGAGATCCACGTTTGAATATACATCAATATCTATGAATTGGAAATGCCTACGCGGCTGTTTAACACACCGATTAAAATATAATTTCAACCACAAAAACGTAGGCTCTAGAAAGCTAATATCAGCCGAGTAAAATACATGCTATTAACACAGAATATATATAAACAGAACAATATCTTTTATAGCGCTTTAGTCCTAAGCTGGTGAACAAATATTTTCGTTAGTGTTTTTTTCGACTGATTTTGATTTAGAAAAGATAGAAAAATCATTTTATATGCAATCAATGAAACAAAAAAAAATTACAAAAATGTTTGTACCCACCTCTTTCTAATGATAAATAAAACTCAGTACAATTTTAAAACGAAAGAGAAATCTTTACACTTTATAATGTGCTTAAAAGAGATAGACATTCGTGAATAATTTTTGATTTTGGTCTAGTTAGCTTTGCGAAACTCTAAAATCATATCAAAGAAATAACAAAAAGAAAATTTGCAACTCAATATGCTCTCCTACAATAAGGTTGTATATGAGTGTGTGTAGCATTTCTAATTTATTTGTATTGGTCCTTTGTTTATTTGTTGATTTGATTTTAAAGTTTCGCAAAGCTAACTAGACCAACATCAAAAATTATTCACGAATGTCTATCTCTTTTAAGCACATTATAAAGTGTAAAGATTTCTCTTTCGTTTTAAAATTGTACTGAGTTTTATTTATCAATAGAAAGAGGTGGGTACAAACATTTTTGTAATTTTTTTTTGTTTCATTGATTGCATATAAAATGATTTTTCTATCTTTTCTAAATCAAAATCAGTCGAAAAAAACAATAACGAAAATATTTGTTCACCAGTTTAGGACTAAAGCGCTATAGAAGATATTGTTCTGTTTATATATATTCTGTGCTATTAATTTAAATGTAATTGTTGGTACTGGCTCGAGCAAGTTTCTTTAAAGCTTTGTATCTCACTTTTTTGCTCAAAATTAGCATTTATGTAAAGAACACCCTGCCTGTTTAAATAAAATTGGGAAAAGTATTTAGTAAAAAGTGTGATAAAGTGGGTTAAATATATCAAAAAATGTCAATGGTAATAAAAAAATTATGTTTTAGCATTTGTGATACTATCAGAAGAAGCGGTAAGAACGGTAAAAGTATTTGATTTGTGTCTGTCATGTTGACGGAGCAATTTTTAAATTAATTTTAATTTAATTTTTCACAGTTAGTCTTTTAGCAGTTAGTATGTTTACCCTAAATATTAAATTTATTCATAATTTATTATTTTGGATTCTCATTGTGGTCTCTCAAAATATTTATTTCGATACCTTTTTCGTGTTACCTTATAAAAGTTCCAACAAATTATAAATGTGGCTAATTTTTTATGATGTCAAGAAATATTTGTTTGGTGCACATTATATTGTGCTGTTTTATTTATTTTTTGTAACTCAGAAATTTGATGTTTTGTTGCCGACTTATTCGTCGCCTAAAAAATATACCACAACTAAGTGAAAATATGTGGAACTCTACTGTGAAATATTTAACAATAAGTTGTTACTTAAGATTGGAAGTTCGAGCTGTCACACCTTATTTGTACTGAAAATAAATTTTCCGAGAATAGTAATAGGTAAGGTGTTATTCTAGACAGTACAGCCAATTTGTTTTTCATCTAAATAATTAATTTCACATACCACATACATTATCACGATGTGTGTCATCCAATGACAAGACCGCTAATGCAAAGGAATGAATTATTCAAACAAATTTTAATGTTTTTCCTCTTAGAATTTTTTTAAATTACCTTTTCTTTTTAGCTCAAGTATATGACTCGAATAAAAATTCAAAAAAGTTCGTCGTTTGAATGTAATTTGTATAGAGGGTAAAGAATTTTCACATCTCATCTCATGTCATTATACTAAACCTTATGTGATAATTGGTATCCAAATTGCTATAGGTGCTTACCTGAAAATAAAGAAAAAATGTAAACATTAAAATTTGTAAACAATATTTGTGTTGAAATTTATATGAAATAAAACGACTACCACTGCTTTAAATTACAAACAGATCAAGATTTTCTGAGCAATAAATAATCGCATTTAAGCTGCTAACTGCCTAAATGGCGTTTTCGTAAAGATAACGATTTCTGGCATTGCCATATCTTTTACAGCTCGCCTCGTCCATGCCAAGGCTGTAATATTTTTTAATTAAGTAATAATAACACATACAAGATATGTTTGTTGTAACTGCGAACGTATAAAAATACAGCAGTAAAAATAGAAACAATATAAAAGCTTAGATGAAAATTTATTAAGATTCTTTTATATGTGTATGGTATAGTACTTAGCCGTTAAATAAAAAGCAAAAGTTCTATAGATCCGCTTTTTTTTTTTTTTGTGTAGAGCCTACATATAATATACTCGTATACGTATATATTGTCTAATTTCTTTTTATATTATATAAGTTTTATTCGTTTTCATTTATTAAAGACAATAAATCTTGTTACAAATAAAATCTGTACGGCGAAAACAGAACAAAAAATTTATTATTAAGGATTTATTTCTGCTATTTGATTTTTTTTTTGTGCGTGATTTTATTGGAGAGCGTCATCACAAAATGGATAAATAAAAAATTCAAGGGATTTTTGACGATGTTTTTATATACACTTGGCAATCACTGTACTTTAGTTGATTAAATTTTCTTTGTATTTTCAAAACAAAAAAAAAAACATGAAAACCGAAATTGAAATGTAATATAGGATATCGATACCTATATCAGTTTTCTGTTGAACATTCATGCATGCAAATAATATATGGTTGAATTGAGATGGTATATATGAAAAAATTCAAAATTTTAGAAAATTTCCAGCAATAATTATTTCATTTCTTATAATGCCCTTGTGGCTTTATTCGGCATTGTGTAGATTCGGCATTTTTTTGCTTAAATTCCCATTTATTAAAGTTTTGACAACTATTTTTTAGAAAAACATTGCTAACTACACAAATTTCTTCACTTCGACGTTTCCGCTACAACAAATTTAAGCAAAGTTTCAAAAGCAAAAATTATGAAAATTAGAAGAATAAAAAAAAAATAATTCATAGGATTTTAACTTGAGCTAAAAATTCGTCGGATTTTGTTTTTAATTCTTCTAATTTTAAGAATTCTTAAGTTTTCATTGAAGTATTAAAACTTTTTAATTATAAACCAAAACCCAGTAAATCTTAAAATCATGTAAATTGGTTGCTTTAAAAATCCTTCAAAATTATATTCCTAAATTTATTCATAATTAATCATTAAATTTTATTAATATTAAAAACTTTAAAAATTGTAGTACCGCCTATAAATTGTGTAAATTTTTAAAATTGTTTAATATTACTGAGACTCCTAAAACTCTAGTCTAAACATTTTTAACCATCCTTAAAATTAAAAAATTAAAAATTTCTTAAATTGTTCAAATTTCTAGTAATTCATAAATTTTTAAAATAATAAGCGTTTAGATTATTAAAATTATCAAAATTCTGCCTTAAAACTAAAGTAAATTCTCGAAATTTGTAAAGATCTTAAAACCCTGTTTTAAAACTTATTTCACTAGTAGATCTTTTAAATCCTTAATCTATTAAACATTTTTGATTTTTTGAATTTTCTGGGTATTATTTAAATTTGTTAAATTTTTGAAGTGGGCACGCGCACTAATATTATGAGTAATTGTAAAATAGTTTAGATGATGGTGCCAAATATTTCAATGAGACTCATTAATAATTTTTCTGTCGCTACCACCATCCGAAGGAAATCTGAAATGAATCAACCGAACATATTTTCCGACCCTTGTATTCCTCCGTATTAATTCCGGCTTCTCTAAATACCTACAGCTTAACTTACCGTCATCACAAATTTCAAAAATTTTAACAACTTTCGATGCAAAATTAAGAAATTCGTTTTGTTTGAGTATTTTAAGATTCCAAAAATTTTATGGAAAAGTAAACCTCCGCTTTCAATTGTCAAAAACTACTACACGAAACACAAAATATTACGATTTGGTAGATTTGTTAATATTACGAGGGAGAAACAAGCAAGCTCCATGGTTACTGAATCAAACAATTTAAAACGAAAAATTTACAGTCCCAGACTAGATGATCCAGCCAGCGATATGCATGAAGAGATGTGGAGTAAAAAAATAAAAATTGCAGATTTTCCGAAGCATTTTGGAAAAGAGTTTTAACACAATTTTCACAAACATCATAAACACAAAAATGAATTATTCTTTTGAAAATAATAAAACTGAAGACTGCCGAATTCTTCAGAATGGTTTTAATTGTGAAGAAGAGTTCAAAATAATAGAAATTACAAATACTTGTTTTTGATTCGACAGCGCAAGTTTTTATTTGCCTATGTACTTGGATTTCGAATATTACAATGGCTCGTGTTGTTCGAAGTACCTTCCGCTGACCGAGACAATTTTTTACTAACTATGGCACTGCAATTGTTGACGTAACACCTATCAATAACGCTTACAATATTAAAATAATTGACATTACCAAACAATTATCTTTAGATTATGGAGATCTCCAAATAAAAGGAATAATTCACTTTGAATCGATGAAGCTGAACAATTCGAATGGTTATTTTCGTGCTTATATTAAGCGACACAATAATAATTGGGAATTAAACGACGATATGTTGCAATTTCCTGTAGAAATCAGTGCAGTAACTAAAATTATTCCGGCAAATTTTAATTTATTCAAAAGTTATAAACATAATTTTTGAAAATTTGTTGCTTAAACTCAGCCCATTAAAAAAGATTGACAAAAGGGATACTTTATGGTCCATAAAATAAACTCACGCCATTTTGATATAAGCCGTAGGGCTCTTGCAAACAATTTTTGAAAATTAACAAATCGATAAATTTCGCATCATACAAGGACGCTTTAATTTTTAATTATTAACCCTCGTCAGACGGCATAATTTTACAACATTAACAGTCCTCACTGTATACATTCCTTTCTATAAGCATTCCTCCCTATATGCGTTGCTTTATGATTTAGACTAAAAATGGAGTAATCCTACGTAAGTTCCATCCTATATGGTTTCTACAAGAAAAGTTAGTGCAATTTAAAAAACGTGAAAAGGTACAATTGTACCTATGCCGCCTGACGAGGGTTAAATATTAATTATTAATTAATATTTATTAATTATCATTAATCATTTATACGACCCGAAGGGGCCACAGAACCGTCAACTAATTGACTACCGGCAAACCAGAGGTTTCGTATCTCTTGTTTGAGTGAAATGAATAATGAATGAATTGACTTGGGGGCTCTATATAAATGAGGATCCCTATAAACGGGCTCTCCTGCATGAAAGATTGTGTGAAGGCTAACGAACGAAACGTTTCGGAGAGTACACGAAAAATTGTCCCTGTGAAATTGGTCTTTTGTTAATTTTCAAATTTTATTTGCAACAGTCCTGCGGCTCCACTCAAAATTACAGTGAATGATTTGAATTCCTATTTGTATGCTTTATCAACCTACATAGTGTATGTATGTACTATATGAGCACATCTCTAAGATTTCTGTTAATTGACTAAGTGTAGTACCGCTTTCAAATAATTTTCGAAAAATTTGTTACGATTTGAAAATTCGTTATTTGAGCCCAACCCATTATAACAGAATGGTAGGCACGTCTAACCAGCTTATTGTATTCCCAAACCATGGAATATAGTCAGTACATAAGCACATCTCTGATATTTGTTTAATGCTGTACTTTCGCCCTCATTTTAGCATTCAACACTTTTTATGGTTTATTAAATTAAAATTTGGTAAGTTTTTGGTAAGTTTGGTTTGGTAATTCTCATTTAACTCTTTTTTGTGTAGCTACATTTTTTAACGTTAGTCAATTTTTTTAACATTTTTTCTACCATTTATTTATTACACTTTTTTTAGTGTCAAACTACACTTTAAATTAACGTTAGAAACTTAACTCCGGTTAGAATATGCCATATTGTACCATATGCCGTACTGAAATACGCCGTTTTGAAATATTCCGTAACGTACCATATTCCGTTTTGTAATATGACATTGTGTACCATATGCCGAGTGTCATTTTGAAATACGCCATGTTGAACGGATTCCCCAAAATTCAGCCAATTCTATTTAGATTCGCTTCCCATAAGAATATAAGACCAGTGATTTCAAGAATTTAAGATTTAAGAATACCCAGAAAATTTCAAAAAATGTTAAAAATTGCAATAGTTTTTTCAAGAATTTAAGAATTTAGTAAAACAATTTTTAAAACTGATTTCAACAGTATTAAATATTTCGAAAATTTAAATTTTTAAGGCTCTTAGAATTTCTAATTTTCGAGAATTTGTTTTAATTTTAATAAATTTAATAAATTTTATATATTTGAATAATTTAAAACAAAAGAATTTTAAATACTGAACCACAATTTAGCTACTGTGTGAGGTTGGATATTAAAAAGTAAACGACGAAAGGGCTGGGAGCCTCGAGCTCCAAAACAGATAGTACAGAAATAAACGATCAAACAAGAATTTTAAATATTTTAAGAATTTAACGAATTTTCAGAAATTCTAATTTTTTTGAGTTTTTAGAGTTCTGGGCAATTTTAGGATATTTTGACAATTATTTGAGTTTCAAAAAATTTATAGAATTTATAAAAATGTTTATAATTTTAAAAGTTTTTGAATGAATTGGTTTTAAAAAGAATTTAAAGAATTAGAAAAAATTTAGAAGTTTGAAGGGTTTAATTTTAACATTTTTTGGCTAGAGGAATTTTAAAATTTTTTAAATTCGATATTATGTATTACAGAATGTTTAGCGAATTTTCATATGGTTTGTGATATATTGTAATTTCGTCTTTCACCAACGGTGATTCTGCCAGAGTGGAATTTTAAAAGAAAGTTTAAAAGTTTTCTCTTTGATTAATACGCCTTAATCTAAGTATATTATTTCGAAAAGGAATTAACTTACTATATTTACTACCCAATCGAATTTCTAAATATAAAATTTAAAAAAATTCGAGTAATTTACAAAATTTAAATGAAATTAAATTTCTGGAGATTTTCCAGGTTTTCAAGTATTTAGAGTTTCAAAATTTCTAATAATAACCAATTACTAATGAGCATCTATTTGATTAACCTTTTAAAAACTGGGCTAACATTTTTTTAAATATTTCGAGAATTTAAATTTTTAATAATTTCAAAAACTGCCAAAAAATGCTTAATACATAGTACCAGATTAGACTTTCCAAATTCTCAATTAGGGTAATTAAACAGAGATATTTCTTGAAATTTTCGAATTAGGGTAGTACCCCACACTTTTGCTAATTTTAATAAAATCGTTTCGGAGATTTATCTTAGCTTCGAATAAACCACAAATTGTTCGTAGCTGATTGTTTTATTTTGTTCCTACAGTTGTTGTTTTTTTTAATAATAAATCAACCGCAAACAATAAATATACTTCCACAAAAAAAAAAAAAAAATATTTTTGGTCTATAAAAAAAAAAATCATTTCCAAATCAATAATATTCTAAATCAATTATTCTATTTGATTTATTATTGGTAAAGAGCAAAAAAAAAAAATTTTTTTTTTCTGGTTGCCTTATGTACAAAGTTAATTTTAACCATAATTTTTTATGTTTTGCTATAAAAAAATAAATGTTAAATTAATCTGAAATTCCGAACAATGGAATTTTTAATCATCAATCATCTTGTGATTGTACAATATATATAAGAAAGGATAATATACAAGAAAACAAATTAGTAATCTCTTTAATTAGAAATTTGTTTCTTCTCAATGACGGGATAACAACGTTTGAACATTAATTAGACAACAAATAAAAATTTATTATGAAACCAGGGATTTTTAGAAAGTTCATTCATTCTTTACAAAATAAGGCGAATTGACTTCTTTAGAAAAAAAATTTAAATTGTTAGTCATGGTAACATTATTTTGGGGGTTTTGTTTCGTTATTAGTATTTTACGGTGACTTTATACAATTTTCGTACACCTATAAAAAAATTGTACTTCAATTAATTTCTCCAAAATACATTTGGTTAAACTATTAAGAAAAACTTCAGTTTGAAGAGGAAAAATTCGAAAATCTAAGTTTATTTTCTTCACTATTCAATCGTTTAATATGTGATTTAACTTGTAAACCATAATCCATTATTTTTTTCTGCATGTCACTTTTTACTTTAATAACCCTCACCAATACGTTTTATGTCCATACATCACGCTATACTTTAAGCAAAAACTTAGTTGTTTAATGGAGAAAAATAAATTTAGATTGAGAATAATATGGCAAATCTCTTCGAAAAATTTCTCTTTTATGACTATTGGTTCAAAATAAAAAATAAAAATCGGCAAAAATTCCAGTCACCAGGGTTACCAACTAGAAAGTTTTTGCTTTTGAACTTGCATCTTTGGATCTCCGGAGTTAGATCAAGTTCCTCACTTTTCACTCGATTTTGTGATGTTTCGTGTAAGCCAATGTAAAAAACTAATTTTGGAATTTAAATCTTCTGAATGAAAACTAAAAATTGTATTTAGACATAATGAAAAATTAAACTTAAAATCTTTCAATTAATCCATAAAAATTTAAAACTATTCATAATGTTATATTCAATAAGCAGCGATTAGAGCTAGAGATTGCGATCGGGGATTCCTGTCTCGAGAATTCTCGAGACTTTGTAAAAATTTGTAAATCTCTTTTCTCGACAAATTTTATTTCTTTAATTTCGGGGAATTCTTGTTTCTCGAGAAATAGTATTTTTATCTCAGAAATTTTAAAAACACTACTTTTTTTTGAATTGCAATAAATCATTTTTCAAGAAAATTGAAATACGAACTTGATACAGGATGAGCATCAATTTTTCAACTAACGAACAAACTTATTCAAAATTGAATACAAACTGATTCTCACTTATCTTTGTTTATATTATAGAAACTAAAATTACACCCCACTTTTAATTTTCTATTTTATGAAATAATTAAAAATCCTGGAAGAATTTAAAATTATCATTTCATTTGAATTTTTTCTTCCGGATGCTTCTAGAAGAATTTATAATTCAATATTTTTCAGCTGACTCCTTATCCCTTATTCAAGTATAGAAATAACATTACTGTAAAAGAATATGTTTGCCGCCCCGGTGGCACAGTTGTTAGCATGGTTGCTTTAAGCTCCGGAGGTCCCGGTTTGGATTCCCGGCGGGTGATGAAAAAATCACGGCTGGTTTAATGTAAGGATCAATGAACTAATCACTCATTATCCATTGTAAAAATGACTACGAAACTTCAAAAGTGAAGCGGCCAAATCCCTCCATGGGATGTATTGTATGTAATTTAGTAATATTATTTGATTAAAATTTGAATTTGCTAACGTTATAAAATTATGTTGGTTTGTGTGGGAACTTCACGACAACAAAGATAAATCCTGCAGTATAAATTTACTCCAAATTTTAAATAATATAATGACGGCTCATATTGCTAAACATTAGGCTTAGGATTCTTCGGTAAACAATTTTTTTTTTTGGTAGTTCAAATCAAAAATTTGTCGGATATTTATTTGATTTAGAACAAATAAAGGCGAATGAGCCTTATGCTTTAACCACCTATTTAAATAGTTTTGTTTATTTTTTGTTACCAAACAGTATTTTTTAGAAGCCAAACAAAGTTTTTCGTTTGTTTAAACTACTTAAGTTAGATCAATAAATTAAGACACTCACTGTAAATTCTTTGACGTTCCGGATTGGCGTTTTTATTCGTGGACCTATTAGTAGAAGAGCTGGTGAACGTTTTATTTAAATAATTTATAATGGCTAACAATCTGTGAAAAGTTAGTCCTTTCGTGCTTAAGAATGGTACCGACAACTTGACTAGACAATTCCGGGCCCGAGCCGCTACATAATTGTTCAAAGTTGTATTAAAATAATATTTAAACGATAAAACAAATTGACCGATTTGGCTTGGGGTTTTTATACCGCTTATCATTTTTACAGTATACATATTTCCAATGTTATTAAAAGATACAAAAATTAAAACCAGCACCGACAGATCTGGCTTTTTTTATTATTTTTTCTTTTATAATCTTGTAGCGTTGGAAATATACCTACTGTAAAAATGAAAGGTGGTATAAAACATTTTAAATGTAACACTCAATAGGTGCGTCCGAAATGGAAAATGTGCATTTAGCGAAGACACATTTAAAAAACTACATGCGATGTAGTTTTTATGTGCATTTTTAATACATCTGTTTTATGTCAATTTATAGTTTTATTAACCATATTAGTCGATTTATTAATTTGGTTTGTCCAATTTGAATTAATTCAATGATTTTAATGAAATTTGATTTAATCAAAAAATGTGCATTTAAATTCACGTTTCGGACGCACCCAGTAAATTTACACTCGCCTGGCGATAGATCAGGTCCAGAGAAATCGCCTATTGATTTATTTTATCGCCTAAATAGATAGGTCTAAAGTCTTGCTATAAACAATTCAAGAGATATACTTGCCTCGAACCATTCTGGGGCGGCTCAAGCCCAAAGTTGTCGATATTATTTTTAGGGACAAAAAACAATATTTTCATACATTTTCAGCCAGTACACAACAATTTTAACAAAACGTTCATCTGCTCCTAGGCTATACGTATCTTTAAAAAAAATTAAATAGTTCTCGATCAGTGAGATATTTATCTGATTAGGCGAAAATTTGAAAAATTTATGTAGAGGAATTTTACAAAGTTTAAATGATTCAATCATAGACTATAGAGCTATCCATTGAATTATAAAAACATAGGAAAAATGTAATACTACTCTATTTTAATGGCGTGCATCGTCCCAAAGAATGCGACCAGAAATTCCTTTCTCGAGAATTCTCGAGGCTTTATAAAAATGTTTAAAACTTGTTTCTTGACAAATTTAATTTCACTAATCTTGATTCTCGAGAAATTGTGTTTTTATCTCGGGAATTTTAAAAACATTATTTGAATTACAATTAAACATTTTTCTACAAACAAAAACAAATGAAATACAAACTTTACATAGGATGGCCGGCACTGAGGATATTATATTGAAGGGGTGATAGAGGACTACGTTTTGGGGCGTCATCATGAAATTGACCGTTCGAATTTTGACAAAAATCGAACGTTTATTATTAAACCGGCATCGTGAATTCCGTTTAACCGGTAAATTACCATCAGAAAATACTTTAGCAGCAAACGAGAGAGGGCGCACACTCGACAAAATCGTGGCAGTAGCTAATTAGGATGTCCCGATTTTTGTTCCCCAGGATTTTGCTTTAGTTAACTTTATATAATATTGTAGTATATTCGAGATTTCTAGATTTCTTTTTGGTAATTTGATAATAATGATTTAACATGGATTCGTTTGATTTTTGGAATAATTGAAAACTATTCGAATTTTAAAACGAACTTTTACAATATTTTTGTACAGTTTGCGGTATTTTCAAAATTATTCGAAATCATTTGAAATATTCACTATTATTCCCAATTTAGTTTATTTGAGAATTTTTAGGATTATTTAAGATTAAGGTTAAGTCACAAAATTGAACACACTGTAGTTACGAGATTCTCGGGAATTTTGAGATTTTCAAAATTATGGAGATTTACAGGATTAATTAATATTTTCGAAATTTTAGAATTATTCAAAAATTTATATTTGAATCAAGCATTATGGTACGCAATTTTTTTTTACTCTTGAGACTACAGATTCAATATTGATTAAACGAAAAGGCTGTGCAATGAGATTGCAAGTGAATTTCAGCAAACAGGTTTTTGAGAAAGCATCATTTAGGCAAACGTTTTTCGAAAAAAGTGTTTTCTTCCCATGTTTCATAAGAGACATTTAATCTGGATTAATATAAAACGTCAAAAGCCGTCAGGAGCAGACCAAACTCGAAAAAAATTTGAAGAAGCATTAAAATTGGTGAGAACTGCGGCGCAACTTGCTGACATTGGTTTTTTTTACAAAGAAAAGAGACGAGGCTGATGACAAAGTAAAAGAATTAAAAGTATCGCAATTGATGAACAGACACGAATTGTTCAGGACTATTAAACTCTGCAGAAATCGAGCGGGAGAGATTGCAGGACCTTTCGCTGTTGCCAAAGACATGATGGATGATGGCGATTATTCCAATTCCAAAGAAATTATGTATGATCTATCAAAACTAGAAATTTATTTGATTGCTTAAGGACCAATTAGGTTAAGTAAACTTAACCAATAGTTTTAAAATATTTTGTTAAATTTAGATTTAGTGTTAAAATATTTTGTTAAATGAAGACTTAATTTTTGACATTCTACTCTGGTTTCGCAACCTACTACGATTTTGAAAAGTCATAATACTAACAAAATTAGAAAAATAATAAATTGTTCAACAAGTAAAGAAAAGTGACAGTTTTCCAGCGAGTGGATTAACAATTTTACGAGCATGCTATTTTTTCGTGTATTTGACAAGAAATCTGGTAATTTTTAAAATGCAACAGGTAGATCCAGTTTGGACCAAAGTATGTACGCATATTGTGTACATAACAAACGCAGTAAGCAAATAAATACAAGTCAAAAATGCAAATGATGCTCGTTGTTTTTAAGAAAAATGTTTCTATAAAGAAATGTGTTGCCAAGGAGAAAAGTAGCATTTTTCTTTACTGTTTTCAGCCAAGAAGTGACGCTCTTTGCCATTAAGTGGTACGAAAAGAAGTGGTTTTTTAATAAAATTTTAATAGATAGAAGAAAAAACGAATTCTCGAGAATTTCCGAGATAGCTACTCGAGAAAAAATTTGAAAACTCTCAAATTCTCGAGAAATGAAATTCGTCGGGTAAAAAATTCCTCGGTTTCTCGATAAAAAAAATTTCTCGGGAAATCGCAATCTCTAATTAGAGCGTATACATTTTGGTTCTCTATTGGAACACGCGTTTTTATTTTTACTGTATCGTCTTGTAGCCGTTTTGTTTTCTATGGTCGTGTTTTTTTATTACATCGGAGAGATCAGAGAGATATAAAAAAACTTTTGCGTTTTTTTATTTTCTCGGAATTTTTTTTTGCGTTTCTTTATTATAATCCGAACAATTTCAGATTGCTGTTTTTCGATCTGACATTTTTAAGATTTAAATTCAGCAAAACAAAAGTGTAGTTTGTGTGAATAATAATTAAATTAAATAGTGGTCAGCCATACAAACAAATAAGAAGTAAAATTTATTCAGTCATCAACTGTTCAATATCAAAGTTCGAGTATTCATAATACAATTTGTGACCACTAAATCAACCCGAAAGTTATAAATTCAATCGTGAGCAATATTTTGTTTTCTCCATGAACAAAAGCAAACTTAAAAGTCATAATACGTAACAGGAGTATAAAAACACTTTTAACAAGCCAAAACTTTCTGGTGACAAAAGACTTTTCAACAACTTTAAAACAAAAAAAAACAAATTAATTTATACGTTTAGTTTTGTTGGTGTTAAATATTACGTAACGTACCGTTTAATATAAATTATTCACAGTTTTAAGCTTTAAAGTTAAATTTATAATAGAAACGTTTAGAAATACTGGCTAAATGGCAAAACTTTTTTTTTGCTCATATTTACAAATTTTCTATTTCACACACAAATTAAGAATACATTTTAATTCCATTTTAATTAAATTAGAATAATTAGAAAGAAAGAAAGAGAGTGTACGGAACAAAATAAAAAGCAGCACATTTTCCTATTAAAAAAGTTTTTGGTGAAAATTACAAAATTCTGTTCAAATTATTTTTATTTATTAAATTTTATGTACTTTTTTTAGTAGGTAGCTAGAGCTACATACACTTCCTTAATTATTATTCCACGGTTTTTGTTTTTTGGTGGTGCTGCGCTCTTTTCCATTTTTATTTTCTTTCTAATGAAAAATATTATTGAGGACACAAAAAATGTTGTTCTTCTACTTCTAGGTTTTTTTTGGAGAATTTTATTAAAAAAAGCAAAAAAAATAATAATAAAAACGCAAAAAGGTGGTGGGAAAATAAAAGTTTTTCATTTACATTTTGTTTTTAATACAAAGTTTTCTATTTACTTTGTATTTACTTGTTTTGTGTATGAAATTGGGTCCAGTGTAATTTTGTAATTAAATTAAATTATAACACCTTTTAAACAAGTTAAACAATTTTTTTCAGCAGTGTCAACTAATACTTGTCGTTATCCTTATCATTATTGAAATAATAGAGAACAACATTTACAAGGTTTGATTCATTTTAGAAATGGAAAAAAAAACCAAGACCATCTTTACAACCAAAGATTAGGGTTACCGGATAAAATGTAAGACTATTTTCTGGTTGAAGAATATTGATGTAGGAACCTCTTGTGGTAACTTTTATTCGGTTCATTATACACATCATTCGTTTAGTACAATAAAATTTAAATAAACAAAATCAATATAAAACTATTGAAGCAAAACATTAATTTATCCAGAATGTAATTTATCTCTCTAAATTTAATTTCTCAACATAGATTTTTACAGAATTTTTTTGACTGGTTATATTTTCTAATTTAAATTCAAAATAAAAATTGTCTTATAAAACAAACAAAACTGAAATATAGAAAGAAAACTTATGATTGTAGGGTTGGAGGAGAAATGGTGGAACACATCTGTCACCATCATGTAATAACGTCATTTATTTTTAAAAGCGTAATTAAGGGTGAACTACCTTTTGGTTTGAGACTAGATCAAAAATACCTTACAAAATGACAGAAAATAATTTATTTTGGTTCTGGTCTTTGCTATAATAAATATGAAATCATAAATCAGCGCGCATTGTTTCTTTGCTAGATACGAACCATTTATCGGTTAAAGATGATGTTAAACAATTACCTTGAAAAGAATAGGCTTGCTAACAAGGCATACTTGGTGCGATCAATTTGTGCATTGGAATTGAAGAAGGTGGTGATGCGAAAGCATACATAAATTGAATGCAAGATCAATTCACGAAATTGAGCGACCTTGGTGAAGGAAAATTGGCAACTTTGTTTGCGCAAATATTTTTACTCGGTAGTTTGTCAGAAAGTTATGATACAATGATTTCTGGACTTGGATGGCGTGGAACTTCAAGTGATTCAGTTATGAAGACTGTAGCAAAAGTTGGTGTTTGTTTTTTCTGCAAGCAAAACAATTATTCAAGATTCATGATTCGGATTTTTTTGTTTTTGATTGGCAATTTGACATTTTTAAACGACAATGGATGCATGCTAAGACGGCATTTCTTAATAGAAAGTTAAAGGGAACCATCTACATGAAGTAGTCACGCGGCTTTGACGATAATAATTCGAAAGTATGCTTGCTTAAAAGAAGCATTTATGGTCTGAATCAGGGTGCTACATCTTGGACTTCCGAACTTTACAAAGTACTCATCGGAGCTGGATTTCAACGATCCATGCTTGTATTCGATGACAGTTAAAAATGAATTTTACTATATCATTGTCTACGTGGATGACTTCAATATCGATCACTGATTGGACGATTGTTGTATTTATCTGTGAATATACTAGAAGGCTTTGGTAGTACAGTCATACATAAACAATTTTTTCCACATTGTTGGTAGCTCTAAACTATTAGATTTAAGGCAAGCAAATAGCATCAAGATATTCTACACGGATGTGGTTGTAATCTACAATTATATATTCGACGGTGAATGTTTGTCACTACACGGAATAATTTAATATTCGATTATGATTCCATTATTTCACAAACTTTTCACAAGCGATATAGAAGTTGCCTTTGCCTCAATATATTTATGGTATAATGTTGATGATGTTGATTGTGATGGTGATGACAATCTGCTATCATTAAAACGGAATAGGTTCGATAGGCCCAATGTCGAAAGGCCGAATGTGTCGAAAGGCCGAATGTGTCGAAAGGCCAAATGTGGAAAGGCTGAATGTGTCGAACGACCGAATGTCGAATGGCCGAATGTGCCGAAAGGCCGAATGTCGATAAGCCGAATGTGTCGAAAGGTCGAATGTGTCGAAAGGCCGAATGGGTCGAAATGCCGAATGTGTCGAAAAGCCGAATATCGAATGGCCGAATGTGTCGAAAGGCCGAATGTATTGAAAGGCCGAATGTTTTATAGTGACATCGTCACGTATATAGACATCGTCTTATTAAATATTAAAATCTTCTTACGTTTTTTTTTGTCATATAAAAATTAATTAATTATAATAAAAAAAGAAAAAGAAATCATTTTCTTTCCCACAAAATTTGATCACATTAATATACTACATACAAAGGTTTTTTAGCCCGTATTTTCGATTTATTTAAATCATTGAACAATTAGAAATAAATTCAATGGTTTTAAATATTGATGTCAATCAATTAAGTGAAGGAAAATTTAATGAAATTTACGCCTTTCGACCCAATCGGCCTTTCCACGGGTTGGCCACGTATCACTATTTTCCAAAAAACTGTTTACAAAAGACTGTTTCTAAAATCTTTTCTTCAAAACCTTGTTTTACAAAATCTTGTCACCAAAAATCTTCGAGGTTTAATTAACATAAATAAACACTGTTTCTTTGCGCGCGGATTAATAACAACATTATTAACATAAATAAATAATTCTGATGAAAATAATTTGAAGGAAGATGCCATCGACTAATTTAACTTAGAATTGTAGAGGGTAACGGCTTCGGTAGATTTGAACTTCGAGGGGCGTATGAGCCGGGATCAGCAAACATGTCGCACTGTGTGCCGCACGTATAGGAGCGGATTATATAGAATCTAATAATGACACGTATTAGTGATACGTTGCCAACCCCTAATTCAAGTTAGAATTGTAGAGGCTAACGGCTTCGGTAACTCTCACGGGCAAGCTTTAGATTTGAACTTCGGGGGACGTAGGAGCACAGACACAGATCAAAGGAATAGTATGGCTAATATCGCATCTACTAATAGTTCTACCACAAATGTTTCAAGTTATTTTGTGGTTGGCTTAATTCGTTGGGTTAGTATGACATCGACGAATGTATTGGAGCGAATTGCGGATGATTTTAAAATTTTTGGATTTTTTTTTTCTAGCAAATTTAGTGATCCCCATTTCAATAAATTAAGCGAACGAAAATTTCATGAAAATTCGGTCTTTCGAAATTCGGCCTTTCGACACATTCGGCGTTGCGACACTCGGCCTTTCGATACATTCGGCCTTTCGACATTCGGCTTTTCCACACATTCGGCTTATCGACATTCGGCCTTTCGACACATTCGGCCTTTCGACCCATTCGGCTTATCGACATTCAGCCTTTCGACACATTCGGCCATTCGGCTTTTCGACATTCGGCCTTCCGACCCATTCTTCTTTTCGGCGTTCGGCCTTTCGACATTCGACCTTCCGACATTCGGCCTTCCAACATGGAACGATTAAAACAGTTGCTGATTGATACATCTTTCAATTTTTTGATATCTTATTTTAATTGTTTACATCGTCTGAGATTGTTCATATTAGTTTTATCTTCGGAGAGGCCTTGTTTGTTTCCATCTACCCGCTCTTTTTTTTTCTGCGAGGAGTATTCCAATTTCCATAGGTTAGTTGTTTCCCTTGATTTTATGTATAATTTCAAGGGGTTTAGTTCTTTAATGGAACCATTAAGTTAATTTTTCCTTCTAAGGAAAGTTTAAGACTTTAAGGCATTCTCAATTAGTGTGATTAGTCACTAGAGACTAGATTTTTTTTTTGATTTTTTCTGAATGTAATAACGAATATGATATTAGTAATTATAAAATTTTACAAATTAAAAATTATATACATATGATACAACTTTTTTAAATAATAAATTATTACATAAAACATGTAACGCTCCATTAACTCTAGATTTGTTGTTTTACATTCTAAATAATTGTATTTATTTCGGAAATTTCATTATTTAGTACTGTTGAGAGTTCTTGCTTCAAGCTTATGCATTTAATGAAATACTTTTAGCAACGAAAAAAGCGTTGGGTTTTCCCAGTTACATACCAAATTATCGGTTCGATAAACGATTGAAATGTCACTCAGCCTGATTAGAAGCTCTTTAACATTTTAACCAAGTAAATATACAATTTTACAATATTTGTGACAATTTGTTTTCTGTTTTATATTCAGGTAAGCTTTTAAGAAATGAAAAACACTTCATTATGATACCTCAAGGTATACAACAAGCTGATGTTAATTATGTATGTTTATGTACATACATTTACATAATTTATATAACTTAAAATAATAATTACATAATGATACCACAAAAGTACCACCAAGAAAAAAATAAAAAAAACACCATACACAGTTTAACGCATACATATTTTAATAAAGTTTGTTATGTTTTCAGTATAATACACAAAAGAATATGATCCTTGTTAATCGCCGTAATAAAAAATAATTAAAACTTGGTTTATTCCGCACACATACACTCACAACAACAATACTGGTTCTAATGTGAAACACAAGTCTAACACCCTTTTAATCTATAAGCATTAATAACATAAAAAATTCAACACACATTATTCATATTTAATCAACCCTATAATAATACAAACAGTTTTTAACATAAAGCATACACGCATAATACATACATACATACTTAAAATATTACTAAAATATGTTGTATATTAGCTATATGTACATATTTGACAAAAAAACAAAAAACTCTTAAAAACATAAAAATGTATGCTTTATGTTATGTGTATGACTGTTCCATACAATATTTTATTGTTTGAAAGCTTTAATGAAATATATCGCACCGTATCATTACAATTATCTTCATAACAGTAATTACCATCATTAATAATCAAACAAAATAACATATACGGTTCTGATGTTTTTGTCTCTAATTTTTGTAATTATAATTTTTCGTTTAATTAAATTAAATTTTTACATTAAAAGTAGAAAAATGTAAAAATTTAATTTCTATTACCAAGTTGTTTTCTTGTCTTTAGCAAAAGTAAAGCTTCTACGAATATCTATTTAAGAAAACATTATGTATTCTCATTATGTACATGATACATAATAAAAAAAAAATGTTTTAATTGGTACTGAAATATAAGATAAAATTTGCATTATCTATTCTGTAAATGTTGTTATTGTTTGGTGCTTTGTTACCAGGCAAATTTTTGGATATTTTTTCATATTTTCATTAAATTGCCATTTGGAATGAAAAAATTTGTAAAAAATAATTAATGCTATACCTTCATGGCTAATAGTAAAAAAATAACTTTTTTTAACATTTACTAATGGGTATTTAGAATATTTCACTTTTAGTTAGAATATACCACAAGTTTTTCTTACAAATAATTGATTCATTACGAAAATAACAATTTACACTGAGAAAAAAGTGCATAGGTGTTACAGCAACGAGAAATTTAACCAACATGTATTTGTGACAATTCTGTAAGATATGGGATAAGCTTCCTTAAAAGTTAGGTAAACAATTTTAATAACCAACATTTTTCGATTCTATAATATTTTGAAGATCATCCAATTGATATTGGTTGGTCTACAACTGTATAAGAAATGTTGCGATTACTGCGGATTATTACAGCCGAATTCGCCAGGTAGAATCAATCCTTTAATTTAATTCAGATGATGAATAATAAAATAATTCAAGCAAAGTTGAATATAATTTATATTTAAATTATAATTTTACGACTAATTGTAGTTTTGATGTTTCTTGTCCAACCGCCAAAGTAAGAAGAGAGTGATTTTAGCTTTTTTTAGATTTAAATTTTGCTAAATTTTGTAAAGGAAATTTGTATGGCAACATTCAAATTTTGCGCAATTATGGTATTGGTACTAAATTTGAATCGATCGCACTCTTCTTACTACCAACCAGCAACCTATTACAATTAAAAATTGCGATTGACATTTTTACTTTCTTTTACGAAGTAAAATAAAGTATAGTAATCATGAAAATTTTCGACCTTGAGATTATTGAAGATTTATCTGTTTTGAGGTCCCCTGAGTCCGAAAAAGTGGGTTTCGAAATGATGTTTGTCTATCAGTCTGTCCGCCTGTGTCCGCTCTGCAGCTCAGATGGCTTAACCAATCGAACTGAAACTTCAGACTCAAGCTTTTTTGATAAATTGGAAGGCCCCAGTGAATTTTAGTCCAAATCGGGCAACCGGAAGTGGCAACCGGAATTTTGAGAAACCAATTACGCAAACTTCTTACACATTTATTATTTTGTATTACATACTTCTTTTACATAAGTAAAGCTTAAATCTAAAGTTTTTGTTCGATTGGTCAAGCCATCCGGGCTATAGAGAAGACACAGACTGACAGACGGTATTCCGGCATAACTCGAGTTATTTCAAATCATATCAATTTTTTGTAATAATCCAGCAACTACAAACAACCGTGATAATCATCTAAAAAATGGAGGTGTGGCCAACACACGTCTTTCTTTTACGAACAGCGAATTTTAAGAAACTATTATAATACAAATTTCTTGCAAACTTAATTAAGATTGTTTTTATTTTTTCATGTTTTCTGTAAATTGTATATTTTTGAAATATTTGCAAAATAAATTTTCTGTTTCACGGAATATGGGAGCTGTAACCCCAAATATTATGTAAGAGATTAATGAAGATATATCTGTTTTGAGGTCCCCTGAGTCCGAATATGTGGGTTTCGAAATGATTTCTGTCTGTCCGTTTGTCTGTCCGTCTGTCAGTCTGTGTCTTCTCTATAGCCAGGATGGCTTAACCAATCGAACAAAAACTTTAGATTTAAGCTTTACTTATGTAAAAGAAGTATGTAATACAAAATAATAAATGTGTAAGAAGTTTGCGTAATTGGTTTCTCAAAATTCCGGTTGCCACTTCCGGTTGCCCGATTTGGACTAAAATTCACTGGGGCCTTCCAATTAGATGATTATCACGGTTGTTTGTAGTTGCTGGATTATTACAAAAAATTGATATGATTTGAAATAACTCGAGTTATGCCGGTATTCCTTGTGGCTACAGAATTAAAGCATCACTTTAAGGTATGGAATAATTTTACGCACAGCTCATCATATGAATGTGTGGAATGCTTGTATTCAAGAATTTCAAAACATTATTGTTTTCAAACGCAAAAAACGCTAGAAAATGAAGGAGTTAATATTTTTTACAAAATGGTTACACAAAATTTTATTTTATGCTTTATCTAATTATTGGTGATAATTTAGGTGTAAATACCACCTTAGAGTGAACACAAACCATATGCGAGGCTCCTTACGTAATGCAGAAAATTATCAACATTATACTTGACATCAGAATTTGATTTTTAATGAGATTCGCTCTTTTTACGTTACTGAAAATTTCTCGGTTGACTTAATGAACGATATGTTTGAAGGCGTATGCCATTACGATAAATACCATATTTTAAAGTTCATTGAAAAAAAAAACGTTTCATCTTAATAAATAAATAAATATTGGCAATTTATCTAAACGAATTGAAATGCACCACATTGACAGAAACCATATGCAAATAAGTGTAAGTGAAATTAAATATTTTGTATTCATTTTACCTGTCATTATTGGTGATTTAGTTCCAGCAACCGATCCAGTTTGGAAATTCTTATTATACTTAATAGAATTAATAGATTTACTGATGTCCAGTTGCTTTACTTATGATATGTTAAACAAGCTTAAAATGATCATTAAGAAACATAACTCCCTTTACATACCACTTTTCAATGACACTTTAAAACCAACATTTCCTTTTTAGACCCATTACCCAACGATAATGGGCCCGATTCAATGTAAATCTTCTATTTGCATTTTCTTCTATTCTTTTATTTCAAGGAAAACTGAATTCGATTTAAATAAAAATCTACTCAATGTATGGAATATTTAAAAATTGCATCTATGTAGTTCTCATAGACAAAATAGCAAAATAGAAGAAAATACAAATAGAAAAATTACATTGAATCGGGCCCAATAGCACAATCTGGCCCGCCCAAATATTTCTGGTATTTCCGCTATGAAGCAAAGCATCGAGAATTTAAAACTTATGCTCGTTCTTCATCAAACAGAATAAACATTTTAGTTAGTTTTCCTAAAAAAATTCAACTAAAGTTTTCTAAGTTCCTGCTCGAGCCAACACCAGAAAATCTAAAAATTAATGAAAGACACATAATAGTAGGATACTCAAATGAAAAAATAACAAATTTATTTCCATCAGATAAAATTACGGCTTATACTGAAGTTGAATATAAAGGAACTAAATATAAATCTGGATATTTTTTAGCTAAACCGAAGATAAAATTCACTTATATGAAATTCTTGTAATACTTACAACAGATCGTTTTAGGGTGTTATTTTGTTTAAATGAAATCTTTGCTTGCAGTTGAAATAGAAAAAGAAAAAATCTTTATTCCAAATAACCTAATATATGATATAAAACGTTTCAAAGCACCACCGTTTAATTTACATAAACTTCTAAATGATACGGTATATTTCCGTTTGCCGCCAGATTTCTAAAAATAATAGACTGTTTCTTTCCTTAGTAGAAAAATTTTTAGACGCATGTTAATTTTTTTTTTAAATTTATATTTTGAAGCCATAAATAGAATTTTAACCTAATTTAAACTAATTGTCGTTCTCATTTATAAGCGATTCATAAGCAATTGTTAATTTAAGCGAACACAAATAAAATCATGAACTCCGAGCAAGCCGATTTTGAGTCAGATACATCATCACATGGTATTCAGTATATATTGATTGATTGGTCACCTAATAACAGTCTTGTAGAACCAGTTGCAACGACATCAACAAATAATCCAGCGCTTGAAAATATTGTTTATAAAATGCCACTGTGCTCTAATACATATTCGCAAGAACATCAGAGGGCGCCAATCGTTGGGCCGGCAATAATGGAATTTTTATTCATTGAATTTCATGAATTTGCAATTCAACAATGGAAATTTTAGTTTCTCTTTGACATGTTCCTACGTATGTGCAGAAAATATTGTTTTAGATTATTTTGTAAATTATTTTGAATTTGTTTTATGGCTGATCCATATTTACCCTAAATTAACATTCCATTTAATTTTCGTTTAATTATACATAACATTATTCAGTGTATTTTGAAGCGAGTAACGCAAGTTAGCTTTTAAAACATTTGTTTACTTTTGACAACTTGAACTTCCATATTTTGCAATCAACTGAAAGTTTTATCGAGGTGTATAAAACGTATACACTAACACAAATTTATTTTATTTTTAATTTATAATTTACTTAATTAACAAATAATTATTATTTATGTTTATTCGTTTTAAATTAATTTGTCACATTTTAATCTTTTTATTGTTACACATTTTATTTATACATAATTTTAATTGATCACCACCATTCTGATCTGTTTGTTTAATGTGTGGTTGGCAGCCAACACAACAAGCGACGTGTTGTCGCTATAGAGATTGAGACGAGACTGAATTTATTTAAAAGATTTAATTTTATTTTGTTTGTGTTTCGTCATCACGTCGTGTCTCGTGTATTTTGGTTTCTCTTATGGAGTGCGTTCAGCGATAAACGACGTGAGACACCCAATGCGTAATCACGTTGGAATGTGCGACACTATCCAACATATTGTATTTGAAATGTGAAGCGTGAATTGGGTGAACCGCTACAGTTTAATGCCAAAAGCTGTACAGTTTTAAGTATTTTGCATATTTTTCCAGATACAAAAAATCTTTACACCTGATACCACCAGTGTCGAGGATTATGATGGACAATCCGCATTCATCGAAACAAACTTGCGTAAAATATTCAATAAGGGACTCACAAAATTCTATGTTTATTTTTGGAGTATCGGTATTGAAAGTTGAAGAGAAAATTCAAAAAATAAAAAATTTAAATATGCCGGTTCAACCATTTATAATCGTTCTTGGGACACCTGTTTTAAAATATTTATGACGAACAACTTGCAATATCTAGTAGTGTCTATTTTAGTTTGGAATTTCTTACAAAAATAAGTTTACCAATATCAATCTTATAATTAAAAAACTATCATATACAAATTAAAATTAGTGACGTACAGTAATTGATTTTTAATGTAGCTAAGAAAGCTTTTCTTTAATTTTTAATTTAGTTCAGTCAGTGGAATTTGTGATAATATTGTAATTTAATAATTTAGTTTGCTATCTTTAAAATAAAGAAATATAAATTTAATTGCTCGTCCGTTTTATTTATTTAATTTTGAGGAAAGTTCAAAAATGCATTGCAATCCTATTGATGGTTTACTGTCTAAATGATAAATATTATTAATAGTAGGATTACCATTTAACATCAAAAACTAATCAATTCCACCCACTCTCAAATATACAGTATTTTATTATTTCATATGAGAATACATTCGATCAAATGGGAAGCCACTAACCATCCATATGAAAAATATGTTCTATCTATGTGAAAATTGTACAAACAAACTCTATCTTTGCGAGAAAACATTCTATCTCAATGAGGAAACAATCTATATGTAAGAAAAAAATTCTATCTAATGGAAGAACCATTTTATCTATGTGAAGCAACATTCTATCAGTGCGGAAAACATTCTCTCTGTATGAGAAAACATTCTATTTCTGAGAAGAAAGCTTCCACATATTGGAAGAGATTCTATCTATGTGAAGCAACTTTCTCTCTGGATGGTAAATATTCTATCTGTGTGACGTAACATTCTATTTATGTGAAGAAATATTCTGTCTATATGATTAATTTAGCAAAATGTGTTCCTGGTAATTTATAAAAGTTTGTCAATATGATATTATATGATGAACGAAATTTAAATAGTAAATTCTATTGTATTATCAGAATTTGCGATCGGTTGATTACACTACCCTGCAAAATTTTGCCCTTGGCCAATGAATAGCTGTTTCCGAAGTAATTTTTCACGCTGGATCTGAATCCGGGCTCAGAATTGCTCTATCACGTCAGGTTTTTGAGATATTCTAACCTAAAAGTGCAAAAAACACTGTTTTTTGACATATTTGAGGTTATGTAGCAATGCAGTTTTTACTTTTTTATAAAAGCCATGTATGGGATCTTATTGTACAAGTCTTCCTCTTGCAAATGCCGTGGAATTTGCTAAAATATCAATTTTCGCCGAGATATCACATTTTCAAATTTGCATATTCGTGAATTTTTCTGTATAAAAACAATACCCTGCAAAATATTAAAAATGTTGGTGCCACTTGATAATGAATAGTTGTTTCCGAAGTAATTTTTTACGCTGAATCCGAATCTGGGCTCAGAATTGCTCTATCTCGTCAGGTTTATGAGATATTCTAACAGGTATAAAAGGTAGTGTATTATACAGTATACCGACAAATTCACGAACATGCAATTTTGAAAATGCGATATCTCAGCGAAAAAAAAACATATTTGAGCAAACTCAAAAGCATTTGAAAGAAGAAGACTTGTACTATAAGATCCCACACATGAACTTTTGAAGAAAAAAAAATCGTGGTGCTAGATAACCTCAAATATGTCAAAAAACAGTGTTTTTTGAACTTTTAGGTTAGAATATCTCATAAACCTGACGTGATAGAGCAATTCTGAACCCAGATTCGGATTCAGCGTAAAAAATTACTTCGGAAACAACTATTCATTGTCAAGTGGCATCAAATTTTTAAAATTTTGCAGGGTGGTGTTATTAATAGTATTTTTTTTTACTGTGATTATATTTTTTTCAATGAGAATGTATTATTCTCTCAGTGAGTTACTTAAAAAAATTGAAATTAATCAATCCCTCTCTTACTTTATTGAAAATTTAAAATTTATTGAAATAGAAGGCATTTTCTTAAATATAGACAATACTATAAAACGTGTCAAGTTTGTGCTTGGTCTCATTATTGGTGATAATTTAGTATCAAATTCTATAATGGGGTATAATAGTACATCGTTTTCACATAACTTGTATTGTAGACACTGTAAAAAAGAAAAAATAATCCTTCGATAATCAGTAACAGAAAATATCAATAAATTACGTAACGCGGTCGATCATCAGGTGGATATTAAAAGAAAAGATTTCAAATTTAAGACATTTCATGTCACTAGCGACTATTATTGCGATATAATGCATGATGTATTTGAGGGCATTATAAAAATTGGATTAGCTCACCTTAAAAATATTTATTTATGAAAAATGTTATTTTAGTTTAAAGCTACTTAATAATAAATTTAAATCATTTGATTATGGAGAGATAGAAGTTCAAAATCTTCCTAATTTGAACAAAGAAAATGCTGCAAGAGAAAGTTAATGTTTTCTTAAATATTTTCCTATTTTCGTCGGTAACAAAGTTCCTAAACATGATTTATGTTGGAAATATGTGCTCTGCCTACATGATCTTATCGAATTTTTATTAAAAGATTCTTTTAATATAATTGACATATGTAGTTACTTTGCGAGAATTGTTAAAACAGCATCACACCAAATACATAAATTGCTTGAAAACAACTTTGAAGCCAAAACATCATTTTATATGCCATTATCCTCGTTTAATTGCATATTCGGGTCCGTTGAAGCAATTAAGTTGTATGGTAATGAAGAGCAAAAACAAGCAAGCCAAAGAATTCTCTAAAGTATGTTCCTCACGAATTAATTTACCACTATCTCTTAGTAAAAAGTGCTGTTACAATTTTGCATCTGATATTATAAGCAATCATCCATTCAAAAAAGGTACTGAAATTATTAAAATTAAAACCATGAGATCTGCAAGACATATGTTTATTATAGTAATTTAAACATGGAGCCGTTTATAAAAAATAATGTGGTTCAACTGGATATATGTCTTTTGGCAAAAAACGTTTCGCAAATGAAAGTTTGATCACATTACTTTTAGCAAAAAAACCGTTTGGCAAATATTTCTTTGCCAAAAAAGTATGAATGGCAAATATAATGGGCTTGTAATTGCTCTAAAATTTACACGAACATTTAAATTCTTGAACTTTTTCCAGAATTTTCTGTTGAAATATTCTGGAAAATGGAGATTTCCATTCTAATTTTAATATTAAATCTCTATTTTCCAGATAATTTTAAATTTCATTTTCAAGCAAAAATATTTTTATTAATTCCGGTGCGCGGCGAACCTGTCAAATTTCAGCACAATCGGTTAAGCAATGGCCATATTCCAAAAATCTATCTTTTCTTATTTAAGAATCACATTTCCATTTGTCGAATTTCATCATAATCGGTTAAAAAATAGCCAAGCTACAGGCTAATTTTTCAGATTCAAAAACTTCCTCTAAAAATCATTTAACAATCGCATTTCCATCGTATACCTATTCAATTTCAATTTCATCTAATTTTACATCTAAAATTCCAAAAATGTATTCAAAAATCATTTAACAATCCCATTTCCACAATACATGTCAAAATCAACCACAATCGCTTAAGAAATAGTCAAGATACAGGCTAGTTATCCATAATCAAAAATGTAAAAATTCCATTTACATCGTATACCTGACAAATTAATAATAGCTTTTTTGATTAAACGTACATTTGCCATTTAATTTATTTTGTCATATGATATTTGCCAATATGCAAATTTGCCAAAGATATTTTCATGAAACATAACTTTGTCAAATGTCGTTTGCCATTTAAACGGCTCCCGGTTCAACTAATTTCGGCAACCCGTTACAAAGGAACTTTGTTTAAACATGGATTTCACATATACGATTCATCAAAATTATATGTAATACAGGATATATTAATGCTCGGAAGTAAGCTGATCCTAATTCTGTTAGAAATTGAAATTTTGTGTTATGAACCTAATTTAAAAATTTATAAAACAAGCAAACTGAAAGGTGAAAATTTTTCTAAAGAAATTGATTCACTTGCTACCGAAAAAACTTTTGAATTGCATGCCCACAGCGATGTGACTATTTTTTTTAAATAAGCCGTGCTTAATATAAATTGCATACATCATCCCTAATATATCATTATTATTCCTAAGCTAGGAACGGTTGAAAATCGTACAATCATTTCTTTGGGACCTACCTTTCTTTCTACCTAGATTCTTTAGAACATTCGATTGATCTATGTATATCAGAAATTTAATATAAATAGTTCTAGCTAATTTATATTCAATCTTTTCGTTTTATTCTAAAAGATTTTACGGTTTTAGAGTGAATTTACATTTTATGAATAGGGGCATACATTTATCACACATACCGAACTTGTTTACTACATTTCAAAAGCAAAAATTAATAAAACCAAAGCTTTGTAAGATACTTCAAATAATATGTTTTTGCTACAGGAAAATTAATATTAAAACGTTCTGTTGTACCGCCAATGGCACAAACTTTTTACTAAGCGCATTTAAATTACAAAAATACAAAAAAAAATATTTCCAGTAGTAGGATAAGTACGTGTAATGGTTACTGCTCATTCGAATAATTACGACACTCGCAAACTTTAACCTCATGAGGAATAACTCTATCATTACAAGCTCGTTGAATACTATAGTTCATTGTTGAACCAAGTTCGTATTTTTTCCACAACAGCCTAAATATAAAGGCAAAAAAAATGTTTAAATTTTGTATATTAAGAAACTTGGTTAAGCGTTATAAAGGCAAAAATCCCCATGGTGTTTCTAATTAAAATTTAATTAAAACTCAATACAGTCAACTCTTTAAATTTATTGAACTATGATGATTTTCTAGCTATGTATGTATGTAGAGAAACCATAGTTTATTATGTAAATTATAGATACCATACAAGGTAGATATATGATAAATCTAAATTCAGGTTGTGCTGTATCCCCCGATTTTAGAACAAAATGTGAACTCATCTTTTACATAAAATTGTAATAAATCATAAAAATGGATGGATGTATGTATAAAAATACATAAATTTTATGTTTTTCTGCCGTTGATTCTACATGCATATATGCAAATATCCAGATACACCACCAACATAGACTAATTACTCGTATATTGACGTGCATTCGACACCACACCAACAACAATAAAAATGAATAAATTTATTATTGACATAATAAAACAACAACAAAAATGTTATATTCTACGGTAAATTACCTCAAAATCATGTTTATTTTATGGAACAATTTTGAGATGCTATTTTCTCACGGAAAATTCGTTGCGCAAGATAAAATGAAAATAAAAATCTATGGAGTGGTGATAAATTTTCTTCAGTGCTCTATACAAAGATTGTCGTATAACATTTCTAAATCATATCGCGAAAGCAAAGAAGATGAGGCATATAAATAAGCGTCTATAAGATTTAAATTTAAAATGTAAGTGTATATTGTAGTAATAGGAAAAAATAAGCAGCATACAACAATAAAAGCTACATATAAAAATTCAAAGTGTACGAGTATGTATGTACGTACATTTTATAGAATTTCATTCAATTTATTACTGGATGCTGATAGGAAATTGTCATATTTCATTGTAAAATAATACAAAAAAAAATATGAATAATAAATTTGATATTATCAATGAGTTATTGTATCTATTTATACTCTGATATTATTTTAATGATGGTACTTGAACAGAGCAAGCAGCATCAATAAAAAAAGTATGTACTATACACATTGCCATTTTGATACTTGAACGGTGTTTCTGTTTGTGTGTATTATTTTCAAGTTGAACATTTGAACGACCTTAAACTTAAGGGAGATGAATTTTTTTTTTTATCGATAAGACTGTGCGAAGTTATGATTTTCTTAGATACGTTTTCATTTATACATAGCATATATTGGTATAGAAATATTAAATTATGTTTGAGTACAGTCGAGTGTCAACGATATTAATGCGATACGCACAAGAAACGAATGCTAATTTTATATATACAAAGCAAATAGACGTCTATCATTTATGGTATATACACATTTTTCAAGTTATTTGCCATACAACGTGTTCCCGACATTCTATTTTATAGTTCATTAATTTAAGTTTAGTTCGTAAATGTTTTATATCTTTTGCACAAGAATTTATGACTGAAATGAATTCGGCGAGTTTTCATAAATTTTAAAGCGAACAATAAATTGTAAATTATGAAAGTGAGGAGGCGCAAATGATGGATACGGTATACGGAAATGCGTTATAAAAACGACTTAACTATATAATTTAAGAACCCTCAAAAATAAGGTGTCGAAATATTACCCTACCCAAAACTATAACAAAACAAAACAAATTTTTTTCTTAAATTCAAAATTATTGTAGTTTTACATTTTTACGTACACAGAAAAAAATACAAAAAATTAAAAAAAAAATTTTAAAATATATAAGGGTTGTTGCCTTGCCAATCCGGTTGAGCCGATCCTGAGTTATCGTTTAGTTCTGCACCTGCATATTGTACATATGTAATATGTATATGCGAAAATTGTTTGTTTCCCTTGTCTACGTTATGTTGTATGAAAATACCCGAAGGAGAGGAAAATAATTGGAAATTCAAGGCTTCTCCCTGAATCCTGAATTATGTAGCAAGCTGAAATGTTAATATTACAAAATGTTTTACTTTAATGTGAATTTCGTTTAAGTGAAATCAAGTTTGAATTTAGAAAACTTTTGAGGAATCGCACGATTGATTAATTAAAATTATATAAAAAAATTGATGATAGACGTGTTTAAATCGCTCTCCTAATTTTAAAATAATAATTATTTGTTGTTTTCTTTTTTAAATGCTTATAACTGGAATGTAAATTGATTAAGATAATTTGTGGTTATTCAGACTATTTCATTAACAATTTGAACTCTCGGCGGTCGCACTGTAATTTTGTTGCTTCCGAGGTCGCACTGGGCCGAAAATGTCCACGTACAGTTTTCAACGTGTTAAATCGCTTTGAAAAATCTAAAAAAAATCATGAACACTCTTGAACCCTTGTAGAATGAGAAGCTATAATTATTTAAGTACAAAAGTTATTATATTGTTTATAATAAATCAGTATCTGAGCGAAAACTGAACTTCAACATTTAAAAAATGCGCCATAGTAAAAAATAAATGACTATGGATTCTCATAATGGACAACCTAATGTTCAAGAAAAACCAGGGTTTGACCGCTTCAAAATGCTTAACTCCAACGAGAGGGAAATCGAGGATTTTTATGAAAAATATGTTTAATATAATTTTTATGATCATTTTTACTGCAAAAAACTCATTATGTATTAAAAACATGTTTTTGCCATTTTGTATATAAATTAGAACAAAGAATAGAGAGCGAAAATGCTCAAATATCAATGTGATATACATTACACATTGTATGGTGCGAGTGACAAACGACAAAATTTAAATTTTTTTATATGGTTTTCGTAGTGACTAAATTATATCTAAAGGTTGATATTATGAGTATTTGCATTTCAGCAAAATAAGCAGACTTCTTAAAGAAAATTTTAGCAGGTTTTGACAAAAAATCACACCACAAATGAATTTGAACTTAAATTTTTGTGCCGGTCGCACTGGGATGTTTTGTCCGGTCGAACAATGTTTGCAGCTGTTGCTCAGGAACTAACTCTCGGAGAGCGGGTAAACGACACTTGCAGGACGATACCTGTACTAAGTTTTTTTAGAGAGGTTAGCCAAGCCCTGATTCTTATCTGTTTTCCGGGAATTCCCAAGTGAAATTTTGCTTGGGTCGAAATCGTCCCAGTGGGACTGTTCCAGGTGGTTTATAAGCTAAACTCGATCAGGTTACCTATGAAATAAAACTCGATTAGCAATAATTGGGGTTGACATACTGCAACTAGAGCTTGCGTCCCGGGAATTCCCAAGAATTTAAGAAACTAACAGTATCAGACATATATTTTTATAATTTTCTTACGAATTTTTTTTTATTTGTAATTTATTCAATTTTTTTCAAAATTTCGTCTTGAAGATATGATGCTAGAGCCACGAGATACTGCCGCTCAAAATGGGAACATGCGTCAACCGTGGATCACCGTTGTATTGTTTGGAGCGAATCAAAACTCGGGGAAAGAAGATGATGATGATTTGCAGGAAATAATGCAGTAAATGTCCATCAACCCAAAAATCAACTATTTCAAGAAATCAGGCCCTTTATTTGCTGAATCAGACATATGGAACTATTACACCTGTAACTGCATTCCTTTCCTTGCACAATCTGCTATGAATGAGCTTTAGCTCAAAGTGGATTGTGTAAGTGGGATTTGGATATATTTTTGTAACAATACGTGACTTATTATAAATAAATATTCCCGTTTCCCGAGAATATTGTGAATATTTCCTGGGAACGCAAAATCTAATTTCCCGACTTCACCGTGCTATTTTTAACTTCATAGAATTAATCAGAAAGTCGCCGATGATGGGTGCAACGCTATAAAAAATAACGGCACGTTATAGAGTGTAAAGAACTGAATATTATGTTAGATAGCCATATCCTCTGGAGTACTTTAGAGAGTACGCTGGAACGGTTCCTTAGTAAAAATAGTACTTTGCGAACTGAAAATATATAAAATGGGGTTTAACGAATATTGAGCAATGCCGTCGAGCTACAACATATTCTTAAACGGCTGAAGATAACATAATATACCCAAAGCTGTAGCGACTTTAGCATTATTGTTAACAAATTTAAAAAACAGACAACTATTATTGAACATAGACGTTAAAAGTTCTAAAAGAAAAATTCCCCAAGAAATAAAGATGTTGCCTCGTTAATAAAATTCGTTTAACATTCAAAGTTGGAGACAAAGGAAATTATGGATGATGCATTTGGAATGACCTCTAAATCCGAAATGGCCTGTTTATGGTAGGATCATTGGAAGGAAAGAAAGAAATAGAATTCAGTGAAAAGAAGAGCTGAACATACATAGTCTATTTACAGAATTTAAATAAACTATCGCACTATTTAAAAATTGAGCTACAGCTTAATACCCCTTTAAAAATCAGTGTTCAGAGCTGTCAAAAAGATAATAAAATCGCAATACCACAGCACTACGTAATCAACATTTTTGGGAATACTAAAAATTTGAAAGCCCACATTATGCGGTCAAAAGCGTATTCGATTGGACTGAATTAACTGAAGTAGTAGCTGTATCTGAAGTAATTGAAGTGAAGAGACTGTTCGATTGACAACTCTTCACTTCAGTTAAAAATTGAGCAACTGAATTAACTGAAGAGATATTTTGCTTATGTAGTTACTTCAGATCAGTTATTTGTTTTTATTTTTTGAATTTCTTTATTTTCGTTTGTTTTTATTCTCGCGTATAGATTTAGGGGACTGTTTGGTTGGGAATTTGCGACCTAAAAAAATAATTTTTAATAATAAATTTCTAGAAATTAATAGAAAATTAAATTTTGAAACATTTTTTCTAACACAAGCCAAACTGAAATAAATTGTTTTATTTTTATTTTGACATTTAACTGAAGTGAAGAATACCAATCGAACAGTCTCTTCTCTTCAGTAACTCAATTAAGTGAAGAGTAACTCAATTAACTGAAGTGACTGAAGTGAAGAGTTGTACTCTTCAGTCCAATCGAATACGCTTCAAATAAGCCGTTTAATCGAAATATTAATTTTGAGCAACTATAAGAGCTACTAATTTTTAATTATTAAATTTTTTTTAGTAAAAATAGAATTTTGTTTGGTGTAGAAGATATCAAAATATAAAACTGAACAACATTGAATAATATAAATAGACAATTGTACATTTTCAACAGTTTGGTGTTACATACTTCGAATATTGAAGATTTCCGTCTACTTATAAAACAATGCTGAATGTAGTACTAACTGAGCAAAATATTTTGCGTGCGACGTCCTTCATTATTTTGAGCGACATCATGAATTAGGATACAATTAATAACACAATTAATTTTATATTCAACTTTGATTTAAGCAAAACTAATTAAGCTAAGGATTGCATAATTTTTTTAGAAATTTAGATTTCCATTCTAAATTTAAAATTACATCTCCATTTTCCAGAATATTGGAAAATGAAAACTTCCTTTTCCATATTTTATATTTTTCGGTATTGTGGCCGTTGTCTTTATATTGTATAATCCAGGTTTTTGCCTATACATATGTAATGCAGGTTTTTCATTGTAAAGTACAGCAAATTGTGCATTGCTTCCAAATTGTGCTTAAAAGTAAAGTTAAAGTTCACGAATAGTTAAAAGAAGAGCAATTTTTGTAAACTATACATACTGTCCCTGGTACAAAAGTTTATAGCGCGCCGATTTTTCTTTGAATTATCTAGGAATTCTCTCGTGCTTCTTAACGATATAGATAAACACAATTTACTCAAAGTTTTTAGATTGTATAATTGTAATGTAATTCATATATTTTGTTTTCTTAAATTCAGATTGTCTAGATTTTCTTCCATACAATATAATTCTTGTAATAATCTCACATTGCTTGGCATTTCAAATTTCACACAGCTGACCCAAATTTACATTTCTGTTCATTGTTTGTATATAGCGTTGGTTATCATACTAACATGTTTAATATGTATAAAAATAGAGATAAGTAAATTACCATTCCAAATTAGACAAGCAATAGGCAACAAGCATACATAACTGATAATCTAATTTAATAAATAATTCAAACTTCAATTTAAAACCCAAATAATTAAATAAAATTGGTTTGTTCACAATCAGATAAATTTTAATTTAACAGCTATCATGTGAATGCTATAAGGAGAATAGGAAAATTATTATTTTTATCAACCAGAAAGATTTATACAATATATGTGTAGATATATAAAAAAATATGTTATAATTTTCCGCATAACACTTTGGCAATAGAGTGGAAACATGAAAATTTATTATAATAAAAATTATACGTATGTACTATCAAAACCCATTCATCTATGTCTCATCATTCTTCTTTTTTTCCGGTTCGATGCTGTGTTACTTTTGCCATCTTGGTTGATAAGTAAAAATACAAGCGAACGTACAATACAAAACGGTAGCATGTATTTCTAGTTTGGTTTATTTTTCGCTCTGACAGATTCATTTAACATATATAAACAGCCTACACAAACTCGTTATTGCGTGTGTAAGCATAATTTTTTCCCCGCGCTTAATATGAACAAAAACTAGAAAACAAATTTTTCTTTTTATTACAACTGAAATATTTGTATTTCCGTATTTATTCAACTTTTTTTTTTTTTTGTTTTTGTCTTAAGGATAATAACAATATCCTGGAAAAGAACTTACATGTTTTCGTATACAACAAAAGAATATAGAATACATGAGTATAAAGAATCTAAATTTTAGACTCTTATATCAAAGTTGATTTTCATAAAAAAAAAACAACAAACAAATTACTTTGTACAAATCAGTGAAACGAACAAGAAGGATGAAGGAACAAAAACAAAAAAAAAAAAACTTAAATGTTTCCGTTTCCATTAAATGCCATTTTTCATATTTTTCCATTTTTTTGTATTTTCCTTACGTTTCTTATCTAAAACAACTTAGTTGAGTGGTAATGAGTTTTATTCGGTGACAATGCTATGTTGGGACGAGTCAACCAGTAAAAGAAAATCAATTTTTTTTGGAAAAACGTACGAATTTATTATGACATAAAAATTAATTTAATAAATTAGAAGAAAGTAAATAAATAAATCTAAAAACAAATTTCTTTTATAAAGCTGGGGGGACTTTACACATATTATGTATGTACCTACATACAATAAGTAAGTTGTGTGTACGCTCTGTAAATTATTTATGGGTTCTGTGTGTTAAATTTAAATTCATTGACCTGAAACTTAAAAAAAAAAATGTTTACAAAAATAATGGTGGTTGTTGTTTTTAGTTTTTTACATTAAAAAAATTGTTTTTCTATTAGATTTATGATTCTAACCGACTACATAATAATTTTTGGCATTTTGTAATTTTGTGGTAATGTAATGTATTTGTTGTATTTATACATGATATATTTATTTCACTTCATAAATTTTAGTAAAATATTGAGAGTTCTTTTACAACATTATTTGTTTGCCCTATTTGATAAGCACAGTCTTTTGTAATTGCAAATTTACAACATTAATTTCATTTATTAAAAACAAATTAAAATGAACAAATCGAACTTCGTGAACTGAAACAGTCGTACAAAACCCAAAATCGACAAAAAACAGGACATAGCAAATGTGTTTCATAAATATCACTATGTACCTTTCGTTCAGAAAAGCGACGTATGGGTAGGGATGTGGTATCGTAATAAAAGTATCGATACTCTTAAGTATCGAGTACAATTTAAAAACATTTTCGATTTAAGGCAGTGATTCATGCAACAAAAATCCTTTAAGGTAAAAAATACAGCGCACTGATTAGTCAATAAACGGCCATCCTAAAAACCTTTAAGGCAAAAATAAAAAAATGGACGTTGTTCAATTTTGAATACGACTAGTTTTTTGTCGTATGGTAAATTTACAAAACCATAAAAAAGTTGATGTTATTTTTTTTAATGTTATGTAAATTTACCATATGACAAATTTGCCGTATACAAAATTGTTCAATATCCAATTTTTTAATGTCGGACAATCAAAACCAAAAAAATTAACTAACTAAATTAACAATGTCATAACATATAAAAGTTCGTACGGCAAAATTTTACATGTAATCTCGACACACGACTTTTTTTTTGTCGTATAAGGTAATACAAATCAAGCAACCAGCGCGCTGTATTTTTTTACCTTAAAGGAATTTTTTTACAATTAACACTGCGTAGCCGATTTCTAATGTAATTTTTTGATGTGAAACATTATTATTGGCGCGCCTTAGGAGTAAAACCGACTATAGTATGCCGGCCATGACGGCAAACGGCATAACAAATTTCAAAGAATACTCGAAACGTTTTGCTGTTAAATTAGAAAGCAACAAATATATTTTGATGATTACTATGAAATTAATAATATTCGATCAGATGAAGAATATGAAAACATAATCAGATCGGGCATTATTAGACTACGATTTTTTTATAAACGACAGCCTTTAGAAAAATTACACAATTCATTTAATCCATTCGTTTTTAACGTAATTAAGGCAAACACAGATTTTCAGATAATCTCTGAAGGATGTTCTTGTGCTTTTTGTGTATTATCGAGTATGTAAATAAGACAAACAGAGGAATTAGCAGTTTACAACATAACATTATAGAAGTTATGAAAGAATATGCAGAATTCGACATTGTTGAAACAACTCGTAACATGGGTGGTTGATACGCTGAATTCTGTTGAGCTGACTATAGTCAAGAAGCTGCTTGGTATCATCTTAGGGAACTAATGTCAAGATCTTCAGTAATAGTTTTATGTATCAATACTTGTTGGCCAACCGAGCAACACAAGATTAAAAAACATTAAAACAAATATAAGTGAACTTGATGATGACAATTTGTTTCTAAGGCTGAATAAGTCATTTACTGGTTCAGTTCAAACCGGCACTTATTTTAACCTCACCGTACTTTTGTGAGGAATTTTATGAGCCAAAATAAATATTAAAATGAAAAAACATCAGCGTTAGGTGTTTTTATTAGATCTCTATTTAACAGAAATATAATAATGGCAAAATGCGAAGTTTAATAATTTTTATTTTATTACTTGTTTAAATTACGTTGCCGTTCTATAAATTTCACAACCTATTATTGATTTATTGGTTGTGAAATTAATTAAAATAACAGCAGCAACGTAATATAAATCAGAAAATAATTTTAATATACCGCTGTCATTTTTGTGGAAACTCTCCCAATTAAGTCAAGAAAGCCTACAATAAGTTTCCTCGCGAGGTCACTTATTGTAGACTTTCAAATAAATTAGTCTCCACAAAATAAGTCGGGAATTGGACTCCAGCCTAAATATAATATACTAAAAACAATCGTTGAGTTTATGTAGAACAAAAACAGTCACGAATTATTCGTTATAAAAACTATGATATGGCTCAGGACTACAACGAGTACAGAAGGGAAATGGTGACTTTACATTTGCCGTTTAGAAATGTGGATACGAAAATTTTAGCAGACATGAAATTCATTACCATATATGATGAAAACAAAAACACAATTTTACAAAGACGAAAAGAGTTGGAGTCTATATTGATATTCAAAAGACTATTGCAGATAAGTATGTCGCCAAGATGATCAATTGAATGATGACTTTTGAAGAATTATATAGAAACCCAAATGCTGCGGTTGATGAAGCCTACTTAAAAGTGTAGGAGCAATTGCTAATAGAAGAAAAAATGTAATGAACCTTGATCAATTTTGTGACCTCATATGAGGAATGCTAATGAAAAACAAAAAAAAAAATACTTTTACACGTCATCCATACATTTTGTCTGCAGAGAAATCGCATTTACAAATATTTTTCACTGGGCCAGCTGGATTCGGAAAAACATTCGTTATTAAATTGATAAAGGAAAAATATATACAATAGATCCTCAAGTTATGCGACAAACTAATGTAAATTTTGCTCTTATCCTTACTGCTTTTATCGAGTCAACATTTTTCACGAAGGAAGAAGTAACACAGCGCTACCCAAATGGGGTTCGATTATTCCTTCAAAACGCATTGGTCAATGAATACAAATCTATTTTGCAACAAGCTCAAGATAAATTTGTTTCTATTGCAATAGATATTATTAGTGGCTGTGCTAACCATGAACATGAAATGTTTATAAGTAAAAAATTACACAAGATGTCAGTGTTAGACACAGGTGGATTGCCATACGAAATTATTTTTCTAATTGGGAAACCTTATATTATTACAACAAACATATACGTTACAGATGGATTATCTAACTGTGCTTTTAGAACTTTGATTCATATAGAACAGAATGAACAAAATGAAACCACTCGTGTATGGCTGGTTTTTCCTGATAAAAGAACTGGTACAGTTGCCAAAAAAAAAGCTGCTGGATTCATTAGGAATACAATATCATATTAACAACAAATTGTGGAAAAAAGAAATCACTTTCCTATAAAACCTGGATGTGCCTTGACTATTCACAAATCTGAAGGAGGTACATATGACGAGATAGTCTATAAGTATAGTAAAACTCATTCTATTCAGTTATTATAAGTAGCTTAATTGCGAGTTACTAGTATTGAACGTTTCTTCATATGTAACCGTAATGATGATTTAAGAATTTATTATGGAAGAAGAATTGATCAATCAAATTTGTTTTTTGCAAGAAAATCGTTCCAGCTTTAGAAAACAATCTTTCTGATGGTATAGCAGGTATTATCATCTACTTCTATGCGAGGCGGTACAAGTGAGGGGAAACGTTGATATCAGAGGCGTTCATTATTTTTCTAACGGATGACATGGGGGTAAAACTTATGATGTAGGAATATAAAAATGATGTTTTTTGTGTTTCGCTGGGTTGTAGGGAGTTCCCCGGAAAATAAACAAACATAACATAAATAGTAGTATGTACGATTCCTTATTAAAAAGAATCGATGTTTCGAGTAAGAGAGTATCGAGTACCAGTTGGGTATCGTTACAAAAGTATCGAGTAAAAAAGTACTAGTATCGTAATCAAAGTATCGATACTATAAAGTATCGGTACTTTTTGCGGATCGCTACGTATGGATCGATTTCGAACTTTTAGCTTAACGTTTTTCAATGAAAAAAAAAACAAATGTTATAAAAATCGTATATAAATTAATTGCTGAAATGTTAAAATTAAATTCCGCCTAAAATATATTTTTGGAACTTTAATTTTGAAAATTACAAGAAACAGTAATGAACTTGGCATAAACTCCAAAAAACTTTCTTGGGCGTTTACTTTTTTTGATGTGTTCTCAAATTTCACTGACAGTCAAAAAAAGATATTTAAAATGTTTGATTATTTTTCTTCGGTGGACACAGCTAAATGCTGATTTTGTGAAAATTAAACCCAGACGCTGATGTTAGTTTATTTTCTGCCCCGCAATTGGTCAGCAATCAGCACGCAGCAAATGATTTGTTTAGATTTAAAAGAAAGAAAAACGAATTAACGAAAAATTGGAATATTTTTGAAAAATTTCTATTTCATTTGTGTTAATTATTCACATACTAAAATAAAAAAAAACTCCCCAACTCCGCTTAGCACTGATCTTTTCTGTTTTCTGTGCAAGGAAATTATGTATAGCTTCCTTTTGTTTTCATATTGCAGTTAACAAAAATTTAATGGAGTCTTCCTTTTTAGTGGGGCACGTTATTTTACATTTTTTGGGATTTTTATTTTCGGGAATATGAACTCACAGTAGCCTTGTCTTGATGCTATAATTTGAGCTTAATTTGATTTAGCAGTGTAATATTACACAACAAATGGAAAATGCGAACATAATGTAACCATTTTTAGTACAGTTTAGTACTCAATCTAAACTAATCATCCTAAACACCCATATTTAATTGAAACATACTTTTACTTCTTCGGAAAATTCAGGTAGATCGCTTCAATCAGTTCAGTGTCAAAAAATTTAAAAAATTAAAGTTTTCTGTTTTCTATTGTGTTTTTGTATAATGTGATTAGGATTACTTACCATCCTTAAAACATTTTTGACACCTAATTCAAAATTTGACATCTAATAACAGTAACAAACTAATTAGTTTTCACATTTGATGAAAGGAGGGAGAGTAGTAGTTTACTTTTACCATCAAGATGCAAACTCCAAATTATGAACATAAAATTAATTTTTGGAACTACATATAATTAATATTACCGTTCAATAAAATTCTCCTAATTCTATCTTATGGGAATTGGTAAAAAACCCAACAGAGGAAACATAATAGTGTCCACAATAGTCTGCAAGACACAATGATAAGCATTTTCTTAAGGAAATTCCACTTGGTCCAAACAAAAATTGGCCCAAAAAGTGGAATATTTAGTCGAAAGAAAGGAAGAATCGGGATTACCACGTTTTTTAGAAAGCAAAAAGACACAATTGTCCCAAAACCCTCAAAAATCTCGACACTTTAAATGGTTTCGTGATTTTACAATTTTTTTTACGACTTGCAAATCAAGACTCAAGCATGTATACCATGAGAAAGATTGACTGACAGTCAAAAAAACGAAAAGAGAAAAATAATTTGATGTCCCATAAAAGAGACAAAGCAAACGTGTTTTTTTATTTTATAGCAAAATTGTTTGTTATAAAATAAAAAGTAAAAAAAGCGTTGTCTTTTGGCTTATCTTGACGGTATAATTAATTGGAGCATAATTTGATTTAACAGTGTAACATTACACAGCAAATGTAAAATACGAACGTAATTTATCCAATTTTAGTCCATTTTAGTACCATAATTAATTATCCTAAATACCCATAATTAATTGGAACATACTTCTACTTCTCGGAAAATACGGGTGGATCGCGTCGATCAGTTTGTCAAGAAATTTAAAAAAATGAATGTTTTCTGTTTTCTATTGTGAATGTGCGCGTTTATTTTATTATGCAGGCTCCAACATATACTGTAGAAATAAATAAAACTCTTTGGTTTCATATTTTCTTGATTTTTTGGTTTGTTAATTTTATTCAAAAACAAATTAAAATTTACAAGTTGTTTGCTTTACAAATTCGCTTGAGTGTTATAGTAAATAACACGCATAATTCAAAATTTGACGTCTAATAACAATAACAGACTAACTAGTTCGCGCATTTGACGATAAGAGGGAGGGTAGTAGTTTACTTTTACCGTCAAGACGATAACTTCAAATTATGATCATAAAATTAATTTTTAGAACTATAATTAATTTTGCCGTCAAGACAAGGCTAATGTCTCTTATGTATATGTATGGAGTATCAGATTATTTTCCACTTTTCGATTTTTTTTTTACTGTCAGTCTATTTTTCTCATGGAATACAGGCTTTATTGCCGTGTACAAAAAAAATAACGGATTGGTATCGTTATCCAAAATAAAATAATCTTGAAAAAACAAAAAAATCGCAAAAAATCAAGTTTTTTAAATTAAATTGTTTGAAATATTATTTTATTATAAAAACTCCCCTAAGCCGCTTAACATTGATCCTTTCTGCGCAACGATGACATGAAATTATGTAGAATCCTTTTGTTTTCATATTGTAGTTAACAAAAATTTAATGAGGTCTTCCATTTCGATGGTACACTTTAATTTGTATTTTCTGATATTTTTTTGGAATTTTTCATTCGGTAATATGATGGTATCCCATGCAAGACGAATCAAGCACTGCGAACACTTCACAAATTCTTCAAATCAGTTTATACTAATGCTATCAATGTCAAAATACTTCGTGATCGTTCCCGATATTTCGAAAATGGCAACTGTATTTCAGATTTTTAAATCTGGCATCAAATCTTTGGCATTTAATTATAGACCCATTACCATGTTGAATATTACTGCCAAAGTATTTGAAGAGATTGTATTCCATGAACAATTTGATAAAACTAAACATTTGATTACGGTTTTTTTCAAATCTGGGTCAACTTGAACGAATTTATTGAATTTTATAAAATTCGTTTATAATTCATTGAACATAGTGTCGATGTGATTTATACGGATTTTGCGATAGGACAAAACGTACAATTCGAATCGGTGTTTCGTGATCCTGGCTACATGGACGAAAAAATCGTTTCGAAATTCTACGCGTACACACCAACAAAAATAAAATTTTTCAAATGACGCTTTGACTTTTGTGGCTATGTATACCACAAATAAAAAAAATCGCCGTACTGGAAAATGAGCTCGTTTTCCGGTTGAACGATTTTTTTTAAATTTTTTTTCTCGAATTCGCCATATCGTACGACGAAAAGGAGAAATTACTTGTTTTAATTAAAATAAAATAATTTGCTACGAACTGTAGTTCGAAAATTAAAATTTACATGTTCCGTTAAAATTTTTAATTATCCACAACTTAAAAAATATAACAATAGAAGTAAAAATTCTAAAACTGTTAGCTGTGTTAGCTTTCATGGAGCCTTGCCTTTACACAGTTAAAAATATTTCGTACACTCGCGTATTTTTTTTTTTAACAAATTTTGTGAAGAAGTCAAAAGTTCGAAATAATTAAAAAAAATCTAATTATAAATTAGTAAATAAATGAATCAAGATTTAATTAAGTTCAAATATTTAAATTTCAAATTTAAATTAAAATTCCCTTCTTTGTTGTCGTTAAGTTTCGAGATTTTAGCATTCGATATTTTCGAAATCGAATTATTTTTGAATTCGGTGTTTTGCTTAGCAAAATTTCAAGACGATCCCGATATTTGTTTCGTTAAACAAAATTTGACGTTTAGGTGCTCTGCTATAATATACGATAGAAATGTAGAGGTGGTAATAATTAAAAAAGCTGGCAAAACAAAAATTAGGGTCTTCGTCGATCTTAATCAGTTGATGAGGAAACTTTGCATTCCTCTCCTGCCGGAATTCGAATACTGCCCTCTCCCCTGTTTCAAACTCTCCAGTCTTAAAACCGTTGCAACGATTGATCGTTATAATAGAAAAAATTTCCATTTGCATTTTAACCCTTTCAAACGCCATTTAAAATTGACTTTCTTCCAAAAATAAAATACGTAGCACAATTATGCACTGCTATGATATGGCATTGCTCATAAAACTGTAGTGTGAACATAAATACATAAGAGAACGATCGCACAAGAGAAATGAGACAAAAATTAAAAATTACGGTTGGTCGAAGCGATGAAAGTTGATGTACAATATATTGTACAAGGCGTTTGAGAGGGTTAATATAACTTTGTATCATTAAAATATTAATCTCAGTATTTTTCAGTTCTAGTAGTCTGGAGTTCATTTTAACAAACAGTATACTGATAACAACTTGTATGTGTATGCGTCAATATAGTTATAATGGCAAATCGACAATACTGATTTCCCATCAATTTAACACAAACTATACATTGAAACGAGTTAAGCACGCAATTTTTTATAACAAACCCACTCTCGATTATATTTTGTAGCAATTAAATATTTGTGGTTATTATTTCCTGCTTTATTTTATATACTAATTTCCATTAATAAATGTTTATTTATTTTTATTACATTAAATTATTTATCTTTTAATAGTGATTTAATAACAAGCTATTGTGAAATACAAAAATTGGATTTAACTATTATGCAGATTTTTGTTTTATATTGCTTGTATCAATTAATTGAACTAATTTAAAAAAGCTTTGTATTGTTTTATATTTTGTGCAAACAATAAACAATTTATAAAAGTGCTACATACATTGTATAGTGAAAATAATCAATGATAGCTGCTGTATATGTATAAAAGTATGAAAGCATTAACATCGCAAATAAATGTCATATTTATGTATATCAGCACTAAACGATACAACAAGCTACGATTAATACATTAAACGAACACCACGTTCTGGAGTCCTATTTTAGACTTCACCAAAGATTCAAAAATATTAATTTAATACCAATACAGCCTTCTTGTATGTTTTTGTTAAAGATAATTATGTAGAAAACTTTTATATAAAACTAACAAAAACTTGAAGCTAAAAAACACAAATTTTACTATGGATCCCTATGAAAATCAGTGAAAAGTTCTACCACTAAAAAAAATTCTAAAAATACGTCATGATGATTATGTCTCTATGCTCTAGAAGGCTCTAGTACTTTGGGACAGTCGGCAATAGAATGTCATCAAAAATGTGTAAAGCTTTAATTAATTTAGATTAAAGCTTCGATTACCTATATGTTGATGCTATTACCAGCATAGTGCGCTGCTATTAAATGATCTAGTTTCTCGACATTCACAAGAATTTCTACAATTGTTTTCCTTTTTAGGATATATTTAGTTTTGTAGTTCCATCCTGCAAAAACTCCCTCCCAGATATTTCAAGTATGCAAATTGGAAGTGCAGGAGTCAACTAAAACTCACATATTAACTAACTAACATGCTCCATTAGTTTCTAAAGTTACAGAGACGTTTTAACGGTTTCACCCCAAATAAAAGAAATACGTAGACGAAACATCCTTCGCATTCAATTTAAATTGAATATGTACATTAATGCGTGAAAAACGCGCGTAACTGCCATTTAAACACACATTTTATGTCGTACATTACTATCGATTATTTTCCAAACTTTTTGTTAGTCAAAAAAAATAAAAAAACATTTCACTTAGTTTTGCGTTTCCAACAATTCTAATTTTATTTGACACGTGATACTCATATACCTTCAAGATTATCATTACATCTGTTTTAAAATAAAGTGATTGTAACTTTTGATTTTTTTTTTGTCGTATTTATTTTAAAATTTTCCACCATTTTATCTAAAACAAATCTCTTTATGGAGTTTTATTTTTCCATTTTAGTTGTTCGTCGTGTTTTTCTTTTTCAATTACGATTCTTCAAAATATGTATAATATAACCCAAAAAAAAAAAAAAAAAAAATTGAAAGCAGAAAAGTGAAATACTTAAAATGGGAAAATTATCATCATAAGTATGTATAATAAAAATAAACAAAAAAAAAAAAACGAAAACCAAAAGATTTGAATACAAATGTTGATTTTCACTTTTTACGAATAAAATAAAATAAATAATAATAAAAGCATGTAACATGAAATTATTGTTTACTTAAGTGACTGACAAACTGACATGAAAACGATATATTTCAAAATAGATTACTTTCCCATTTTGTTTTTGTTATGTTTGCGATTTTGCATTGTATTATTATTAGATTGTGGAAGATGCTGGAGCGAAGGAAATGATTTTTACTTTCTTTTACGTAGCAAAGTATTGGAATCATGAAAATTGTCGTGTTACGGATTTGTTGTTGGGGTTAACTGAGTAAAAAAAATTGGTTTTTGAAATGGTGCTCGTCATTCTAAATAACCTCTACAGCTGAAAATACTTTAAAAGGTCGGGGTGAAACAAGTAATGTATGCTTAGAAAATGGCCAATAAAAATCTGCCTGTTTGAAGCACCTTGGGTACCCTCCTCCTTGGGCTAAATCTGTTCTGATTATGATTACTCATGAATGATCATCACGTTAAAAAAATTAACCTAATGGAAGTTACTTTCTACATTATATAGACAAGTATGAATGTTACACTTAGGCTGTGTTTCACTTAAAACATGCCAAACAGTCAATTTTGCCACCAACCGAATAAAAAAAGAAAATTCGAAATTTTAAAAATTACTAAAAGATTTAAGGACTTTAGAGTTTCTATACAAATAAGAATTCCATGAATTTTCAGAATTTCTCGTAATCTAAATAATTTAACAATAAGTAAAATTTTAAAATTGATAAATTTGAAAAAATTTATCGAATTATCGATAATTGAATTTTTAAGCTAAATTTTCAATCTCTACCTCAAATCTATTTTAGTCTCTCATTTTAACCAATTCCTTATTACTATTATAACAATAATTTGAACACTGAAGCTCGGAAATTATTTCAACAGCAATTCAAATATTTTAACCCACGGTCAAGTTTCAGAATATATTCAGAAATAACCCTAATAAATAGTCGAATCTCAATACTCTCTCGAAACAGTGCAATTTCGCAAAATAAGTTTAGATAAAAACGATCAGCTACGGGGAGGAGCTTTAGAGGTAAAACCTATAGCAGTCGTTTGGGGACATTTGAAATTAACAATATTACTCCTATGTGTTTTAATTTTAACAAAATCAATTTTTCATGACATCAATTTAGTTTGTGGAAACGATTCAAATGCTTGCTGAACCACAAGCTCTCTTCATAAATTGGTTGCTTGTTAGATGATTGAGTATTTGCCCGGAAGTCAGTCAAAAATAGTATTAAAAATACGTTAAAAACTATGGGATAATAGAAGGGGTGCAAAAAAGGAAAATAATTTGAGGACAGTTAGTACCAGGGCCTAGGAAAATTACCTGTGCTATCCCCCTTCTTGCTACGGGTACTTTATACTATAAAATATGTAACTCGATTAAATATAACTAGGTTATCAAAATTACTCGAGTTTCAAAGTACTCGGGTAATCGAGTACTGTTTATTACAATGTCCGGATTCTGGGTATTACAAACAAAATATGTTTTTAAACCATCTAAAAAATTTGCTGGGCTTGCGATTAACTGTGGCGGTTTTAAGAGCCATAACCCGCGGTGGCTGTCAGACGAGAAAATGGCTGTTGTTTTATTTACAGCCGTTAATTGTTTATTGAGATATAAACTAAAATGTCAAAAATCAAAACCAATTTTTTTCTTTTTTTCTATATTACTGATTGACGGCGAATTCGCTCATCGATTGTCGAGACACAACTAAAAATAATGCACTGCGACCAAAATCGACTAAAATTTCGCTAATTTTTTGAGACGTTACCAGCTCGCAAATGTATAGTCCACAGTTGTAAATTTTCACTGTATTTATGTCGACTGAATACGTGTAAATTGCAGTGTCGTCGGCAAATAAAGCAAAATCAACATGATTTGGGATTTCATATTGTCAAAACGTTTTCTATGTCAAATAGGATCATCCCTATTGAATTTTTGTTTTGTAATGCAAATTTGTCATGTTTATAGATTCTATAAAGCTGGTGAGATGATGAATGTGAGTACCAAAAAATATATATTAGAGAATAATTCGCCTTCATTATTGCTGTCGTCTAACCTATAGAGAATAATTCGCCTTCATTATTGCTGTCATCTAACTTCAATGCAAACGATTGAAATTTCTGGGGTAGTGGTAAGTTTTGTTATTGAGGTTTTCGTTCATTGTGAACCCATTTTTGTGTTTGATTATTCAATCTCTCTGAAATATTCAGGAAGTGTTGCATATAACCAGTGTCAGAATTGAATGATTTGAATGGTTTACATTCTAAAATATTTTTACTTTGCCGATTTATATTAATGTTTTACAGCAGAAATTTTCCTCCCAATATACATATGTCCATAAAAGCGTTAAGATTTTCGAAGAATTCCTGTAGTTTATTGGTATCGCCAATGTTTTCGACAATTTTTGAGACATATTTTGAGATCATCTGCAAACATTAATACCTTAGAATGTTGTATTAGTTCAGTAATGTCGTTGATGAAGATTATAAAGATCCAAGAACCAACACAGGAGCTTTCTGATACACCTGAAGTAGCTTGAATTAATTTAGATCTTCTATTTCCAAACTCAACAAACTGAATGCAGTTACTCAAATACGATTTAGGTAAGAAACTGTTTGGAGACACTGAATCGATATATGCGTTTCAATGCTTTACAATGGCTGATGGGAGTCAAAGCCACCCGCAAAGTCAGTAAACACGACATCAACTTGCCTTTGTTTTTCAATTTCATTAATGGAGTTGCAGGTAAATTCAATAAGATTTGCCGATGTTGATCTTCGAATACTATGCATACATCCATGTATGTCGACTTTTGTAAAATTGTAATACGGCTTGTATTTTTGATGATTATCAATAAGATTATTGCCCTTGCTTTCAAAAATTATTTCTGGGGTTTAAGGAAACAGGAAACAGGTCTAAAATTCGGTCCAGACTACTCTGCACCTCGCTAGTTTGGCTCAGATTGACATCGAAAACGATATCGTAGAAGATACACTCTATTTCCGAATTTACCTACAAATGTAAAATTTTATTCATTTCTTCATCATATGACCACCAGGTAATAGTTGGAAAATTAAAATCTCCCGTGATGGTGTCAATTAAACTAGCAGCATTGTTGATTTCTATTATTGTGTCGCAACAGGCAGTGCAACGTAGATACAAATTAACTTTTTGTTGATTGCAATTTTAACACATATTCCTCGATGGGAAGATTGGATATTTCAAATAATTCGTTCGATAATGATGCATCAACCACTATGAACACTCCTCCACCAAATTGTTTAGTACATTTTAGTGGTGAACGGTTACATTTATAAACCGCGTATTGGTTAGTAATGAATTCAGAACTTATGGTCCCTTGTTAAATGATTACTAATTCTTAATGCTTTATGGTTTGGCCATTGGTAAGTAGCTTTGGTAAATAGCATTTGGTGAGTAGAATTCTTATAGTAGGGTATTTCCAAAATATGTTCTGGGTTCTAATGGGTACTGGTTACTGGATCCAGATTTAACGATGAAACGCAGAATGTTATGTTGGTTTGCAGTTAAGGCAATTCGCAAAACATGCAGTTGTTCCCCTTGTGTGTGTATATATGTGTTTGTCTCATTAATGCCACTATACGATGTGGTAAGCTATCGAAAAGAGACATTTTTTTATCAGGTAGTCGACTGAGTTTATTTTTAATGCCGCAGAGTTTAGTCGTTGGCGCATTACAATGTTCGAAGTGAGCATTTTTCAAGAACATTTGTGGTTGTAAGTGAGCAGCTCTCTGGTGATATTTAGTGGGCGGGAGTATATTCCACTGTACCTTTAAGTGCGTTGGTGGTTGACATTTTGGGCATTCCTGCACCGACCGCTATAACGGACTGCTTAGTCTGAACTGAACTCTCAACTGAAACATGTCTGGTCCTCATCTATCATTAGAAGCAATTCAAACGGTACTATTCCTTTGATCTGTGTCTGCAAGGATCATAAAAGAGTTTTATAGAAATATTATAAATTTTAGTTTTAACTTAGGCTGATAATTGTGTTTTTAGATTTACGTTTTGTGGAGTTTCCTTTCGAGATTTTGGGTTTCTGTATTTTCGTCTAGCTAAGAAATAGTCAACCCTCTGATTATATTGGTGTCGGAGTTAGATCTGGAGCTGGAGCCCAATCCGAACAGTTTCTCTCAGATCCACAGTCCACGGAGCATCTTACCTGAATCGTTTTTCTAATTGTATTAGCCTGGCAGCGGCTTTTTCCTGGATTCCTCTAGTTTAGCTTGGATATCCTTAAAAGAATTCTAACTTTGACTGTGTGTCTGCCATAAGGGCCTTGTTCTCCATTCTACTGAAAATATTTTTCTACCATAATTTCTTCTTCAGTGCTATCTCTCTGTTATGATATTTAAGCTAGTATATGTAGTCATTACGGGTTTGGGTTTCGATGCATAAACAATTAAATAAATTTCTTTTCTTTGCTTTAATAAAAATTCTATTTTGGAGTTGTTAGTAGGAATTTAAAAAAAAAATAATTCTGAGAATTTTATTTGAATTTTAGAAAATCTAATTCGTTTTCCATATCTGATTCCTCCCAACTTTCAAATCATTTTAATCAAATTATACCGTTACAAGATTCTGACAAATCCTTTTCCTCCAGTTCATTTCCCCAAAAAATAAAAGAGTTTTGTAGAATTTGTACTTTAATTTACAATTAAGATTAGTGAAATTTCTTGACACATTGTTATCTTTTTTGTTGTTTTTGTTTGGCTGAAAACAAACAAAAATTATGTTAATTTGACATAAATGTTAGTTATAAAAATGTGAATAACAAAATATCGTCTCTTAAAATTTTGATTGCAAAAGATTTGCATAATAGCTATACAACAACTAAATAATGTGTACATACATACATAGCACTCGTATATACGACATACATATATAAAATAAAAAAAAGTTCTAAAGAGATTTTTTTATCTTAAAACGAAAAGTTTATCACCCCCAAGGAATGAAAATATCAAACACAAGAAAATATTTACTTGTTTTATTAGAAACGTAATGAAAAATAAAATACTAAATTAGTACGTCTGCTTCAATATGCTGTGTGAGGGATTGAATGGATGTGTGTTTGGATTTGGGGGTGATATACAATAAAAAAATAAAAGTTTGAAGTAAATTATCTTATGTACATACAAATTTTATAGCAAAGTTAAATTTTTTTTTCAGCTTTGTCTCTCATGTTTATGGCATCCATACATAAAACCGTACATGTAAAACAATGGAAATAATTAATAGAGAAATACCCTACAAATAGAAAAAAGTTGTTTTGTATGTATCTTGATTTTCATAAAACTTAATTTCGAAAATTGTATGAATACCATGATTTAATGTTAACCCAGCACACGATAAAATAAAATGATTGGATTGCTTTGTGTATACTTGTTGATGTCAAAATTGTTTATAAATCATAATCGGCTACATAATGGATGTACCATAAATAGATGCTGATTTGTGTTTTAATACTAAAAACCACATTGAATCTTAAGATTAAATAAAATTTAGGATTGAAAATTACGCTTTTAAGGATTTTACTTTTAATTAATTTTTATTGTATAATTCCTTCCAAGAACCTTGTTTTGTGATTCTTTTAAAACGTGTCGTTACAAAAGATTGTCTAGACCTAAAAAAATAGGGCTACATTTTCTAAGAATAGTCTACATGAAACCATATTTATACATGATAATAACGCCTAATATTTTTAATGGGAAATTTTATTTCTGAAACTATAAAGTAATTTTTTATAGCTACTTGAAGAACTTGTATGTATGTACCTACGAGTAAGTTCCTAGAGATCTGTCGCAAAACAACAAAAAACATAGAGTCAGCATAAGAAAATAATCCTTATGGGGATTGACCTTAATATTAAAATATTTGGTGTTCCATTTTTACTTTCACTACATTATTAACAGGATATTTTCTTATATGGGTGTTTGTACTTTGTCGTTGGTTACCTACTGAAAAAAATATTTACGTCATATTGAGCCAGGTCAGTCTGTACAAATCTGCAAATTGCTTTGGGTCGAAACAAATTATTTTATTTTCCTCTGAAGATATGCTGTTTTAGTTATATTATTGTAACACATTATGTGGGGTGGTGAAAATAAGAAAAAGAAACACTTAATGAATATTTTATTGGTGAATAAATTTTCATTTAAATATTTTAAGAAAATTACTCCATTTGATTTTATGTATATTTGTATAGTATCGTTCTTGTTTTTTTTTTGGAGGGAATGGGATCCAATAATTTAAATGGGATAAAAAATAAATATTGTTTTGGGGAGGAAACGAAATTCGAGTAATTTTCAAAATTTGCCCTCTAATATTATTATAATTAAGTTGCCGTTTGAAATGTGATCTACTGGGTTTATTTTTGTGAATAATTAATATTAATTGAAATTTATTCAGGAAGTTTTTAATTTATTTTATGTTATCTTTAATTTAAAATCCTAATCCTAGATTGAACAAAGAAAATACATTAAGAAAACCACTGTCCTGATTTTAAACTTTTTGTTTAACGATAAATAAATATCAGCATAAAAAATAAATATTTTTATTATTACCAATAAATTCTCAACAACGGCCAATGTATTTTATATTATTGAGGAAGTTGGTGGTTTATTTATTTATTTGTTAACTTTACCCATATGCGCATCCAAACTCTCGCTTGCTGAAGTAAATTGTTGAATGATATGATGAGATTGTGGATGAAAATTCGTTTGACGCAATGAATATTTTTGTAACTACTTTGCGTTGGTCTCTTGGATAAATACATATTCACTCAGGTTGTGCATAGTAATAAGGATCTGCCAAATGTAACTAAAATTCATAATTTAAAAAGTCACGTGGTAAACCAGACATCTAGTTTGTTAAACACATTTAACGTCACTGAGGATAATTACAACGCAGCATGACAAACGTTAAAACATCGATACAACAATAAGAGTCTACTGATCTCCACACACATCAAATACTTATGAATATACCATCAAGTCAAACTGAATCAGCAGAACCACTAAGGAAACTGGTCGATACGGCAAGAGAAAGGTTGCAATGTATTGTACATTTAGGGGTCAACACAACATCATGGGATCCTTTGTTATTGGAACTGTTGCTACCGAAATTAGGTGCTGAAACTCATAATCATAAATTATTTGAGCAGAAATTAGAAGACCCAAAAAAAAAATTCCGTCGTTAAATGAGTTTTTTTCTTTTCTGGAAACACGATTCCACTCGCTAGAAATGATTGGCAGCAACAATATAGTAAATTCAAACGAGATCTGCTTATGGAAACAACTGAAATGTTCATGCCCTGTGAAAATTTTGAAGTATTCTGACAAAGCCTTCAGTTTGCGCGTAAATTTTTACTTTTTTATCTGACAGCTGAACTGAACGAAAAGTTCTTAAACATTCACTGATCAGCTACATGTAATATCTGTATATCGAGTCCCCACCATTTTTTGGCCGCTTTTTTGTTGCACATCAAAACAAAAAAAATGAACAGTTTTTATCAATTTTCACTAACACCAATAACGAAAAGAAACGTCAATTTGGTCATAACTAAAATTCAAAATAACAATAGAAAGATATTCGGATTCAAATTTGAATGGAGACAATGAAAGAGATGATTGTTGTATTATTTATAAATTTCGAGTTATATTCTGCACTCATAAGAGTGTCTAAATTCAATTTTAGCCAAAATCCAAATTTCGAAGTTTAACTTAGGATTCTTAGGTAAAACCAATATTTTTTTTTGGGAAATCATATCGCATGAGCCATATGTATATGTATGTTATCACATATTTTAAAATATTTTTGCATAATCATAATATTTCCACTTATTTTACGTTTTACCACATATTTTATGGTTTAGTGGAAATATTTTTAATTTTTCTTCAAGAATAACGAATTCGACTTTCATAGCTTAAAGTTTGTTAAAGTAAAAATATTTTATAAGCCAAATTTTAAATGTGGGCCAACAAATATTTCTTTTTAGAAGTTAAAATGTTTTACTTTGGTCTAAACTCCGCTAAGTTAGATCAATAAATTAAACGTCAACAAAATTAACGTCAAATTAAAATATCTCAATAGTTCATTACGATCAAGAGTTCGTCTAGAAAAGCATATTTTGTGATTGTTGCTTTTATTCGTTAACGTATACGCATTTATCAAAACTGAAATACTCCACGTTGCGACATTTATCTGATTAGGGCAAGATATGGAAATGACTGTAAAATAATTCATCGCAATTTAAATGATCCAAACAAGCGTTAAAATTCATTAAACTATAAAAATGTATCACATGCAATTCTAGCCAATTTATGGACTTGAGCAACAGTTTTATTACTATTCACATTCAAAATGGACTCGAACAAAATAATTTTTAATCCGAAAATTTCCAAGTTATTAAGCCTTACATCCGAAAATTTCCAAGTTATTATTCTGAGATTATTTTTATCCCAACATTTTCACCCAATGAAATCGCTGTATTGATAAAAAAAATATAAATTTCTCCTTCAAGATTTCTCCTCGCTAGTTAAAATTTTTTCAACATTGGGCAAATAATCTTGCTGACGGCCAACATAACAACACAAAAAAATCGTTTAGAACAATAATTTTTGCCCATTATTGAATATTTGCTTATTTTGATATTTCTCTCATATATTAGTGAAAAAATTTCGTCTTTTCGTATATGAAATTAAATAAAAAAATTAATTCTCAAGGAAATTTGAACTCTATTGAAAAATAATCCTTGGATAAAAATAATCCTTCTCGTGCAGCGAACTTTATATAGATTGTTTGAGCGAAATGTTAAATGTAAATTTGATTATTAAGTGTGACTTAGTAACCACATTATTTGACAAAAATGGTAGATTAGAAATCGATTTGGAATTTCAATTAAAACACGATGAATTTGACGAAAATTAGAGAGAAATAAGAGGGTAACGAAATTAGCTTCCATTCTGAATTGGACGTAATGATTGTGAATGAAATTTTAAGTAGAATAGTTAGGTAAAATTTTAAGTTTAATTTAGAAATGAAATTAACTCAGAATTCAATCATGAATTTTAGTAAAATATTGAGTGAGAATGACTGTTAACATACGTTTGTGATATTCACCACCCATAAATTTTCAGTTTGAAATTAAACAGATACAATTTTAATTGAGTTACAATTCGAAACACGACGCCAACAACATTTTGAGTGAAATTTAAAATTAAAATTCAGAAAATGTTCCTGGATCCAACTTTATTTTGCATGTCACTTCCAATTAATTTGGAAAGTTAGTTTAGAAACTGATTAGCACATTATACTTGATTTTGAGGAAAATTTTGAGTATAAATCTGGTATTCCAAACTATATTTAAACAATTGAGTGAAATTTCAATTAGGAATTTAAAAATTTAAAAAAATGGTATTAGCATTCCAAATCAAATAAAATCTTTGGTGAAATTATATTGTGTTGGTATTGATTTACAACTCGAATTTTGGTTTTTCAAAATTTTGAGAGAAATATAAGTTTACAGAAACTAATTTGAATTGGATCAAAAAATTAAATTGGAAAAGAAAATAGTTTTAATGGATTCGAATAAAACCTTGGAAATTAGGTAAGTATCCAGATTAAAATAAGTTTAAAATTTCCATCTGGATTTGAATAATCTTTGAGTGACATTCTAATCCAAAATTGAGTTAAACTTCCAAACTGTAATAAAAACTTGAGTGAAATTTAGTTCCAATCTGTTTTCAAAGTTGAACGAAATGATAAATGAATTTTGAACATAAATCTACTCTAAATTGACCAAATGCTTCCGACAGTGAGGAAATTTATTAAGAGAACGAAATTCTTCATATTGCATGTGGGAAACACGTAAAATATTTAACGCACTTTATGTGACTGAGATTAGATTCTAAATCAAAACACAATTTCAACAAATTTTTTGTTCAAAAGTAAACATCAGGAATCAAGCAAAATTCTGAACGCTATTTGTTTGAAAATAGATATAATCGTATGTAGGAACTTACATTAGATATAGAATTTAAATTAAAACTTGAGTTTGGAATCCGGACTGCCTTTAATAACAGTTTGAGTGAATTTTAAAAATTTAGTTAAAATTATTGAAACAAAATTTTTATTTAGAATTGGGTAAATCAAGATTTGAACAAATTTTGGACTAAAAATTCAATTTCAATCCAATCGAGAGTTTGAGCAAAAATAAATTTGGATGCAATTTAATTAAAAAATATTTAAAAATTGAGTTTGACTTCCAAACTGAATTAACACAAAATTATCGTTGAAATTAAACTAGAAATTTTGTGATATTTTATTTACAAAATAAATAAAAATTCCAACCTAGACCCATAGATTTGTCTAAATGTGCTTGATTAGAAATTTGGAGTACAACTTCAGCTTTAGTTGCAAGTGAATTTAAGAAAAATTTGAGTGTTATTAAAAATGCATGATTTAAAACTCCAGGGGTTAAAAGCTTTGTTAAATTTGTATCAAAATTTTGAGCAAAAATCTCAGTAAGTATTGAAGTATTTGAATTTTTAGCAGTAATTGAATAGAATGTTGAGTAGAAATGAATTTGTATTGTCATTTGGACTTGAGCAAAAACATAACTGTAATTAGTTTTTAGTTTAAAAGTGGAGTTTGTATTTCGAATTGGATTGGCAAGAGAAAAATTATAGATTAAAATTTTATGTTTAGTGAGGGCAAAATTCTGAATGTGAATCTTTTAGTCTCAATCATCACGGTGTTCTTTTGAAGTAAGTAACGCTTACCAGTCCAAATTTTTAAGTGTTGAATGATTCCACATCCGAATCATTTTTGGGCTACTTGTCCAGCACTTCAAAACCAAGGAGTCCAACTTACTTTACAACCAAAAACTTAATACTTTCTTGTTAATGAGTGAATTGAAATCGTCTACATATTTTTTATTTTAGTCACATATTTTGCAATTTTAGTTACTATTTTAGGAACATATTTGTGAATTTTTAGAATCTAAAAATCCTAAGCCTAATTATTGTTTGAAACGTTAGGTTGTTTTTTGAGGGTCATAAAATTCAAGTAAATTTGAAATGGTAAAAATAAATCGACATTAAAGTATAATTACTGACTCGCTGGTTCTACCAGAAAATTATCACGCAAATTGAAGGAATTTTTACAGCACACTTTTCTTAAAAATAATCCACTTTGCTGTTCACATTATAATTTTAATACTGTATTTGTTAGTTGTTACGGATTCGGTGGCCAATATGTCTAATTTTCTCTAATGAAGTAATTTTATCAGATTCCTTAAGAATCTTACTGATTCGCTGGTTATCCATACAAAATCCCGTTAGCCATACAAAATATGTATCTCTTTAAGTACTTCCTCCATGATATCATAGTAATAAGTGACATATTATGATCATGTGTATGCGTTTGTTTTAGTTTACATATATTAATTTCGTGCCATTTCCTGCTTCAATATGCCTATGTCTGTTTTACTTTTTTGTACTCTATTTAGGTAAGCTTTTCAGACAACATACATAGTACCTTATTTTATGTTACTTATCACCAATTGGAAAACCTCACAAACAACAATTGATTAAAAAAAATTAATTTCGAATGACTTTTCATTGATGTGTCTTGTATAAATTGAAGTCTTGTCTCTCCTTACAAAACGTATTAAAATAAACATTTTCTTTTTAGATTGAAGAATAAAGCTTTTCAAAAAATAACAACAATATTTGATTAAGGCTTTGATAGAACAAAATCGACAAATATAAATAAAAAATACAAAAACAAAATTTCATTTTCACGATAATTTTACTGCAGCGAATTTAGAAAATTACTTTTGATTTTCTCAATTTTTCTTTATTGTATGGCTGTTATTATTTTGTGTTTCGTCCGAATTTTTTATTATTGTGATTACAGCAGAAAGCTTTTCGGTATATTACTATTTAAACAATGAAAGTTAAAAGGATAAGCAGTATAAAAACAAAATGGTAGTCAAATACCTATATCAGTAAACTTCCGTTCTTGAATTAATATTCGCAATTAAACAAGAAATTTTGCAATTTGTATCTATCGTCGTGAAGCTTAAGTAAAGAATGTTTCATTTTTATATTCAACTGCGGAAACATTTTGTTCTAATGAGCCAGAAATATAGCTGGCGGGGATATAACAAAAAAGGATACAATAATTTTCGGTTATTTGAGTATCTTTTGGGTTATCAATATTAGAATTAATGGCAAGCACCGTTAATTTTTTGTTGCTTAACAACGCTGACATAATGTTGTTTTAGTTACTTATGTGAAACATATATATTTTAGTTCATTAATTTTGTGAAAATCATTCCTTAGCTGCATTTAACATTTATCAATATTCTTTTATTGACAGTTCAAAAATAGTTTGCAGCATCGCTAATATTAGCAAAATTTAAAAAGAATATAAAAATCATTAAGAACCATTAACTTTAGAAATTAAATGTTTTTATTTTCTTGTTTAATTTAAATTTAAATGAATATAAAATTTTTTATAAGACGAACAAAAAGACAAAATATATACACGAGTATAAGAAAGGAAATCTATACAGAGCAAAACAAAAAATCAATCCAATCGTTTAAAGCTCTATTGTTTAAGAAAATTTTCATTTTCTCTCGTTCTATATAATTTCCTTTATGTTATTCGAGTACTTATATAATAGAAAATATTTTCCCAACCATTCTGCATTCTTTCAGCATATTTTTTTTTGGTTATACATACAATATTTAAAATGTCGATCAAAATTTAATTGAAGTATTGCGATTGAGATGAACGAATGGAATATAATTTAGTTGAATGATTTTTAATTGGAAAATTAGACGCTATATTGTTGTACAGAAGATTGTGGGCGAAACCGCTGAGAAGGTCTTATTATTAAATTACTATGGAAAAGGGAACATATGTTTACATATGGTTGATATATGCCACTATGGAACCCAAAAAAAATGAAACTAAGAATGGCGGAATACATAAATTATAAAGCGATTTTAGCATAAGCAACTAAAACGAAAGGAATATTAAGTCGGTTATTTGGTTCGATAATTTGTCAGACAAACGGAATAATATTGAATGGAATAATAACTCTTATAAGAGTCGGAAGCAACCTAACGTTCCAAATATGAAGTAAGTTTTTTGTATTTTTGGTCGCTGAATACGAGTTCATCGTTACTTTTGGTCTGAAACGCTTTGTAACGTCCCTAACCCCCAAAAAACCTCTTAAAAATGCATTTTTGTGTATTTAACGATTGCTTAAGTGATCACAAAATCCTAAAAATTGTTTATATTCATATATTTTTATTCGCTAGATCTACATTTGTGACTGAAACCCCACTACGTCGTTCTTAACCTAAAAATTATCTCTCAAATACCAGTTTTTTGAGCCTAATGATCGCTCAAAACATTAGCCATGAAAATGGCTTATTCTAATTCAGATTTAATAGTTTATTTTGTATCTGACCTCATTCTTGGCTAAAAATGAATTTTTTTATTTCTAACCTCAAAAACACCAAAATTGAATCAAGAAGCACTTTTATGTGCTCAGAACTCCTCTAATTAAACTCCGTCGTGGAAGAGTGACTAAATTTGCCTGCTTGGTAACCCTTAAAAGTGGACTTGCATTACGTCCTAATCTAAACAATAGTTAATGATAAGATACTAATTCTCTTAAAATTTAAAGTTGATCACACTTTTAGTTCAGGAGATAAGAGATGTGTGTTTCCTTTCGCCTCTCACGATTTGGTGATTAAAACTCTTGTGTGAAGTTTCATTGATATTTTTTTTATTTATTTCTATAAAATTATCCAACTATAATTACCAGTAAATGAAAAATTAAAAATAAAAATTGAAAAAACGCCGCAAATTTATCTAAAATGTCTTCGTTAAAATTGTTTCCTCCCAAAGCAAGTTGTTGCATGCTCAAAAAACAAACAACTTCAAAAATATTTTGAGTGAATATTTGATTTTGTAATTATTGTTCCGCCGCCCCGGTGGCACAGTGGCTAGCATGCTTGCTTTAAGTTCCGGAGGTCCCGGTTTCGATTCCCGGCGGGTGATGAAAAAATCATGGCTGGTTAAGGGTAGGATCAATGAATTAATCACTCATTATCCGTTAAAAAATTATTACGAACCTTCATAATGAAGCGGCCAAATCTCTCTATGGGATGTCGCGCTAGTGGAAAAAAAAAATTATTGTTCAGGAGTTTTTATAACATTTCGACAGTTTCTATGTGGCCATTCTCGTACTTTTATAGCAGTGTTTAGCAGGGCCGGCTTTTGGGTCACTAGCGCCCCGATGCAAAACTTAATTAAAGCGCCCCTATCTGCGAGGGTGTCTTTTAACGAGGGTGGGCTTTTCTTTTTCGATTTTCTGCACCGGATAATTTTTTCTTTGATTCCATAGTCTAATAAAACCATAAAATAAACGAAACTACAAAACTTAAAACTTTTACTGCAAATTTTTATTTTGATTTCCTCACCGCACACTGCACATTACACAATAAATTATTATTTTTTAAATATTTACTTAAGTAATTATGCACATCCGCTCGAAACGCGATATTTCAAAACGCGATATGGTACAAAACGCGATATTTTAAAATTATAATTTAAAAATAATAATAACTAGGGAGCGCCCCGAAATCTTGCATTACAAAATCATGCAAGTACAAAATCTTGCATTTTTTTAAAATCATGCAAATCAAAATCTTGCCAACCCAAAATCTTGCAGTTACAAAATCTTGCAAGTACAAAATCTTGCAAGTACAAAATCTTGCAAATACAAAATCTTGCAAATACAATATCTTGCATTTAAAAAACTTAACTAACAAAATATTCTGGATAAAGAAGCTTCATTTTCCAGAATTTAAATTTTCGTTTCTGATTAATGAAGATTTAATATTAAAATTAAAATGGAAATCTCCATTTTCCAGAATATCTCAACATAATATTCTGGTTAAGAATATTTAATCCTGGACATTTGATTTTTGATATCTCAAGCAAAATTCTACTGTATAATTATCATTATACAGTAGAATTTTGTCAATGCGATTTGTTATCTTGCATAACAATTTTCCGTACATTTATAGAATCTATTAAATTAATTTCCTTCGGCTAATTATAGACCAATTTTTAACTTTTTTAAAATTAAAGTTTTATTTATTTTCCCAAATTTTCGATGGTTCGTATCATTTTCAAGGGTAATTATAAATATTTTATAAAATTGTTCTTATTTTTTTTGCAACACACTAATTTTCTCCTTTACAAAAAAAAAAAAAACATTCAAAAATTTTTTTCTGACGAATGGAAAAAACATTTTATTTTACAAACGTCCTTGACCTGTCTACTTAATCTATTATTTTCTTGTCAAGGACGTTTGTAAAATAAAATGTTTTTTCCATTCGTCAGAAAAAATTTTTTGAAGGTTTTTTTTTTGTAAAGGAGAAAATTAGTGTGTTGCAAAAAAAATAAGAACAATTTTATAAAATATTTATAATTACCCTTGAAAATGATGCGAACCTCGAAAATTTGGGAAAATAAATAAAACTTTAATTTTAAAAAAGTTAAAAATTGGTCTATAATTAGCCGAAGGAAATTAATTTAATAAATACAAGAAGACCAACGAACAAGAGTAATAATTTATAGAATCGCGCGCGATTCTATAAATGTACAGGAAATTGTTATGCAAGATTTTGTAATGCAAAATAATCAAATAGGCTTTGACTTTCGCGTAAACTAGACTTTTTTGTTTGTGTAAAATTAATATTTCTAAATTAATTGTATTTTTTTACAAATCCTTCTTTACAATAAGCTGTTGTGATTTACCGACAGGGAAAACCAGCAAAGGTCGACAATTGCCATCTTTTTGAAGAACGAGAAATCCAAATGCAAGAAATCGATATGAAGATTGGGGCTGCCAAATGGAATTGAACGGCTGAACTGTGATCCTGGCACTAAACAAGCTGTATTTGTTATATTACTTGATCCAATTCTTGTACATCTCTGTTGTAAATGAGCCCCTGCTCAAAACAGAATGTATCAAAACTTGTATCAAAAGTATGTATTTAAATTTGATGTTCTTCGATAATAATAATAATAAACCCTCAGATTTTGTAATGCAAGATTTTGAAATGCAAGATTTTGTACTTGCAAGATTTTGTAATGCAAGATTTTGTAATGCAAGATTTTGTAATGCAAGATTAAGGGCTAACCCTAATAACTATTAATCATTCTTCATTTAATAAAATTTTCCTTCACCATTATGATGAAATTGAACATGTACGTATTTTTTACTATATCGTGTTTTGTACCACATCGCGTTTTGTACCATATCGCGTTTTAAAATATCGCGTTTTGAAATATCGTGTTTTGTCAAATCGCGTTTTAAAATATCATGCGACCCGTAATTAGGTTAACCCCACGATACAATTTGTTACCCGTTTCCATGAAAGAGGTTGAGTTAGGTTGGATTGAAATTAGGTTTTCGTTAAATTTCAAAATGGCGTCGATCGTTTCCATGGAAGTGAGTTAGGTTGAGTTGAAACTTTTACAGCCAGTTATTTTAATATATAAATACACCTAGGACTTTTGTTCTTAATTGTTTGTCAATATGCTTGTTGTCTTTAATTATTGTAATATTTTTTATGGTGGTAATAATGAAAATCCTTAATATATATTCGCCTTGCCATTTTGAATTTCAATTCTACTCAACTCAGGAATTTTCGTTGAGTTCGAATTAATTTAACGAAAATCCAACTCAACCGCGTTTCCATGAATGCTAACCTAGGTTCAACCTACGTTGAACTCTACATGTTCCAAAGTAATATTTTGATCAACCCAACATACATATACTATTTTCAACTCAATACACCTAATTAAACCCAACGAAACTTGGTTTTGTGTGTTTATTATGGTTTTGGTCGAAATATTACTTTTGCAACTATAAAAAACATTTGTGTAAATATTTTGGCGCCCTTTTTAAAAGCGCCCGGATGTTTTGCATCTCTTGAATCCACTGTAGAGCCGGCCCTGGTGTTTAGGATCATTGTCCTGGTAGAAATGATAATTGTACGCAATAATCCAAGTTTGACAGCACATTTTTCTTTTAAAATATTTAGATACATCATTCTATCCATAGTGCCGTATATTAAATGCCAACTCCCTACACCAGCAGCTGACATGCATCCCGATACCATTACACTACCGCCGCTAAATTTGGTGGTCCCATGCATATTTTTTTTCTCGACAATCTTAGATGCCCCTCACTTTCGTAAATATAATATTTACTTTCATCACTGAAAACCACGTTTTTCCATAATTCGAAATCCTTATGGGATGGTACTCTTTGACAAATTGTTTTCGAGTAGGTTCATTTTTTTTTTCGATACAATCGGCTTTCTTAAGACAATTCTACCATGTAAATCAGGTTTTCTCAATGTTTTACGTATTTTACATTTTCGTAATGATCAGAAAATTGAGGTACCAACACAATAAATAACCGCAAGCTACAAATATTTTGAAAAAACAAATGGACGATTTTGACTGGGATGTATTTTAACATACCTTTACGCAACGAGACAAATTTAAGTAAATGTATGTGTTACTTTTCAAATGTGTATGTAGTCACCTTTCCAAGAGCAACTGCTTCTTATATCAATTTTGCTGTTTTTGACGTTAGAAATAAAATAATAAAAATACGTTTTTAGACAAGAATGAGCTCAGAGTTAAAAAAGAATTAGAATAAGCCATTTTCATGATTATGATGATGATTTGAACGATCGTTAGGCAGAAAAAAATGCATTTTGAGGTTTTTTTAAGCTTAGGAACGACGTGGTGCGTTGTCCGTCACAAATAAGAATATATATAGAACTAGCAAATAAAAATATATACAGATAAGCTGTTTTTATGATTTTTAGACGACTTTGAGCGATCGTTAAGTACACAAAAATGCATTTCTAAGAGGTTTTTTGAGGATAGGGACGATACAAAGCGTGTTCAGCAAAAAGTGATGTTGACTTCGTATTCAGCGACCAAAAATACAATAAGGTAAACTTGCCTCATTATTTTATTATGACTTGAGCCTCGTTAAATACAAAAAACTCGTTTTTCTGATTTTTTTTTTTAGCTTAGGAACGACACAAAGCATTGTTAGCCTAAAGTGATGTTGGATTCGTAATAAGTGGCCAAAAATACTTAGTTATAATCTTTTCCCATAATTTTAGTTTCACTTGAGCGAGCGTAATCTTGATAAGACTGCAATTTCTGGGGTGGTCGTCGCCTTGTAGCCGCCATATTGGTCCGCCCTCATGCTTTTTCAAAAGAGAAATTAGACATAATGAAGCCCATTAGTGCCCAAATATACCTTAAAAAACTAATAATTTTTGAGCAGAGGAGGGTCTCGGAACAGTTGTTTTTGTCTCAAACGGTTTCTGATTCATACCTAATCAAGGAGAATTACATTCAAACAATCCAATTTTGTTTATAAACAATATGTTAAATTAAATATTTATTATCAAAGTTTTATTGCTTGAATCATAATTGCGGCTTTCAATATAAACATAAAAGTGTTTATCAATAAACTATTGGAGTTTAGGCGAAAATTTTTAAATTTTGAAACTAGAACAAGGGAGTTTCGAAACATACTTGATGAGTTTTTGATTTAAATGCTTTATTATTTGTCATAAGTTTGAAAGTTTAAAATCAATAAAAATATTAGAGTTTTGTATTAATATTTAAGACATCAGAATTGTATAACAAGGCAAATCAAGTTTTGGAGCTGTATCGAAATCTATATATGTAGATAGATACTTAGATGAGCTTAGAATAAAAATAAATTTTGTTGTAATTTTTTTATGATTGTTGTAAATTAACAAATTACGTAAAAAAAAAAAATTATTATAAAATTCACAATTCTAACAAACATTAACCAAAAAAGCAATATATGTATTGTTAAATTAGGGTGTTTGATTTAATTAAAAAAGGAGATGACGTAACAAATAAAAAAGCTAATTTTAGGTCCTATTACCTTAACGGTATCATGAAATCCTTAATTATTTATTTGTTACGAAACTGGAATTTGTTTTTATTGTATATAATTTATAATCGATGATAAAAATGAAAACTTAACTCTAACTATAATCCGATATATCTCGATGATAATTGGGATGATAACCGATTAGAAAAGCGTCAAGAAAAACATTAAATAGTTAGTATGTAGCTTAATAGGCCTCCTATTTGATGTTTGCACGATAAGGTAAATTGAATGATAAATGGCTCTATTATACGCTTATTTTACAGAGTGCAGAAGGTCAAAATTTTATTATTATGTACGTGTACACAAAAAAAAAAAAAAAAATTCTGAACGGAAATGTAACTTTATATATTGTGATGAGGTGGAGGTACATTTCCGGCTAGCATAAGAAGCACAAAAAAAAAATAATAAAACCCCAATAGGAAATCTAATTAAATTTGAAATAAAATAATACATAAAAACAAACGAACTTTTGAACTTGAGGACGTCGATCAAATTTTCAAGAGTATTTGAATAATAAATTATATTTTATTTTACAATGGGATGAACATACAAGGGGTGTGTATATTATATTGGCAAGATACATATATTTACATTGTTTAACAAAGGTCTCTTGTTATTTATGTACCAATATATAAATATTTTTTTGTTGTTGCTACTATATTGATCATCTTAGTAAATTTACACAATCAATTGAATAACAATAGATTTCATTTTTCCTGCGGTGTATAGGGATAATATTTTTGTCCCTCGTTTAACATTATCAGGATTTAGAAAATAAAAAGTATAACCTAAATAAACAAGATATACATAAAACGAGAAAACCTTAAACTATAATTCATTACTTTCATTTATTTTTATTTTTTCATTGTATGACTAACACACAGTAAAAGCTGTCTAAGATAATATTACTGTAGCTGTAACCATCCGCAACTATAATCCCTCTGTCATGTGAATCTCTTTTTTTTTTTTGTTGGATTTTGTAAGTTTGTTACAATTATTATTATTGTTGTTCTTTTTTTTGTGTGTGTGTGTTGCCTAACATTTTTATATCTAGTCTCAAAACTATACTTTATAGTTTACAGTTTAACATGGAGTGCAGAGAGAATTTATATACATACGAATAATACAGTGTTAAGTGTGTTAGATATACAAAAATTTAAATAAAATGTCATAAATCTTTCTAATATTTTTTCCATTCAATTGAATATAAATTTATGCTATCTTTCTATGCTGATTTTTTTTTTTTTTTTTTTGTTTTGTCTTCTTTTCCGAACTTTTTTATTTTGCTGTTCTGAATCAAAATCAGCATCAACGAGAAATTGTGTTTTTTTGTTGCCAGTGTACAGTACACCATTCGAATTTCGAATAATAAACACAATTTTTTTTTTTTTTTTTTTGGGGTTGGTATTGTAGGGTGTGTGATTGTGTATTGTTACATAAATAAAACAGTATGAAAAAATGAGCTTTTCGTCCGGAAAACGAGGAAAATATTTTTGTTAACAAATAATAGTAGATAATAACAAGAAAAAGAAGAAGAAAACGAGGAATAAATAAAATTATGATGAAAATTTGATGATGATGATTATTATTATTATCAGTATTACGATTATATATATATGTATATGTGGTGGTGTTGATGGTGGTCATGATAAAATTTGTATATAAAATTGGGTGTGAAAATGTTTTTTTTTTGTTTGTAATATTTTATAATTTCCTTTTATATATTTAATACATCCATCCCCGAGATACATACTCACACAATAAGTGTATACGTGTTAGGGGAAATGTGCTTCTGTTTTTCCGTTAAAACAATTGTTTTATTTATTGTTATTATTCGTTGGCACAAAATGAAAATACTATACAGAATGGAATATGAATGTACGTACGTACGTATAAAAGCCAGAACAACAGAAGATATATTGAAAAAGTTTGCATAATTTATTAAATATATATAAAAGTTGCGTGGATAATTTTAACATGTACACAAAAAATAAAATTTGGGTTTTAAAAATGTGAAATATTTTGATAATTTAAAGATATACATTTTATGTACATCTATAACACTTAGTTATTTTTTGTAATAAGTTTAAAACAGCAAAATAAAAAATAAGACTTTTGTATAATTATGCGATTAAATTAATCCAACTAGATTTAGAGATAAGAGTACAAAATGTAGTATACGTTTATAAACAAAAATGCGGGGATTTGCCCGAGTTATTTATAATTATAGTACATACAACGCAATATTTTATATTATTTTTAATTGATATATTTTGAATAAGTATCTTCCTTTTGTGAAATTTTTGTTATTTTTTATTTTCGATTCAAAATCGATTTCGTTAACAAACAGCATCTTCAGTTGAAGCAATACTCATTGAATTGAAACTTTATTATTATTTATTTATTTTCTTAAATTTCCTTGTGATTTACATTGCTTTGATTTTAATTTCTACTAACCTTAATAGGTTTTTTATGGCTTTATTTAATTTTTAAACGTCTGGTGTTATAAAGGATTTAAATAGTACAACACGTTAAATTATAACTTATGTATATGGTAGTAAATTTGTTCCGGGTGATAATCTGCAGGTAAATGTAAATTGTTCTATAAAATTTGGCCATTTAAATGTCCGTAGTTTGATTAAAATTTTTAATGAAATTACTATTATGTTAGAGTTATACAAATTTGATTTTCTTGCTTTAACTGAAACACTTCCTAGCAGTAATATTACAAACAAGTCGCTCCTTATCAATAGTTATAAACTAATACGTTTGATCGTATTAATAATACGTGATGGGGTGGTGTTGGTATTTATTTTCGGCCTACTTTGGGGGTCAGAAAACTGTTCTCGGATGTCTTTGTTAAGGTTGAAGTTTTGGCATCTGAACTTATCGGGCGATTTAGCAAAATTCTTATTTTAGTTATTTATAACCCGATGATGTTAATAATTTATAAAAAAAAATTTCAGAATATTTGTCACAGTATGAACAAATTATTTGCTTGAGTTTATATAATTTATTTTATTTGCCGTATGAACCGGCTAGATTGGATAGCAGCATATTGTATTTGATAATTTTGTATGAGGCTAATAAGCATAATATTATTCCTTTTGGATAGCTTGCTATTCCTGCTATTTTTGATCATGACTTGATTTTTGCCTGCTATAAGTTCAGTCGTATCAGAGATAAAATTTATTATATGTACTGTTGATCCTGATTATAAAGCAATCAATCATGAGTATTTTATAAGTTGTTTCTTTTCGTTAGACTGGGTAATTCTTTATTTTTATCCTGATGTCCTGAATGATATATTTAAAGAATTCAATTCAAATTTCTTAAAATTAGATACTATTTGTGTGCCTCGTGAAACTAGAATAAATAAATGTCCCAGTACTTCGTGGTTAAATGCACATATTTTGAGTTGAATGCAACGTAGAGATTTGGGTTACAAAAAATATAAAAGATTTGGATTAGTGATCGATTTTGAATAATTTAAATATTTTAAAAATAAAACATATATTTTATTATGGAAATTTGCACAACCCTAAAACAACGTCAAGCAATTTAAAAAAAACTTAGTATTTCGTGTAAGTCGACTGAATCAGTCATTGACTTTTTTGCGGATTAAATTTTGGCAGGAATCAGTAAACTTAACGAATCCTTAAGTGTTTTTCCATTATCCGATTTTGATTTTATTAGTTCTGGCAGTTATGCTTCTTTTTTTTATTGTATTGAACGAAATTCGTACAGTTAAGTTGGATTCGATGACATTTTACATGGTAGACTTCAAAGTAGTAAAATTATTTATTGATTTGTTTCTGCCCCAAATCATATTTATCGTTAACCAATTCCCCTACCTAAAAAGGACTGATTTCTAATATTGGTGATATTCGCCCAATTAGTATTTTGTCTGCCCTATACAAGGTCCTAGAAAAAATTATACAACATCATATTCTTGAGCACCTCAATAGCTTTGATTATCTATGCAAACTCCAATCTGGATACAAATCTGGCCATAGTACTACTACTGCACTTATGAATATTGGTGAATATCTGTCTGCTATTTTAGACAAAGGTAATTCATTTACAAGTTTAGTCCTATTAGACTTTTCTAAAGCGTTTGATTGTTTTAATCATATCATATCCTATTGTTTCAAAAGTTAAAGTTATATTACAAGTTTTCCAATTCTGCTATTTTGTTGCTTCATTCTTATTTGAGTGATCGTAAACAATTCGTAAAGCTTGGTGAGATCTTTCTGGCATAAGTAATGTAATCGCTGGGGTACCTCAACGATCAATTTTATGCCCTTTACTCTTGGAATTTAGAAAGAAGTACAATCATCTGAAAGCCATAAATACTTTTCCTCTTACGCTGGCCACATGTTTGCTAAATTTGAGCTTTTCTGATATGCTAATTCTAAGATATTTTACCATCCCGACCCTATTTATGATGTGGCTATTAATCTGCACTGGACTACCTTTTTTGAATTTGTTTTGATAATTCGGGTGTGTGGATGGAAAAAAAACAATTGGGTTTTAGACAGAAATGTTCCCGCGATCAAATGTATGCGAGAATATAGAATTTTCTCTTGGATTTCAGATACGCAAATATATACGGACTACCCCAATATTTATAGTTGATGAACTTTGACGTAATACTAAACGTATTTATAGGAATTGCTCACCGGACTCCTTTATTGGGTGATACGATGTAGGCCTAATTTAACTAGATATTGACCAACTTTTAGAATTTTCTCTTGGTTTTCAGATACGCAAATAGAGAACAACAAATTCCTCCTTTTCCAAAATATTTTTAAAGAACTTCTCTCAATTTTTTACTAGCTCAATAATACTAGCCGCCATTTTTTTTATTTAGGAGAAATTTAGGATAAATCACATGCATATTGGAAATAGATTTTTTGGAGGAGAAATCGAAATTGTTCCTCTGGGATCATTGATTCTATGGACGTCCATAGCCTATCGACAGCAATCCTTTCCACGATCTTGCTTATTGAGCTTAATAGGCTGATGGGTCTGGTATTTTCTGGCGTGAATGGATTCCCTAGTTTTAGAAGGGCCAGTATCTTTGATAACTTCCAAATGTCTGGGAAATAACTGAACTCTAGCATTGCATTGGTTATTTTTGAAATAACGTCAGTGGCTGAGCGAGGGATATGTTTTAAGATTTTATTGTAAATGCCATCCACACCCGGAGATTTTCTAATTTTTAGTCGCTTGATGTTTGAACTGATCTGGGAATTGACATAGGAGGTGGGTGGGAAGAAGTGAATGATTCTATCTGTTGAGTTTCAGGAGCATGATTTCCTGCTGGTTTTTTGAAAATGTCCTTGTAATACTCAGCTACACGCTATTAGCTATAATAACACGGTCCACAATGGTTCCCTCAGCTCTCTCCAGTACAATGCTTCTAACAGATCTGACCGACTTTATCCTTTATATTTCTCTGAATAGGTTCAAATTATCCGGCATTAAATTTTTAAGCCTGTCCTCGAACAACCTTTGATAGTGTTCATTCATTTTGCAATGAATGGTTCTTGTTAGCCTATCCACCAAGGAGCTGGAGAGCAGAAGCGGAAACTTGCGATGCAGGTTCCTAGTTCTGTTTCTGACTCTAATCATCTCCACTAAACCTGCGGGCAGGATTACATGATTGAAACTTACCTAGTACAGAGATATCCATAGCATTTTTTAGAGCGCCCGTGAACTCATTGACGCACTTGTTAATTTCTAATGTAGACTTTATTGAGACATTTAGGATTTTTACAGACCTTATATGCATCTGGTGTCTGAATAAGAGCCAGTCTGCTTTGCAAAAATCAAGAATGGTGGCAAATGGTCAGAGCAAAAGTCACAGATGAATTTAATGGTTAAGGGTGTTTTGTTTGTTGAGATGGCTAAGTTCAGAAAAGCATTTCCCCTTCTAAATGCATTAGCGGCGAAAATTTGCGTGTTATTGCCTTCGCAATATTTCATGAGATTTTTGCCGCTCAGGTTTTAATCCAAGCAGTTCCATAACACGTTATGGGCATTGAAATCCCCAGTGATAATCACTCTGTTGCTCAGATTAAACAAATTACGTTGTCTAGCGGCCTGCTGATTCCCGTAAAAGGTATAACTATGTCATCTACATACCTGCGCCAATATTAGATTTTGTTATAGAATTTATTTCGGCTGTTCGAAATATATGTATATTCAAAGTGATTTAAGAAAATATTTGCCAATGTCCCGGAAAGTGAGCTACCATGGATTTGACTATCCCCCTTCGTAAAATGAATCGCTTCAAACAAGAAATAAATAATTCCGAGGTCAAATCACTCACGATGTCCAAGTGTATAGCCTTGGTTGCGAAACAAATAAAAGCTTCAACAAAAACGTTTGAAGCGTTGGATTTCCTGATATACTTATTTTTAATCAAGAATGTGCCGCAGAAGTCTACTCCAGTTATGTTAAACGGCATCGATGGTGTAATCCTCTCTTGTGGTAGATCACCCATAATTTGTTGCAGTTAGACTTGGTTGGCCTGAGCACATACCACGCAGTTTGGAACTATCTGCTTGGCTTTGCTTGACCATTAATGGGCCAGTATTTCTGTCTAACCAATGATAATAAAAGTTGTCATCCAGCGTGCAAATTTTGGTCATGTTCATGTCTAAACAATAACCTTATAAAATTTGATTTGGATGGTAAAAGTATGTTTAACGTCATATGCTAAATCGAATTTAGACAACCGACCACCAACCCTGCTCAATGAATGAGAATCCAGAAATGGGTACAGCTGTTTTACTGTACTATTATTAGGCAGCGAATTTCCTTGTCTGAAACATATAATTTCTGTTTTCAGATTGGACGATTTTGCATAGTTGTTCTAGTGCACCAACCGTTTCCGTGACTGCCAGTGGCCCTACAATTTTAATGTTCGCCTTTTTAACATTATTAATGAGTCGTAGACAAAACGCAGTGACCCGAATTAATTTTTGAATGAACTATATTTTGATAGTAAATCGAACTGTGCAGTATCTGTCGATACATTTTTGAAATAACGGCAATAAATGCGTACCGGTACTTTATGAATTTGAAGTACAATGAACAATAATTCTTGTTGCACGGCAGGGCCGGTAAACAGTATGTTATTTAATGACAAGTTGTTCGATGTCTTGGCCGACGCATCGAACACCACTCGTAATTTCGTGCTCGAACCTCCAGTGCTTCAAGACGGCGTAGTGTGGCAAAAACTATGTGTGTCCCGATTGATTCGGGACACAGTTTTGAGTATTTCGAAAAATACCTCTGCTCCTGATAGTGCTTCCATTGGTCTTGAAATGTAAAAGCTGGGATCAGCCAATGCCCGATTTGACGGTATATTTTACGATGAAATATTTAAACTCGTTTTGGCAATGATCCAGATATTTGCGGAACAACTAGGAAGTTCAACCATTTGGTATAAGGGGTTGAACGAGATCTGATTTTTGTTGAAATACCATAGGATATTAATGTTTTTGTTTGATTGATACCACTTATTGTCAAATCACCTATGTTAGTCTTCTCAATGCCAAGTTTATTTGCTAGTGATGTAACAATAAAGTGAGACTGACTCACTACCTGAATCCAAAAGTACTCGGCAATTATTATAGGTACCTGTCTTGTCTTGAAGCTGTATTATTGCTGTAGACTTCAGTATTTCTGTAAATGTCTGCTTTTTCTGCATATTTGTAGCTGCGTGGATATTTTGCATATCTTGGATACTAGAAACAGACTATTCAACTGTATTATTCCGCATTGAATCGTGTGCCATATAGAATTACAAACTAGACAGCCAATCGTTTTACATGCATCCATAGCGTGTGACTTTCCTAGATAGTTAATGCAAACTTTAAAATTCCTTACTTTTTGTAAACGCTCGATGGGTGATAATTTGAAATAGGATTGATACATAAATAAAGGATGATACATATTTAAACATTTAATAAAACATAAGAATTAATCTTTATAATTAAAAAATAATTTTAAAACCAAAAACAAATTTTAAAAATTTTTAAATTCCTGATCGTCGTAAATTTGAAACTGAGAATGGATTCAACCGACTTTAACAATAATAACGTCGAATTACAGTTTGTTGAAATATAATTAACAAACTATATCAAAAAATTTTCAAAATTAAAATGAAATCTAAAAAAATACAAAACTGATACTGAATTCGTAATTTTATGTAACTACGTAACTTGTGCTAGTTGCTGGTAGATGGCGTCACTATTAGCATGCTGATAGTTTAGCTTTCATTTTGATGGTTGTTTTTATAGCCAATATATTTTATATTCGATTATGAAAATCTCATGTGGGTTCCAATGTTGTTTTACTTGTAGAAAAAATGCGCCTTACAGATTCACAAAAATAATATGTATGAACACTGGAAACTGATCGTTTTTTTATCAATTTGTAGCCAAACCACGATGAACCACACGCATCAAAATTGTAGGTTATGTGTTTACTCCCGTGTCAGATTGTAATTATTTACTGTATATGCGTAGTCAAACGTGTGCCCGATGATAACAAAAACCTGATCCTGCTCGTTAGGACCAAATGTTGCGATGCGATGTGGACTGTATTTCTTGTTAATAAAACTAATTTTGTTTTATTATTTTTGTACACCTTTTATTTTCTAAGAGAATATCGAGTATATTAACCATAATGACTAGTTTCGTTTTTTTAACTTTCTTTTGTTTTACTACTAACTACTACTCACTTCACTCTGTCGTTTGTTTTATCGAACAGGGTGACATTCAATAATAAAAGATTTTAAGAATTTAAAAACTACGGTTAAACAACCCGAAAGGTATAATGTGAAAAATTTTTATTTTTTATTTTCGGTTTCAAATCTGACAGAAAATTTATTAGTGACTCAACTATAGTAGTACATTTTTTTGTTTTCATTTGTTGCTTTTAGGTATTTCAAAAATAGCACGTTTTCTTATCTTTAGGGTTAAACCACATACATTATCACTTAGTCAGCTTTATTGAAAAGTGATGATTTCTAACAAAAGCAATTTTTTGCTGTCATTTTCGTCGTTATAATAGCGATTATTATTATTTTTTATTTTTTTCAAAAATAGCGTATAGTGGAATAATATAATAAAACCAAAATATTGCCATCGTTATCTGTTCATTCGCACATTAAGTTGAAATCAATGAATATGGAGATAATACGGTGAACAATCAATTTATTACAACGAGCTTTTTACAAATATAATGATAATGTCCATACTTTACGTAGGTATTCATACTTTAAATTTAAATCTTATTAAAAATTGTATAAAGGAAATATGTACCTACGTATTTTCATCTAATTGGCTACCATTCCTTTTGTTTTAAATCGACATGAGTACCAAAAAACGTGAAATTACATTGAACTAACACAACGTATTAAAATTTAAAAGTAATTCATTTAGAGTTTTTTTTTTCATTTCATTGTGCAATAAAAGAACATAGAAAACAATAAAATGAAAATTTTAGAATTTTTTTAACTTTCCGGTTTTAGTATATCCATTGTCGAAAAATATGAGAATGACAAAAGGAATACGGAAAAACGGCAATATTGTTGTACATATTTAACAAAAATACTACACACAATTTTGTATATTGTGTTCTTGTTAAAATTAAAAGCTTAAATTAGAAAGATAAAGGCACTATAAAATAGAAGAATTTCTACTTATTGTAAAAAATGTATTTTCATGCTTTTATTTTTACGTTTTTGTTTTTTATTTAATTTTCTTTAAGCTTTTTATTCGTTTTTGTTTTTTTTTATTTTTATTTTTTGCTCTAATTTTAAAAATAGCGCATAGCTCTCTATATATAGATCTCTTAGATAGATATATTTTTATGACAGACTTTTTATTACATGATTTTCATGATTTTTTTTTTTACTGTTTTTGAACATAATATTCTTCCTCCGTATTTGGTTCAAGAACAATGAGAAGAAATTATTAAAGAAAATGACAAAAAAAAATGTAATAATAATAATAATATATGATATACGATACGAGTATGTATAATATGGAGAAAAATGAACGGTAAAGTAGATATAAATAAAAATAATTCGTTGTTTTCCGGTTTTTCATTTTTTAAGTAATACACAATTTTTCTTCTTTAAAAATGGATTATTTGCTATTCAAGTGGGGTACTGTACGAACAGAAAAAAAACAGATAATAGAGAAAATTCTTTATAAATCAATCCATTGAGAGTTGTTGAGAAATTTGTTTGCTCTATATAATATTTGAAAATTTTTATTTTCTTTAGTTTCGGTTTCAATAATTTTTATAAGATCTGTTGTTTAGAATTTTAAATGAAATATAAAAAAAATCGTATGAAGAATATCATCAACCCTTCCACAAAGCAAGCAGCAAGCTTCACGTTATACATATTATACCATGATTTTACTATTGAGCAAACCAACTGTCCAACTTCTAAATGTAATTTTATATATTTCCCCTTCACAAAACAAAGGAGTAAACCTTTTCCAAAAGATTCTCTTAGTAATTCGTGATATTTAGATTTTAGATTTAGATTTGTTTATTAGTCAAAATTTAATAAATTATGTACATGTTTCCATATGAATAATTACATGTTTTGTGGTCAGTCCCTTTTTTCTTGTTTTGTGCTCTTATCTTTTGCTCTACTAAACTAAACAAAAGTACAATCAATTTGCTCATAATGAATTTATTATGTTCCAAGTGCACGAAAATCATCAATGAAAATCGTTTTTCAACGTGTTTTTGCTGCAAAAAGTATTTCCACTCCAAATGCTGAGGAATTTGCAGTTCAAATATATAAAGCTGTGTTCGAAAACTGATGGAAATATCAAATATATTTGTAATACATGCAAGAATTTGAACTTTAACATTAATGAGAAGGTCACGTTGTTAACGGATGAAATGCAACGAATTACTACGAAATTTTCTAAATTTTTGGAAACTTTAATGGTGTCATATCACAAATGATAAACATGAAAATTAATGTATCGCTGTTCAACACTCGCTTGACTCCTCAAACAACGGTGGAAGATGTTGTAAATTTTATCAAAAAGGAAACGGATTCTGATTGCAATATTGGATGTTTGGACGTCACGCTGGTGAAATGGCTAAGTAACTATGTAGCGTATAGATCATTTAACGTGGATATACCGTATAATCTCCACGACGAGATATTTACATCAAGCTCTTGGCCTGTAGGAGTGTATATTAAACCGTTTATCAAAATGATAAGCAATTTGTCAAAAAACCGGGTTGCAACTCTAAATCCAGATGGAAACTAACACATTATTTCGTATCATTTTTTAAAATCGTTATGCAGTTTAGATCAATTTTTTCTTATTTGCTGGATATTTGGAAAGAATGTATAAACTTCATTGAGATGGGAATGGTTGGTGATTCATTTAACTCGGTAAAACTGAAATCCGATATAATAGTTCTATCGCAATTGAATACCTCAATATACGCAGTATAATTAAGCATTACGATGAATTATGTCTTCTTTTAAAAAAAAAATGGATCTTGATGTACTTTGCATTTCTGAGTCGTGGTTGCATGGTAGAATTTCTGATACGATGATTTATATTTCGGGGTACAATGGTTTGAGGTTTGATCGGCCTGCTGATCGTTGAGGAGGCATGTGTTTGTACTACCGATCTACTTTGAAGGTAAAGCAAAGCAATATTGCACCAATAGGAAGAGTTGATCTGGTTATAGCTGACATTTATTGTTGTTCAGGTAAACTATTTATTGATACATTTTATATAACTCCACCGGTCAATGCGAATGAATTTTCTGATCTACTGATTAATATTCTTTTAGATTTGGAAACAATGTATGCTAAATACATCATATTAGCTGATTTTAACTAACTTAATTGATCGGTCCAAAATTTTACATCAAGTATTGAGAAATTTAGATCTATTTTACATCCCATTCAATCCGACAAGAGGTACTAGTTTAATTGATTTAATTATTACTTCTTAAGGATAAAAATCGCGTATTTTACAACATGGGCAGCCATGGATATCCGACCACGATCTCGTTTTTATGCAATACCAATTTAAATATATACGTGAAAAGCCTGAACTTGCATATGTTAAAAATTTATCAAGGGTTGACGAGAACAAATTTCAGAATTTATTAACCCAATTAAATCGGGACCTTATGTTATGTACTGCTAATATTGACGAACAAATCAGTATTTTTAAACTGTCATTATTTGTTTTCCACTTGTCTACCTTTAAAAAAGGTTGTTATTAAATGTGATTCTGCACCTTGGTTAACAAGTGAAATATTACAACTCATGCATCAAAGACAAATAATGTACAAGAAATGGAAACGAACACTGAGATCTTTGTTCTTATCGCGCTACAATAACCTTAAAAAATTAATTGTAGTTCAAATACCAGAAGCTAAACGAAAATATTATTTTGGAAATTTAAAATCATTTTCAAACAAAAAGACTTGGAATACATTAAAGCACGTTGGTATTCAAGGGAGCAATAAGTCGAATAATATTTCCAGTTATTCTATTGATTCAATAAAAACGCATTTCTTAACCAAGCCAGTTAAACAAAATCAATTTTCCATTGCCTGATAGTAAATTCTATTTACATTATAAATCAACTCAACTATTTACATTTCACTGTATTGTCCCAAATGATATTGCTTTAGCCATAAATTACATTAGATCTAACTCAGTTGGACATGATGGAATCAACAATAAATTTATTAAAATGTTTTTGGAATACTTTCTAAAATATCTCACCCACATAGTTAATTTTTCAATTGTATTTGAGTTAAAAAGTGTCCGGCAAGTTATTCTGCTATTTCAGAGTTTAGGAATAAACACACTGGGCTATTTTGATCATTATCAATTTTTTCAGAGGTGGAAAAGTATTAGTTTTACACTTTAAAGGTTTAATTGTTTTCCAATAAGATTTTGTTCCTTCTGCCAGATTTTCCAGTTTTGATTGCCAGCAAGCATTTTACTAGAACATAAATTTTGGTTTTTATTAATTTATTCAAAATATTAACAATTTCTTTTAGAAATGTTGACCTGGTACGTTGCCATTGGCGTCTGTATCTATTTCGACTGCGTATTAATTGGTTAACTTCGTCAGTTAGAATTATTTTGTCGGTGTGTTGTTTTAAGACTAAGGGTGTACAACTGTCTCTAGCCAAACAAACTATATTGGTAAGTTGGCTAATTGTTTCATCTGTTTCAGACGCAGAATTTATAATGCATGATAAGGACGCTTGCGTTAACTCTGCTTCGATTATTATTTTATAAAATTGCCAATTTGTCGAACGGTAATTGAAGGTTTGATTAAGCAAGTTATTTTGGCTGCCATGCACATCTAGTTCGCAAGGTACGAGCAGATGATCAGAATAAGGTTGCTGCATGGTTTTAACTGAAGTAATGTAGTTGTTATTTGATAAAAAAATGTCTAATGTGATTCAAGTGTGACTGAAAAATGTAAGGTCTTCAGGAGCGTAAGTAAAATAGGAACCAGTATTTATCAATATGTCATACAAAATACGCCCGCCTTTGTTAGAGCGAAGTTGTGTTTACAGAGAATTACAGCTTTTTTAAATTCAGGACAATCTCGGAAAAGATATCTAAAAGTTCCAATGCAGAAAATAAATCATCATTATTGGCTACGACAGGTTTATCGGCACTTAAATTATTAAAATTCAGATTATTGATAGACTCGGATTCTTATGGTTATTTATATTAACTTTTTTTTTTTTTCCGCTGGCGCTACATCCCATGAGGGATTTGGCCGCTTCAGAATGAAGTTTCGTAATCATATTTTTAATGGATAATGAGTAATTAATTCATTGATCCTACATTAACCAGCCGTGATTTTTTCATCACCCGCCGGGAATCGAACCCGGGACCTCCGGAGCTTAAAGCAAGCATGCTAACCACTGTGCCACCGGGGCGGCGGGTTTATATTAACTTGGTAATATGTTTTTGTTGGATACAATTTTTTTGATATAAATGTTTTCGTATATTTAAGAATTCATTGCATTGAGGGCATATTAGAGAATTTGCTGGATGATTACCTTTACAATTTATACATATATGTTTTGCTGACTCATTTTTAAATGGACACTCTGATTCTAAGTCTTCATGATTTGCTTAATAATATTTACACTTCGGCTGCATATTACAATTACTGATTCTGTGCCCAAATATAAAACATCTTAGGCACTGGGTGACTTTATTTGGCTTTGTATAGGCAAGTTCCCACTTGCAAATAACATGGGCAATTTTATTATATTCTCTTAACTTGTTTAAAGATGTATTTATTCATAAAACTTACAAAATAAATCAAATCATCTGAAAATGCTTTTTTGGTGCTGATTTTAGCTGATTTTAGAATATTTACAATATTCTCACACATCACATAATACGATATCGTAGTTAGTTCAGGTTCACTTTTTGCTCTTTATTGTCAAATGAACGAGAACATACAAGAACAACTCTTGTATTTTTGATTTATGAAATTAAGAAAAGCTCGAATTTTCTAGGGTACAATTTTCAAAAGTTTTTTTTACTTATGAAAGACAAAAGTGAAAGCTTTATTTTTATTTTTTCTCAATACTTCGAATAAAAAGTTCTGAAGTGAATTATTCTGACTAAAGAAATTAAGAAGACCTCAAAAAACTAGGTGCTTGGAGCGAACAAAATTTTAAAAGTCGAAAATAATCCAAACTTTTATCTTTATTCGGGTTCGACCCTGATTATAAAATTCTTAAATATTACATAACCCATCTATAACATTTCATTTTTACGAAAGTGTCGAAAATACTTGTTTTAGTTTATAAATTTTTTAGTCTACCAATTAGCCTTAAAATATCACAACTATATAATTTATGACGATTTTGTAATAGATAAGCCAATAAATATACGAATTAGACGAATACCGAAAAGCATATAGAGGTTGTTCTTGAGCCCTTAGCTTGGGACGTCCAGTTCCAACAAAAAGAGATTTTTTAAAGGATTATCATTAAATTGTATGGATAGTGAAATATAACACAGGGTCCTCAAAAATTATGGTAAAGCTCAACTACTTTGTTATATTGTACTTAATAAAAATTTCGTTCGAAATCAAATCGGTTTCTTAAACAGATTTAAATAAAGGTAAGCAAGCCATTTAATGTCAGCCATTTAAGCTCAAACTACTCGTATACAAATGACGTGTTACTTTGTAAAGTGAAATACTCATTCCCTGAGGCTGACATAGTTTCAAACTTTCTTGAAGTTATTGTCTTGAACGATAACCATATTACATATTTTCTCGAAATTTCTCAAAATCTCAAATATTTTCGAATAATTTAGAAGGTTTTGAAAAACCTTAAAGATTTTAAAAAATTTTGAAAACCTTGATGTATATAGTCCCTAACAATTGTGCATAATTTTCGATAATCTCTAAACTAATCAGCAAAATAATCGAATAACTAAAAAAATTCTTGCAAAACTCGAAAACTCAAATAAATTATGTAGTTTCAATTTGAAATATTTCGAAATTAAATGTGAGATTATTAGAATTCACGAGAATTTATGTTATCGATACTTAAACTAACTCTACCTGAAAATCTTGACAAATCTGTATAGAATGTAAAGCAATTACACCAATAACCACTGCCAATCATAATTAATGTTCACAATAATCTCGAAAAATCTCGCCAACCATCTAAAACCTCTAAATTTAGCCCAAAGCCAAGCAAATCTCGATAATTTTCATATAACCTTGCAACTTTGAAAAGTCTCTAACACATCTGTAACATTTCTCGCATTTTTCTCGTAAATCTGAAATAATTTCGAATCATGGCGAACGCTTATACTCTTAGTGTAGCTATATGATGAAAAAGTTTAAAAAAAAAAAAAATTAAAATGAAATCGATGTACAAATCAGCATAAGCACTAACGTTGAATGTAAAATTATACACTTCCTACGCTCTTACTACCTAGAAATGGAATTTGAAGTAAATAGAAACAAAATTAGAAACAAATTGAAAAAGTTTCATAATTCTGGAAAAATTTGTAAACATCTTGCAAATCAGATGAATTTGAATTTAATTTGTAAAAATATGAAGTTTATAAATATGTATAACCAAATCTAACGTCCTAATCTCTTCGGTGTTACTTGACTCACAAAGTAATCAACACTGAAAATTACTCTGTACTATACAGACTCGTTTATAAAAATGGTTGACACGATTTCAACATCTAATGTAGTTCATAATTATTGTAAGTGTTTAAGTGAAATAATCTGGTTTAATGTCGACGTTTTTTTCACATCTTTATTCTATCGTCGAAAAAACGTTGGTCACAAAGGGCTATTATATGTATATGTATACTCATATTGCCGGTACTGCAATCGGATCAGCAATATTACTGTCGAGAAATTCCTAGAACTGCTTTTTCAACTGAGAGACTATTCTGTTAGAGCATTTATCTTAATTAAATCATAATTTAAAATTTTTCATGAAAATTGTAAAACTGTATTTTGTCGAAAAATATATTTTCATTCTAATTTTCTTTTCCAAGCGAATTTCTTGTTAATTTTAATTAGGACTTTATTCAACGAAGCATTGAATTGAATAAAATTTTTGTCTGTTTAATGAACGACTCACGGGTACGGAATTAATTAAATAATTTATTACGTTGGTAAGAAATCGTTACTATATATATTCCGAATGGTGCAAGAAGGGAATAATATACTGGATGACATATCCGTTTACATATATGACGTTGTAGAATAATTTACACTTCATTGCTAGTCGAATTCATTTCTCACTTAAGCGTTATATTCTCTTTTCTGAAAAACCTTCTGCGATATCTCAAAATCAATCAAATTTTCGGCCGAGTTCAACAGGAGTGTCGATTTGTAGGTCAATTCGTTCTTCCCGTAATTTGTACTTCTATTAGGTAACTGCAAAAATGCACGTCTTCTCAAATTATGAGACGGTACATAAAACGAATAAAGCTTTAAAAGCTTAGAATATTCAATGTGTCCCAGAATAACGTCACGCGCAAACATAGTAATTATGAGCACTAAGCGATTCAAGAGTTCTGAAAATGGGATTGTTGATTTTAACATATACTGCTTTCTACCAGCCAAATATGATCGTATCCATTGCATTGGTATTTGATTTGAATCTAATTGATAGAGTTTATGAATTAACAAATCGTGATCTACCTTATCAAAGGCCTTACTGAAATCTGTATACAATACATCCGTTTGGAAACCTAGCTCAAGCGCCTCTGAAACATAATTATTAAAGATCGCGAGATTTGTAACCGTAGATCAACCTTTATAGAAACCATGTTGTTTTGTCGTTATAACATTTTTAACTATAAAAAATAATCGGGCATTAACTAGACTTTCAAAAAGTTCCGGGATGCTTGAAAGTAAAGAAATTAAACGATAATTTCGAACATCACTTCTTGAACCGGACTTAAAAATTGGAATAATCGATGATAATCTCCATATTTTGGGGAAAACTCTAGCCCAAAGACTAAGATTAAAAATCTTTACCATCTAGCTGATCTAAAGCCGTTGAAACCTTCTGATAAGTTAAAGGTAAGGTCGAGTTAATACTTGTCTTATCATACCTAACCAAAGAGCAACTTGTATTATCGCTTGGTTATCATTTGAGACTATACCACTGAGATACATTTGAACAGGATATCCACTAGAATTCTTTTGGTACTCCATATAATACCAGAACTGCCTAGGGTCGTTTATTACGTCATTTTCGATCTGCACGATATAGCATTGTATAAAAACTTGTTCAATATATTAAATTCCGTTCGTAGATTGCTATAACCGATAGTCTAAATCAGATGGATTTGATTTTTCAAATTTGTGAGTGATTTTTATACCACGGTTCACATTTAATTTTCCCTGTCGATTTACGTGAAATGAGTTGATCAAATGCGACATTTAAGATACGATAAAAATTATCCGCACAACAATCGACGTTGTTTGATAACAGAAAAATTGTCCCAGTCCACTCATCGAGAAAGTTCTTCAGGTTAACATAATCTACATTGCTAAAATCTACATAAGAAGACATTACATTATTAAAACTATTAGAGTTAAAAGAGTCTCTAAAACAATTACAAAAAGTTATATCTAATTTAAAAGGTGTGCGATATATACTCTCAGAATTACCGATATCATTGTATGCTGAAACTTTTATGTCCATATCCATTGAGCAGAACACCAAATCAAACATGTTTCCAAAATGAGAGTTGCGGTTACGTTAGTTGAAACTGGAATAATATCCGTGTCCAAAAATATCCATTTAATTTCAGGTAGATTAAAGTCGCCGGTGAAAATTATCTGGCCATCAGGTTTAATTAAACGTACTAAATCATTTACAATTGCATTAGCGAGACGATCGGATGCGCAGCATATGATGGAATGTATAACACACATAGTAATATTTATTGAGCTAGAAGAAGTGGATTCTCAAAACTAATATTTCAGGTTCACACATATTCACATCTTAATTGACTTGAGACTCCAAATATTATTCCACCACCCAACCGATTCATGTTAGCATCTTCGTATCTGTTACGATGGAAAATTGTATACGCATTTTGAAAATACTCCTCCGATTTAAAAGACTGGCTCAGCCAAGTCTCAGTTATAATGATAATGTCATATTTCTCATCAGAAGCATTGAGGAATATGTCTCCCGGTTTGGAACGAATACCGCTTGCGTTGTGATAATATAATGACAACAGATAAGTAAAAGTGCTTATAGGTGAGTCCGTATACGCTGATAATAATTGATTTGGTACAGCTTCAGGTCGTCAAATTGTAATCGGTGCGAGCGAGGTAGCGAAACTGCATTATCGTTTTTTGAACTGGATTTTCTGGTAAAAGGCCTAATAAAAACACCTCTTGGCCAGAATGTAGGCAATAAAATTTGGCTGGAGAACTTACTGACAATACTTAGCTTAAATGAAACAAAAGTTAATTTAGATTCATCCCGGCCTCTTGGCAACAATAAACGATACTCAACGACTTCCCCCCTCCAACTTTGATCGTACATATTCAACCAAGGGATTCACCAAAGCACTAAATGCTCTTTTTGCACTTCTCTTTTTCCTCACTGGAACACAATAAACTGTATTCTTTCAGCATATGCAGAGCTTATACAGCATTGAATTTTTCATAGTTTGTTATGGCGATTTAAGAAATTTTTAAACGTTTCATCCAAAATTTAGAAGTAGCGTTTTTCAATAGAGCAACATTTTGAAAATTAAGGTCATTTTACAATTATTTAAAAATATTTCTTACTGTGCATTTATAAATACTCACTCAAGTACAAGAACTGAGATGATTTAAAACTAAACTACACTGCGTGTTAAAATATTAATTTTTATCGTCGCACACACACACATTTTCTTACATAATAAACATTTTCGCATGTTTATTAATTTTATTGTTGTGTAAACAGTTTTGAGTTGATAACAAAAAAGTTGTCTGCTTACTAATGTTAATCTTACTACATGAACATACATATATACTTACATAAATGTATAAACTCAACGCGAAGAAAAAAAAAAATTGTGATAATCATCACAAATCTGAGCCATTATTTTAATTTTTTTATTTACCTAAACCTCCTTTTTACCGTCTACTGATTTTCTACTTTTAATATTTTATCGTATCATCTCTCCTTATTAAATGCTAATTAATTTATAATTTAGTACAAGATTATCAAGTAATAAATGTTACGATTAGTACTTATGTTTGCTGGCGTATACATAGGTGGTAAAGAAAATTGTGAATATACCTATTTGAATTAAGATTTTTTTGCCATCGCGATATGTGTAGACTTTCGGTTAAGTTTGTTTAACTAACACTACTTCATTCACAAATTAATTAGAACCAACTATTCAACAGTTTTTCTTTAATAATTTAAATAATTTTTGATAATAGTTTTCGGAAATTTAACGCTTATAGTTTTTCAAAATTCCAAATAATGCAAAAGGCAAGTCGAATGCCCGGTTTTACAAAACAAAAGAGCCAACTTCCAATTATATCCAATTGCATTTCTTTCCAAAAAATATTTTATCGATTCCGCAATCGGAATTTCATAAAAGAGTGGAAATATTATTTAACTGGAGATTAGCTACTTTTTGTGAAGCCTCGCACAAGAAGTTATCGCCCTCCAACAAAGTACCTTAATATCAGGCCGGCCTCGTACCTATTTATTTGTTATTTTTATTATGTAGTACATACATATATCATTTACCATTTTTCATAACCGAATTGCGGCGACTAAACTAAGATGGTGGCCTTCCTTTTCATATAATTGTGTATTTAAAATGCAATAGACTTAAGGGACTTTAACCGTTTGTGGGTTAGTTAAACATTTAGCATTCAAGGTTGCGTTCGTATAAAAATTGTTATTCGTAACGATAAAAATTAGACGCACCGAATTTTATTTACAATTCTCAAAATATTTTAAAACACTGTTTATGGATTAAAATCCACCACCTCGTTACACTAGACGATATCAAAACACGCCACGAATTTAAATTATTGAAATTACACAATTATCTTTATTTTTCAGAAAAAGATGCGCTGGGTTAGTTCACATTGCGTATGGTGGTGGAGTAATGAATTGTACTAATATAGTCCAAATTATTATTGGTACAAGGTGAGGATTTAAACCAGCAGAATATAGGTATGTCCATTAATTGGATGCAGCAAATAGGTATGTCCAAATTGTTGCTAATACGTGTCGGCATAGTTACATTATATTTTGCGTTCAAGATACACAGTCATAAAATGTATTGCTATACAGTCTTATGTATATTAGTATTTACTTCTCTTTATAACCGTTACAGATGGTTGTCATGATTAGAACAGTAATAAATAGCATTTCTTTTATAAAAAGTTCGTTAATCTTTAACTTATCAAGCTTGCATTGGTCTATGCCGGTACAGTGGAAAAAAACGTATAATCTATTTCCATTCAAACTTAAAAATCAATAAATCTGGCGAGACAGAGTGAAAACTGTGACAACTCATTTATTTATATAAAAAGCTATAAACGAAATGATGTTGTATCTTCGTTGGCTCATTCCTGAATGTCTTTTTTCCTATTTATAGATATATCCATTTTTTTTCTAAATCTTAAGTCAATCTAGGATGAAAAAATATAAATTTCTACTACTATATACAACTGAAAAGATAGTGTAACGAGAACGAAAAAACTTAGTGTACTTTTGTTTGTTTGTGTGTGCTCATCTTAAATTTCAAAAGATTTTTTTTTACTCATCTCCTAAAATATGTTCTAATTTTAAAAGCTGAATTTTTATTTTTATTTTTGTATTTTCGTTCGTTTTATATTCTATTCAAAAAGCTCTTTACTAAAAAATACGAAAAATAATGTTTATTACGGTGTACATAGACAGACATGATGTAAATTTCATGTATGTTGTGTCTTGTGTATGTGAGTTTATAAATTTTATATTAAAAAAAACGAAATTATAATTTTTTTAATTAAATTTAACATTTGTGCTGATTGCTGCTGTATAAACGTTTATAAATAACATTACAAAAAAATTTGTTAATTTAATTAAAAGCCTGATTTGAATATTTATTGGAAAAAGCTGTCTATGCTAGTATAAGTTTGTTTTGTATATTAAACATAAGCATATAAAGAAGCGAACGAAGTCTTATAAAAATAAAATTATTTTCGAACATTTTCAGTAAAAGTTGCGTCTTTACCTCAAGCACTCTACATAATTATTTAAGTTGTTGATTGGGAAATGATTTATTGTATTATTATTCGTTTTCGTTTGAAATTAGATTAATATTCTGGAGAGATGACTTTTTCTTCTATACTTCCTAAGTAAGTAGGTATAAACAGATTAGATAACTTTGTTGTTGTTCATAATCAGTTTATGAAAAGGTTTCATTAGTTTTAAAAATAAAATAAAAATTAATTAAGTTTTTTTTTAAGACGTTCTAATTAATTATAATTTATTTCTGTTCCTTATTTCTCTTAAGACACGTTTCCTTTAAGTTATTGTGGAAACTTCTTTTATTATTGTTCTTAATCTAATGCAAGCTTGATAAGATAAATATTACCGAACTTTCTATAAACGAAATGTCGGGTAGAACGATTCTAATCACGAGGTATAAATAAAAAAATAAAATAATTAGAGCAGACTGATTTGTTAATAGTGATTTGTTAATTTGGGGCCCTTTTGGGCTTTAAAAAATTACCGGAAGACTATAGTTTTTTTGAGTTGTTGTTACTTAACTTTATAATACTTTATAATAAAAAAATAATAATAATAATAGATGATACAAATTCTATTAATAATGATTTAGTGCATTGTAATGCTAGTGTTCAAGCCTAAAATTCATATCTTCTTGTAACACAAATGGAAGGGTCAAGTTTATTGAATAGAAAATCAGTGTATAATGAAAATAAACGGAACATGCCGTTTGAAAACCGGAACATGCCGTTTCAAATTGTCAACGTTTTGGCCATACTGCCATAGTAATTGTAAGTTGTGATGTGCGATTATGCTATCGATGTGTGAAGTATAAAGGGGAACACGAGCCCGGAAAGTGTCTAGCACCAAACATACACATTGCTGCCTACTGCATTAACTGCATAGAATTAATTCAATGAAACGTAAATCATAACCATTTATCAGAGCAGTGTTCCTGACGTACTTTTCTTCTTTTGTAAATTCATCCGTTGATAAAGTAAAGGTAAAAAGACGATGAGCCAGCGAGTGGAAAGGTGCTTTTTTATGCGATCCGTTATGATATGAATCCGCAGTGATGAACCTCTGGGTGTTAGTAGGCTTTCGGTAAATTTCAAATTCCAAAACTCGACCTTTTCGTATCACCTTAACGTCAAGGAAAGGTAAAATTCCATTCAAAAGAAGAAAAGTACATCAGGAACACTGCTCTGATAAATGGATATGATTTACGTTTCATTGAATTAATCTCAAATAAACACAGTAGGAAACAAACATTAACGTCACACACTACTCTGATCAATGCAACGGAGGTTAGCACATTGAAATGAACATATTTGTTTGTCCTTAAATTGACAAATTTATTAAAAAGATATGACGTAGAGCTGGTCACAAAAAGTGGTAATCTGGGAGCTGAAATCAGTAGGTACAAGGACGTTACACCTGTAAATTTAAAATCTGACATTTATCAAATAATTTGTACAGAATGTGATGCTGTATATATTGGACAGACTGCAAGATCTTTTGATAAACGTTTAAAAGAACACATCGTAGCCATCAGAAACCAAGATACACACAAATCCAGCGTAGCCGATCATAGGAATAACAACAGAGGCCACCAAGTTAATTTTGCCAATTCCAAAATAATTAAAGTAGTTCAAGAGAAATGGAAATTTGATGCGTATGAATCTTTGGAGATGGATAAAGATAAAACTTCACTTATGAAACTTCACTTTGGAAGATAGTCCAATCTGCTCAAATCTATTCAATTTGGCAAATTCTATCTCTTAAATGAGTTTGTAAATTTTGTGTTAAATTACTTAGTCATCTAGTTTTTTATTCAACAATAAATTTTTTTTTTCTTGTTGACGTTGTACATTTACATATAAAACAAATAGCAATTATGTACGTGTTATTTTAGCGCTTTTGGCTTAGTTGCAAATGAAATGTCCGATGATGATTACCAAGTGATCGAAAACGTTCATATATTTTTGTAAATAAAATTGAACTTTTGTGGAAAATTTCAAAAAAAAATAATTATTTCAAGTACATGTTAGTTTTTTGTTTTCGGTAAAAGTTTTCGGTTTTGTGGTTTCAAGAAGGTAATTGTTAAACTGAAGAATTATCGAATTTGATTTAGAATTAATCTGTTGCCTAATAATGTGAGGAAGTTGATTAAAGAATAACGGAGCGGTAAAATAACCGTAAAACTTTATAAACATAAAGATGTTGTAAAGGTAAAACTCTCAGACTCAAAAATAATGGCCAAGAAGAGCCACGAATTGACTTAAAACTAATAAGACGCATCGCATGCTTTTGCGCAGAAATGAGAATCTTCAATGATGACATGTAGCAACCACCCCAGCATGCCAGTGCATATTCTAACCTGGAATTAATACAAGCATACTAAAACTTATTTAAGGCTGATCGTGGGGCTATTCTACTAAGCAAATATAACAACGCATTATTGATAGATTTTTTAACCTTAGCGATATGAAATTTTCAATTAAGGTGACAGTCAAGGATAATTCCCAAGTACTTGAAATTTTCAACAGTTTCAATCAAAAAACACGAATTGGAACAATTGTCAAGAGTACAAGAACGGCTATGGAACTTAACTACAGGCGGATTTAAATTACTGTAATCAATTTTAAAATACAAAATTTTCGTTTTTTCGCTTAAAATTAATGAATGGTAATCAAACCATTTACTTAGGATAGCTAGGTCAGTACTGATCTGGTGGCTTACAGCTAATTTAGAAGGCCCACAATAACACAAGCCCATATCATCTGCAAAATCTACAACACGGCCTAACAAATTGGAACTAAAAATTGAATTTACATAAATTAAAAATTAAAGAGGCCCCAAAACAGACCATTGAGGAACACCAATATTTAAAATATAAGGTTTGCTCTTAGTACCATTGACCATCACTAAATGTTTACGATCAACTAGATATGACTTAAACTAATTGTTGATGTTACCTCTGAAACCAATTCTGTATAGCTTATGCAATAAGAGGTTATGATCCACCATGTCAAAAGCCTTTTTAATATAAATGAATAGCCCACCGCAGGAATCAGATTCATTCAATGATAAATTAACAGAATTTAGGAATTCAATTAAAACAGTTTCAGTAGAAAATTTACTTCTAAACCCGTGTTGACAGCTATACTAATTATATTGTGGCTCTCTAAAAAAAGGTCCATTCTAATTTTAATAACTTTTTCCATAACTTTTAATAAAACCGGTTGCAATGTAATAGGCCGATAGTTATACGGTCACAATCACAACGCGAACCATTTTTATGCAATGGAAGTATAATTTCTGTTTTTAATATTTCCGGTATAATACCATTTACAAAACTGTGTTTAAAAATATGTATTAATATAAGGACAATAATATTTACAACTTGTTTTATCAAATAATTACTCATACCAAAAATATTATACGTCAAGCTGGATTTCAAAGAAGCACTCGAAACTTCAAAATATTCAATTGGATGAAAAAAAAAACGTTTCACTGACATAATCACTATTGAATTCCTCCGAGTTGACATTTAAAGGTAACATATTGGATTTAAGGTTCGGAGCAACGTTAGTAAAATAATTTACAAATTCATCAGCAATATCAGAAGCAATAGTTAAATTTTCATTACTAGATGTTACAATTGAACTAATATGATTTACTTCAGAAGAACTATTACTTAACACATCATTAATAGTACGCCACATAGACTAAGGCCGATATTACACTATCATATTTCTATACATCGTAGAAATAATTTGATATTTAATGTGATAGTCTAATAAGGATATATCAAAATATTTTTCTGTTGTAGTATTTTTCTTATGATAGTTAGCTTCATGAAGCTAAATACTACAATATTTGTCTGACAGCTACTCAAAATAGACAAAAAATATGTTTTGTGCAGGGGAATTGCCAAAAAATGTAATGGAATATGAAAACTAGGAAATATTAAACAATTTGGTTTAACCACTTTTTTGTGCATTCGAGAAACCCAAGGTTTCATCCAGAATCAGTTTCTTGTTTTTTATTTTTTTTTATTAAGACCCACAAAAGTGATAGCAGATATTGCTGCTGCATAGGCATACACACATTTTTCTCCAATATTTTTCACGTTTTCTAAATATTTTCCCCGTGTACTAGATATTTGACGTTTACTCAACTATGGAATATAACAAAAATGTGTGATGTAGTGTAATAAGCAAAATATATTATAATATATTTATTTTGTCATAAAAATACTAAGGCCCGAATTTATAGTCGTTGCTACAACTATAACTACTGTTATAGTAACAGTTTTCGTATTTATAAACCTCACTATAAGAATTATTTGTAATGTAACAATGGTTATAGTGATCAAAATCCATCACTATAAACGTTGCTACAATATATCCAAGACAAGAAAGTAAATTCGAAATTCGTATCGAATTTTAAACATGATTTTAAAATGATTTTCGAAAATCGTTGCTATAGCAATAGTTACGGCTAGGGATGTGCATTTTCTTGAAAACTATCGATAAAAGATATCGATAAATATCGCAGACTAAACTATCGATAACAAAAATAATCGACCTCAAAACTATCGATAACTGAAATATCGATAAATACATATCGATGTGCTCTTTCTAGGCAAAACGGCTAGTTTTACAATTGAAACTGCAAAATTTGACATTTTTTATTCATAATTAAATGAGTTACTTAATATTATTTCACATTAATTTAAATAAAGAATTTGATCTTAAATGGAAAATCTGTTCTTAGAACGCAATGCCTTTACTGAAATTCAATACGGAAAAATGTTTAATGGGCTTCGCAGTATTTTTATTGTATACTAGCTGAGTTACCCGGCGTTGCACGGGAGGTATATAATCAAATACCTTGATTGTTATGCAAGAATTCTCTCTTTACATCGCTGTATTGGAAAGCATGTGTTGTATTTTCGAATATTTTGTAGAAAATGTCTGGATAACTCAGTAGTTCCGGAGACGTAAGCTAGAAGAGGTTCAGGTGGATCATCCAGAGGAGGCAAATTCACTTTTCCATTTGAACAACACATTCCAGGCGATTCATTGTGAAACTTTAAAGCATGACAATACAAACAAATGTTTACCATTTGCCCAATTGAAACATTGTAATCATAGTCTTTCTCGTAATTGAATGCTGCTAACTTTAAATCATCTCTAAAAGTTTCTATTAATCGTCCATATCGTAACCGATCGACTTCCAGCTGGGCCTCACGATGTTCAATGGTTTCAGTAGCTCTAGAAGAAGACATCCTGCTTCGAACATTTTCATGTCGTGTTTCACGCTGTTCAGTTGTTTCATCAGCTCTTGAAGAAGACATCCTGCTTCGAACGTTTGCAAGTCGTATTTCGCGTTGTTTAGTTGTTTCATTAGCTCTAGAAGAAGACGTACTGCTTCGATCATTTTCAAGTCGTGCTTCACGCTGTTCGCTTGATTCAACCACCCTTGCGGCTCTAATCTTCTTCGACTTTGCAGTTACCTGCCCAATTGATCTTTTTTTCGGTGGCATTTTTAAGCAAAAATGAAACGTGTAGCTAATTAATCAGGAATGACGGGCATTCAAAACAGAAATTAGTATTAATTTATCAAAACGATTTTAATGTTCCCTTCGATACGTTTCACCGCGAACTGTGTTTGAAAATGTCTTTACGGAATTTTTTTTAAGCAAAATCAAATGTTATCTACAATCAAAAAGTAATCATAGATTAACACGTTTATAAACTGAAAACTTAAATCTAATAAGAATGTATATTCACTTGAAATAATATTTAATACCTGGAAAATAATCACCAACAATTATTTTATTGCAATATAGCTAACTAATCGAGAACAACGGCATCCGAAATACAAATTAATATTAATTTATTCAAAACGATTAAAACTACGTCTACTTCGATACGTTTTACCGCGAACTGTGGCTGAAAATGACATTTCGAAAAACAAAAGAAGTTTTTTCAAACTAAGGCAATTTTACACGTACAATAATTTGAATTCAAGGATGTTTCTTGTAGAAGATGCTATTTTCAAATATAAAACGCTGGTACTTTTCAAAGTAAATCAGTTTATACGTACAATATTTTTTAGTACCTTTCCTAGAATTGATTTTATGAAACAATCATTGATTATTTAAGTAATAAACTAAATAAAGTAATAAACTATTGGCGTTTAGTATGAAACTACTATTTTCATTAAAAGCCGCCGGTTGCAATAGTGGATTAAAATAGAATGTTAATTATTTCTGAAGTTATGTGGAAATTAGAACTCGCTGACTATGGTAGGTACATTTCAAAACAGGATATGATAAATAGGATATCACTAAACAGTACATGTCAAACCAGTAAAAATGGATTATTAGTATGGATAAAATAAGTGTTCAGAGATTTGTCTTCAGTTAAAGTGATGAAAGATTGTCTTAAATTTAAATTAATAAAATTAATTTGAATAGTTAAATCAATTATAGTAGAGGTATGATTTGTGTATAACAATCGCACGCTAGATATCCTTTTTGGTGTATAAATTTGCGGCTAAGGCGCTATTTCGGAACATTTAAATAATTGTATCTATACATGTAAAATTGAATTCTTGATCCAGGGCAGACTTCCGGATTGGAGCATGGCACTAATTTCATATAACCCCTTTCCTAAAGTCATTGCCGTCAAAAAAATCTTAAAAAAATTGAAATTTGAGAAACAATTTGTACCACAGCCCCTAGACTCCGGGGTCCAGCCCCTTCAAAAGTATCGTGTGCTTGGTCCTGAACATGCAACATATACATGGTAAAAATTTCATGGCGATCGGTAAAGCGGCTAAGGCGTTATTTCAGAACAATCAAATAATTGTATCTTTAAATGAATTTTTGATCCAGGGGCGGACCCCCCGAATTCGAACATGTCTCTTATTTCATATAACCCCTTTCCAAAACTAATTCTCGTAAAAAAATTTAAAGTTTTGAAAAAATTTGTACCATGGGCCCTAGACCCCGGGGTCCAGCCCCTTTCACAATATCGTAAGATTGGTCCTGAACATGCCACATTTGCATGGTAAACATTTCACGGCGATGGGTTGAGCGACTGGGAAGTAATTTTGAAATAATCAAATATTTGTATCTAAAAAATTAATTTTTGATCTAGGGCTGGGCCGCTCGGATTCGAACATGTCAGTAATTTCATATAACCAGCCCCATAAACTCATTTTCGTGGAAAAATTTAAAGAAAATTAAAATTTTCGAAAAAATTTGTACCGCAGCCCCTAGACCCCGGGGTCCAGCCCCTTCCAAAATATCGTAAGGTTGGTTCTGGATATGCAACTTGTACATGGTAAAAATTTCATGGCGATCGGTTGAGCGGCTGAGGCGCCCATTCGGAACAGACAAACAAACAAACAAACAAACAGGAATTCATTTTTATATAGATTGTACCAAGTACATACACAAAATAGACAATTTAATATAAAATATTGGAATTATCGATAGTTCTCTATTTAATAAAATTTATCGATTATTAGGCAGTAAAACTATCGATAAAAATAACCGATATTTTTGACGTAAACTATCGATATTTAAAATAATCGATATTTATCGCACATCCCTAGTTACGACTATAAATTCGGGCCTAAATTATTTCTACGTTGTAGAAATATGATAGTGTAATATCGGCCTTAGCATCATTACCACAATTTTCGAATTTTTTTATATAGCAAGCTTCCCGCGTAATTTCAACTTTGTGTTTTTACTTTATTAATGTAACCAACAACATACTGTTGGAAGCGATCATTATCTTTAACACGCTTGGCCTTTTTCAGCAACCACTTTTTACGTGCAATCATATTCAATAAGGCTCAAGGTATCCATGGCTTAATAGGACACCTTTTACGCGGCTTCTTTTTTTCTAAACTATCTAAATAAACTGAATTCCATAGTTCTAAAAGTTTATTAGTTGCAGCAGCTGGATCATTGATAGTAAAAATAGGTGAAAAATCGGCTGCACTAAACTTTTCAACAAATTTACAAACATTAATTTTATGCTTATCAGTTTTGAAGCTATATCTCTTAAACTTGATGATTCTAAGCTTAATATATATAAGATGATGGTCACTAATCATATAGTTCAATAACGAAATGTTAATTCGAGAGAAGCCATTGTCATGAAATCTACAAAAGCAATAATCTAAACAAGAGGACGAAATAGATGTAACTCTGGTCGGTTCATTAATACAAGAACAAAGACCCTCAGATGACATCATACAAATATAATTATAGCAATTAGTAGAGTCGCTTAAAATTTCAAGGTTGAAGTCACCCAAAACGATAAGATTATTGTTACGAATTTGTCTTAAATACAACAATTGACAACATCAGCTGATAAAAGGTTTGTAGTCTCTACTAAACAATTCAAATGATTTTCGTAGAACACTAAAACTCTTCCAGAACCGTAGAACACTAAACTCTTCCAGAACAGATAATGGTTACCATTATTACATCAACAAACCAGTTGAAAATCGTTTAACCGAAACAATTTCGTCTCATCGCTATTAATCCAAATTTCACTCAAAAATATTAAATCTGGCTTTACATCAAAAGAATCTAAGTGAATTAAGAAATGATTAAAATTTCTCCTTAAGCTCCGAATATTTTGATGTAAGATTTGAACATTCTGAAAATCATGAGATATCAAATTATTCGATGGTAAATTACTATAGGAAGAACTAGAGGAAAAATCAACGAAACTACGATCTTGTGAATTAAAATTATAAAAATTCATTAGATAAAATTATTTAATTAATCATTTAGATTTAGAAAAAAAAAAATCTAAGACTAATTGTCCAGACAAAACCAACACAAATGTCTTATACAAGCCATATTATTGCCATACAAACACAAAATAAAACCTACTATTTCTGTAAGTATTAGCGACATAATACAGTATAATCTTTACATACTTTGATTTTAAATTGTAGTTTGCGTCACGGAAATAATATGGCTTTTATAAGACATTTGTGTTGGTTTTGGTCCAGATCATCCACAGACGTGAGTTTTGTGACTTTACCACCAACATCCTTCCTTACTAAAATGTTATAATTGCTCTATATGACTGATATCAGGAGTACAGTCAGCAATGATGCAAAAACACTTTGAATACTTGAAATTTGAATACTTGAAATTATTTTTTGAGTAACTTTTTCAGCCATCAATTCAATTATTTCGTTTAATATTATATTGTATAACAAGTGAAGAAAACGAGTCATTGCAATACGAAAGTGAAATTTGCAGCCTGAGCGATAGCGAGAGCTGCAATCACTTGAGTATTGCATTGACTCATTTTCACACGAGTTATACACGCTATTTTTTCTACGATACAATAGCCATGTAACATTTATAAATAAGTAGAAACATAAAAAATTACAAACTTGTACGGATCAACACAAATTTATTAAACCATTAAAACATTTGGGTTTTCACAAATCGTGTAGCAATATTAAGAAATGGTTGTGTAATGAGAATATTTCCACACGATTTTAGTATACGACGCAAAGGCTCCTTTTCTTATATAATTTAAATTCAAAAATCATCATCGAAAGTATAGGTTACACTGCACTATCGTAGAAAAAATATTTTTTCCACAATAATGAACAGATAACTAGTTTTTTAGAGTTCGACGAACGTGTTCATGCATGACGGGGTTAAATTTGGCAAGTAATTCAATTAAGCCTAAATATTTTCCGTTATTCTTGGTATATAACGTATCAGAAAAACCGAGGAATGCCATATTCTTTTGCGCAAGATGATTGTTGATTCCGTTTCTACCCACGTTTCATAACATATCATATGATTTGGGCTAGTTTCATGTAACTTAATCGCTTTAGATATATGGATCCAATTATTGTAACCTACATTTGCTAAACTTGATTTTGAATTCGTACCACCTCGATCAAAACATAAACAACAGAAACAAAATGCACGGTCAACAGTTTAAGAATATAATATCCATCGTCGCAGTACACGTTCGTTATTAGAAAGTACAAGGAAATAATGGTTATTGGAGTATTGACGGTTGGTGGCGTCTTTAGGATATCGTGTAAGTTGAACTTGTTGAAACCTTGAACGACCAAATAATCAGTAATTTTATTTCTAAGAGTTTCAGGCCATAAACCTGGAATTCGGTAATTCTTCAGTTTAAAAATTACCTTCATGAAACCACAAAACCTAAAACTTTTACCGAAAACAAAAAACTAACATGTACTTGAAATAATACAATATATTTTTTTTAAATTTTCCACAAAAGTTCAATTTTATTTACAAAAATATATCCACTTGGTGATCATCATCGGCATATTAAATAATTGATCTGAAAAATGTATTAAGTTTACTTTTGCAGAATCGTCAACGTTTAATTGGTCGGATACAGATGGGGAAATCAACTGATCTTCTTTTGAAGGGCTTCCGTTAGAATTTTGCGATCGAAGGAACTTCTGACATATTGGAATTATGAATTTCATAAACCTCAACACATTAAAAAATTGATTTTACCGAAATACATATTATGTGTATATAGTAGTGACAAGGGTGCAATACATGATGGTAAAAAATTCTCTTATTTTATATTCAACATTTAGCAAGTTCCATTCGAGTGTGAAACACAATTTAGCGCCCCTAAAAGTTTTGCGCCCTGCACGGCCGCACACGTCGGTCACCCCTCGAGCTGGGGCTGTATGCAACGTATATTTGGTAATAAAAACAAGAATACAAAATTTAATAGTTGATAGTTCAAACGCGGATGATTTGTTATTATGTAACGAAAATGGAATTGATGTGAGAAATACAAACGCGCAAACATACATAAGTCGAAATAGGAAATTCTCACAATAAACTCAAGTTAATAGGATCATTTATTGAGAAACAATCTATAGTTACTTTCCCATGTGATTACGAAAATAGTGTTAATAGCTATATAAAAGCAGAGCCATTTTTAATAATCACCAAAACTATAAAATAAAATTCTCCCCGGTTAACCTAGCCAATGGATAACAGAAATACAGACGCTTCTACTATATTCACTTCTAACAGCAAGTTAGAAGTTTTATTGAAATGCGCTTCTAAAAAGAAATCGTCCGGCCTCGACGAAATCCCTAGTATTGCGCTAAAACATGCTCCCACAATAGTTATCCGAGAATTCTGTATCGTTTTCAATAATATGTTTAATAATATTTATTTCCCTAAAGCATGAAAATTAGTAAAAAATTTCCCAATTTCCAAAAGGAATAAAGATTTATCTTCGTATACAAGAACTATCGTCCTATTAATATGAAATCAAATATTAGAAAATTATTTGAGATAATTTTATACGAAGAGTTCATCGATCACATAACAAAAAATAATCTGCAACCAGACGTACAGTTTGGATTTAGACACAATCATTACACTGTTCATGCTGTAAACAAATCAGTCTTAGATGCTACAAGAGGATTTAACAATTCTCACGCAACAGGAGCCGTTCTTATTGATATTGATCTAGCACTTGATTCTGTTGGGATCCAAAGATTATTATACAAAATGGACAAGGAAATGAGTTTCAATAAACATATGATCTAAATGTTGCATCAGATGCTTCCAAAGAGAAAATTCTTTCTTACAGATGGTATATCAACAATATTTTTTTTAACGGATGCAACAAGGTACTGTACTTACCCCCGTTCTCGTTAGCTTACACATAGCTTCTCTTTTATTTAATGATCATGAACATTGAATATGCTTCTGCAGACGATATAATGATTTACTCAACAAATAATAGCATCCAAGAAATAGAAAATAAAATACTGCAAAATGCGAATTTATAATATTTCGACTACCATTGTCAAAAATGAACTCAAACATTGGAAAATACTAGAAATTAGCGACAATCAAACTAAATAATTGTCTAATAGGAAAAAAAACTGAAGTAAAATATCTTGGTGTATTACTGGATCAATATCTATACTTTAATCAACATATTGACCTATAACTCAGAAAATCACGAAAAGCATTTGGCATACTACACAGATTATTTTTCAATAGTAGAAATGTTAAACTAATATGTTACCAATCACGAACCAAACCATTGTTAACATTATGCAGCCCCTGTTTGGTATAATACAACAGCTTCCAGGATAGAAAAACTGCGAAAGTTCGCAAGTTCTCAAAATCGGCAACACTACCTCTCCTATAAAACTCTATACAATTACGTCAAATTCTATCGTATTGACCTATTGGTCATTAATCTGTTTCGTAGACATATTATTCGATTAATACAATAAGTAACACTGAAAATTCCATGATTTTCACTCTATACTATAGGAATTTTGAAATGTTTAAATCTATTCAACATATCTACATGCCCGATGCTTTCTTGTCAACCATTAAAATATTGACGGCAACCGCTCGGCTTGACTACACGAAGAACTCAATTGAGATCTATTCAAGGGATTAGTGCGAAGGTTGCTGTTCCTATAAAATACAAGATAATAAAATTTCACCTTAATTTTATAGTGATGAAACTGCTACAACCATAATAGATAAGCAGTCTTCTCGTATTTTTGTAATAAAAGGGTTTTTTTGAATTTTGAAAAGTTTGTTTTTATTTTGATAAAGTAAATTTTTAAAGGTTTTACTAAAAAGCTACCTTTCTATGAGACACCAACTAGTCAACATAAATGTAAATGTCTATTCTGAAAAAATATTTAATCTATAGGGATAGTACCTCAAAGTACTATCTTTGATCCTATAATCAACCAAAAATTTAATTACATCATGCTTCGATATGCATAATGAACGATTTTGTGTAAAATCGTTAATTGGGGTTGCCTCTAAGCCATAGAGATTATTTAAGTGAGTTCCTTCCCTAATTTGAGAATTTTTTTTTTTTAACAGATAATGAGTGATTAATTCATTGATCCAACATTAACCAGCCGTGATTTGTTCATCACCCGCCGGGAATCGAACCCGGAACCTCCGGAGCTTAAAGCAAGCATGCTAACCACTGTGCCACCGGGGCGGCAGTAATTTGAGAATTGGTCATACTAAAATTTTGAAAAATTGTTTTGGAGCATTTAAACAGACTTTAACTTATGGACATAATATATTTCTACGGATCATTCTGTGGCCATGCAATATTTGTCCAACCATTTTCGTGCTTATTTACAGTAGAATATTGAAGATGTAACCAATTAGTGTTGGCATTGTTTTCTTCATGCTGGATTAACAGACATAGTAAATAAGAATATTACCAATAGCTTGGTATTTTACATTTTGGGATTTAATGTTCTTCATGGTTGGTGATGATTTTTCGATCCGAATTAGGTAATTAATTTAATATGACTCAGACAGTGTTAAAGATATATAAACTTATATTTCAAAAGGACTTCAACTTTTTTTATTTTCTATCAAAATAAGCTGTCGACAACAAATTGTTAAGATAAAGATAATAAATAGCTAACCAATTGATTTCAAATAAAGTAGTACATATTAGATTTAAGACTATATGTAGGCAATTTAATGAAACGGTAAAAATAAGAAAAAGTTAATGCTACATACTTCAGTACCTACATATATCCACAAAAACCAATTCATTGATTATCTTGTTTATGCCATGGCGATAACACATACTTAATAAATCAAACCAACCGTCATACTAATTTGATAGGAAATTTATCATCGGCATTATCTTGAGAAATTGAGTATTTTTGGGTACCTCACTTATATGATTTCTCTGAACAACAATGAGTTTTCTTATAAAATTCGAAAATAATTTAAGATTTTTTATAAAAAAAATTTTGTTGTTGGTATTTTATTTTATTTTGCGGAAGAAAAACATTTTTTGATTGAGGATAAAAATTTTATGACTTTTTATGAATTTATTACATTTTATCTTTGATCATTATAAATTTTGGTTTTTTCTTGCATGGTGTTGAGTATAAATAAGATTTAACTTAAGAGAATTTAATTTTTATGTCTTTATAATTTAATCCAAAAAAAAAAAAAAAAAAAAACGAAAAGCTTGACAGATTTTGCTCGAAAAGTCAGGTAAATTTATATAGTTATGTACATATTATGTATTTAGGCAAACTTTTTTTTATTTAGGGGTTTTGATAAATCTAATTATAATCACAAAATACGTGACTTCAAATTTTTTATTTTTTTTGTTACCTGCTACTGTGGATTTTAGATGTGCAAAAATAAAATTAAAAAAGATTATTTTGGAACAATATTATGTACGTAATCATCCAGTTTAATATTATCTAGATACTTTTAATTTATTTAATTATGTAGGTATGTAAAATATGTACCCTACACGGGCACAGTAGTTGTCATTTTTAATAACTCGATATGGTATTCATTTATGCCCGATCACGTTTAAATTTATCGTACATTCAACTATATGTACTACATGTATAAACTAAAATTATGGTCAAATAAAATATTTTTAAATTATCAAGGGTGGAGATATCTCGCCTATGTACCTAATTCAGTTTTATAAACTTACGAGTATTCGAGAAAAATGAAACAAAAAAAAAATGATACCCAGCAGTATAAACTGTGATAAAACCAAACATTGGTTGAATTTGGTTGTAAACATTATTTTTTATATACAAAGGGTATTCCCATATAATATTGTTATTATTTATTATTTACAAAAATATAAAACACTTAGCATAAAAACAAAAAAAAACAAAAAATGAAAATCATAAGATTTGTATTGAACATAAAACTAGTGGATCCCGATGATCGAAAAGACAATCAATAGCTGGAATCACCATCCAAATGAAAACATTAGATTGAGAATAGTTTGAGGAGGGGCTAAAAGTTACCAACAATAATAATTTAGTTCCGATGAAAGAAACAAAGCAAATATGTCTAAATATAAAATTTAAAAATTAAAATTAAATGTTAAATACAAGTTCCATTTTGGCTGTGCTAAACAGATTTTCAATATCATCACTTAACTCGAGCAGCCACAACTTTAGTGATTTTAGAAACTGATTGGTACCAGTCAAGCATCTTATGTTTTTCGGTAATTGATTGAAGATGCTGGGCTATAAATATAAAATTTTCTAAAAAAATTCTCTCTTGGAAAAAAGGAATATTTTGACTCTTTTATGTTACGATTATATGTTACCGAATTTAAAGAGAATAAAGCAAAATATAATGCTCTCAGAAAAAACTTCGAAAATTATGAATACGATGACTTCCAAACATTTTATGAAGATAATAATATAAATTCAGATCAGGAATATCAATAGACCAAGAGTTTTTCCAAAGCGTGAACCTCATGGAAAATGATCCTTTTAATCCATTTATCCTGAATATTGTCAATTTTCAAAGGAACATAATTGAAATCATGCGGATGAACACCCAGAATTTGATATAACAAATCGAGAAGTTGCCTGGTATTTATTAAGAGACCCTATGTCAAAAAGTTAAATCATTATTGTTTATATACCGACTGTATGGCCCATTGAAAGGCAAAGAATAAACAAGACCATAAAGGAATTGACTGAATTGGACAGATATATGAAAAGAAAATTGGTTCGACAAGTATGAGAAAAGGCCTGAAGAATTAGAAAATTTTTCTCTCGCGCAATTCGTTTCTCAGTACTATAAAAATAACAAGGGAGAATGTCAAACGAGATGAACCGAGAGATATGGCAACTGATTTCAACGAATATAAGAGAAAAAAATATAAAGGGCTGAAACCTCACGAGGTGATCAGAACTTCGGTCTTTGGTATCTTCAATAATATCATAAAGTTGGTGTGACTGTTTTGACATTATTGATTTCTATTTTAACCAATATATATTTACTTATACAATAACAGCCAAACAGGTCAAAAGCTTCAACATGGGTACAGGCATCCAATTTAAAACGAAAAATCGTATTCTAGAACTTTATACCGAAAGTAGTATAACAAATTATACTGATACTTCTAACCGTTTAACTGACCATATTCCTGAAATTTATCCGAAAACTCATTTTAGAATCCCATTTACAACGCACATGTCTAACACAATGATACCCGCGGTTAAGGCATAGTCAAGTTCCATCCTACTTGGCCATATTCCACACATATCAAATATTGCCATTTCCAACGCACATATCAAATTTCATTATAATCGGTTAAGAAATAACCAAGTTCCATCATACTTGGCCATATTCCTGAACTTCGCCTAAACCTCATTTCAGACTCCCATTTCCAATACACATGTCGAATTTCATTATAATCGGTTGAGAAATGAGCAAGTTCCATCATACTTGGCTATATTCCAGAACTTCATCCAGAAATCGTTTTAAAATCCCAGAACTTCATTCAAAACTCATTTTAGAATCCCATTTCTAATACAAATGTCGAATTTCATCGTAATCGGTTGAGAAGTGGGCAAGTTCCATCATACTTTGCCATATTCCAGAACCTCATCCAAAACTCATTTTAGAATCCCATCTCTAACACACAAATCAAATTTCATAATAATCGGTTGATAAATAGACAAGTTCCATCATACTTAGTCATATTCCAGAACTTCATCCAGAAATCGTTTTAAAATCCCAGAACTTCATCCATAAATCATTTTAGAATCCCATTTCCAATAAAAATGTCGAATTTCATCGTAATCGGTTGAGAAATGGGCAAGTTCCATCCTACTTGGCCATATTCCAGAACTTCATCCAAAACTCATTTTAGAATCCCATTTCTAACACACATATTAAATTTCATAATAATCGGTTGATAAATAGGCAAGTTCCATCATACTTGGCCATATTCCAGAACTTCATCCAGAAATCGTTTTAAAATCCCAGAACTTCATCCATAAATCATTTTAAAATTCCATTTCCAATAGAAATGTCGAATTTCATCGTAATCGGTTGATAAATAGACAAGTTCCATCCTACTTGGCCATATTCCAGAACTTCATCCAGAAATCGTTTTAAAATCCCAGAACTTCATCCGTAAATCATTTTAGAATCCCATTTCCAACACAAATGTCGAATTTCATCGTAATCGGTTGAGAAATGGGCAAGTTCCATCATACTTGGCCATATTCCAGAACTTCATCCAGAAATCGTTTTAAAATCCCAGAACTTCATCCATAAATCATTTTAGAATCCCATTTCCAATACAAATGTCGAATTTCATCGTAATCGGTTGATAAATAGGCAAGTTCCATCATATAAAAAATTTGTTAACTATTCACCACATCCAAATCCAACCCCAACTCAACTCCAACTCAACTTCAACTCAACGCGCAAATTGATCCCTAATTTAATCTTCAAAGCAGTTATTTTGGGTCAATTCGTATGGCAGGTACCCCACCCCCTTGACGTTCAGTCTCCAAAAGCTTTTCAAATCTCCGCCTTGACCATAGAGACAGATTGGCGAAAAAAAATTCAAATCGGACTAGCCGTTCTCGAGATACCATGGGTCCAGACATCCAGACATCCAGACAGACGGACGGACATTTTTTTTTTTTTTGCTTTTTCAGACTCAGGGACTTTCAAAACGTCGAGAAAAGTGGTTTTGGACCAACCAAATTTTTCGTCATTTTTGACAGGATTTCAATACTTTGGTCTTTTTAGACCGAAGTAAATGGTAATTTTGCACATTCCATTTCGGCATGAGGATGAAGAAATTCTTGAAGAAATGAGATTTATTAGATTATACGATGAAAATGTAGATCTGATATTACAGAAAAGAAAAGAGTTTGAATCCAACATAGACATTGAAAAAACATTAGAAATTTGTCGAGAATTATGCCGCGAAGAAGTTCCAGATGATCATGAAGAAATAAGAGATTTTGTTGGTAGACTTCCTGATCAAAACCCATTTCAAGGATTATACAATGGCCCGAATGCAGAGATAAATTATGATTTACTATAGCTAAAGAAAAAAAATAGTATGACTTATAATGATTTTTATGATCTTATGCGCCAAGCCCATGACGAACAGCGAAAAATTCTGTTTCATACAATGCACCACCTAATATCCACAGATGCGCCAATGCAAGAACCATTGCTCGTATGTTTAATTGGACTATCTGGTAGTGGCAAGACTTTTATAATAAAAGGAATGATGGAAATATACAATAGATTTTCAGATACTGATGGCATTTTCAATGCCTATATAGCGTCTGAATCAACTGGAAAGGTTCAACAGTTCATAATGCATCAAGCATATCATTGCCCAGGCTAATCCCAATTAATATTGAAAAAGCTCATCAATCTTTATTCAAATTGGTTAAAGCCCTTATTATTGATGAAGTAAGCATGATTACCGCTGAATTATTGGAACAAATTGATACTCGTCTGAAACAAATTACTGGCTTGTTTACGAAAGATTTTGGAGGATTAGATGTTATACTCATCAGGGATTTACGACAATTACCTCGAGTAAGGGCCACGCCAATTGTCAAGCAAATTAAAAGGAGAATGACTGGTGAAACATCTCGGCGAAAATTTAAAAAATTTGAATTGAAGCAAGTAATGAGACAAGAAGATAGTCAGTTTGTCGAAATTTTAATGAAGATTGGAAATGGAAATATTTTAACGGAAGAAGAAATACAAGTACTTGAATCAAGATTTATCATCACAAAAAAAGAAGCTCAATTAGTATGTACTGAAGAGTTATAGACTTACATTTACAAAAGCAGCGGTAAATGAGTATAACGATTCCATTTTAAATTATGTAGAAAATCAAATAATATCTTTGGTATCGGATGTTTTCGTTGGTTGTCATAATGTTGAGCAAGAAAATTTCGTTGCGCAGAAGTTGCATAAAATGAGAACTAATGATACTGGTGGATTGGCTTACGAATTAGTTTTAATTCCAAAAACCTGGACCCGGCTCCTTGAATTCAGCCGAAAAAAGTTGCCGCTCTAATTTAGAAATAAAAATAATAAATTGGCGCAATTAAATATTTGTGATATCTTCACAATTGGTATCAAAACGAGTGAGCCCATTTACTTTTCGTCCAAAAATAATTACAACCTCACACCGATCCTGGATGGAACTAATTTTTTTAAAACGATTTTGATGAAACTAAAAGTGTGATGGTAATTTTGGAATTTTAAAATGATGTTTAGATGAAGTTCTGGAATTTCACCGATCAAAATGAAACTTGACAATTTCTGAAATGATTTTGATGAAATTCAGCAAGTGTGATGAAAACGGGATTCTAAAAAGATTTTTAGATTAAGTTGAAGATAAAGATAAACAATTTTATAAAAAATCCGTGGGTGGAATTAGGAGTCGGATAACCTATTTTAAGAATATTTTAAGTCAAAAAGAAAATGCTGTATCTAAAGGCGAGGCACAATGTAAATCAAAGGGTTGTAGAACATGTCATCGTATGAATCATAGTTTACTTCATTATATACTGATAAAAATAGTTTTCATCCGACTAATAATTTCAAAGAAACCTCAAACGAGAGTCTTACACAAACTCAATTAGGTAAGAGTGATACAATTTCCGCGAATTCCAACATAAATTTTAACAATCATGATAAATCTAGCATTAAAACTTTTAACGGACCATTATCAGGTCAAAGAAATTCTGTTGTTGGTTCTTCTGGAGCTAATACATAGTCTAATATTAGCAGCGTTATGGACAATAGATGTTTTAATTCCTTGCCAACTCAAATATTGTTGTCAACTGCGTTAATTTGGGTTGAAACCTCGCCCGGTATGCGAATGCATTGCCGCGCTTTACTTGACTCAGGATCTCAATCCAATTTCGTAACCGAAAATCTATGCCAACAAATCTTGACTCACAAAAAATCGATACATGTATCTGCTATAAACCAAAAGGTTACTAAAATCTGTCTTCAAGCAAACTTATCAATAGAAATTCTAGTTTCGGATTTTAAAATAAATTTAAATTTTTGGGTGTTACCCAGAATAACCGGCAATTTACCCTTATACCCTGTGCAATTTAATGTAAACAATTTACCTAATTCAATTGTGTTGGGTGATTCTCAATTTCATGTACCTCAAACTATCGATATGTTGTTAGATGCAGAGTTACTCCGCCATTTACACGCGCTTGCTTGAATTTCTTCACGTTGACATTCAGAGCACTGGGCAGAAATCTCGAAAAGATCGGTTCTATCACAAATAGCGCAACTATTTTACCCAATATGGGTCCCTCTGCCCCTGCAGACTTCACAGGTAAATTAATTATGCTAAAGCTATGGGTTACTGATTGTCAATGGGATGCACAAATTCCTGAGCTGCGTATTCCCATATGAAAAGAAAAGAGCTATAGAATTTCACGGATTCGGAGATGCATCCGAAAGTGGTTATGGTTGCTGCTTATATATTAGCACACTCGATGATAATGATAATTATAATTAATGCTTCAATTAATGCTTAATTAGTGGTTCTGTTTTGTTGGCTGAACTATTCCGAAATGTAAAGGAAAGTATGGAAATTGAATTTAATAATATCGTGTTGTGGTCTGATTCTTTAGTAACTTTATATAGAATAAATTCATCATCGTCAAGGTATGCCACTTTCGTGGCAAATAGAATATCGAAAATTCAGGACATCACCCCATTCACAGTTTGAGTATATATTCCTACAAATTTAAACCCTGCTGACATGGTTTCTCGACGGTTGATGCCTTCACAATTGGATTCTTCATCCTTGTTCATTCAAGGTGAAACTTACAAAAATGAAATTAAAAAATTGAAAAATGGGAATTTTGTTGATAAACAAATTTTAATTATAAAACTAAACCCTTATATTGATTCATGTGGTATATTGCGCGTTGGTGGCCGGTTGGCAAAATCTGATTTGTCAAATGATCAAATGCAGCAAATGGTTATACCATCGAATAATCATTTTACCCGTCTTTTGGTGCGAAATGAGCATTATCGAAACCTACATGCTGGACCTGTAGCTCCGCTTAGCTTTATAAGGCAAAGATTTTGGGGACTAGGTGGAAAAGTATTATGCCGTAAAATAGTTTTTGAATGTATTAGATGTTTCAGGACAAAGAAAACATTTGTTGATCAAATCATGGGTCAACTCCCCAAGGAACGAGTTACAGAATCTAAACCATTCACGAATGTTGACATAGATTATTGTGGGCCGTTTGAAGTAAGGATTCGAGCAAATGTGAAATCTAAAGCTTATATCTCTATATTGGTATGTTTTGCGGCGAAGGCAACTCATCATTATCAATTAACAATTTTTTACTCTAATTTGAATTAATTAATTAATTCGTTTAATTTCTAATATGCAACCGATCCTAATACCATTTTAATGTGTTTTATACAGATAACACGTACAAGTACATATATTAGTTTTTACGAACAATTTTTTATCATCCCAAAGATAGACAGGTTTTCAATATTAATGATTTTTATTTTTATTTGAAGTTACTATTTCCGAAAAAGCAAATTTATTTAATCCAGTTTCGAACTGATGAGCTTATGACTATGAAGAAATCAATCCTTCAAGTTGTATTAGCGAATTATACTAATACAGGTAAACTCTCTTAGACATTTTTCTTCGTCACATTCACACAGCTCTATAACTGTGTAAGCAAATTTTATCAATTAACAATTTTTTATTTTAATTTGAATTAATTAATTAAATCGTGTAATTTCTAATATCAACCGATCTGTGGGTAAACGATGGAGGGTAAACGAAATTAAAAAATCTAAATGTTTCACGTTTAGCTACTTTATTCTTTATTGTTATAAGAATTGAACGAGGATAAAATGGAAAAAATGCGTAATTTAACATAAAACGAACACTAAAAATCTACATTTACCGTAGTGAATGACACATTTCTCGTTACACTGACATCTATTGGTAATGCATGAAATGTGAAATGTTCATGTTTTTTTGTGAAGATGGCATTGTTGGTGGTTAAAGAAAATTTGACATTTATGTTGAATTCTATTGGCGCAAAAAAACGGATATCGATAAAAAAAAACTGAACTGAGATCGATTTCTACTATGAAGAATTCAGCATTTTTTAATCTAGGTTCCGTTTTTGTGTGTCAATAGAATACAAAATTAAACATGATCTAGTGGTATTTATAATAAAGTAAACTTTTGCGCTGTAAAATATTTTTGTTTGAGTAATGGTAATATTTGATTGTATGCAGGTTTGGCAATGCCGGCTTAGCTTCTCTTTTTTACACAGAGAGATATTTTGACAGGTCGTGAGAATTGGTAACCGAAATAATTTAATTATTTGTTGGAAATAGAAATTGTAGTGGGGATGGTTTACATAGGTAAACGTGATGATGTTTATTCTTCGTGCTATCATAGAGAATGCAATATCTTGTTGGTATAAAGGAGAAAACTTAAAAGAAATAAGTTACAATTTCTTTGTGCGACTTTTATTTGATTTTGATTTACTCTTGTAGGTGTATTTGTAATTTATCTCCTTCTATTTAGGGAAGATATAATGTACGGTGCTTTCTGGAATGATTAGATAATTAAGTTATTAATTTAAAAATAAACATTTTATATACAGGGTGTTTTGTACTAGAGTGTAAATATTTTTAGGGATGATTCCTTGATAATTTCAAACAAAAAATCGTTCCTGGAGGGAGGGCCCATTTTTAATATTTATTGAGATATAGTGCGTTAAAAAAAATTAGTTTGGGGTGGTATAGATTCACGCATATTTTTCTTAATTACGCCAAAGTTAGGAAAACTTAGCCAAGCATTTGTAAAATTTATTTTAGGGATCAGAATTACCTTTGTTTTAATCGTATCATGTAAGTACGTAACCCATTCCGTTTTTTTTTCCGCTGGTGCTACTTCCCATAGAGAGATTTGGCCGCTTCATCATGAAGTTTCGTAATCATTTTTTCAACGGATAATGAGTGATTAATTCATTGATCCTTACATTAACCAGCCGTGATTTTTTCATCACCCGCCGGGAATCGAACCCGGGACCTCCGGAGCTTAAAGCAAGCATGCTAACAACTATGCCACCGGGGCATTATAATTTATTTTAGACAATTAAATGTAAACCTTGTTAATTTTAGAATGAGGATTTTAATTTTAGAAAATGTTTGAAAAACCTGAATCAACTTTGCAAGAACTTAAGCAGTAAATGAAATTGTGTTGTCTAGCGCTAAATAATTTACTAAACATATATTATGTATTAACAAAAACGTATTAACTATCGACAACTTAGGTGTCTGGAACCGGGTCGAGTCTTTGTTACTAAAATACCTTTCCTTTCCTTCGGTTTTGTTATGTGTATTGGTCGTACATTCTGATCATTCAATCAATCAATATGAAGCATGAATATGTTTTTATGTATAAATTATCATTCCTTGGATTCCGTGATTTTACCAGTAAGGGGACCTTATATTTATTAGTATCAAATAAACATTAAACTAATGTTTTAGAAGTTCATTTACCATGCTCAAAAATAAATTAAAGTTAGCAAATTCAATTCTTGACTTCTCCCAAAATTTAAAATGTAATGGGTTTGCGACATAAATAACAGTCAACCTATCTCATTGCAAATTCGATTATGTACCATTAGTATTTATGTATTATGAAATTCTTACCTTGTATATGAATATGATAATATTATAAATGTGTATCATGCATAAATAACACAACAGCTTACCTGTAACGAAAAAAAAGAAACACAAAAATATTTCAATAAATTATAAATTTTAACAGCAAAAATATAAAAAGTTACACAGAATCATTTTATCAAATAAAAAAACGAATGTGCCACATAGTACATACACATTAATTAACTTTATTTTATGTTTAAATATATGTAAAGTACTTAAAATGTAAATTAAAATTTATTTACGTTTAATTCAAAATACACTTCCATTACCGTTTCCAGTTTCTATATTATACTGTATTATGTACCTGTCTTATGTATATAGGCAATAAATATATTTCTAATATTTGTTGTGTTATTGTATTTTAGACTACTAAAATTTATTATATTAATTTCTTTTAAAACACACACACACGATACCTACGATGTACACACATATTTTCAATTTGTAACATTCTGTAAAATAATAATTTTAAGTGAATTTTTTTTTTTTGTAAATAAATTCAATATTCATATATACCTAATATGTGTTTCTAAAATAACTCGACTTACTTTGTGTTCTCCCCATTGAACCCTTTTTTTATTTATTTTCTTGCTCTAAATTTAATTTATTTTTCAAGATTCATCCCCATATATATTACACAAAACAACCAACCACCACCATCGAAATAAATTTTTAACTCCGCGAAAAATACCAAAAAATAATAAAATATGTAATAAAATTATTATGTAATTTATTTTCACGGAAATAACAAATTTATTTTACATACACATAAATACTCGGTTTTCGGAAGAGCTGAGTTTGGGAATAAACATGGGAAACTAATAATCACAATTTGTTGTTTGGGTACGATATGAAGCTTCATATTACTACATATAGCACAGAAAATCATTTATTTTATTTGGTTCAAATTTTTCTTTTGATTCACATGGCTGAATATTTTTTGCCAGTTCGATTTATGTTTTTTTGGTTGTGGTTGTTATTATAATCTGTAATATTAAATCCAATTTATTGAGTTATAGTATGGAACAATGGAAACGAATATTATTTTTCGTGAATACTATAAGGATGCATGCGGAAAATGTTTATGCATTTATATTTCTAAGGTATAAAATATGCTGTTATTGTAGATACATACAAATTATTTAAAAAAAATTATTTAACATTTAGAGGTAGGTGGGAAATCTTATTTTCTGCTAAAAAATCTCAAAAATTTATCTTAAATTGTGTTAACGCCGGAATCGTTTACCAGCGTTCATAAAATAAATAGGAAATTAATTTCATATAAAATTCATTAATCCAAGGTGTATCTAAAAAATGCATACAGTTATAAAATTATGTATTTAATACTTGTTAACTTATTATTTATTATAACTTAATTATTTATATAAACTAAGTAAACAATTGTAATCAAAAAATGTAATAGCTGATTTATTTACTATTAATTTGACAGCTACCAACATTAAAATAATAATTGAAAATCATGAAGTTGGTAGCCGCCTATGGTATAGCACATATATTATAATTTGTATTGTAGTTGTAGACGAGTCATGTATTCCGTCAATTTTGGTTTTTTGTATTATTGTCATCTTCGACTTTGTGAGGAACACATCGTTCCTAATCTGATATTAAAATAAATAAATAATGCAATTTTTACTTTAAATAATAACATAATACAGTCCACGTTAAATAAAATTTCAAAAGTGAAAAACCTAGTGGCGAATAAATATCCAGCTTCGCCAAATTGTACGTTTCTGATAGATATAATTTTCTTATTTCTCAGAATTTATGTCGAAATTTTAAAGAAATATTAATTGTTTGCAATAATTTAAATGTTAACATTATACAACAACACATACTTGGTTGTGGAGGGAATAAGTACGCAGAAGGAATAAACGCCAAAAATGTAACATATCGTTGGTCTCTGTTATCAGGTTCAGGATGCTTGATTATTACCTGCAAAAATTTTCAAAACACTCTATAATAACGCAGACAACATTTTTAGTTAATACACTGATGGACATAATATAATGTAGTTTACAAAGGGAAATGGAAAAGAAGAATGTTTCTTAATTTTTTAAAATTAAAGCAAAAAAGTTTTATTTATTTAAAAATTTTGTTTCAAGCAAAACAATATTCTGCAACAAATTTGAAAAACATTGGAAATACCAAAAATTGTAACCTTAAACAAAATGTAACTAATTGATAGTAGTCTCACGTATATGTATAAATTAACGTGCAAAACAAAAAAACTAAAGAAAATGTGTATAACCCACCCTTAAACCAAAAACTATAGAATAATATAAAGATTTCCAATGTCATACAAAGCAAATATCCACAGTTCGGGGGTACAGAAATAGTTTTTTTTTATGTTTTGCTATTTCGTTTTGTATACTAATTTCTGTACTTTAGCTGCGAATATTTGTTATATTACATAACAATTTGAAGTTCATACTAAAAAAGCTGACGATCATGGCCTTTATTTTTTCAGTAATATGGCAATTCTCCCTCTTATGCTAGTATAATCAAAAAAATCAATTTCGCTTATTTTTCGTTATACCAAAATTTAAAACAAAAACTAAAAAACAAATTTCTAACATACTTAATACGCTCATAATAAAGCTCACTTATAGTATTCTCAGTACTCAAATTAAAAGTAAGTGAAATAAGTGTAATTGATCGATTTAGAGAGAGTTTAGAGAGAGGAAAAACGAAACAATCAACAAACCTTGATAGTCATCTCTTTCCAATCACATTCCATTTACATATTATATGCGTTACTCTTCTCATATTTTTTTTTTTTTGATATTTTGCAATGTTTGCTGTTTCGAACACCGCTCATCTTTAGTAAATTTCAAAAGCTGAAAACATAGGTCAATATTATAAATTTATTAAGAAATGTTAAAGGCTGATTTCCACTATGTAATAAATAGCAATGTGATATTTTTAAAGTAAACGTTATTTAGCTTAATGTTGCATAAACAGATATAATTCATTTTTGTAACATGTTGTACAAATAATATTGTTATATAGCATGTTAGGTTATATAGTAGAAACTGGCCTAAATAACACAAGTTTTTTTTTATAAACAGATCTTACTAAACAAATAACACTGTCTAACGGAAACAAAAAAAAAACATCAGACCTGTTGGTTAGTTAGTATGTTTTGGTCAAACCTTACAACAATCTTACAATGGCGGATTACCTCTTTCTTTGCAAAAGAATTGATATGTGTATCAAATAAGAGGGCTTGACGAATAGAAAAGGATAAGGTGAGTACCGTCATAGTAAATCCAATATGGCGGCCGCTTCAAGATGGCGGATCACATATTTCTCCATACAACCTCCTTGACAAGGGTATGAAATGAAATGGTTTGACGAGCAGGTTACGATAAGCTAAATGATGTCAGTCTATATCTAATATGGTAATATGGTCGACGCCCCAAGATGGCGCACTAAATTTCCTTAACCACCTCCATGACATGGGTATCAAATAAAAGTATAAATATTTATTTCAATTAATGATGTACAGCAAAAGTACACGCTCATTACAAAATCCGGTAATTTCCTACTAGATTATCTGGTTTTGCAAATTCTAGTGAAAATCCAGTGAATTTCTAGTTAAAAATAAAAAAAGATGAATTTTCTAGTAAAATTTCAAAATGGATTTAACCAATTTCTAGTGACAATGCAATCAAAACCAGATTTGGGCTATTTTCTAGTTAATTTCCAGTAATATTTTAAATTATACTGGATATCTAGTACCAAAAATTACTAGAAAAATACTAGATGGTTAGTTTCACTTTCTAAACCGGAATATCTAGTAAATTAAATGAAAATCACGTAAATTACTTGAATTCCAGTTGAATTTTTGTATCGCCATATTTTTTAATGTGGTTACCAGAAATCTAGTAAAATTCTAGTTAAATTAAATTAAATACAAGGTAATTCCTGTTTGATTGTACAAGGAATTTCTAGTAAATTAAACAGATTCGAGTAATATTCTAGTAAATTTTAACTTACATTAAAATATTACTAGAATTCTAGTAAATTTACTAGAAATTTAGCCGTTTGCTCGCGTATTTATTTTTATTTTCGTCGTTTGGTATCAGTTAAATGTTGAATTTCGTGGTTTGTTGTAGTGAACGTGAAATTAAAAACAGTTAAAACAAAAAAAAATATAAGTATATAAATTGTGAGTGACTGAGTGATATTATAAAAGATGTAAGTATATAAAGTGAGTGTTGAATACAAATAAGTGGTTTTAATATTTTATGCAAGAGCTATACTGCCGTATATATTTAAACATAATTTACAAAACTACATTTTTGGAAAAATTAAGTTATTGCTGCCAATCGAAAGCTAAAATAAACTTTATCAACAAAATTATAAAAAATAATTAAAACTAAATCCAGAAACGCGTAACAAGAAAAATAATTTCGTATTTAAGCAAAGCAACCTTGATTATACAAGCCATAATCTAAAAAACGAAGCTTTTGTAAAGGAATTAGAAACGAGGAAAAAACTAAAATTTCCATAGTAAAACGCATAAAACATATGGGAAATCAATTTTTTTCCAAAGACAAATTTGTAAATGAAAACGTCACCAATTCTCTATTATGATTCCTGAAATATTTTCATAGATGTTTGAATTTCAACATATATGAATATCGTTTAAGTAAATCGTTTTCATTTTCTTGTAATAATTGATTTATTTAAACCAAAATATAAAAAAAAGTTCATAACAACAGCATTCTGGTCAAATTAAAAAGAAAATCTTACTACAAATCGTGTGCATTAAGTCAATATACATAGATGGCACTGGCCAGTAAACATTTTGAAAAATCGTACCAAAAATTGCCACCTGGGGAAATTTGAGTTTAAAAATTGTAGGAAAAGCAAAATAAATTCAGAAAATATTAAGAACGTGTCATAATTGTGTGATTAAATAATTTTTTTCGTATTTTTCTGTATAAATCTGAGACATCTAACGTACACTAGTAAAACTAAAGATAAATGTAGCAAGTATTATTTTAATTCGTCAGAGCCAACTTTGATGTATTTTTTAAAATGAAAGTTCGAAAAATATATTTTAGAAATAATTTAATTTTAATATTTATGCAATTAATATTTACTTAATACCAATATACCCTTCCTGTATATTGCTGCTAAAGATATGTAGAACACTTTTGTATACAAATTTTGTAACATTTTTGCTTTTTTCATTGAAAAATTTGTACTAAAAAACATCATTTTTACTATGAATTCCTATGGAAATCAGTGAAAAGTTATACCACTAAAAAGCTTCTAAAAAATACGTCATAATGATTATGGCTCTATACTCTAGAAGGCTCTGATTTAAGTCGTTTGTTTAGTTTCAAAACGTAGTTAAAGTTTTTCTCAAAATGCGTTTTCTTTAGTTATGTAAAATATGTTTAGTTCGGCAGTATACAAAATACATTCAAACCGTTTTTTGTGCGGTCCTTTCTTGTGCGATTATGTTATATTTATTCGCTCATTGCATGCAAAAACCGATAGGTCAAAATCGTCATTTTCAGGAGAAGTTTGGAAATTTGAAATTTTAAACAAGTTATTTAACTTTGATCAGACTCCGATTTGTTAAAATTTTCCAACTTCAAAGCTTTCTCCCGTAACCCGATATTTTTGACTTAATGTTATTTTGAATGGATAGCGTAATAATCCAAGGATTTATTTCGCTTTAGATTATTTACGGGCCTTTCTGACAATTAAATATGAGACGTCCAGTAACATCACCACACTTAAAACCACTGCTGCTTCATCGGATAATCTTCAATTTATTTTAACCTGCATGTCCAGCGTGTGAATTTGGGCTAAGGTATTTAATTATTTATTGATATGGTTTTAATTATTATATGCTTTTTATTAGTCTTGTTAGTCATTTAAAAGTTTCAACTTTGGCTTTCTTATAGAATATTTAACTAAGCTGAATTAAACCATGTGAATTTTTTCATCATTTTTTCACAATTTTTGACTTTTCGAATCATTACCGGGGTAGCAATAAAACAAAAAACAAAAACAATAGAATTATACAATATTATGATAAATATGAACATTACAATAAAACATTATACTACGAGTATTTACTTAACTTTCGTTACCTGTCAACTAATGAACTTAAAAGCACATTTGAATTTTCCAATTTGTACTTTTGTTTTATCGTACTCTATAATACTACTCTACAAAATATAATTACATACACTTATTATATGATAATGCATATGGTATAAAATTGTTACTATGTTGATGACTTGAAAAGTCGAAAATTGGAAAAAAATGATAAATAAAATCTACATGATTTAATTTAATTTAGTATAATTAGTGAGTTAGTTGAACGTTGACATTTTGATATATAGTTCATTTGATTACTCTGATTATTAAATCAAAAAATTATATATTTGCAGGTAGATGAATCAATAGAAGTCATCACACAAAAAATTACGCAGACGCAGCCGTACCTTATACCTTATGTTTATTGGAAAATGAATTGGGCCACGAAGGTTTATTCTATGTTATAATCGACGCTCAGTCAATTTCGTTGGGCTATAAAACTTTTTTGTGCGCCTTCGATATTTTATTTAAAAATTTTTATGTTTTTGGTTTAAAATTTCCAAAAAATTGCTTGTATTTTTATAATTTTATAGAGGTACAGTTTTTTAAAATTAGAGGTGTGATTCCGACACCTCGCGCGTCAAAACTATACACCAAATTATGTGTAGAATATGCACGAGAATTATATTAAGCTTTGTTTTTTTTTGTATTTGAATATCGGAAGTAAAAAATATCAATAACTAAAATAAAATTCAAAAACGTTTTTATATTAATTGAAATTTATTAAGACTACAATCTAGTATAATCAACGGATAAACTAGTAAACAATGATGACGTAGGATTAACTAGAATTATTTTACTAGAAATTTAGTAGAATAAATACGGGTCATAAAATGACTGTCATATATGGTGGACCATATAGGATCCTTGGATCCTTTTAGATACACTTTGGCACATTGGTTTTAGAGGTTGCTTGTATAAGTGGTTTAAGTCTTTTTTGGAAGGTCGTTCGCAATGGGTCAGGATAAGTGGTTGCTTAAGTGGTACTGTTGTACTTAATGTTGGTGTGCCTCAAGGTTCTGTCCTGGGCCCATCTTATTTCTTGTTTATGTCAACTCTATTTTTAAATAAAAATTGTATGGCAAAGTTGTTGCCTGCGCATATGATACGGCTTTTGCTTACGATTGCCGCAACTACTCGTCGGCTGTCTCTTGTATTAATAAAGATCTCGAAATTTTGAGTGTATGGTTTGCTGCTCACAAACTTGTACTTAGTGCCAGGACTAAAGTCGTATTGTTTAACTTAAGCTTGAGTAATCCGTCTTACAACCGTGATATTATTTTCCACGACGTTAGCTGCTCTAGAAAAGATGATTGTACCGTTAATTGCATGGTAATCGATTCAGTCAACTCATTTAAATACCTAGGATTAAATGTTGATTGTCATTTGGATTGGAAATCTTATGTAGCAGCTTTGAAATGTGTCCTTCATTCCATTGTTAGGACTTTGTATCTATTACGTATACATTGTCCTTTTGGGTTTTTAAAAAAATTATTATCATATTATCAAGTTGATTGATTCGCGATTACGTTACGGTATTTGCTGTTGGGGTGGAACTTATTATGAAACAATTAAACCGCTGATTATTGCTCAGAAACATGCAATTAAGTTGATGTTCTTTAAAAATAAACGTTTGCATCCATTGAAGCATCTATACGTGTTCAAAGTTATGAAGATTTATTTTGTAATTAGTGAAAATCGGAATTTACGTTGTCACTATGATCTGCGCAGGAATATTATGTGCTTAAAAGGAATTCCTAAATTTTTTTTAACTGATCTCCTTAATTATTTTTTAGTGACTGCACTTAGAATTTTGAATAATCTTCCTGAATTTATCAGTGATTCAATTTCAAAAAAAAAAATTGTTATTTCACTTCAAACCTGGCTATTGCAAAACGAATCGTTAGATTTTCTGTTTGACCGGATTGTTTAAGTTTAGTATTCAAATTTAGTTCTTTCACATTTTTTGTTCTGTATGCGAATGATATTAATAATAATAATAATAATAATATTCAAGTTAGGTTTAACCTTTGTTCGCCAATCCTTTGCCTTGCAAATTAAATAAAATTCAATTTACAGATACATAAAGCGGTTCTTATCGGAAATCTTTGTATCCAATGTATCTATCTATGTACAAAAACAATTGGCCATTCGATCTGAATATGAATTATATTTAACAAAGGGCGTAGCAGAATTTTTTTTTTTTAGATCGGATGAACAGAAAATGGTTCTAGCACAAACTGAAACGAGTCTCACAATTTTGGATGGAATACATTGAGAGTTTATTGCAATAATTAACCTCAAATTCAGAAAATACGCAGAGAAACTCCATAAATGACTCAAATTTAACAGGGTTTGTAGAATTATCTATATTCTAACCAACTGAATTCTTAAAGTTTGGCTCCGTGCATTAGATTTGGTTTGACAAAATTTTCTCGAGTTTGGGAACAGATTGCTTCAAATTTCATAGAAAATCATTAAAATTACTGGCACTCGATTTGAGTTGCTCGGTTTGGATATTATTTAAGGGTTGATTTGGAGTTAGGTTAAGGGTTGATTTGAAAGTTGATTTATGGGATTGATTTGGTAATTGAGTTTGAGGTTAGATTGGCGGTTGATTTGGTGATTGCGAATGAGTTGGAAGTTTAGTTGTAAATTGAATTGGAGGTTTAGCTATGAAGACTGACTTAAGAGGCTCAGTTAGGGATTGATTTGGGAATTGAACTGGCCGAAGTTCTGATCACCTTATGAGGTTTCAGCCCGTTATATTTTATGATTTAAGAATAGTAAAACAGATGGAAGCTTTATATGGAAGGATTATAAAAATTTCCCTAATCCTCGGCCATTTAAACTTCATATAGAACTTAATTGTTACAACATCTAATACAATTAATCCTAGCAACAATACAAATGGAATTTCACAGCAGAAGAATATAAAGATATTCTATGGTCGAATATCTTGCATACTAAACATAAATAAATATTTTTCCAAACAACAACTTTATCCCTTGCTATGTTGTGATTTAATCTTCTTACTTTTCTATAAATGTAAGATTCTTGATTTCTAAATGATTAATAAAAATACCATCTGTAAATAAATCAAAAATTGATATTTCCTAATATATGAATTGTTTTTATTAGCAAGCAATATTAGAAAAATCGGAAAATCTTTGATTATTTATTCTATTTTATTATACTCGTATACCAGAGAGCAAAGTATATTTTACTTGTTTTCGAAATTGGATTTCTTCTCCAAATATGATGGAATTATGATGGGGTTAATGTATTGGTTTTTATTGAATATATGTATGTATATCGTTTAATAATCAAATGATTTATTAAATTTAATAATAAGATCGATGGTAAATAAAATTTAATAAATGATAATGAAAATGGTGAGCCACTATAAATTAATTTTACGTGTGAGTTGTGGCCTACATATTATATGCCATCCCTACCGTAAACAATAAAAGGAAACAAACTTTTTCTTGCAAAATTGTTTTTATAATTTTTTCGTTTCTTCTCATTTAGGTCTGATTTACCTTTTCACGCAATATTAAGTATTTATGTGGAAAGGTACTTTAAAGGTACATATAACGAGTAGGTATATAATGTTTAAATTCATTCGGTGTTTTGTTTCGGGTGCTTCAATAAAACCATAGCAAATTAATGCCATTTTCGGTAACATAATCGTTTTGTGTTTTAACCAAGCTCTAATCAAGCTTTTGTAATAACAAAATTTAAATCTAGTATTTTTTTTGTTATCTTTACAAGATTTAACCACCGAATATCGTTAAAACTAATGTAGTCGTATTAGAGATTAGGGATTAGTTTGCTAAAGGCAATCAATTTTTTTTTGTATCCCTTATTATTAATATTCTAAAAGCATTTGTCACTCTAGGTCTGGGATAGTGTATATATCCCTTTTTTGTCTTCCTGTATATATCTGTATAATACGATATATTATTTTTTTATTAGGTCTGTGTAAAAAGGAAATATAAATAAATTCTTGAAAGACAAAAAAAAAAAATTGGAAAATCGGAAAATACAGGCGAGAAAATAAAACGGAAAAATAATCAAATCGTTGACACATAACATAGATAACCCAAGAGAATCTATTCTACTTATTAAGCTTTTCGTTTATTTCCCGTTTACCTTTTATATTATTATGCGTATATATATATATTCCAGTTCCACCTCTGGGAACGTGTCAAACCAATTATTGCCCTATACCACACTAAAATCGAGTTTACCATACAGATTTAGTTTACTTAATTCCCATTTAATTATTTTATTTTATTTAAACTTTAAGAAAATGATACAGCAATTAAAAGTGATGGCAAGAGGTGGTTTACCACAAAAAAAACAATAAGTTTTCCAATTTATTGAGTTTTGGGGAATTTCTTGTTTTTTCTAACATTTTTATATTCTTATCAAATGGAAAACAAACAAAAAAAAACTAATTGAGCGTAAAACTAATCGAGAACCCCCAGTTGAAAATAAAATCGGCAAAAGAAACAAGAAAGAAAAAACGTTTGATGGAATATTTCCATTAGAATTATTTATTAATTTGATAGATTTTATTTGCATTATTATACAATTTAGATTTCGGTTTTTCCAATAAAAAAAAAAACGGATAATTTTCCAATTGGTTTGGTTTTCCAATTTTTGTTTATTTATTTATTTCCTTTATAGCTTTTGATGTTGTTTCCTTCGTTCCATATATATTAACGTGTTAATGTCAAAGTTTTCATGAACACATTATGGATGATATGAAAAACGAATGATTTTTACTAGGAATCAGAATGTAAATTTTATAAATAAATTTATTTAAAATCCCCAATGAAATATTAACTTGTAATGAATAATTTCACTCGCGTTTTGTGACAGAATACGATTTTCTTGTCTTTTCCTCGAAACCATTTTATTTAATTAAAAATAAAATAAATTATCATTAACATTTATGACGTTTATTATTTTAAAATTGCTAGTTTGAGTTGTAACTTGTTGAACGTATTTTTGGTATTCCCAAATGCTTGAAACTCAGAGTTATACATGAAATATTTATTCTACTTATTAAATTACACGATGTTACAATTACTGAATTTTATGATTTTCCGTTTACGTTTTACCGGTACTCTAATTAAATTGTTACCGGTTATTTAAAATTAATCAAAATTTTGCTTAAATAATGCTTAAATTGGGATTAAAGAATAGAGATATGCAAAACAAGTTATTATTTTTTTGTTTTCCCTAGAAACGGATAATTAGTGATTAATTCATTAATCCTAAATTAACCAGCCGTAATTTTTTCATCACCCGCCTTTGGAGCTTAAGGGAGAAATACACGAAAAAAATCAAAAAAATGCTAGTAGAAAGTGTATCTTTTCTAGAGAATTACTGGTCCTATCAGCGCAAACTATGTATTAAAATATTCTTTGGGGTTTTTTCTAGTTAATAACGGTGGCTTTTTCGAATTTTCCGCTTAGTTTTCCTGCTATTTTATTTTAATTTTGACCGTTTTTGGCCAAATTATGCAACGAAAATGTACCTTTTTTTAAACACCAGACGTAGAAACTAAAATTTATTTATCTCAAAATGCGTAGGAGATAAAACTTAATTTATTCACTGTGGCTTTTCTCGAATTTTTAATTATTAATTGCAAAAATTGCAAAAAATTATTATAATTAATTGATTGTTAATGACAATTGCGTCAAAGATAAAATTTCTCCTCATCTCTTATTATTTAATTCTTTAAACTGATACTAGATGGCAGTTTTTATTTTATATGTAGTAAAAATTAATTTTTCGCTAAAAAAATGTTCCTATTATTATTACGAGTGTTGTTTTCAACAAAAATGAGTTAGGCATTTTTTTACGATTGACCAAAGTAACAACGTCGGTTTACTCCGAAAAAAACATTTTTTAATAAACACATACGCGATAATTTAGCAAATCGCAAGTCGAAATTCAAATTTTATTTATTTTTCGAAATTTCTGTAATCAAAATACTTTGTCGATATAAGTATTTATGCTGCAACATCGGGACGATAAACGTTCAAAGGAGACAGACTTGTTTTTTGTTTGCTCCGTAAATTTTTTTCATAAATTAAAAAGTTTAGATGAAAATCAAAAAATATTGTGCAAATTTTAGGATTTGTTGATGAACATAATGGAATGATCAATATGATAATCATCTTCGTCTGATGATCTAAATAATTTATCAATAGTATCCATTATTACCGACGTTGCTACATTTACAAAAATTACGAACGTGTTTTATTAACAATATAAAACAAAATTTAAAAATGGGGTTATGAAGAACACAATATTTTTTTAAATCACAAGAATTTTATATACATATGTGCAACTTACGGTTTACTAAAGAATAAGATTATGTTTATTATAATTAAGATTACACGAACAATAAATACACAGAAAAGTAGAAAAATATCCGATCGATTGAGACATCCGATGCGAAATGACGAATTAACTACATTTAAAAATATTATAATCATTTAGGCGTTTTTTTATTTCATAACTAGTCGGTAATTGAAGTTATTTATATTTAATAAAATGAAATAGTTTCAAAAAAACATTTTTTTGTTTTATAGAAACTATATAACTTATTATAACAAGTTCATTGGAAAAAAAATTATTTAAATTTAACTAATATAGTATTAACTTCACTTATCTTTTTATTTAATAAAAATATTTATTTTTTTAACGCAGTTCTTCACTTTCAATAATTTTTTTTGGGGAAATTAAGGGAAATTTGGCAAAGTTATCTGAAAATTTTCACAATTTTAGGATGATTTTCATTCATAACTCAAAATCGACAAAAATGCAGTTAACTAGTTTCTCAAAAAAACCACAGATATTTTTATTTGTTATCCTATAACACATACAAAGGACACGCCATTTTTTTGGTGCTTACACGGCCTCTAATACATAGGCATTGATATAATGGAAACATGTACACATCCAAAACCAACACAAATGTCTTATACAAGCCATATTATTGCCATACAAACACAAAATAAAACCTACTATTTCTATAAGTATTTGCGTCATAATACAGTATAATCTTTACATACTTTGATTTTAAATTTTAGTTTGTATCAAAAACAGTATAAAATATCACTAACACTTATAGAAAATAGTAGGTTTTGAATTTAATAATATGCGTGCGTCACGGAAATAATATGGCTTGTATAAGACATTTGTGTTGGTTTTGACACATCGATACGTCCCGGAATATGCATACTAAGGATTGTATGAAAATATTTATTAGGTACATGCGTGTACATATTGATTATGCAGGTGGAAGAGTATTGACGATTGTAAAAGTAGAGAAAGCGCCTCTCGAGGGGGGAATTTGAAATGATGCTCCTGATAAAATGACATTTGTCACAAATGCGACGAATAAAATTTTAGCAATCAGATAATTAAAAATTGTTTTTATAATTCAAAATTGGAATTATTTACAATTATTAGCAATCTGGGCCTAGATTCTGATCAAGTGACAAATGACAATTTTTTGTGACTTTGTGCTAAAATTTGGACTGCTATAAAATGACAATATGGTTGTGAGTTTTAAAATGTGATTCTGATGATGTGTCTTTTTCTAAATGTCACAAGAAAAAAAAAAGACAAATTAAACAAAATTGATTTGGTTTTCCGTGACTTTTCTCACTGCATTTTTGAATAAAATATGTGTGAGTATATTTTGTTAATTTTTACAATTCTTATGTTATAAATTTTAATTGTTTATATTTTAATTAAAATAAAATAATATTTTATCTATTTTTACAAATGTATGTATAATGTGCAGCTGTAAATGAGTGTGCATCATCGGGCTCTTTATACGCGACAAATGCTCAGAAAGATTTTGTGGTCGGGTTTCTCGAGCACCATTTAGAAACTGCCAAAAATCAGTAATTATTTTAGAATATTAATTTAGAATATTAAGAAAAACAAAAATATATCAAATTTTATAATTAACCATTTTTTTTAATAATTTAATTAATTAAATTTTATATTTTTGTAAATAACCAACACAGAAATGTCAATAAAATTGACCTTAAAATATAACTGCAGTAAACTAGAAATGCAACTACTGTAAACTGCTGTTAATTGGCGAGTTTTTTTATTACATCGGAGAGATCAGAGAGATCAGACAGATAAGTTATCTGAAATATCCGATAATGTTTAATCTGAAAAGACCTTTTTCGGATTTTAAACGTTTAACTATTTAAATTGGCTAACCACTGTTTTGTAACACATTATGGCCAAGAAAATTATTTTCCTACGCATAATTAATGCATAAAAATAAAATTAAACATTAGTGAACAAGAAACCGTTAAAATTAGCTACAATATACTTTAAAAAATTAATTTTCCATTGTTGTTATCTCAGTCTATAGTGTTCACCATTTTGAACGTCAGAATATGTAATTCGCTGTACTATCTGGAATAAATTTCAGATCCAAAAACAGCAATCTGTGATTTTTGGATTTAATAAAAAAACGATAAAAAAACTATCGGATCGATCTGAGAAAATAAAAAAACGCAAAAGGTTTTTTTTATATCTCTCTGGTCTCTCTGATGTAATAAAAAAACACGCCAAATGTCATTCATAACTCATTTCGTCAGAATCGCAAATTTTCTGTGACAATATTTTGTACTAATAACAAAATGTCACGAAAAATTGTCATTTCATCAGAATCTAGGCCCTGGTAAGTAAAAATTGTGTTTATAGTTCAAAATTGTAATTGTTTGCAATAGGAAGCTCAGTTTAAAAATCGTCCACTAGGTGGAATCCGTAATGCTCCAATCGCCAATAAGGAAATACAAATTTATTTATTTTATTTATGTGTATTCGGGAATAGTATTGTAAGTAGTATTGTGCACTCGCTGTGATATGTTTGTACATGAGTAATTTATTGGGCTCTGTATATAACATGAGTGACATAAACACAATACAAATTGTAAGGTTTTGTTTTCTCTTTGATTCAAATGGGATTCTTATATAAGTATTTTGTATAATCGAGTAAGTTGAATCTAGTGAGATAAATAATCCATGTAAAATTATAGTGGATGTGCAATTCATATTAAATGAGTTATTTATCAGATAGTTGGTTATCAGATGAGATACATTTATCAGATAGTTGGTTCTATAGTTATAGTGTAAGAAATCAAATTTCTTGATTTCTTGAGAAATTGAATTGAATGATTTTGGGTTTAGAGTTCGTCTTATTGTCATGAAATCTAAATGTAAGGGTATCAATTTTATTTATTAAAATTAGGAACTCCAAATATGATGTACTCAGTTAATTTTCATGGATTGTCTTTCTTCAGTTTTTTCAGTTGTACGTATGTTGGAATTTTACTTTATTTTAGCTACAACACGGAAAAAAATAAACCGGTCCTCATCTAAGAAAACGGATTTTTAATTCAAGAAAATGTACTTTTTCTTGATTTAAAAGTTAATTTTCTTGTTTCTATCGAGTTTTTCTTCATATAAGAATTGTGTTTCTTGAAATGAAGAAAAACTCGAAAGAAATAAGAAAATTAGCTTTTAAATCAAGAAAAAGTACTTTTTCTTGAATTAAAAGTCCGTTTTCTTCGCTGAGGACCAGTTTATTTTTTTCCGTGAATGGTCATAAAGATATCGAGATTCTAGGATTTTATTTTGGTGTTGTTTTCTCTCTTTGTGTTTTTCTATTTCATGAGACAATAATAATGTTCGTTTGTATGTAATATGAACCATAAATTACACAAACCCAACGAAAATTTATGGTAATCGATTCTAATAGGATTCTTATTCTTCGTCTTATCGAGTAAGTTTAAGTTAAGTTTTGTGTCGAATTGGAAGCTGCCAGGTAAACCCATATAAAATTGTGTATTTAGGACATTTTTATGCAGGGTATTATAAACAGCATTAAGTTGTATTAATTGTGTTGGATGAATTTAAATAATATTAAAAGATTATTACTTAACGATGCTAATTAAGTATGTAGTAAAGTTTGGTATGAAGGAATTATATTAAGTTTATTTTTAGAGATTACAGTGGAATTTAAAAATAAAAATTTGCAGCTGTTTGAAACTGTAGACGAACTTGCTCGATATTTCATTCAAAAATCCAAATCGGCCATTTTATAGATAATTTAGAAACCTTGCAAAATGATACTAGGAAAATTTCTGTGCGACTACTCCTTGTAAAGTTATTGAAGTTTTAGAGAAAACGTATCAAAAAGAGTAGAAGTAAATTTTCAGTTTCAAACAGCAGCAAATTTTTATTTTTTTTAGATACCTTTTGTTTTACTCAAAAAAGTCATAAAAAAACAAAAGAAAATAAAACGGTTTCCAGTATCGAAAAGAAAACAAAATTTCCTTCAACTAGAAACAAAATTTTTTTTCTGAAAGGTGTTATTTCACCAAGATACAAGCGTTCAAATCTGGGTATTTTTTCTAAGAAAATTTCTGTTCCGTTTTTTAATTGGCGCAGTGTATTTGGAAATCAAATTAATTGATGTTCCAAACACATCATATGCGCAATTAAAAATAGGAAACTTTCCAAAAACTCGCTTCCAGAAAAATTGAGGAACTTTCGCTCGACATTGGAAAGATCCCATATGGTCACGTTGGGAAATTTGCCTCATATTTCTGTAACCGTTGACATTGCGAAATACCCGAAATAATGCTTTGATATATAAATTTACTGTTTTAAATTTTTTCTCAAAATGCGGAATACAGAGAAACCTCACTACAACGGACATCAACACGACCAAAAAAGTTGTCCGTTGTAGTGAGGTGTCCCTTGAATTGAGGAGTTTTGTTTTTTTTAGAAAAATTTTCTTGGGATTTTATTTCTTATCCAATTTGGATGAAATTCTGCATTTCCAATGGAAATGGGATTCTCAAATGATTTTTAGACGAAATTCTAGAATATGGCCAATTAAGAAGAAACTTGGCTATTTCTTATCTGATATTGATAAAATTCAGCATGCACGATGGTGGAAATGGGATTATAAAATGATTTTTAGATAAAGTTCTGGAATATGGCCAATTAGGAAGGAGTTTGGGCTGACCCATTCGGTAATTTGACAATTTCGGCCCTTTGACACATTCGGCCTTTCGACATTCGGCCTTTCGTACCCATTCCCAAAATATGGCAATTAATTTGTTTCTAATTGGGAAACCGTCATAGCTAATACTAATAACAAATTAAAAATAAAATCCCACCCAAATCCAACCAATAGTATCAAAGCTTTCGAAAACCTCGAATAAAAAGTAACATAATTCAAAATTTGTCGAGTTATTCAACGCTACTGAGATTTCTAAGTAATTCGTCAAAATTTCACAATTTTGAATTTAATTTGAAAAGTCTTTACAATTTCGAAATAATTTCACAAAAATTCAAAGTGTTTTAAAAATTCTAGAAAATTATGAAAATGTTGATTTATCCATAAGCTTACAAAGCCAAAACAGCTCAATAATACACGCTAAGCAACTCCTCGCAAAGTGCGTAGGTATAGTGTAAATATTGTATTAGTGAATTGAGCTAGTACGAAGAAAACTCGCCCTTATGAATTTCATCGTCACATTCGTGCAGTTATTTTAGTGTGTATCGTATTATTTAACTCTTAATCCATGAACCAGGTCGTTATCCCGCTGGCCAAAATTACTTTTTGTAATTTCGCGGCCACATAGGACTCTAGCGCCATCTAGGTAGGTTTTCCCGGGCAAAAATCTATTCTTTCTTGAATAAGGATGCCTAAAAATAATCTATGAAATATTTAAGATTGTTTTTTATTGATAATTGGATTCAATTGGGGCATTCTAACCTCAGCTGCGTTTAAAATATTTAGCTCACTGGACGTTTCAATTTTCGAACTGCATTTCATTTATTTCCATTCCCTAATTTTTGCATTATTTTACCTAGAACCTTCTGGAACTTGATTGTGTATAATATATGTACAATAATATTTAATTGATTAAAAATCCAAAAAAGAATTATTTGGTTCACAAAATCGTATTTTAATTATAACGTTAGGACTTTTTTTTGTCAGCGGTAAAATTACGCAGCTTACGTAGCCATGAGTTTTGTGAAATACAATACCTTGTTGTTTTGAAGATTTACGGGCACTGTTATTGGTAACATAATTCTTTTCATTAACCTAATTTCAGTTTATCTTTAACCAATCAATTTTACCAATTTAATTCAAAAATGTAGATTACTCGATTTAAGATTTTTTTTGTTAAAGCCAATCTCTCAAAACAAGTCCAAGTTTCCGGTTCATCTTAATTGTTTATTTCGATCATTTTTTGTTTCAAGACAAACTTCTTTATAATATCCTAGAAGTTAATCTAAACAAAAAAATGACCCAATTTAATATTGAATAGCATCTTGACCATTACAAAGATCGATGTGATTTATATTAGTTCGTTTTAGTTAAGTTATACAAAACAAATTGCAAACAAAAAAGTTTGGCTTTTACTTTTCAAACAAAATAAATATTTGTTAGTTGTATTAGATACTCGATGGAAACCGAGTTAGAAAATGAACAATCAAAATATCTCCTTTTTCTAATTTTTATCTAACCCTTGTATGCATGAACAATTTTTAGTTGATTGAAAATAATTTTTGGGCGCCTTAGTGACGCGTTTATTAAGTCAAAATAATTTTTTTTTTTATTATTACAACAATCAGTTTTAATTACTCGGTGCAAAATATAACATTGAGTTCGGCACTACGGAATTTAATCAATCGAACTCAAATATATTTTGTTGAAACAAACCAAAGAGTTTATCTAAGGAATGCTAGAAATAAAATCTTAAACGATTTAGTAATTTTAGAGATTTCACTAGAATTAGGTTTCGTTAAGTTAATTTAAACTCGACGAAACTAGTAACATTGAATCGAGTTGATGGCGGCAACTGGTGTTTCGACCAGATATTAATTTTTCTATATTTATTATCACGTAAAAATAATTTACTATCAATTTAAAACACAAAAAATAATTTAAATAAAAATTAGGTGACTTTTACGTTTTTTTTTTTTGGGCCCTTAAATTTCTTGCCTCACTAGTTAAGTAGCTTTTATTTTTGAAAAGAGCCACATAGTGTCTTGGAACCCTGGCTACTAATTTTCGACAATACGACACTGGAATGTGTTTTCAGATTTCCTTCGTATAATGATACAGCTCGCCTGGATTCTTGTCTTTATCCTTTTTTAGTATTTGCTCAACTTCTTCCCTTAAATTATATGGATTGGGTTAACGTCAGGCGCCTTGCGCTCTAAAAACCAATTTTTGTCCTTAGTTTTCCTTTCTAATTTTTCTTCTTCGATTGGACGTGTACTATTAATTGGAATAGAAATGACACGTATAGGCGGGCTAGTGACATTGTTCGATAATTGTGATTCTGAACGTGTTGCTTTGTGTTCCGGAACTTTTAAACTTTGCAGATCTCCAATATTATTGACAATATTCACGGATTGTGATGTATTTATTTTGTGTTCATGTGTAATTTTTTGATCCGCGGTGTTATATTTAATACGAGAACGTTAATGAAATTTTAATGAAATTCAAAGTGAATTGTCTATTTTGAGATCTTGTCTGAACAAGTACTGCTAGAAAATCGCACTGTAAATATTATAGAAGCATTTCCATTAGCTTCTGAAGCACTAGCACCTTTCGGACCCCTATCGTTCGGTCGGCTATCTCTCCTTCAGTACTAGCTCTGACCAATGATTTAACGTAGCCCCATAAAAAAAGTCTAGAGGTGTTAAATCACACGATCTAGGCGGCCAATCGACAGGATCATTTCTGGATATAACACGTTCATCGAATTTAGATTTCAATAAGTCGATTGTTAGACTCGCTGTGTGGCATGTCGCAACGTCTTGTTGAAACCACATATCCTTAATGTCTATAGCTCATGCAATTAACCAAAGAAATAACATTGCAACGTCTCTGTAGCGATCTCCAACGTGACGGTCATTTTCATCAACGAAAAAAAACGGTCCAATGACACCACCAGCATGAAAACCGCACCATACATTTATTTTTTGTGTTGTTTGAAGCACATGCGGGTTTTCACCTGACCAATAATGCATATTCTGTTTGTTGACGAAGCCATTTAGCCAAAAATGCGCTTCATTACTGAAGATGATTTTGTGATATTTAACGCTCTTGAAGTTGTAGTCACCGACTCGGAGTTTGTGTAGAGAATTTTAATTAATTGTAAACGTTATTCGTTCGTGTACTTCTCCATGATGAAAATGATGTCTTTATACTGAATGTTTTGAACATTTGACAGTTTGGTTATTGGTTTAAGGGTGCGTTCACAGAGAAAGTTCAAAGTTGTTAAGTCCAAATAGAAAACCCGAGTATGACTCGGAGTTGCGTAATCAAACTTGGACTGTGTATCCGGTTAGTGCTACACATGAGATTCGAGTTCCCTCTTGCTTAGTTCTATATAGAGCTTCTTTAGACCTTTTCATATCAAAATGTAAGAACTTTTTTAGTTGTACTACACAATGCTGGAGGTGATAAAATTCTTGAATTTTGTTTAACAAACCATATTGAAATCAGTAAAATGGAAAAGATTGCGAGATATATGAGTTGCGCATGCAACAAGCCCAGTGGATATTTCGGACTGAAATCAAATTATAGAGATCAAAAGAACTCTTAAACTATTTAATAAGGTCAAGAGCACGAACGACTGGTCAACCTACAGCACTTCACTTTCCCAATATAACGTAGCTTCAAGTCAGAGTAAAATGAAGTACATGAGAGTTGTCTGCATGAAAATAGAAAGTCTTGCCGAACCCAAAAACATGCTCCTTAGAACCCAAAAAAAACCTCTGGAATCGGTATTATTGTTTTCTATCATTGACATTCTAGAAAAAATGTTTTCTGCTACTAACTAGAGGATGTCTATAGCGTGAATTCCTCTTACCTATACGGCGGGCGTTCTTGAAGGGCAAACTTCTAAACACAATGTTGCAGATTCTGCAGTGCCATAAAATTTAAATTTCTCAACGGCTACATAATTCAGTGACCTAACGCCGACCCAAATGATATGAGTAACAAAAAAATCGTATAACCTTATTTTCATGTGAAAATCTTTGATATATGTACAGCCGGCTGTATTGGACACAGTGTACAAGGCTTCTTAGCTTACCTCCTTAAAAAAATATCAGAAATATCACGAACGAATATTATTGGCGGATGTAAAATATAAGAATGTTTTTTTATAGGGCACAACTTTTATAACACAAGAAACTTGACGACTAAATACAAAAATTCACTGTGTTTAATATTAAATTAGCCTATCTAATCACAATACGCAAACATCTTAATTGAAATGTTTTTTCAATGTGTTAAGAAGGCGGGATTTAAAATAATCAAATCAAGGATTTATCTTGTTTCATGTGCTAAATATTTTGCTTATTATTGTCGGCGACGGCGTATGAAATCACTGTATGGTTTGTAATTGTAATGATATATGGTGTGATAACCCACAACTTTCGTAAGGTAGGGCAAATCATTAAAACAGATTTATTTAAAGCAACCCTCACTCTTATTAATTAAATTAATAATAATTGTAATAACAAATCAATAAATCTCAACACCTTCTCAATTTCTATTTGCGTGATTAAGCTTCTTAAATTTAACATTGAAGTATTCCGCGAATCAAAGCTTTTTATGTAAAAAAAGGTTCATATATACCTTTCATCGCATTCAATGAAAATTGTTCAAAAGAATAATGTTGTTCAAATACCTGATATAATACTCTCGATGTACATTGTATGTATATATATAAAAATTCTTCTTACCCATGGTCCACCTTGATCCCAATATCCTTCAGTTGATCCATCGGCCCATTGTGATTCCAATGGTAATTCTGGTTCGGGCGGCCATTTCGGCGGTTTAGGTGGTCGTGGTGTTGAAGGTTCCCCACGGGGACACCACAAAACCGACTGAGGGCAACCTATGTTGAAATTTTTTTTTGTATCGCCGTAATTTTAATCAAACACAAATTGAAACTTTCCACACATCCACACGAACACAATTAATTAATTCACATATAAATAATAAAATCACTACAAAATACATAAATTTATGCTTTATGAAGCATGTTTCTTATTTTTTTTTTTTTTTTGCTTAATGATTTTAAAGATATTTTATTAAATTTCTGGTCATTGGTGTAATTTACCAGCGCACAAAACACATAGCAAATTTAATTAATTTTATTATTTATTAACACAATTTTATATTAAATTCTAAAATTTATTTTCCATTTTGGCTCTCTATTTGCAAATAAATTAAAATGACAAATCCATTAAAATTTTAAATGATTATGTCATGCAGTTTCGGTATACATGTACGCTCTCTAAACTTATGTTGTGTGTATATGGTGAAGTCATCTCAGAAGTGGTGTTCGACAGAATATGGGTTACGGAGATTTAAAAAAAAAAAAAACAGAACGGCGAACTAAAATTTTTACTTAAAAAATGGATTCATATCTCTCAAGACTAATATTTTGTATTTCTATACTGTTTCAAAATGTATATACATGAAATAATAACTAAACTACATATTCGTACATACATAGTACAAACATTTTCTTCTATACTTTATGTTATATACTAGTACACATACGTTTATATATATGCTCTAACTATAAGACAAAATATTTATATTATTCCTTAAGGAGGAAACATAATTTGTATAAAAGAAACAATAAAAATATTCTTTATAGCTATATTCTTGAGATCATAACCTTACAATATTATATGATATAAGAAAACAATTTAATTTTGAAAAAAATAGGTAGATTTTATATATAACCCCAAAAATAACAATATTACAAGTATTAAGCTTTTATAACATTTTGTTGCAACTTTTAGTTTCTTTATATGTAGGTATGTACACCCAAACATATGATTATCTTTAAATTTATCACACCTAAACTTTTTAATTATCTCAAAAAGAACAAAAATAATAGAACAAAACAAAAATTGATACCTTAATCTTTAACTTATTATCAAATTTTCACACCGAAGAAAATAAACTTTCATAAAACTTAAACAATAAATTTATGAACTTTTTCATCCCTTTCTTATTTTTTTGACTTTATATACGTTTTCGGTTTTTTTTTTCAAAAAAAGATTAAAACTCAATTTAAAATGATTTTTTTTTTTAATTTTCTTGAAAATTTTTTACATTAAAAAAAAATTAACTGAGAAAAGCTCAAAACCAGATTTTTTTTCTATTCATTTGACTTTGGTTTCGCAATTTTCATTTTCATTTTTTTTTTGTGTGTGCTTCAATAGAAAATTAAAAAACAATAAGTAGGAGTTTTTAGGAGTTAAATTTCAATTTTTATTGTCGGAAAAACTTTATCCGTTTGTTTTTGCTGTGTATATGAACTATTGTACATATTTTTTGTCTCAAAACTATTTTTATCAATTGTAAGTGTTTTTGGTAGTAAGTGTTTTTGAAATAATTTGTAGAGGAAAAAATCGGTCTCTGTTAGTGATAGGTTAATTTGTACAATACAATAGTATTTCTGCCAACAATAATATTCATCTAGAAATTATATTTTTTAAGAGCATAAACTACTGAAGTGAAGTTTAGGGCATATAAATATTGATTCACACTAGCAACTTTAAGATTGTAACATTTTACAGTTTTAAAATTTTGTCGTGATGAGAATCCTCGGATGGTTCCAGCATTACCGGTATGAAGTACTTAACATTAACAGAAAAGTGTATGGCTACACTACACAAATAAACAGAAAAGTGGTATTTACACAAAGTAGTGGAAAATTCAAACGTTATAAATATCGATATATTTTTACTCTTATAAAATAAGCAAGCAAATTTGAAAAAATATTTGATAGTTTCAAATTAAATTGTAAAAAACCACTACTTTAACCTTTATTGTGCATCGGGGGTAGGGGATACCCCAGTGTATTTTCCAATGCGTTTTTCTAATACGTACAATGCAAATCGGAACCTGTGCTGCCTAGCCTCCGAAATCAGTGAGGAACGTGATCAGCGCTTGGAACAAATCTGACTTCATATATCACAGCGAGCAGCAGACGAGAGCAATGAGGAACGCGATCAGCAACTGGAAGAGCAACGACGCCGTAATGTTAGATACCAAAGAGCCCTGTACCAGAATCAATTGCAGACCTACAAGGACGCTATTATTGTCGACGTTACTTATTAAAGCTTGGGGCCTTTTAATGTCGCATGCATTTACTGTGGAACTATTCATTTTCCCGAAGAACATGTATTTAATCAAACTGACCGCAACTCTTGTAGTGATTGCTGCTTGCACGGCAAAATCAAACTGGACACATTGATGTTTTCTAGTGAATTAATGCGCCTCTTTTTACAACATCATCAACGGAGGAATCCCACCAAAGGATCCGAAATTTAACGCTCGCGTCGCTCTGGCTTCGTTTAATGTGAACGACAATCGCACCATTAACAATCATGGTATCTATAGTTTTATCGTAAGCGGACAAGTTTATCATAAAATGAAGCGACCACAATACGGCCAAATGTACTTCCTCCCCGATAATCCTATTGCCGAGCGACTTGGACATCCGCTTAACCATGGAATCGGTTAAGCTCTAATTGGATTGCTGGAGCAGATCGTTAGATCTCAAAACAGTTTCATGCAAGGTTTTATGATGGCGAGAAGTAGAACAAGAAGTTTACCAGATGGCCAATACCACCGGAATCTCACCTCCACATGTTCGGCTTCTGTTTACATTACCAGAATGTGCCGATTATAGAAGATTTAACGTTCCTGCATCAAATGAAGTATGTGCCATTCTCAAACTAAACGCCGATCAAAGTTTTCCAGCGAACGAAATGGTAGTTCATCCACTTGGTAAAACGCTTGTGGCTTTAAAGAATATTGATAATCATGTAGAGCCTTTCATTTATCCGTTGTTTTATCCGAAAGTAACGTACGAATTTTTACAAATAATTAACAACATAAACCTTATGTCAGTCCAGTTTTTCGGCCGGAATTCATCAAGTTCCTTCCACCGGAAACAGATATATTGGGCCCTAATCTACGCGAAATCAGGTTCAACTATTTAAATTTTGGTAGACGACTTTTCCAACAATACCTCGTCGATACGTATATTAGAGTGGAACGTGAACGCATTCAGTGGATCAAGTTCAATCAAAAAAAGCTTCTCAGCGGCAATTACGCCGGAGTTAACCGCAAATACATTTATAAGGGTCATGACTGTGCGTCCATCAAAATAATCGAAAATGAAAAAGACTTATTTACAATGAAGCAGCCACTTATGTAGAAGGTAGATGCATTACTTCACCAGAAGCTTGCTAGCGATTATTCGGTATTGAGATTCAAAAGAAGAGTCACTTCTTTCAACGCTTGGACATCCATGTGTGTCCGGCCAAGACAGAATCACAAATATCGACCAAGCATAAGAAGATTTGGTAAACATAAATTATCAAGCGTTGAGACTACAGGAACAAGAAGACCGCCTTTTAAATAGAAATTTGGGAATATTGTAGTTCACCATTATTATTGGCAGACCACAACATTATAAATGGGTAGGAATATCAAGTAAATGGGTGCCTAAAAAACGTCGTCTATACGCGTCATTTGCAGAATTCATAATGTAAATTTGGCCGCTCAATCGAAACTGTATCACATGCAACTGTGTTGTATCACGTTAAGAACACAACTATAGTTTGAATCATCTTTTAATGTTTAACAACACTCAATATGCGACATACAAGCAAATCCTGCATTGGCCAGGGTCTCAGGAAGGGTTTGCAGGAATCTTCCGTGTCAAAAATCCCAAGAATAATGAGAACGTTGTTCTTACAGATTCTGATCCTTGATTCTCCCGAAAACGAGACTTGTGCGAAGATTTTATCCAAGAAGCCAGACAAACAGGTAAGTCTGACGAAGAAGGAATTGAACGCGCGTATCGGATCATCGCATACAAGCTATAAACACAGAAGCAACAGAAGGCAGAAATTTTCGCTTCTTGGTAGAACGATTCGGTATGGACAATATGGACGACTATGAGAACCAGCTAAACGAACAAGTCTTCAACATCGATAATTCACCTACTCTTGGCAGGTGCATGTACGAGATTCTTAAAGGATAACAATTCGAAATTGTTGATAAAATCTTGGATGCAGTATAAAATACGAACCTTAGCCCAAATTGTTTCTTTATTGGTAGACCTGGTTGCACAGGCAAGAATTTTAATCGCTCTAATTCACGTCTGAATATCTTAACTCCATCGAAATTGCCATTACAAGCCTTTTTAAATTGATAAGTTCATTTCTAGAACGAGTTTCGTGCCTATCTGTGACGAACTGAGTTACTTCCTATTATTAGAACTACATCCGAAGTTCATACTGAAATCAAATTTTAATCATAGAAACAAAACAAAATAAGCCAGTTTCCAGAACTTTATTTCGAACTCATATGGGAATTCCATTCACATTATACAAATTCAAGTTTCATTCCAATCAGTTGAGAAATGTAGAGTTGCATTCAAATTAGGAATTTTTCAAAACAACATCAGGACCTCATGTTAAAATCTCATTTTCAGCAAATCCACCGTATTTCATCTTAATCGGATAAGAAATGGCGTAATTCCATTCTAACTGAAAATTTTGAAGAGCCACACCCGGAACTCATTTTGCCATCCCATTTTCATCAACCGAGTCTTATCCAAATCGGTTGAAAAATGGCTTAGTTCCATTCAAATTGGGTTCCATTCATTTTCTAGAACCACATCCGGAATTCATAATAGAATCTCATTTTTATCGTAAACACTGAGTTTCATCCCAATCGGTTGAGAAATAGCTCCAATTAAACTGGCCATTTTCCAGATCCCATTAGGCTATTTTGCAGAAATCCCATTGATAACAAAAGTTACAAAACAAGAAATAAATAAAAAACAACGCAATCTCAATAATTGGATTTTCTTTTTTTAGAAAAATGGAACCGGACCCCACTGGACGACCTCTTATGTTACCTCTTATAATTTTATGGCGTTTAAATATAGTAGATATGGCACAACCTGGCTCCAGTTTCTCTTGAAAAATTGTGGAAAATTCGTGGAACCAAGTTTCCCGTGAGAAATCTCGGAAAATTTGAAAAAATTTCTAGCCGAAATATAAAATCAGCCTCTAGAGTGTTTTGTCTGGAGATGTATTTTATTCATGTGACTTGTCAATAGCTGTGGCAGGAAAAAAAACCGTGGGAAATCCAGGAAAATTCGATTTTCCAAAAATCCTAAGAAAATTTGTATAAAATCAACCTCTAGAATGTGGAAATGTATTTTATTGATGTGACTTGTCAATAGCTATCGCAGGAAAAAAATTCTGTACAAGTTTCTTGTGGGAAATCTCGAAATAGTAGAAAATTTATATAAAATCAGCCTCACTCTAGACTCTAGAGTATTGTCTGTAGGTGGATTGCATTGATGTGACTTATCAGTAGGGTATTGCTGGAAAAGAGTTTAATTCAAGTTTAAAGTGGTAAATCTAGGAAAATTCGATGCAATCCTTCTCTAGAGGCTGATTTTATACAAAGTTTCTAATGACTTATGGAAAATTGAATTTTCTCAAATTTCCTACGGGAAACCTGAACTGACATTTTTCCAGCGATATCTTTTGACAAATCGCACATAAAAACGATTTATCTTCAGACATATGCTCTAGAGGCTGATTTTATTTCAATTTTTTGGATTTGTCTGATTTTCCGATATTTTCCACTATCAGTGGCCTTATTCTGGTTTTCCCGGTGAATTTGGAATTGGGAATTGTTTTATTGTTAGTTTTTACTGCGACGTTTGGTATTTTTTTTCAAAAGTAGGGAGAAAATAATTCCATTTTATAGCATTTTTGTTTTTTACTTTTCACTTTAAATTTTGTTGGGCATTAGATGGCACGTCTCAGCTTTAAACGGGAATGATTTTTTCCCTACTTTTAATTAAATTTGTTTATAAAAAAAGTCAAATATATATAACAAAAATTGAATTATACTTATATAAAATGTTGATTATTCCTTATCATCGTAGAAATTAATTTCTAGCTGCCCCTGTGTCGCGTACACTACGATTCACGTACCTCAGGGTAATGCTTTCAACGGGATTTTATACTCTTACGATGCAAAAACTCAAGCAACAATTGTGTTTGTTGCTTCATCATGTGTAATAAGGTACTTAGGGTTGTTTTTCCAATTATTTTCACAACCGAAGATCATATGTTTTAACACGGATTTAAAAACGCAATAACTTCAATGCTACCTTCAAATCGTATTCGAGCACCTCACCACAAGCTTGATATGTACAGTTCATGGAATGATGGATCTTGTCTATATTATAACAATATACAAGTTTTAGTATTACGCAATAGATATTAGCAATATGTATATACAAATTGAAGTAACCGTATGAAGTCACTCGCCATATAAAAATCATCGCTTAACAACTTCGATTTTATTTTCATAAGAACAGACAAGGTTCGCACGGGATTATCTCCTTCCTATGGAGTTCCGTATAAAGTTATACGCAGATTCAGGAAACATTTCATCGTATCGATTAATGGAAAGAATTCCAACGTTCCAATTGATCCACTTAAACCAGCTTATGGAGTACTTTGTACTCCGAGGGGAAAATTACTCGCGGCGGAGTCCTGTAGCGACTCACTGATAAAGCGGAAAATACTCATACACTCATTACTCCATCGCCACCACAATCATTTTCATCACCAAAAAATAGACTAACTCATTAAAATTCTCCAGTCTCCGGAGAACTTTAATGAGCAAACTCTGCTGAGTTGCGTCTGTCTCTGTCCCAAAATATACAAATACCACTTTTGGTACAGTCATACCCAATAGAGATTTGAAGCCAAATTTATCGCGTCATTTTTTTTTTGATAATTATTTTTTTCTTATAAGGAGTGTTTTGACTTTGAGTGTTTGACGCATGGTGCAGGTCAAGTCGGGGATAAAAACTAAAATGTCAAAAATTTATACAGGAATCCTATATAACGCAAGCCGTAATAAATTTAAAATAATCATTGGTTTCAATTAATTTATTAAATTTATGTAAGTGATTGTCGTTTACAAAGTGTTAATAAATACATTTTAACTTGAATTGGTAAATATTTGTCAATTTTAGTTAAAAATAAATTTAACTCTAAATATCAAGCAAAAGGTGTGAAGATCTAATTTTTGTTGTTTTATATAAGCAATTTATTGGTTTTTATGAAGTAGATGTATTATTAAGCATTCTTAAATCAAATATATTTCGAGAGAAAAAGTTACCAAATTCATTAGCAATCGCTTCCGAATCAGACAACAGTATTGAATTAGTAGTCAATATTTTATCAATATATTTAGACTAGAAATGTTTTCCTCAAATTTCGTTAACAACCGGCCAAGACTTTTTACTATCACAGCCACAATTACCAAATTTATTGCTATAATAATTATGTTTATCAGAAACAACAGCAATGTCAACCTTTCTGCAGAGTTTCACAAAGTAGTTAGGTAGCTTCATATTCTCTGGATGTTTATTCAATTTCCGACCAATTTGCTTCTCTTAACTATTAAGTTTAGTAGTCCATCTGAAATTTACAAGAATTATATCTGAATTACTTGAGACAAGTAATTGAGATAAATCATGGGATGTAATTTTTGTAGTGAATTGATTTAGTAAAAATGGTGGTCTGAGATACGGAGGTCGTGAAGGGAAGCATCCTAAGTCATATCTTATCATCGACTATTATTCACGTAGCATTGGTTTATTAAAATATTCGTTTCGCCAAAATGTAAGCAAGCACTTCTACAAATTACATAGAAAAAATTGTAGAAGTTGTAGGAGGTATGTCAAGAGAAAATTATCAGTATAAGTATTTTTCAATACAAAAAAGAATAAAAAAATAAAAAGATACAACTTCCTGCCGACGACCTTTGCAAATGTATGACGACACGCTAGCGTCCAGCTACTGCTTGCTTGCCAACAGCAATAATTTTTGAGCACATAAATAATAGCGTTTCGCGGAAATGAAAAGCTTATTTGCTTTAAGCATAGACAGATAGATATATATTTGGTGTCGGAGTAGGGGCTGAAGTCGGAGGTGGAGTTGGAGCCGGAGCCGGAGCTGGAACCGGAGCCGGAGCCGGAGCCGGAGCTGGAGTCAGAGTCGCTAATAAATCTATATATTTCCTGAGTCGGAGCAAGAGCCGAAGTCGAACACTTTTCTCGAACTAACAGCCCTGCTATAAACACATACAAAACGTTATTAATAATTACTGCTAACTTAATTATATCAGCTGATCGTAATAAAAACAATTCATAAATACACTCCAAGTTACGATCATAGAACGCACAAACACCGCCAGACCTATAATTATTATTACAACATCCTGCACTGATATACATAATTTGGAATATTATAAAATTTTAATTCATGGTCATAAACTCATAAATCCATGATTCAGTTAAAAAAATTATAGCGGGAAACTGATTAAAATAATTTAAGTTAGCAGTAAGTTTGTCAACATTTTTGCACATATTATCAACGAATATTCTGATGAAAAACGGAAAAATTAAAAATGTTGGAATTAGTCAAATTACTAATATCTAAAATATTAGTATATAAAGATGAAGAGGCATTATTAACTTGAACACTAAATGGGTAACCTTGCATTATTAAAATAAATGACTCAGTCATAGAATGTTCATCTTTCTTTACACAAATATGATCCTTGTTGCACCACACGCTATGACACATTTTAGCTTTCTTCAATTTCCAAGCTTCCGTGAAAATTTTTGGTTTAGACGCACACAAGCTGTTGTTGATATAAATTAATTTACCCGGCGTTGTACCAAGTAGGGTAATGAATAAATCCTTTTTATCTATTTTAGCACTCATAACGGTTTCTTTGATTTGTTTCCGGACAAACTTAAAATGAATTATATTTGCAGAATTCATTACTCAGTTTATTTATTTTGTAGATGGTATCGTTGTCAGCTTCCACCACTTTAACGTTTAAACAGATGTTCAGCATATTTATCACTGAGGGTAGTAACTCATTTTGCTTGACGTGGGGTAATTCAATAATGTCAATATGTACTGTTATCGAAATGATACTGCTCTACGTTGGATAGACGAGTAAGAAATTTGTGGTTCTCGCTACAAAGATCAGCATTTTCTTTAGCTAAGCATTCCATAGATTTACAAAACTTGATTGTCATCGTAGAAATACTGTCCTGCAATGCAGTAATCTGGCTTAGAAATTCAATTGTCGAAGAAATGCAATCTCATTTAAGATATCAGTAGATTGTTGTGAAATAGTTTCAACGGTAGTTTGCGTTTTTGGATGAGGACTATTTACAGGATCATTACGACGTTTTTTCGTGCAGATGGTACAGATCCAATGTTGTTTTTTTTTTGCTTTTTTAAATTCAATTCATTTGCAATTGAGTTTTATGGTTGATTTCTAATTTTACTTGTATATCGCTTGTGGGGTTAATGTGCTTTACTTTTACTACAAGAAATTTAATTTTATTTCTAAACATTTTTTAATGCTGGTTGGGTTTTTTAAGTTGACCACTTAAACATCGAAAACAAAACATTTTATAAAAAAAACGTTGCACCGGAAAAATCAAAAAATTTTGAATAATTCTTTCAAACTCATCATTAATTTTTAAAATGATCTTCGAAGAAAAAACTTTTGTTTGAAAGTGTGTTAAAAATTTAGAATAATAATTTAAAAAATTTAAGTTGACCTTGACAGGTCATTTCAAGGACACATAAAATAATTAGGCTCTATTGACTCCTCTCAAACAAACCACTTAAATTATGGGCAATTTTTTTGTGCAAACCTTTATTTTCGAGACACATATTTAGTCTCGAAATTTGAAGTTTGAGCCCATGAAAGAAGAAATTATAAAATTCTGCATGGAATACATACACAAATAAATTAATTTTGATTGAATGAGTAAGTTTGTAAATGATACATCAATTTCGTTTATATTTTCTACTTGGACAGGATTAATCACCATTGTGTCATCAGGGGGTTCCGTTCATGCTTTTCAAAAATGACATACTCGAGACACATACATATTAAACCACTCAACAAATTTTGGAACTATATTTTGCAAAGTACTCTTGCTAATTTATTTGAATAATCTACTGATCTCATCAAATTTGATTTTTTAAATTGTTGTGATTGCCACTTGTAAAAACTAGATTTCTCTTACAATTTTGTACCAACATGCATTCATCCACAAATTATATTTGCGGATTAAAAATGTCAACATTAAGTTAAAACTCTATAACATTCAGATCAAGCTGTGAGTAACAAATACTGTGATAATTAATTTTATTATATCCAGAGCCATGTATCAAATAAATTTTATATTAATATTATATTTATGTATTTGAATAAAATTCAATTTGCCATTTTTATTTTTTTTTAGGTCGCATATGGAAAATCAATTTATGACAAATGTGTGTATCTCTGGTAATATTTTATTTAATAAATAATGGATAAATCATAAACTGGATAAAATACATATTTTGTATAGCTTTAATATTTTTATGTTGGTATGTTATAAGAGCTTATTTATCAAATAAGAAACACTTGTTGTATATACATATTTTGAAATTTAAAGCTTTTTCATAATGTATTTATGTACAGCACATACATCGATCAATTTGCTTGTTTGGTATGTTCAATCCAGGCGATTAAAGAATTAGAAAGGAAATTGGATGGAAGACTTGGTCTAATATTATTTAACTACTAACAAATTATTCAATTATAGCAAACTGGTGTGTGTGTGTGTGTGCTTTAAATTATCGTACAAAAATCTGCATTTCAAAAAAACAATTAAGAGTCGACATAATTATAGTATGCTAATTACCAACATTTTAAATATTTCAAGTTTTTTAAATAATTTTCTACCATACGATAATTTGAGTACTACACAGGTATGCAATGCGCAAAAATTACGTGTAATATAAACTTTATCACGCTTCAGAAAATCCCTTTTTAATTAACTTTTTGTTGACATAAAAATTAAAAATTTGGATTATAAAATTTTTGTTCACTTGTTTTTTTTTAGTCAAACTAATTTACTTTTAAAATTTTCTGATATTTATATTCCTGGCACAAATTTATATAGACCATATTACATGACATGCACATGCACATATACAAGTATATAAATGCTGATGCTGCAAAAGCACAACAAAAGTGTTGTGTAAAAATGGTTCAGAGGCAGAATTATACTCCATATTAATTTTATTGAAGTCAGGATTAATCTGAAAAACATTTAAATGTTTTGTCATATTAATTCAATGCTACTCCTACGACTTAACATACTATAAACGTCTAGTTGATAAGAGTGTGAAATTATCCTAGAAGCTTCACTAGAATAAATAAAAAATGTCGATCGGAAAAGATATCCACAGTTGGCTAATGACAATCAAAAGTGGACATTTAAATGTCGACTATTTATTGAGATTTACGTAGCAGGCTCATGTTTATAACACCCAATATTTTTGCACAGTAACAGTGAGTGTTTGTAAGAACATATAAAGGTGTTTCATTTTTATTAATAATGAATTATTTCAAGTCTGTCTTGTTGGCAACTAAGTTTGGTATTCTCTCAGATTATTCTCAAGAAGTCGAAAATCTTTCCTTTAGAATGTATTCCAAAGCAAATTTCGCGAAGGGTAAAATCCACCCTGGATTTATTTTTTGTGGAACCAAAAAAAAAACTACAATTTTTTTAAAAGGTTTCAACAAATTATCTACCTTTCTTTTTGCACTTTACATTTCTACAATAATAATTTCGTCGAACAGAAATGTGATCACGGCATAAATCAGAGCATAAAGCTATTGTGTTAGATTTCTATTTTCAATCTCATCGATATTTTAATTTACAAAAGGCGACTAACGATAAAACAATAATCGATCATCAAAATTTTTCAAAAACTTTAGGTGATGATGTTTTTCCGACTCCGTTAACTTTCCCAGTCTCATTGCTTATTTTACCGATTTAATACGTAGACATACATACATACATACAATCACAGTACGAATAAAAAATATAAATATACTTTGAATCAACAGTGAAATACTATACAATTAATTCCTCGTAGGGACAAATTTTATCGTCTACATAAAAAATTCCTTGAGACCTCTTATTTCAAAGACCAATTCCTGTCTTTCAGAAATTTGGTTACCAAAAAGAACAAATTTTTGAAGAAGCAATATTATGGTGATCCACTAATCAGTTTAGGCCAAATAATTTTGACTCTCGAAAAAATTGGAATTTGTTCAATTGTACAAAGACAATTAACCCTATAGTAGTACCTGATCACTCTGGTAATTTATTGGAACCTTTTGCAATAGCTAAAATTTTCAATATAGGCACTACATTGAAGTGTCTTCTAATTGCTTTCACCAACCCTCGACCGCAAATCTTGAAATTATCCATAGTTTCAGACAATATTCTGTATAACTGCTCTGAACGCCATTTCATTATCAAAGGTATGTCTGTGTAAAATTAACCAAATTATTAGTTCTCATAAAATTCTGCTAATGGATCGGATTTAATATCAGTAAACTATTTGCAAATCCATAAATAGAATCTCATATATGTTATTATGCAAGTTACTAACGATTTTATAGATAAAGGAATTTTTCCTAGTTCATTCAAAAAAGCTGTGATTCACGAATCTGGAAGCTGGAAAATGTGTTCTAATTACAGGCCTATTTCATTCCTTAATTTTACGTCTAAAACTTTTGAGAAAATCATCTATGCTAATATTAATGATTTTTTCCTATCATAAAACATAATATTATGCAACATAATTTACATTTGATCAACAATAGTCTATTGGTTAATCGTTTGTCCTTGCATCTCAATAAAACCATCTATGTATTGTACATTATTTTTGAAAATAAACCAAAGGAGAACTTGTCGTTATATTTGAGATTTGGCAATTTTAACATTCAAGAGGTATCTTTTTTCAAGTATCTGGAAGAGGAACAAAAACTTTTCACACGCCACCTTATTGGTTTTTACTTTAGTTATAATAAAAACCAATTAAATTATTTTATTTTATTTTTATTAGGTAGAATGCATTTCGATTATCATCATCTGCTTTTATGCAACTAAAAATTTTTTTAATAATATGCCCGATTCTGAAACGCTAATTGTATGTTATGTCATTTTGTTTCCTCGCTTCCTATATTAATTTGTATTGAAAAACATAAACACATTGTATGTTGGCAAAATTACTATAACATAAAATGAGTGAACAAAAACCAAACCCAGTTTCCAATAAATATACGTACATTTCAGTGCGTGCATTTATGTGTCAAGGTTATTTAAGAATTAACAAATTAATTAAGAAAATTAAAAACAATTACAGACCGAATAATTGTGAGACAATTGGGGCGAGATCATTATTAGCTGCGTTGTGTTGGTTCCTTTTTATGTATATACTCTCGTAAGCATCCAGCTCAGTTGGATTATTTATTTGTTTAACGAGTTCAAGGTTATCTATAGTATTTTATATTTGACAAGGGCTCTTTAAAACGTTTTTCTATATTCCTCCTAGTTTGGCCTATATACACCCCATTACACTCATTACAGGTTATTATATAAATACCTGACTTTTTTAGTTTTGGTATTTCATCTTTTGGGTTCCCTAGGACAGTTTTCAATTTATTCTTGTTATTGAATACCAATTCCATTTTGTGCCTTTTAAATATCTTTTTGAATTTATCAGTAACGTAGGGTTCGAAGTTGAAGCTTACTCGCTTATTCTGTTCCTCTGTTGTAATTTGAAAAGAGGTGAAAGATTGCCTTCTGATATTTCTCGTCTACTTCGCCACTAACTTATCAATTAATGTCGGACTATACTCATTCAATTGGTGGTTTGGCGTCTATTGGAAGGGGCTCTGTAAACTTCCAGTAGGCGCAGGTGTACGTACTGCCTCCTCGTGGCAACCACCGGTAACTGTAACCATTAGGCTGAATGTGGCTTTTGGTGACAGGCTAAAGTACGACGCTAAAGGAGAAAACCTTGACAAAAAATCCCTAATCTAAGGTGGAACAGCATATGCCGATAGATGAATGGCTGATAGGTTAATCAGTCTATATATGCGGACTCTGGATACCAGGCACCCTCCAGTTTTATTTAGCCTTCCTGTAGTAAACCTGGGTGACCTACAGGCGACTTTTTTATTCCCAGCAACTCGCAAGAGTTAAATCAAAACGGTAGACGAGGCACGGGAAGGAATACACGGGAGTGGGTCTGCCCTCTCAAAGTCCTTGAGTCCCAATGCTACCGCTTTTCTAGCAGAAGTAAATGTTATTACATCTAGGAGGGAGAGCAATGAGCCCAGATAGTATGTAACGCGTGTAGAAGTACTTCCTACAGTAAACATTTAGGAGGGAGAGCAATGAGCCCAGATAATATGTATCGCGTGTAGAAGTACTTCCAACAGTAAACATCTAGGAGGGAGAGCAATGAGCCCAGATAGTATGTCCCAGCAACTCGCAAGAGTTAAATCAAAACGGTAGACGAGGCATGGATAGGAATATACGGGAGTGGGTCTGCCCTCTCGATGTCCTTGAGTCCCAATGCTACCGCTATTCTAGCAGAAGTAAATGTTATTACATCTAGGAGGGAGAGCAATGAGCCCAGATAGTATGTATCACACACCGGTCGGCAGTATTTCAGGTTCTTTAAGAGCCTGAATATTGGCTGGACGGATAATTAAAACATCTAGGAGGGAGAGCAATGAGCCCAGATAGTATGTATCACGTACCGTTAGGCAGTATTATCAGGTTCATTAAGAGCTTGAATATTGACTGGACGGATAATTAAGTAGGGCTTAATGCACAAAAGATCTTTTAGGTCGCAGTGCGGGGTGGCTTGAGCCCCCACAAGGCCCTCAAGTAATAATAATAATAATAATAATACTCATTCAATTTGGCTATTACTTTTATTTCATTTAATTCCTTTATGAAGTTTGAGTCTGTTAATGGTACCTTGGTAATTCTATAGATCACGCTGTTAAACGCTGCCATTTTATGCGATGGTGTTGAATAGGAACTATTAGTAATGTATCTTCGAGTTGTTGTAGGTTTCCTAAAAATGTCGTATATTCGATTTTCTGGTTCTTGCGCGTCAGAAGCAGGTCAAGGAAAGGAAGCTTTCCATTATTCTCTTCTTCGACCGTGCACTTTATTGTAGGATTTACATTATTGAGTATTTCATGAGTTTTATTTACGTCAGCTCTTTTTTAACGATGGGAAACACATCATCCACAATACCGAGTCCAAATGCATGGTAGCCTATTTTGTGCTTGTAGGTTTTCTCCAAAATTGCTCATAAAAATATTTTTAATGAGGCAGGATAACGGATTACCCATACATGTTCTCTGTGAAAGCTCGTAGAAATTATTGTTATATTGAAACTGGTTTTGAGTCATACAGAGTTTTATAGCTCTTGAATAAATTTCGGTTTTGGCATTTGACATTTCGCCATTCACTAGCCAGTTGTCAACAAACTCCAACGCTTCCTTGATGGGTACAATGGGGTACAATGATACAACATCAAATGATATCATAATCTCTCGAGTCTTCGAATTTTATTTCCGATATTTTTTCGACGAATTCCAAAGAGTTTTTTACAGCAAGCCCACAAGGTGGTTTGAGTTTGTTCAATTCGGATACTAACCACTTTGCTATTCGGTATGTAGGTGCGTCGATGTTGGTAACTATAGGGCGAATTTTATCCCCAACTTTGTGAATTTTCGGAAGTTCGTATAGGTACTTTTGGATTGGGCGTTGATATCAACCATTTTGGGACTTCCAGCACTGTATGAATTTTATTCACCGCGCATGTTGCTTCCTTTATCATTCTTGTTAACGGTGTTCGAGTTAATTTTTTGAAGGAACCTTCTATTATGGTGTTTTCCATTCTGCGGTGGTATTCCGCTTTATCCAAAATTACCAGAGAATTTCCTTTATCTGCTTTTAAGTAGAAAACATCTTTCTGTTGCAGTGATTTTATTAAGCTCCTGTCGTTGTTTTCAGCCAATATTCGCTTTTCCGTGACGGCGTTCCTTAAAATTGGTTCCACTTCATTCCTTATTGATATTTTCGTAAAATCGAACTGATATTTTATCGCAGTTTCAACTGAGCAAATGAGACTACCTGTGTCTATAAACTTTGGTACTGGTACATAATTTAGGCCCATATTTAATAAATTTAATTCATCATCCGTAAAGCTTGATAACGATAGCTTCTTGACATAATCATTAACCGGCTGGACTACTTGTTTCGCTTCAACAGTGTGATTTCTATCTGCGACGAGTTTTTTGAATTTAGTATTCAAAATCAATTTCTTCTTTCGACCACCTTTTTCGTTATTTGATGAGCTTTTTTAAGAAAATTTATCCATTCGTTGTATCCTAAATGGTCCCCGTACTCTTTTTATTTGCTATTTTAAGGTGTAGATAGTATAACTCCAATTTAACATTTGCGTGTTTTGAGTAAATATATTTCCGTTCCAATGATAACCAGTTATTTCTACAAAATTTTTCAAGTTTCTCGGTTCTGGTGTTTCTAATTGAAAATTTAAATTTAATGAAATTTGAAACACTTTATTCATTTTACACTCCTTCAGGAAAAATAAATCCGCCTCTAGACAATGAACGCGCTCTTTTGAGTCGCATGAATCTGTTCAATAAAGGCTTGGTTGCCATTATAATATCCTATTAGTCGAACAGTGCCGTAAAACCGTTATCAGAAGATGAACAAAAACTTTTCACACACCACCTTATTGGTTTTTACTTTAGTTATAATAAAAACAAAAACAAATTAAATTATTTTATTTTATTTTTATTAGGTAGGATGCATTTCGATAATCGTTGATTATCATTATCAGCTTTTATGCAACTAAATTTTTTTTTCCAAGTATCTGGGTTTGGTAATTGATTCAAAACTAAATTGGTCGATGCATATTAACAAACTATACAAAACTATTGCCCCCATGTTATTTGTATTGCAACTATATTAATTCTGAATCTGCGTAGTTAATCTATTTTACGTTCGTCAAATTGCATATTAATTATATGAGCATTATCTGGACTGCTGCACCTGCTGGTTTGTTGCGACCCTCCTGGAGAATTCACAGACCAGGATTATAAAAATCATTAAACACCTACCCAGACTTATCACCTCATATTTACACTACGGTGAAAAATCTTACCTATTTCTGTTTTAGGTGATTTTGATTTACTGATTTTCATTTTTAAGACAATTAACAATTTGACTAAATGTAATTACAATTTCCATAAAGCTAGTGACATTCATAATTATAATACACGCTTAAATCAAAACTACTACTTATATAACATATCTTCGGACCAATAGGGCCTTGAATAATGTTTTTACAGGGACTTGATTTTGTTCCATGAATTGCCAATTTGATTACAATAAAAAGGAACTTAAGCCATCAATCACAAAATTTTAAAATCCAGATTTTGATGGTTAATTTTTCCCCTTTCTCTCTTCTTCCGATAAATATAGTCAGAACAAAAATAAAAAAATCATAAACATCGTTTTTTATCGTTTTTCTACACGTCAAATGGCACAAGTTTGCTCTTTCGTTAATTTTCATCTATGCAACCGGCATAACGCATACAATTTCATACGAATTACCTACTTGTGATTAGCGGCCATATATTATTAAATTAAAACAGTGCATTTAAACTAGTAATCTGTAAGTATTTTTAATTTACGTTAATATATGTATAATAATAAAGGAACTATAATAAATTTGAATTTCGACTAGTTTTGTATAATATATGATAGAAATAACTTAATAAAAATTTGAAATTTTCAATCAATTGTGCCACTTATAATAAAACTTATTAAGAGCACAAGCGACTCGTTTACTAAGGGAAAATAACGTTTTTAAATTGTAAGCAGATTATTTCAGTAATTCGCAGGTAATTTTTATGTAGCTAATTACGAAATATTTTCTTTTATAGAAATTACGTAACACGATTTCTCCACTTTCAGAAACCTAGAAATGGAGAAACTTAAACCGACGAAACAGAAAGTCCCGTTGAAAACGGGACAGAGATAATACTTTTGACCATAAATAGCGATGGCATACAAGAACAAGAAGTTCTTCATGTACAGGTAAATTTAATGGGTAAGTAGCGGAATCTCCCTAGGCAATATGGTAAACTTGCCTTTAATTAAAAGCCACTAGTTAATCACAATTTTTTCCGCTTTTAGAGCTCTAACGATTCAAAAGAATTTGAAATATGTGAAACTGACTTGGTGTAGATAGTAATGAACATCCCGGAACAAAAAGTCCTACATGTGAGGATATTCTTGCTGATTTGTGTCTACCAAGATTAAACGAAGAGCGGCCTTTGATAAATGAATTCGAGTATTCTAGTAATTCGAATGACAATAATAATCAAAATACTGTCGGCCCATCCAGTCGTAAGAGAAAAACAGATAAAAGTAACCCAAACAGCTTCAAAAGAATTCACGATCTTGAATATGAAACAAAAAATGGGGAGTCCGTTGCCAAAAAAACAATGAAACATAATCCATGTTTAAGACGAAAACATTGCACTAATGAATGCAACTCCAACATGACAAATACCTACAAGCTTTTTTTGCCAGGTGAGGAAATTGGTAAACCTGTTTGTAAGCAATTTCTGATGAGTACTCTATTAATTTTAATTCGGTTTACCAGAACAGTCAATACGAAATATAAAGATCTTCAGATATGCGTATAGCAATTGATACATTTATACAAAGGTTGCCAGCGGCACTATCGCATTAATGGCGCAGTTTGAGTTCTCGTAAATACTTGCCATCTGGCCTTAAGTCTCTGGCAAATCTTTACGCAATGTATAAAAACAAGCAAACAGAACACATACCAAAAAAGGATAAATGTGAAAAATGTGAGAGATGGACGACACGAATATGACCTTCATTTGAAACAAAAAGAAAACGTAAAGAAAAAATTCATTCAAGATCAAAAAAATGCGGATACTTGTAGCAAATTTTGATTTACAAAAGGTTTTAAATACTCCAATTGGTGACAATAATGCAAATTTAAAATAACTTTTTTTATTTTTTCAATTCAAATAGTGCAAAATACACCTAATGGCATAAGTGTACGAATATTTAAATCCGTGCAACATAAATAGCATAAGTGCGAAACAAATGACACTATCATAGCAGAAGGAAAGTACAAAGGGCACAAACAAATAGCATAACAGCCAGCTTACTCCAAAAAAGGTAGAAATACTTATTTTCATTACAATTCGTAAACGAGATAAATTTAAGTTTATTCCGAAGAAATTATTAATTAAAGGTTACAGTACCTTATTGAAACCACAAAACAAAATTATTGTTTTGTGGTTTCAATAAGGTACTGTAACCTTTAATTAATAATTTCTTCGGAATAAACTTATAATGGAAACCACGGCGGCTCTAGTATATAATAATTTTTTTGAGATAAATTTAGGTGAAGGGAAGTTTTCAAAATGATTTTTATTGCACTTAAGATAAGGAAAAAGATATTTTCTGTTCCAGTTTTCAGGCAAATAGGTTTAACTCAGTATTTCGCTCCTGGTTCACAATTTACGTTTTGTCGCTTAGGCCCTTTTATTAAATTAGCGTCGTTATCTATTTTGTTTATTTTGTATACCTTTCTCCCTCTTTCATACACATTTATTATGTACTTCTCAATTTGTAACATTTTAAATGGAAATTAATAAATTGTAACGAAAAAAAAATGTTAAAATTTAGGTAACTTTTAATTTGGAAAAAACTTCTCACTGAATCCATATTTTTTTATTTCCCGTAAAAAGTCATACCATATCTAAGAAAATTGTTGAATTATTTACGATTTCAGAATGTCAGATTTTCTGAATCTTCATACAGTGTCAAATAAATTCTGAGATTTAATTTTTAAACTCTTCCAGGATTGCTTAAATACCGGTCAAACTTCACAAGTAAACATCTGTTTAAGTTCCACGACAGAAGAACTGATTAAACTCAAGTTCACCTTTAAACAATAATTAATAAACTTGACAAATTACACAATCTCGAATTTTAACTTATGTTCTATGAGTCACATCCAAAAACTAGTGCAAAACTAAAAAAAAAAAATTTCCATAATTACAATTGTTATTAAATTATAGTACCTACACTCTTGCCAGGAAAAAAAAATAACAAAAATCACATTTCAAAAACCATATCATTAATTAAATTAAAACAAATCTTTTAACCGCAAACAAAATAAGCTTGGAACTATACGTTAATTGCATTTAAATTACCATCTCGATTTTATTATTTTTTTTTAGTTTTTAATCTTCCATCTCTCGAATTCTGGAATAACAATACTATACACAGAATCACTACATATTTATACACAGACACACACACACACATATAGAACTATAATCTCCAGGAAACTAGCCAAAAGCAATATTTTTTCACAAAACAAACATTATGTACACTATATACACAAACACACGATACAGAGATACAACGGTAGGTACAGAAAATAAAAGCTTTTTATGTGCTTCAGTTTATTTTACGTTTTTTATTTTTAATTTTTCGTTGAAATAGTTTCTATGTTATAATTTTCTATTATTTTCATTATTATTCCGATTTTTGCTCATATTTTTTTGTTTTGTTGTTTCCCTGTTATAATAATTAAATTTTTTAAAAGCTCATTTAAAAACACAATAGATGAATGAAGTAATAATACAATTTACAAAAAAAAAAAAAAACAACAAAAATCATAAAAATAAAATAGTTTTAATGAAATTGCATAAATATACAAACTTCAAGTTTTAATTTTGATAATTAAATAGACTATGTATGTATCTTATTGCCGTTGTTCTGCTTAATGCTTTTAAAGCTTAATATTTTTTTTTTTTAAATATTCTGGAATTTAAATATTTTGCCATAAATTATTAATTTTCCATTTGTTTGGTTTATTAACTTAATTTATATACAATATTTGTGTATTCAGTACTTCTTGTACACATGCAGAGTACACAAAAAATATATGAAAATGTATGTGCATAATTAAAAATGAAAACAAAAAAAAAATTTAATTATAAAACAATAAAATACGATTTACATAATATGCTGTTGTATACTTGTAAACAATTTCCGAATGATTTTATAAGAATACAACTGAATAATGTTTGATTAAATTTTAATGTTGCTTTTATGTAAATTTTATTAAATCGAAGCAGCTCCTTTTCATAAAATGTCATCCCTATTTTAGTCTCTTGTATATATACGTAGGTGTAGTACTAATAAAGTTAATCGGTTCTTAATAAAAAAAATCCAACAACAATCTTGTTTTACTATTTGTAAGTGTGCGTATTTATATATATACACGAGTTATATGTATATATGTATATATATCAGAAAATGCAACAGATGTTACAACTAATTTTCATGGTAAGCAAAAAAAAAATATAAATTGATTTTCCTAATTTTCTTCAGTATATAGTAATATCTTAATTTATATTTCACTAATGTATCTAATATAAATTCGAAAATTCTAAGATGATTTGAATTTTTCATAAGCCATATGGAAGAGCAAAAATGAAAAACAAATTTTTCAAAATCACTTTGCACAATTTTCACCACAAAATATAGATTAAGTAAGGTAAGTAATCATTTATTTTTATATTTTTTCTTTTTTTGATTACTTTGACCATTTACTAAACATATAATTAAACACCAATATAACTTTTGTTACATAATAATTTAATTAGTAATCACCAAAAACAACAAAATAATAATAACAATACAATTCTTTAAGTAGACCGAATATTCCAGAGCTTAGACACGTACACACGTCATGTTACGATAACAGTTTGAACTAGACTAAAAAGTGTATAACCTTATTTGCAATAAAAAAAAAAAATTCCCCAAAAATTAATAAAACTCTTCTCAGATCATCATCATCATCATCATCTTCCTTAAACTGAGTAGAAAAAAAGCAAAAAAACAACCGAGAGAGGACCGATACAATTTCCAGACAAATTGTAAATAAAATATTTACTATAAGCGGAGAACTACCGGCATTTTTATAAAACAATTTCTTTTTTACAGCTTCCCCTGTTTGGGATCCGCCCGAACAAAAATTGGCTCGACGCAATTTTTATATATACAATACGACGCAACGCATACATTACCATAGCAACTATATCAGTGTGCACACGAGAAAACTGGAGAAAAATTAGTAAAAAAAAAAACTTTTTTTGGATAAATTTCCATTTTTTCCCCCCCGTTGAAATGATAACAGAAGCACAAAAAAAATTTACTTTTCTTCCGTTTTGCTTTTTTGCCATGTCTGGTAATTTTTTTTTATTTTTCGTAAGAAATGACATAATTTCAACAAAATAATTATTTGTTGTTTTTTTTTTACTTTGGGTTATCAATAATCTTAGGAAAACAAAAAAAAAATTGAAATATACAAAAATTAAAGTTTATTAAGATTTTATCAGGTTGATTACAAAGAACACAAAAAATATCATGTTTGATGTCATGTCACGTGTCACGTGTCAAACAAAAAGGGTGTGTAGATTAAATATCAAAATATTTTTTTTCTTTCCAGATTTAAATTACTATTTCTACATTTTCAATATATAACTACATAATAATATAATATTATACAGTTATTTATTTATTTTACACATCTTAATTTAATTTCCTCGAACAAAAGAAAAAAAAATACTCTAAAAGTGTCTGCAGTTATTGAGATAATGTCATTTAGAAATTGTGTTGGAAAACAGCTCTTTAACTTTTTCGTTTTCTTTCTTTTCTACAAGTTTTCACCGCTATATAATTTCTATGGTATTGGTTGACTTTTATATAGTAATACATAAATATACAGGGTGGGGCCGTAAACCAATAAAAATTGCATCTGTTTTGAGCTTAATTTACTACTTTCAGTGGTCAACTTTAAATCATTCTCTTGATTATACTCGGATATAGACGGGAGACAATGGGGCGACCACCGCATATCAGAGACCATAGCTACTCTCATAAAATAATTTTACAGATGAACAAGTTTCATTGTAAGGAAATATAGGTGAAATAAGATACACAATTTATTGTAGGGGAAATGTTTGTAACTCGAACGAAAGGATCATATCAAAATTATCTCTTTTCTTCCTACAGCATTTTACAGCATTTTAAACAAAGAATTTTAGTTTTGCATGTATGCTTTAGGAATGGAAAAGGACGTACACTAATTTCGTGGAATACAATACGATCGAGAAAATTAATGAATTGTTGTTGTTCATAATTGATTTATGCAGCGTCGGCTCGAGACCTTTGAGCGCCCTGCGCGAGAATTGTTGGAGCGCCTTTTGGTTTTTAATTGATAAAGAGATGAATTATGAAATTGGGAGTTTGGTGAAAAAATAACACATCAAATTTAGAGCAAGTTGGAATCCGACTTTTTATTGAAACTATGTATGTAGTTTTAAAACTGCATATGGTTAGAAAATTGGTTAGATGGAGGTTAGATAAATTTGAGATTAATAGTAGACACTATAATTTTATTTTGTTGCTTTTAGTTAATAACTGAGAGGTAATTGCACTATATGACTGATGTCCTGAGTAAAGTCAGCAATGATGAAAAAATACGTTGTATTGTGAATTCAAGAAATTATTTTTTCAGCGACTTTCAATAATCAATTCAATACTTTCGTTTACAATATTTTTCCACAATAATGAAAAGAACGTGTTCCTGCCTTGGGTTAGAAAACGAACATCTAAAAATATTCAGGTTACACCAACAGATGAGAAAACATCAGAACAAAAAACAACAAATGAAAAACAACAGAGAGGAGAAAATCTGTAGATATATCATTTAACTATTACACAGACGAAGACGACCTAAAAAGAGAAACCGAGTGGATCTTGAAGAAAAAAGACCTTTGTAAAAAGAGGAAAGCTGATTCTTCACCGGAATTCGAGCAGTTTGAGCAGATAACTAAACCTGTTAAAAGTGTAGAGCAACAAAAGATAAAACCAAAGAAAGCAGCCTCCACCAATTAATATATGAGCATGTCAAACGAAATACAAACGTTGATGAAATCGGTAACGGACAATGAATAAAAGGTCTTAAACAATGAAGCTTAGAAAATAAACACGTCGGACTCTGACACTTATCGGAACCATAAAACTAGATGGTATCTAGTGGTCCACATAATCAAACAAAAATAGTCGCCCAATTAAACAGAAAGCTACCTAACGAGGAAACTAATTAAGATTTGTTTTATAAGCTGACCGAAACAAACAACAACTTAAATGTGCCAATAAAATCCCCAACTACTATTAAAATGATACAATTTACAGCCCATGTGAGTTCTGCGATCAGTAAAACTAAATCTAGAGCCTGCGAAGTTACTTGAATTAAAAGAAGTAATAAAATTTAACCTATAGATCCTAGAAAAGCACCAAAATATGAATTGATCACTGGGCAAATCATCAAAGCCTCACCTGATAAAGCTATATAGAAAATAATACTAAAAATACTACCAAAGTACTATTCCGGTTAAAATATATTACACATCAATAGTAAGTTGCAGAAATAATAATGATATCAAAACCATAGGCAAACCCCTAATGACAAAGGACCTTATATAGGCCATTTGCTCTACTGCCAACGATGTCTAAGCTATTTGAAAAATTACTAGTTAAATGAATTATACCATTAATAGAGGACAGAAATCTTATTCCATCACATCAATTTGGATTCCGAGAAAAACACTCCACTATTGAACAAGGACACAGAATCACAAACAATATTGAAGTAGCGCTGAAAAGTAAAAAATATTTTCACAAGCGTTTGATAGAGTATGACACAAGGGCTTGGACTACAAATTGTAGAGGGACTTACCACAGTCACTTTTGAGTAAAGTATGATGAGGAACACTTCGCCTCGAAATAATCGCAGCGGGAGTATCACAACCAGCCCACAATGCAGCCATCATGGCAATTGGAGAAGATGTTGAAGAGATAACCAGCAAACTACAGAGAATCTACTAATGACGTTTCTAACCAAATAAAACTATGGCGTAGAGATATCAATGAAATGAAATCCGTTCACATCAACTAGAACGCTAATTTGAAGTGGAAAGAACACGTGAAAAAGTAAAAGAAAGAACTAAACATTAGATTTAGAAAGCTTATTGGACGACACTCAGTGTTAACTAAATACATTAAATTGCTCCTTTATCGTAAAATTCTCAAACCTACATGGACGTATATGGTATCCATCTATGGTGATGTACTAAGAACACGAATGTCAAAACAATTCAGACGTTCCAAAAAAACGTTCTTCGGAGTATTGTTGATGCACCTTCGTATGTAAGGCGGATCTTCATCGAGACTTAAAGATGAAATATGTCAGCGAGGAAATTAATAAGCACACCTGGAAACACGCATTTTGCATTCAGAAACATGAAAACATTACATGGTACACAACTTTATCGCCGAAAGAAGGCTTAAGAACGAAATTAATCGACCTGGTAAACTGGTGAATATAAATTAAGATGAGAATATTATCCGATTAGTTACAACCCTTTAAATGTTAATATTATATGAAAGATAAATTACTAGATGAATTTTTAAATCAGTTGTAACAATATTTTTAATAAAAAAAAAACAAAAAATATCCTAGAACCTTGTATCGCTGATGAATGAATTGAACCTAAAAATGAATAAATAACATTTTAGACCGAAAAATTATTATCGCACCTTGAAATCCAATTTGCGAATGATGTATGTATTTTACGGATACACATGAAATCACAATCAGACATTAAATAAGGAAATCGACAGTAATGCATATTTCTGGAAAATTTTGAGTCATTTCCATCTTCATCTGCACAACTGTCGATATGCTGTGAATAATTTTATTCTTCTACTTACAAGTATACGATTTACGTAAATTAATTTTCACTTTTATACGGTTTACTGTTTAATTTCACTACATATGCACATACATTTAAATACTTTTTTACACATTACACATCTACACTACATTTAATAAAATAAAATCAAATTAACACCCATTTTTTTAAACTTAATCACGATGGGACAAGATCAAAAAATGAAACAATCGAATTGAAGATGTCATTTTAATTTTTTTTTTTTTAACTTTTGGTGTTACACGCATAAAGCGCCGTGTATAAGAAAAAATTAATTTTGTATGTTCATCATACGTATTTAGCGAAGACATTATTTTAAAAATCTACTACCTGATGTGAATTTAAATTTTAGTTAATCTTATTTATCGTTTATTAATTGGGCAATGCCATAATTTTAATTAATGTGAAATTAAATCCAATCAATTTAAACTAGTAATGGGCAGTTTAAAAAATGCATACATTTAAGCTGTGGACTAGTTCTTGGGTAAATTCATTACTTTGCTACAAATCGTCTTTAGTCGTACATGTTGTTTTATATAGGCAAGTTGTTCTATTTTTCACGTACTCACGTTCATTTTTCACATATGACGAGGTCAACTTTGGCAAGTAATTCAATGAGGCCTAAATATTTTCCGTTGTTCTTGGTATATACATATGTAACTTATCAGAAGAGCCGCGGAATGTCATATTATTTTGCGCAAGATATAGAGCGATACTCTTCCATCTATTGAAAACATTTAACCAACGCTCTATTTTCTTTTGAATTATAAGTTGTTCCGCTCGACCGATTGTTGGTCCTGATTTCAGTATTAAAATATTATATGATTTGAACTATTTTCATGTGACTTAATCACTTTAGATACATCGGTTCAATTATTGTAACCAATATTTGCTAAACTCGATTTTGAATTCATACGACCTCGATCAAAACATAAACAACAGAAACAAAACGCGCGGTCAGCAGTATCAGATATCACCGCGGTGTATATTCGTTATTACTTATTAGCAAGTACATCGAAGGAATGATTATTAGCGAAATGACGGTTGTTTGCATCTTGAGGATATCGTGTAAGTTGAACTTGTTGAAACCTTGAACGACCAAATAATCAGTAATTTTATTGTTAAGGGTTTTAGGCCATCAAGCTGGATCTGAAAAATTGATTAAGTCTAAGTCTACGGAATTGTCAGCATTCAATTGGTTGGATACAAATCAACTGATCTGCAAGGCTTTCATTCAAATTTTCGATCGAAGGAACTTTTGCCAAATTCCACAAACAACTATTAATACATACTACAGCCACACAATCCCAAGATTTTTGTTTTTATTTGCTATTGGAAAATACTAATATTGTCTGAGAAATGTAAGATAAGGTTGCATGACATAAATAGGCTTCTACAGATAAGAGATAACCGTTCAGAGGGGAAACTAATTTCTCATTTCTTACTACCTAGCCATTACCATTATGAAACTATAACCAAAAAACTCACGAACAGATAAAAAATGTTTAATACAGTATCGAGGTCAGTGCTGATAAGTATAAAAGTGATAGCGAGGCGAAGAAATCAATTCAAAGATCGTGCCAGCATTTGAAAGACGAGCAATTCGCGAAAGAAATACGAATGTTGTCAGAGTACGCCGAGGCATTTTCAAGAAGAAAGGATGAATAAGGCCGAACTGAGGTGGTTGCACAGAATAAAAACGGGAAATACACCAACAATTAGACAGGCACCCAGAATACTGCCATTGGCTAAACAAGATAAGGCAGGCCGAATGATACAACAGGTGTGCCGAGATTAAATCATTGAGCCATTCAACTGTCCATGGAGTTCACCGGTAGTTCCAGTGCAAAATAAAGACGGGTCAATGAGGTTTTGCGTAGACTACCGAAAATCAAATGATGTCACAAAGAAGGATATAAGGTCAGAATCAACGTTATTCAGCACCCTGGACTTAAAGAGTGGATATTGGCAAGTTGCGATACAAGAAGAAAACCGAGAGAAAACAGCATTTTCTAAGGGTACCGGTCTATGAAAATTCACCGTTATGTCATTTGGCCCGTGCAATGCACCAGTATATTCGAGAGACTGATGCAGCAAATGTTGTGAGGGCTGCACTGATGAAAGACAGGTCTCGTTTCTGGACGATATCATTGTAATCGGGAAAGTTTCGATGAACACCTCAAAAATCTGTGCGAAGGGTTACGATGTATCAAGACTGGGGGAATGAAAGTGAGCTCGGATAGGTGTGCTCTCTTCAAGAACGAAGTAAAGCATTCGCACTGATTCAGAGAAAGTAGGAGCCGTACAAAGTTGGCCAGTACCGAGGAATGTGCATGAGATTAGAAGATTCCTGGGCAATGCACATACTACCGGAGAACTGTTGCAAATTTCTCGTATATAGCTGCCAGCCTGTACAAACTCACTGAGATAAGCCAGTCTGTTCAGTGGACTGAAGCCTGCTAAACGTCATTCGAGCGGTATTGGCATATCCTTGGCCAGGACAAAGATTCATCTTGAACACGTTTGCCAGCAACGTGGGGGAGGTGTTTTGGTCTCAACAACATGTAGCAGAAGAACGAGTGATTTGCTACTTCAGTAGAATCCTATCCAGGTCAGAAAGAAATTATTGTGTAACCCGACGAGAATTAATGGCCTTTGTGGAATGCATTAAACATTTCCAGAAATACCTGCATGGACAAAAATTTCTAATTCGAACAGACCACACTGCTTTAAAATGTCTAATGCAGTTTAAAGAACCAGAAGGACAGGTGGCGCGATGGATAGAACGAATGCACAACTAAACTTTTAACATCGAACATGGAGGCCTCCATCACCAATGTGTGGGAAATGAAGCAAAATTGAGGAATATAAGGGCATCAGCAGCCTTAATCGGATTGGCGTGGAGGTGCTGGAATGGTGGATAACGGAGAGTGCGTCGACGAAGAGCAGGAGAAGGATCCAACGCTCGCTCTAGTAAGAGCTTGGATTAGGAAAAAACAGAAACCTGCATGGCATGAGATATCCCAGACTTCTCCAACGCTAAAAGGCTATTGGGCGTAGTGGAACTCATTGAAGATGGATAACGGTGAGCTGAAACGATTTTTTGAAAGTGTATATAGCAAAACTACGCAAATGCAGACCGTGTTACCAAAATGCAGAATTCCGGAAATATTGAATGAAGTTCACAATGGGTGAACCGACGGACATCTTGGCGTTAATAAAACTTTGGCCATGGTGAGGGAACGTTTCTAATGGGTCAACTGGCGTAATGATGTTGAAGATTGGTGCATAAAGTGTTACACTTTCGCAGATAGCAAAGGACCAGCAAGGCGAACCCAAGGCAGAATGCAGCAGTACAATATAGGAGCTCCATTTAAACAAGTGGCTGTCGTTACATATCCTTGTAAGTATCGACTGTTTCAGTAAGTGTACTTTTATAAGTCTCGATAGATCTCTATAAATTATTTCTAGATTTTCTCTATTTTTGTGATTGAATTGCAAATAATTCAGTTTAATTTTATCCAATAGGACTTTTTACGCTACATTTGATCGTTTTCAATTCACTCCTTGAATTACACAACTTATTAATTGTACATGAAAATCTTGCTTTTTATCCAGATATTCTATCAAGATTACAGACTTCCCCTTTCATGAGTACAGACAAATATTAAAAAGTTGTATTTTAGCATGGAAACATACAAAAGTTAATTTTTAGTACATCTGCCATTTTCATTTAGTATAATAGGAAACTAGTGGCTGATTTAAATTTAATTTTTTGCTCTATTTTAAAAGACAGAAGATGTACGATAAAATTATTCATTTTTTTATTATTTCCTTCCATTATGAAGAGGCATGTTCAAAATATGCTATTTAATACTATTTAAAGCAATTCACAAGAAAAATGTACCTGTTTATCATTTTTCGTAAAAGTTGCTCAATATTTAAAAGATCATAGTAACATTTTGAAAGAAATAAAAAGTTTTAGTATGTTCGTCTCATTTTTATATATGGATAAAATGTATTCGCACTTTTCCTCATGTATTACTTTTGAAATAACAAAATATAATGAAAACAACAATGACGTAGCGTTGTCAAAATAAACACAATTCTTAGCGCTGCGAGTGCCAGTATTTTTAAGTGGATGATAGAAGTAGCTACAATTTCCCATTTTTTTCTTGGCAAATATCTGAATAGATCTATGGAAGACTTATAAAAAAATACAGGAATTGCACTAGACTATTCTTTCTGGAAAAAATATGGTACTTCTTGTACTTTGGCTTGAGTATATAAAAAGGTGAATGAGATTGAATTGGATTATTCGCATTTCGATCGCGATAGTTTTAAGATTAAACCGAATGATTTAAAAAGTAATTTAGCGCGATAGTAAAATAGTGCGAATTCTTGAATTTTATTCAAAATCCAGTGATTTTAACTTTGATTGAATAAGGCGGAAAGGTAACAATAAGCTTTTAATTAATACTGATAATTTTTATTAATATTGTGTGTGTTTTAAATTTTCAGTTAATTACTTATTACATTTTAATTTAATTTACACAGTTTTTTTTAATTTTCTCCTTCTAAAATGTACAATATGGTTTTTACACGAATACGCCCAACTATGCGTTTGCGAGTGTTTCCAAAGCATTAAATCGATGACATTTACTTTCAAAATTCCTAAATTACTAAATACTGATCTATGATATTACGAGATTAGCCTACAGTTTAAGATATTTTCAAAATTATTCGAAATTATTTGAAATTTTCGAGCCCACGATGGTCCGCCGCGAACAACACCGTAATCCGCATGCGTTAGTTCAATGTGAAAGTTGCGGAGAGCAAATATAGAAGCAGCGCTTATAATTTCTGTGGACTCATCGGTCATCTACAGCGGGTCTGCCGATATGATCCTGCTAACCATGTCGGAAAACCAACAAAGTCTAAAAGAACTACAAACGAAGAACAAATTCCGTGAAGCAGGTCTCCTTGTCCAGCGAAGTGAAAATGCTCACGACAGTCATTTTCAACAAAGTATCTTTCCATTTCGAAGTCACCTGGAGCTCTCTGTATACCATTATATCAGAGTCGCTCTTAGTTTAATCTGGAAATCGCTACCGATTCTTCAGCCATCTGGGGTTAAATTGAGGAGCTTTAAACTGAATCCAATCCACATTCTCGGTCGCACTAAGGTCGACGTCGAATACAATGGTCGATTTATGAACAAAATGCCATTATTTGTCACTACTGGAAGCAAAACCAATCTTGGAACTGGATTTGTCTGGACCATTGAGAATCTCCATCCAAGGGGCGCATTTAATTCGACCAACGAAATTTTCGAGCATATTAGAGAAATACCAATACCTATTCTCAGCTGAATTAGGAGAATTTCGTAGGCCACCAGCTACATTAAAATGGAATTCGACAGTCGTACCAATTCGACTACTACCTCACCGAGTTCCTCTCGCTATTCGTCAACCAATCGAAATGGAGCTGCAGAAGATGTTAAACCAGGGAATTTTGGAGTCAGAGGAGTACACTGAGTGGGCGAGTATGGATTTGCGGAGATTATCAATCCGTAAATAATCCATTTCCGATTCCGTCAGCTACTCATTTACTGTCTAGGGGACTTTCAAAGTGAAACGTCTCCAGTTCGGAATCTCCACGGCATCAGGTATTTTTCCAAATTTTATTGAAAATTAACTTCGTGTAATTTCAGGTGTAATTCCATATTTTGACGATATTATTGTCATCGCTGCTTCTTATGACGAACTTCATGAAAAATTACAGAAGTAATCACTAGCGATAATGTCACCGCCTTTACATTAACCGAGTTCGAGAAATTCTGCAAGGGAAATAGCATTCACCATTTGTTTGAATGGGCAAGCAGATCGAATGGTACGCTTAACCAAGGACTACTTGAAGAAAGAAGAGACCGGGAACATTCGTCATCGTTTGACAATATTCTTGCATTACCACCGTGCCGTCCACTAGTACTGGGAAAAGTCCGGCTGAGCTAATCTTCAACCGTCGAATCAGAAGTTATTTCGATCAGAACTAAGAACTAACGATACGGAAAATACTAGACACTGTCTCCTAAGTCTGATGTCTGGGCCCGAAACTACGCTGCAGGTCCAAGATGGATTCATACAGGTTGCCATCACATCGATCCGGTTGCTTTTTGTATTTAAAAAAAAAAAAGTTGACTTTGCCATGTCATTTCAAGGTCAGTTATTTTGAATTACTACATGTGCAGCTTCGGTTTTATAAGTCTCTCCGTAATTTATCCCAAAATACTTTCCAAATTTATTTTTTTTTATTAATTTCGTCAACTAAGATGGTAGAATACGGTGCCAATTTGAACCACATTTTTTGAAAGCTCATCTTATCGGAATATTGAACTTGAAATTTGCCTGAATTATTTATGTTTGTAGAATACAACAAAGAATTGTTTATAGGTCATGTATCGAACAAGCTTGTACAGTAGAAAAAAGTATATATAGATATGTATGTGGATAGTAGTAATACTACCTCGGTACAACATAAATATATTTTACCGTACAAGAGAGAAATTTAAATATTGTGCTTTTGAATTTTGCAATTTTTAAACATTTCCTCTTCATATTCATTTTCACATCGACAACAGTTTTTTTTCATTCTTTAGTACAATACCATTCTATTCATTTCCTATTTATATAAAATGAAAAGCACACATAAAAACATATATGTATGTACATATGTAAATGCAATTCACAAAAAAAAAAAAAAAAAAACAAGGATATTATGTATGTTAAAGTTCTCCTCAAGCATAATGTTTAGAAAAGTTTAAAAATATCTAAAATACATGTAAATCGAACATAACATTAAACTTTTGATCAACTAAATCAAATTTTTGTGTTTTTCGAAATTTTAAAATCAAATACAACAGCATATTTATGATTTATGGTGATTGTTTGGAAAATTATTTCAACAATATTATGTATCTGTATGCCCAAAAGGCTTATCAGGATTTAATTTTTGAGTTTATGTCTGTGTATATTTGATAATTGTAATACTAATTAAATTTAAAATGCTATCGAATGTTATACATATTTTACAGACACTTTTGCAATATGCGCTTGGAGCCATGTAAAAACATATTGGATAATCAATTTGTTAATTATTTGTTTTATAAAATTTCTGTATATAGTAAAAATATTAAACCACCTACCTCATTACATAGATCATCGGGCACCCGGGGTAATGGACGAGTCTTCGCCACATTATATTTGATTTCATCACTAGACAAATTATATTTAATCATATTACTTGAACTATTGCTTGTACTTAACATGTACGCTTTATCTTTTTTATTACTATAATTCGTCATCATATTTACATGTTCAAAACTACTTGAACTTATTTCACCAAATCGTGTCGATGCTAAATCACGACCATTACACGTACTTGTACTGCTTGTGTTGCTGTGATGGCCACACGGATTGGTATAACTTCGATGGTCAAAAATGCTTGTATTTTGCCGTATCAAATTATTAAATAGTTGTCGTTTCTTTTGAAAACTGTTCTCACCACTTGGATTTAAACAATTCTCATAATGTACTGGCGGTGGTATGATATTGGCCGGTGTTTCAATTGTTTCGAAAATAGTTTGTGTCGTCGAATTATCCGTAACACAATAAGGCTCATTCTGATATAGATTATTATTTTGTATTTTATGTATAATATCGCCGAGTTTTTTATTATTACTATTATTTGGATTTAGGCCAAGAATACTATTATTCGTATTACACTTAATCGTTTCTTTTGGTTTTGGACTAGTTTTTATGTAGTACCAATCACTTAATTGTTTTTGCTTTTCTAAATCATCCTCCCATTCATTATCATTATTTCCAACCAACATCATACCCAAATTGTGTGTGGTTGAACTAGATTTTTGAATTGGATTCATAATATTTTTGTGAAAATTATATTTTTTTATTTTAATCTGTGTATCTATGTTATTCACATTATCATCATTTCCATCGACTATGTCATTACCATCCACATCATCATCATCATCGTCTTCATCATAAATTCGTAAATTACGATTTTCATTCATATAAATATGATGACGATGATGATGATGATGATGATGATTTCTATTTGTGGTGTTCGTCAATTTAAGCGTTTCATTATTATAATTTAATTTGTCTAGTGATTCATAACTCGAGTGTATTGTCATTTTTGACGATGGATCTGGTTGTCCTCCTGAAAATGGCATAAAGAAAAATATTTTAATTAAATTTTAAAATGATTAATTGAATTAACAAAAAATAAAAAAATCGCTGTCTAGTCTAGACAGATTTTATCTATCATTTTATTTATATTCCAATCTGTAATAAATTGATATTGTTTTAAATGACATGAATTAACATAAAATTTTCATTATATACAAGATAAATAATTTTTTGGGATGTTCAAAAACAGCAACAACAACAATAATTGATAAATTAATTATCCTTGTTAATTGTATTATATATCCCCAAGAGGAGGGGGTTGTGCGAAATATATTTGTACCGGATGATACATATTCAAATTACGACCACTTGTGCAATATAAAAAAAAATGTGTATAGGTATCCGGCTAAAATGTCATTTTATACTGTGACATAATTTAAACAGTCACCAGGTAAAATAAGTCACAAATTAATTTAAATTAATTGGTGTATGCCATTTTTGAGGTTCGCATAATATTGTTGGGTTAATTGTAAACGATTATGATTAATTTATAATAATACATGTATGCCGTAATTACACTAAGCAGTGACACAAATACATACTCACAACGGAAATATTTAACTTTCCATTGAATTAGTATAAACAAATTGAGCTTACTAGAAATCTGCACAAGGAAACACAGGCACACAAAAAAAAATGTCAAGGCCCAGAGGGTAGAAAATCTTGTCCAGCATGTAACTCTACAATACGCCCCAGTAACCAGATAATCTTTTAACTTGTCAGATAATATTTTGACCAGACTTTCCAAAAGCCTTGGACACGATTTTGGATATTCTGCCACTTCGATAATTTTGATGAATTCAAATGCATCAGATCAGGTTGCGGTATTGCGGTGAGAGGTTCACCAATCAAAAAGTGGCCGGGTGTTAGCACATCAAAGGAAGAGACATCTTCTGATATTTGGCATAGCGGTCGTGAATTGAGAACAGCCTCTGTTTGCGCCATTAACGTAGTGAGCTTTCAAATGTTAGCGGTGTTGTCCCAGCGACTCTTCTTAGATGTTGCATTGCTGATTTCACATTAGCTTCCCACAATCCTCCAAAGTATGGCGCGCTGGCAGGAATAAAGTTAAACTTGATTCTCTGCGAAGATAAAAATTGTGGTATGAAATTAAAATGTTTTTCTGATTTGCAAAGTTCAAATAATTCGTCAAGTTGACACAACCCCCTTCGGGAAACAAATCTTTGTAATGCAGCTATAACCGTCTCGCTGATCATATCGCTCACGATCTCGATGTGTACCGCCTTAACAAACATACAAAGAAATAAGGTAATATATCCTTTTTTAATTTTAGAGGGACCTCTGCCAGTTTTCTTTTATATATATTGGACCTGCGTAATCAACCCCAGGGCTTAAAAATGGCCGACACGATGAAACCCAAGCCTTTGGTAGATTGCCCATTATTCGTTGATTGCTATGTTGTTTGTATTTAAAGCACGTCACACATTTTGCCACTACAAATCTAGTCATGTTTCGACATCCTATTATCCAAAATCTTGTGCAAATGCTTCATGTGATAATATGTGATGATGTAGCGGCTCAATACCTTGGTAGTATTATCGGATGTTTCGCATCAAAATTGCAGCTTGCTTTTTGAATTCTACCACCAACTCTTAAGACTCCATTCTCGTCCATAAACGGTGTTAAGCTTAACAGATTGCTCCGAGCTAGTAACTGAATATTTCTTTTCAGACTTGTTGTTGTGTTATTGATGTTTCTGGATTCAGTAGTGATTGTTTCGTTTCATCAGCGTGTTTTCGAACTTTCCCTTTAATTAGAGAAATATATTTATATTAACTAAGTATACGGTAAATTTTCTGCAATGATCAAACATTTTCAAATAACGCAGCGCAAATATCAATTTGAACATGAACATGAAAGTAGTCGAAATTTTTCTTCCAGTCGTCGATGCGTAGTTTCTCTGATTGTCCAGGATTATTTGGCCATTGCTCATTATTTTTTCCTAACCAATTGGGATCATTCCACCATAGTTCATTTTGTATTAAATTAGATGGCACTACTCCACGGGATCCAAGGTCAGCTGGATTTTCTCTCGATGGCTCATACATTCAGTGTTTCCTGGGAATTGCCTGTATTATTTCAGAAACCCGGTTATCCACAAAACATTTCCAGTTTCTAGGATGATCCGATAGCCTAGCTAATTGCCAAAGATCGATGAATGTATTTCACCAACCGACACGACAAAACTGCACCACATAATTCTAGCCTGGGTAATGAAACTTGCTTAATTGGAGTAACTCTCGTTTTTGCAACAATTAATCGAGTAGTAAAGATTCCCATTTTTTCGGTGCGCAATATGCCAATTCTGATGCATCTGAAAATATATGGATTTGAGCATTTATATTATTTACTGCCTGCAACAGTCTTGGAATTGAAATCTGCTCAAGCTCTGGTAAATACGTTCGAAGTTTGAACCATTTTTCCTGCATGTCTTTTGGGAGTTCGTCATCCCAGTCAATTTTTCGAAGCCATAATTGTTGAAATAACAACTTAATTGAAATCGCCGTTGGAGAGATCCATCCAAGAGGGTCAAATATTCGCGACGCTTCTGATAGCAATGCCCTTTTTGGGTATTTAATATCTAGATCGAAGGGAAACCTTAAAACTGTATGAATCTCGGACTGGGTTCCAGTGACTCCCCAATGTCTTTACACTGGCAGTATCGTCCAATTCTAGATTACTCGTATCACGTAGTTCAATCGGTATATAACTAAGTATTGCGTCGCTACTTGAATACCATTTTCGCAGCTTAAACCCTCCTTCAGTGAGTAACTTTGACATGTCGTTGAATATGGTTATGGCCTGCTGCCCATCTTCGCATCCAGTCAGCTTGTCATCAACATAATAATCCTTTTTTAATATTGCCGCCGCTTCAGAATATTTGTCTTTGTAATCATCTACTAACTGATGCAACGTTCTGATCGCTAGAAAAGGTGCGCTTGACGTACCGTAGGTCACCGCATTTAATCGATAGTGTTGCACAGTTTGAATTAACTTACTTCTCCATAATATACTTTGGAAGTCACAATCATCGGAATACAATTTGACCTGACGGTACATTTTTACGATGTCAGCCGACAGCACTACGTTGTGTCTACGAAAACGAAGTAAAATTGACAAAAGTTCCTCTTGAATCGTTGGACCCACCAATAAAGCATCGTTGAGAGAAACACCTGACGTTGTCTCCGAACGAACACTACACGTAAATTTCGTAGTTGTGCTGGTTTCCAATTCATTAGTTGGAATAAGGTTCATATGACCAAGATTAGAATATTCTTCCATAAAATATTCATATTGTTCCGCAAACATCTGGTTTTTGTGGAATTTCTTTTCCATGGCTGTTAAGCGTATGGCCGCGCAGTACAACGAAGCACCAAGGATATCTGCAGATTCTTTGAATGGTAATCGAACAATGGAACGGCCGTTGCAATCTCTTGTTGTTGATTTCACGTAGTGATTCTCGCATTATTGTTCAACTTCGGTCAGTTTGACATTTGGTTGCATTTATTCAAGTTCCCAAATTTTTTGTAACAGCTGCAGCTCCAGGTCATTATTAGCAACAGATACATGAAAGCTGGTAATAATGTTATTATTATTTTCCTGAAATTGCCCTCCAATAATTCAACCAAATCTTGTGTTTTGTGCAAATAAGTGAGATTCGATATTTATTTTCTCTGGCATTATGATATCCAAAAATACGTCGTTCCCTAAAATGATGTCGATTTCTCCAGGAATATTAAAAGATGGATCTGCCAAGTTGATTGTCGTATCTGGAATATATGTTTAATTCAACAGCACCTTTCGTATGACCCGCTCGCTTTGCACCAAGACCATTCACAATTACAGAAGCTCGTACTCTCTTAAGACCAATTCTATGAGCACAGCTTTCACTTATTAACGATGATTGGGAACCACTATCCAATAATGCCCGAATTACAGCCGATGAATCGTTGGTAACTGACACTTTAACTAAGACGGTTACTGCTCGTGATGGATTAAACGTGGTACCCGCGTAGGAACACGACATACGATTTATAGCATTGAAATATGTGCACGTATTTGAAATTTCTGAACTTTGTTCGAGTTTTGAGTAAGGAATAAGACCTCCTCTTTACCCCCTAGCGTCACTTTAGCACTCCCATACACCCATTTATGGTGGTTAAAGTGTCAATTTTCATACAAAGTCGAGTGTGGTGTGTATGCCTACGTTTTCTAGGCTGCTGAAAACAAAGAAGACTACCGAAAATGAATCATCACCCCACAGCACCCTTTGCCACCCACATACACGCCCTTATGAAGGTTGGGGTGTGATTCGCGGTAACTTTTAAGACGAGCCCCCCGTCTCTCATAGTTCAGGGTACTTTTTCAACCCTATGTTCACTCGCGTTTCCAAAATCGGAGTACTTTTTCAACTGTAAATCCCCTCGCCTCTCACGAATCAGAAGAAAATCCCCCTCGCCTCTCACGACTCATCATCAATTGTGATCACCATAATGAATTTTTTCACGCACAAAGCATAATGGCTCGTACTCTTCTGGAATGTTCACGGAGTGTGGCTATGGTTATGAAGGCCAGTTTTTTTGTGTTGTGCAACAGTACCGCTTTCAAGCTTCGTGTAGAAGAGTCAATAAATAGTCTCCATTCTTCACTTTTGTAGATACTTGGTTCCAAACAATTAAAAAGTCGTCGAACATCTTTGCAATAAACAAGAAAGGGTAGACACGAGAAGCTCTACACCATCTTTTGGTAAACCCAAATCCCTTATCATATCGTTCAATCTTTTTTGGTCCCATAGCTTCATAGGGCGATTTCTCTTGTAAGGCTCAGCCTCTTCACTAATATCAGTGTTTGAACCACTCTCACTTTCTTTTTCACTTTCGTCCTCTACACTGCTTAAATCATCAAGTGCAAGACAAGTGATTGAGCGAAGTATTTAAGGGCATGTTACTCCTGAAAATATATTGCAAAGAATGTTACATTGTGATGAGACATGGATCGCCGAAAACGGGACTTTGTAAACGGCAGTTGTAAATGAGATAACACCTCCTCCGATTATTCTCCATATAAATTTTAATTCAAATTTCAACTTCAAAATAACGATTTGCAATCCTTGATGAGATCACTGTAGCGAGAGAAAAACTTTTGCCACGTAAGAATAACTGGTAAAAGCTACCCAGAAAAGTCAAAAATTTAGCCAACAAAAAATCGACCTGAGGCGCACAGCAACAAATGGTAGGTCTGATCCGAATTAAATAATGTTAAATGAAACGGAATTGTCTTAATAAAACGAATTAACGATTTTTCTATTGTAAGTTAAAATTCATTTATTTATGAATATATTCCAGAAGGTATAATTAAGAATTTGTAACGTTTTCATTAAAAATTTGTCTTAGGAAAAAAGTGATTTTCCAAATGTTTTGTGTGTTTTACAATGGTTTGAGTTTTTCCTCGTTTCTAATTCCCTTATAAAAGCTTCGTTTTTTAGACTAGCTTTGTATAATCAAGGTTGCTTCACTTTAGATTATAATATTAATAAAATAGACTAATATCGTTTACACGTGAGTTTGAAATGCAATTTGAAATATTAATTGTGGTATCATCCTACAAAAAAAATTCAATTAAAATAATTTATTGAAGAGTCATTGTCATTTGAATTTTAACGGTATTCTATATTCACGAGAACATAAAAGCAACAACAAAATACATATTTCTACATAAAAAACAAAAGACAAGTCTAAGTACTTATTTTATATAATAACACAAAAAACTTTTCAACTTAACTTGTTCTTCCTACTTGATTTCTATAAAAATTCATTATTGTGTTGTATTTTCGTTTATTTTTTATGTTATCAACAACCACTTGGTTTAAATCGAGTTATGAACGTTAAACCCTTTTATGGATATTAAAGTACCAGCCTATGAATTAATAAATAATGTTATACAAAATTTAACTCATATTAAATACCATCCATTGATGGACCAAAAATGGAAAATAAAAAACATTAAAATAAAAATTTGGAAATCCGATCATAAATTAGTGCGTAATTAACGTTGAATTTAATAATTTTTATTTTTATAAACCGTACTCAATATTTTTATTTTTTTTATCTTATTTTATTCGATGGTATCTCGGATATACGTATTAAGGGTATTGAAGTTACATTATACCTATTATAGGTATTGCAGTAATTAATATTATTCATTTTATGAACATGAATTATTGTAGTGACCATCGGCGCCAACGAACGCGTATGCTCCATGGCAATACTATCTACTATCTCAAAGTAAATATTCTTTGTAAAAATAAAAGTCAGCTGCAGAAAAATAATTGTCTAAAAATAATTTGCAGTGTTTTAATCAAAAATGAAATTCCGTGTGCAAGTCCTAGTGATTAAAATTTTTTCAGTGTTCTAATTGTTGTTCAAATAAAGCGGCTCAACATTTGTGACCCTGATGTGACCGTCCGAACCAAGCGTAGCGCACGTTACTTTGAGGACAATTTTTTTTTCATTTTTATTTTGGCGATTACTGCGAAACGCAAATCAAAGCAACTCTCAGTTAAAAGTCGGCAAATTTTTTAATTTTTTCGGCATTTTACATAATATTTATAATATGCAAACATTGATCAAAAACAAATTTGGATCAAAAGGTGTCTATGGTTTGCATATAAAATGTGATTTGATCCGGATAGCTTGGTTTCATGAAATGCAGCTTACATTGGGTGCGTTGCGACATACAAGATTATTACAGCAAAAAATCGTACTCGGCTAGTAAAACTCACAACCTGCGAAATTTCTGGCATTAAAGTTAGATTTACCGTTAGGGAATTTGAAATTTGGAATTTGTTGGAGTTTGAAATTTGGAATTTGGAATTGGAAATTTGAAATTTGAGATTTGGAGTTTAAAGTTTGAAATTTGAAATTAAAATTTGAAATTTGGAATATGAAATTTGGATTTTGAGATTTGGAATTAGATATTTGAAGTTCAAAATTTGATATTTGGAATGTGGGATTTGTAATTTAAAATTTGGAATTTGAAATTTGAAATTTAAAATTTGGAATTTGAAATTTGGAGTTTGGAGTAAGAAATTTGAAGTTTGCAATTTGGTATTGGAAATTTGGAATTTGAAATTTGGAAATTGGAATTGGAAATTTTATATTTGACATTTTGAGCTTGAAGTTTGAAATTTGGAATTAAAATTTGAAATTTGGAATATGAAATTTTAGATTTTAGGATTTGGAATTAGAAATTGGAAGTTTAAAATTTGAAATTTGGATTGTGGGATTTGTAATTTAAATTTAGAATTTAAAATTTGAAATTTAGAATTTGGAATTTGAAATTTAGAGTTCGGAGTAAGAAATTTAAAATTTGGAAATTGAAATTTGGAATTTGAAATTTGAGAGTTGATATTTAAAATTTAAAATTTTCAATTTTCAATTTGAAGTTTAAATTTGAAATTTGGAACTTGAAATTTAGAATTTGAAATTTTTAATCTGGGATTGAAATTTGTAAATGGAATTTAAAAATTGAAATTTAGAATTTGAAATTTGGAATTTGAAATTTTAAGTTTGGAATTTGAAATTTAAAATTTGGAATTTGAAATCAGATTTAAAATTTTGAATTTGGAATTTAAAATTTGGAATTTAGAATTTGAAATTTGGAATTTTGAATTGGTAATTTTAAATTTGAGATTTTGAGCTTGAAAATTTAAAATGTTGAATTCAAATTTGAAATTTGGGATATGAAATTTTGGATTTTGGGATTTGGAATAGACATTGGAAGTTAAAAATTAAAATTTGGAATGTGGGATTTGTTATTTGAAATTTGGAATTTTAAATTTAGAATTTAAAATTTGGAGGTCGGAGTAAGAAATTTGAAGTTTGATACTTGGAATTGGAAATTTGGAATTTGAAATTTAATATTTGGAATTTTAGATTTGATATTTTAAATTTAAAATTTCCAATTCGAAGTTTAAATTTAAAATTTGGAATTTAAAATTTAGAATTTGAAGTTTGGAATTTGAAAATTGAAATTTAAAATTTGTAATTTAAAATCAGAAATTTCGAAAATGAAAATTTAAATTTTGGAATTTTGGATTTGAAAATGGAAATTGGAAATTAGAAACAGAACGTTTAAAACTTTAAATTTGGAATGTAGAATTTGAAATTTAAAATTTGGAACAAAGAATTTTAAATTTGGGATTTGGAATTGACAATTTGGAATTTGAGATTTAAAGTTTGAAATTTGGAATTAAAATTTGAAATTTGGAATATGAAATATGAAATTTTGATTCTACAACGTAAAACTTAATTTAACTTAAATTTTGATATCTTGAATGTAGGATTTAAAATTTTAAACTTGGAATTTAAAAATCGAAATTTAGAATTTGGAATTTGAAATTCGAAATTTGGGATATGGAATTTAAAACTTGAAATTTGAAATTTGGGATTTGTAATTTGAAATTTGCAATTTAGAATTTGGAATTTAAAATTTCAGAATTCGATAATTGCCGCCCCGGTGGCACAATGGTTAGCATGCTTGCTTAAGCTCCGGAGGTCCCGGGTTCGATTCCCGGCGGGTGATGAAAAAATCACGGCTGGTTAAGGGTAGGATCAATGAATTAATCATTCATTATCTGTTAAAATAGAAAAATGATTACGAAACTTCAGAATGAAGCGGCCAAATCCCTCCATGGGATGTAGCGCCACCGAAGAAGAAGAAGAAGAATTTAAAATTTGGAATTTGAAGTTTGAAATTTAAAATTTAAAATTAAAATTTTGAATTTAAAATTTGGAATTTGAAATGGAAAATTTAAGATTTAACATTTTAAATTTGGAATTTAAAATTTGCAATTTGAAATTTAGAATTTAAAATTTGAAATTTGGGATTGGGAATTTGAAATTCGGAATTTGGAATTTGAAATTTGGAATTTGAAATTTAAAATTTTAAAGTTAAAATTTGGAATTTGGAATATAGTTTGGAATTTGAAATAAGATATAAAATTTAGACTGCAGAATTTGAAATTTGGAATTTAATATTTTAAATTTGGAATTTGAAATTTAAAATTTGGAATTTGGTACTTAACATTCGAAATTTGAGATTTTTAACTTGAAGTTTGGGAATTTGAAATTCGGAATTTGGAATTTGAAATTTGGAATTTGAAATTTAAAATTTTAAAGTTAAAATTTGGAATTTAGAATTTGAAATTTGTAATTTGGAATTGGAAATTTGGAATTTGAGATTTGGAGTTTAAAGTTTGAAATTTGGAATTAAAATATGGAATTTAAAATTTAGAATTTGAAATTTAAGAATTAAGATTTAACATTTTGAATTTGGAATTTGAAATTTGGAATTTGACATTTAAAATTTAGAATTAGAAATTTGGAATTTGGTATTTGGAGTTTGAAATTTGGAATTTGAGATTAGAAATTTAGAATTTATTTTTTTTATCGCCCACGGTGAAGAGTTTTTGGTTTCAAATAGTTTGTTCATAACATTATTGGTTCGGGCATGGTTAATAAAGTTTCAAATTTCTAAACGATTCTGAATTTAAATTTAGATATCTTCTTCTAGCGGGAATTTAGTTTAGCATATTGTCCATTTAAAATTAAAATAAAGTGTATTAGCCAAATCATATATGTATTTGTGCTAATTGGTTGTCATATAAAAAGCCATATTTGTCATTATACATAAAGCTGTTATTATTTAATAAGTTTCAGATCTAATTTAAATTATTTTGCAGTGGGATTTTAAGCAGAATAGCCATAAGCAATTATTTATTTAATTTTGAGTTTGCAGATAATTTTTATAGTCAATTGGTAGTTATAGATTTGAAAATAAAATTCTATGTGAGTTTCAGATCTTTTAGTTACTGATTTAAAATAAAACAAAAAGATATTTAGTATTTAATATTCATAATTTAGAATTAAAATTTTGTATACATCTCGAATTTCAGGTTATTTAGTTCGTAATTAATTTGCTGTCCTTTTAATTAAGATGTCGAATTGAATGAATTTGATTTGAATTTAAGAGAATTAAGGGTTGATTTTAAATAAAGAATTAACGATGAAGTAAATTGGATTTTCAGTATCACTGAATTTAATGAAATTAAATTAATTTTTGTTACAATTAAGTAAAATTGGTATTGAGGTATTGGTATCGATGTGGATGTTGATATTGGTATTTATATTAAGATTAATAAATTAATAAATTATCGTTAAAATGATTTTAGTTTAAAATCACCTGAGAAACTCGACCAAGCTGGCATTAGCTGAGGCGATAACGGAGTGGTATAGTTGATTTAATTATTGTTATACAAACTATTTATGTTAATTTATTTGTAGTACATCAAGAATAAATTATAATTTATTTCAGAGAATTTAATTTATACTTAATTAGTTTTAGAACAGTTATTATAAAGGATTAATACAGATTTTAAATATAGGAAATTTTTCAAGAACCTGAAACAGCTTTTCAGGAACTTAAGCAGTAATTGAACTTGAAATTGTGTTGTCTTGTGCTTAATAATTGACTAAAAATATACTATGTACTTACAAATTCACGAACTATCAACTACTTAGGTGTCTAGAACCGGTTTCATTATGTGTAAAGCGCGTACGGAGGGCCCGGTGTCATCCGGGAGTCTTGCTTAGGCAATCAAAATCAATTCCCTAGTATCTCATTTTTATCTTAAAAAAATAATCAAATAGGAATATCTAAAATGTGATGATCTGTAAATGTAGTAATTTGTCAATAGCATACAAATTTATATAAACGAAGCAAAATCCGTTGTTAGTAAATAAATTTTGTTGACACAATACATAAAAAAATAAATAAAATAAAAATTCAGATGTATGTTGATAAATTATATTTTACTATACATAATTAATTAAATATTTTAATCTTGTTTTACTAATCACATAAACCTAATATTTTTTCTTACTAAATTTGAAATAAATTCTGTGATAAAAGAATCAGTTTTTCACTTCAAATATTTGAAATTCTACGATGACAAGTAAAATCAACAAACATAAGTAGGTATACGAGTAAATAATTAAACCAAAAAAAAATTCTTTCATTTTTCTACGAATATCTTTCGAACATTTTACTATTTTACATAATATTTATTTATACAATTTCAAAAAATGACATTTCAACTAGGTAGAGATTTAATGTTTTGAAAAAGAAAATTCCTTCTCTTGTTATAGGGTATAAAATGTTATATCACTCGGTTACATACATTTTCACTTAACCCATTTGATCCCATTGTACCTATACGGGTACAGAAAAATCATTAACTTTACGACGCTACTACAGCGGTATTTAATGTCAAATTTCGATTTGTATTTTACCGTTATATATGGTTTTGAGTGTGATTATTATATTTAAAAAAAAATCCATTTCGAGAAAGGATTTTCAGTGTTATAAAATATTTGAAGTACAAATATTGTACATAATTTGTTATTGGTGTGGGAACAAATGGGTTAAAAGGTAAATTTATATTTTTTTAACAACCAGTAAATCCATTTTTTATTTTTTTAACATTTCCTAAGTTATAATATTGGTTATCGAAGGGCATTGTACACAATACACAATTTTGACTTATTGTTTAATCTTGAATAAACAGTAAAACTATAAACCTTTGAACCCTAACGAAACAATACAAATACAACTTGAAAGCTTATTCGGTGAAAATTTTATTGGAAATTTTCTATATGTATGTTGTCTTACTATGTTGTTGCTATGCTACAAATACGTATAATGTATGTATCTTGGAATTTAATGTTAGGTTTGTTTATTTCAAATTAAGATGAAAAATAATTTGAAATGTGAAATTATTGTGAAAAGTCAATAAATACAATAAAACAAAATTGGGATATCAAATATATTCGGAAAAACAAATTAAATTTTATATTTTTGGGAATTTCAGATGCCACAAATGCAAATTGTTTATTTTATTTTATTTTATGAATATGTACTTTTATTTGAAGGTTAAATTTATATTTATATTTTTAACTCTTTTAACGTACTATCGAAAAATATAACATGAATTATTTAACATTTTTACAAGGTTTCATAATGGCAGTTTAATAATTTAGAAATATTTAATGTACATGCGTCCGATCGTAGTACATCGTAGATGTTTTCTCTTGAAGGCAATTTCAGAATGAATTGTTGTCCACACACTTATGATAACTATTCTGGGTGTATTTTTATTTATTTGTTTTGATGATTTTCTATTGGAAAACCAAGTAAAAATTGTACACTGCACTGCACTGTATAAACTAATCTGGATAGTGTGTGTTTTTCAGTCAGTAATGATTTGCTGGAATTATTTTGTACAATCAATATGAACGCTTCAGGTGAAATTTGCATGTGCTGTTGACTCATAAGGTTCTATACTTGCCTTGACGTTACAATTAATAAGATCATAAACCATATTATGATCATAATTTGTTAGTTTTAGTAGTATAATTTATTATCCTATTTACGGTCATATTTAAAAATTTAACTGTGTCGAAAAAAAATTAGGACAAATTATTTTGGGCAATCATAAAAGTTAACGTCATTACAGAAAATACAATTTATAATCATTATTTGACTTTTAATATGATGGTTAATTATAACATTAAGAAATAGCACAGTTGTTAGTTTTTTATAATTGAGAATATGGATAATTCAACATAAATTGAATGTTTCAGGAAATAAAACATTAAGATTTAGATATCCGAGATAACCCCATAGAAACCTCTGAAACAGTGCGGAATTGAAATCTGTATAGGTAAATTCTGGTTCTGTGAAATTATTTTGTGAATGAGATTTTATTCTAAACTAGAATTTCGCATTCTGGTTCAGTGAAATGGGGAAAACCAAATTCTCTTTTGTGGATTGAAACGACAAAATTCCTCGTCGTGGAATTTTGTTATGATATATAATTAAATTCGATAGATTCATAATTCTAAAATAAAGTGACCGTCAATCCTTAATTCAATTATTAAAAATGGCAGCTACAAGGTTTTCTTAACTGAGAAAGACCTTTTTCGAGTTATTCAGAGTAAAATACGAATTTGACTTGGATAGCGATTCCGCCTGCATTTTGGGTTATTTCATTACTAAACAGTCATTAACTGTCTAAAAAACTCATTTGTTCTGTTATCCCCTAACTCGGTATTAGAAAATAGTTCTTCGATCTTTCGCTCTTCATTCAAAGAATGACGTTCAATTAATTTTTCTTTCAATCCTCCAAGGAACAGTTTTTGAAAGAATTTGAAAAAATCTAGAACTAAATCAATTACGGTCTGTGATAGTATGGATATATGTACGAGTATATGACATGAAAATATTTCACGATTTCACAGGTAACGAGAGCTAAACTGTGAAAACTGTACTCCAGCTTGAATGAAACATGTGACTATGATTGTTTTCACCGCGATTCAAATTAATCTGCTATTTCTATAAAGCACTTACAGAGATGATAAAATTACGCATTTCAGCTGTGAACCGATTCAAGCATATGTTGACAACTAAACCAATGCACTGGTCATATCAGTTGACCCTCCTCTTTAAAACCGCTGTATTCCTATATTAAACAAATTGCTAAAAGATACGTTGCTGCACCATGGCTAAATTATGATATAATCAATGCTATTATGAATCGAGACCGTATCTAAGCAAAATTGTCAGATTCAACATTTCTGATCAGAAGTTATCGTAAAGCTTACATATTAGGGTAACTTCATACATATTCAGCAAGCGAAAATTAACTTTTATGTTAGGAATACTCAGAACTGAATGAAGCATTTATGGCAGTCACTTAAAATTAACGGCATTAGGTGTAAAGTTGAAACTAATGTGAATTGTGAATGTAAAGTTGAAACTAATGTGTTGAAACAATACAAACTTTATCGTTTATTGGTAAATTTTATGATTCCCCGTTTACTGTGTATACCAGCATAACAATTCAGTGTTTTTAGGTAATTTAAAATTAATCAAAATAATTGGCTGATTTTCCATATGCCAGTATTTTGTGTTTTTGCGAAAATAGATTTTTTATATTGTAAATAAATTTAATTTTAAATAAATTAAATCATTTTTAAATGTAAATAGAAGTTGTGCTTATTAGAAATTAGAATTAAAAAAAATTCATACCAACTTAATGCCACGAAAATTTCTAAACATCACAAAACCAACGTAATTTGAAAAGTTTTAATAATTTGGGAATAATCTCAAAAAATTCGAAATACCAAAATATTTTAAAAATTTTAGAAAACTTCCAAAAATATCGATTTATTAGAAAGTTTGTAAAAAGGTTAAATATGAGATAAACTCGAACTATCGAACATTTTAAATATTCTCATAAAATCTTCAAAATCTAATCTCGAAATTTCTTTAATTATCTCAAAAATGCCGAAAACCTAGGAAATTTAGAATAATGTGGAAATCTAGAATATTCAGAAAAACTCAAATGATATGTAACTAGTTATATGGACGAATCCCGAATTATAACAAGTAATTTGAATATTGAAAAAATCTTGGTATTTATAAACCACTTCGAAAATTCTGTAAATCTATTGGAAAGATTTGTAAGTCGAGATAAATATCGATTTATTTATGATAATTATTAACATTAAACAAGCTAACACCAGTGGCGTAACTAGGTATCCGCACCACCCGCAGCCCTTAGGACCCACATTTTCAGGGACCCACGCGATTTCCTTCAAATTTAAGCTCGCAGATAGCTCAGATTAAGCTTAAAGTAGACCACCCTTTCAAATTTGCAGAACGGTACATTTATAGGAAATTTTTAAGAAAAGGCGGTGGTCTAATAAGAAATGGTCAATCATTTCTTCTCGGATCTGACTCCATAGAAATAAAAATGCCTTTAGGCTCTGACCGATATTTAGATTTAGAAGAAAATTAGCTTAACTCGTTTGAAATCAAAGCTTTCGACATCAAACGATAACGAATTTAGATTTATTTGTATTACACGTTTTACGTAACTCCAAGTTTGTCCCTTTTGCATTTAAAATTCAACCTTTTACAAATCAAGTTTTAATTAGAAACGGTTAAATTTGATTTGCCAACAGATAAAATTTATTTTGCAAAAGGTTAAATTTGATTTTAAAAAGAGAGCTTATAGTAATCTGCTAGTGTTAGCAGCTTGCGATGTATCATTTTGATATTCATAAGAATCAAGGAGAAACTAGAAAAATATATAACCGCCTTGTTTCTCTTACTTCAGCCAAACCAGTCAGTCTCTATAATCAATTAGCGTTCGTTCGATTTTAAGTTTCTCATTTAGCGGGTCTTTTGATTACCACTAAATGGTAAATAAAAATGAAATTTACCGAATTATTTTGAAAAGCTAATTTAAATGTAAGCGAAATGCTAACTTAACTTTGCAAATAGTGATGATGTTCTTTTTTGGTTGTTTTTGATAAGGTTTTGCTGATTTTGGAAATTCTCGTTTCCCGATTTCATATCCTCTTGTCTCAGGTTTCATCTTTTGATCACTTTTTAAAATTTGTAGCGAGATTTTTGGAGTTTTTCATAAAAATGAGATGCATTATTCGTAATGTTTGAGACTTAATTGGTGATTCGGCGTTACGAAACAGTCAGGTTATTCGAGAATTTTAGAGCCTATTCGATAACTACGTTTGTTCGATAATTAAAAAATTACCCGATAAGATCCGAGTGTTCTACTCTTATTGCAATTTTGTTTTGTAGAGCTTATACTTAACTGGCTTAGTGGTATTAGTAATATTATTTTATTTGATAACTAATTCCTTATTTACACGAAATTTCGGAATTTTGCAAAATGTTCGTAAGTTTGTTAGATTTTTACAGTTTTTCGGATATTATTCATTAATATCCAGATTTTTCGGTATTATTGAAAATGTTCGAGATCAATCGACACTAACATAATATAGATATTTTCGAATTTTTCTGGGGTAATGGAGATTATTCCGCGGTTTATTCTAGATTTCTTATGTTTTTCGACATTCCTAGAATTATTCGAGATTTTTAAAGATTTTCGAAATGTTCTGCGCTTAGCTTTGAGTAGTAAGAACTTATAGAGTTACACATATGAACTAAATGCAGCTATTTAAAAGATTTTTTGATATTATGCCAAAATTTCGATATTTTTCCGATTTCCTGTAGGTTATTCGAAATTATTCAATAATGCCCAGGTAACTTATGTTGTACATATATGGCAGTGATTAGCACGTATAGGATTTCCTTTGGTTTTACATACTTACGGATAATTTCATATTTGAGAACTTTCAAGAATATTCAAGATACATACTTTGAAAATTCAATATTTTTAAATTATTTCGAAATTGTTGATGCTTTTCGATATATTTAGAACTTGTTATAGTACAGCGTTGCAAGAGTTTCGTTTTATTTGAGGCCATTCAAATGAATCCCATTCTGTTTCATCTACTTTTGAACGATGGCCCGAATATGTCCACAAAATTAAATCTGAGTAAACCAATTGGTTTTCTTACACATGGAACGTTCGAAAATGGAAACACATTTTTTATGAAAGATATTTACATTCAGAACAAATATTCTGAATTTTTTCCAAAAAATAGCTTCCGTAATATCAATTTTCTGGGTAAAATGATTTGAGTTGACAAGCTTCAATAAGTGAATGCTCTTAAAACTAAAAGTTCTTAACATTTCTTGCAAATACATGATTTATGCTCACAAAACCTTTTAACGAAAGGCATCAGAATTTATGGAAAGGCACAAAAATTATCGAGAAATTATAAATAAATTATCAAGCTTAAAGCTCATTGAAAACAAAAACTCTAAATTATTCCCAAAATACCACCTTCCATTATAATATTAAGTTTGAAAGTCAAATGGTTTGGTTTTAAACTAAAAGCTCTTCATAATTTAAACTAAGCACACATATTCTAAATCCTACCCAAAACTCCGTCATCCCTTGTTATATCAAATTTCAAAGTAAAATGGTTTGTTTAAAAAGATTTGATAAGTGAAAGCTCTTAAAAGCTTAAAGCTTATTTAAAAAAAAATATTCTAAACATATTCCAAAATCCCACTGTCCTTTAAACTATCAAATTTTACAATAAAAGTAAATGATTTGGGTTAAAAAGCTTCAATATAAATACGTGAAAGTTCCTAAAACTAAAAGTTCGACATTTTTTGCAAATACATAATAAAACATTTTAAGAAAAACCTCAAATTATGAAAAGGCTCAAAAATGTTAAGTTTAAACCCAAAAAGTATAAATTAATTATCAATCTTAAAGCTCATTGAAAACAAATATTCTAAATCTGTATATCCCAAAATGCCGCTACAAAGGGTAACGGAGTTTTGGGATAAATTGCTTAGAAAGTGTCGATCAGTGAAAGCTATTAAAACTAAAAGCTCTTGAAACTTTTTGCAAATACATATTTTTTGCACATAAAACATTGTAACAGAAACCTGAAATTACTAAAAGGCTCAGAAATTTTAGGGTATAAACTCAAATACTTAGTATTAATTTATATCTGTCAAGCCTATAGCTTATTGTTAATAAATTTTCTAAATGTATCCCAAAATTCCGTAGTCCTCTTTAATGCCAAATTTTGGAATAAAATGATTTCATTTGTAAAACCCTTTGTTTTTTTTTTGTATGTTGAAGTAGTTCATTAATTTATGTGTTGAGCAAGTAATCGGATTGTGCAAAATGAAAATTTATAAAATGTCCAGATAGCATGCATGATCTCGGTGTAAGCGTTATGTGTGCGGAGTATATTAGCGAGTGCATAACGGGAACACTTTGTAAAGAATAATGGAGTATTTTATTTTGTTAGCGTCGATCGGTGTTGAGGTTAGCTAAGTGAAGCATATTGCGCTCTGTCTTGAGGATCATGCAAAAGCGTGGCCCACTAGCCAAGAAGGAAAGACGTAATTGCTGCGATTCCTCATCCATTGGCGGCATATACGTATACATATATAATCATATATGTGAAGAAGTTGGAGATGCATTGAGATTCCAGAAACAGTTGGTAAGTCCGTCACAATTTCCACAAATACATACTTATGTTACTTTGATTCATTTTGCGATCTGATCACTTCTCCTCTAACACCTGCGCCAGAGTGGAATGCTTGACTGAGCAAGCACAGGCATCCGTGAACGCGTAAACAGGCTCCCTGGAAGTGCAGGATGGTACTCAACATTTTGCTAAAACATTACATTGCCTGTCGAGAGGGAGTCATCGCGCTGTATTCGGGTTAGTATACATACGCGGGTTGCTAACTGTTCCTAATTCTGCCTGACTCATTTTAGGCGATACTATTAGTGGGAAATAAAATAAAATAAAAGTAGTGGGTCAACGGTTTAGAGGGGCATAGGGCAAAGAGCAAACACAAACCGTACATTTTCGTCTTCTTATAACTAAAAAAAAAAATTGTAAATATATTTTCATGTGCCTAGTTCCAAGCCGGTTACCTAGTGGGTCGTTTTTTGTATTTAATGCCTTTCTGATCCTTATTTCATTTTCAGATTATCATTTTTGGATTATAAGTTTTTGCGTTACACTTTCAAAAGGCTTCGATAAACGAAAGCTTATATTATAATACCAAATTTCCTAGTAAAATGATTTAGTTTGACTAAAAGCTCTTGCTAATTTACATTGAGAACAAATATACTAAAAAATCCCTGAATTTCGTTGCCTTTTGTAAAATTGAATTTTCGAGTAAAATGGTTTGGTTTAAAGGCTTTTCAAATTGAAAGCTCTTAAAACTAATAGCAGAGCCTTCTAGAGTATAGAGCCATAATCATTATGACGTATTTTTTCGAAGCTTTTTTAGTGGTATAACTTTTCACTAATTTCCATAGGAATCCATAGTAAAAATGGTGTTTTTTAGCTTCAAGTTTTTCAATGAAAAAAGCAAAAATGTTACAAAATTTTTATACAAAAGTGTTCTACATGTCTTTAGCAGCAATATACAAGAAGGGTATATTGGTATTAAGTAAATATTAATTGCAGAAATATTAAAATTAAATTATTTCTAAAATATATTTTGTGAACTTTCATTTTGAAAAATACATCAAAGTTGGCTCTGACGAATTAAAATAATACTTGCTAAATTTATCTTTAGTTTTACTAGTGTACGTTAGATGTCTCAGATTTATACAGAAAAATACGAAAAAGATTGTTTAATCACAAAATTATGCCACGTTCTTAAATATCTTGCGAATTTGTTTTGCTTTTCCTACAACTTTTGAACTCAAATTTCCCCAAGTGGCGATTTTTTGTACGGTTTTCAAAATGTTTACTGCCCACTGCCATCTATGTATATTGGCTTAATGCACACGATTTGTAGTAAGCTTTTTTTTTTAATTTGACCAGAAAGCTGTTGTTATGAACTTTTTTTTATATTTTGGTTTAAATAAATCAATTATTACAAGAAAATGAAAACGATTTACTTAAACGATATTCATATATGTTGAAATTCAAACATTTATGAAAATATTTCAGAAATCATAATTAAGAATTTGCAACGTTTTCATTTACAAATTTGTCTTAGAAAAAAAAGTGATTTCCCATATGTTTTGTGTGTTTTACTATGGAAATTTTGATTTTTTCGTCGTTTCTAATTCCCTTATAAAAGCTTCGTTTTTTAGATTATGGCTTGTATAATCAAGGTTGCTTTGCTAATAGTTCTTGACATTTTTTGCAACATAAATTTTTGCTCTTAAAACGTTTTAACAAAAACCTGAAATTATGAAAAGGCTCACAAATGGTATAAATTAATTATCAAGCTTAAAGCTCATTGAAGGCAAATATTCTAAATTTATCCTAAAATACCTTCTTCCTTTATAATATCAAATTTTATAGTTAAATGGTTTGGTTTGAAAACCTCTTAAAATTAAAAGCTTTGGATGATGAAACATTAACTTTGAGAACAAATATTTTAAATTTTACCCAAAATTCTGTCATCCTTTGTAGTATCAAATTTTTAAGTGAAATGGTTTGGTTTAGATAGGTATGGTACGTGAAATAGCTTAAAACTAACAGCTCGATATTTTTTGTAAATACATAATTTATGCTCATAAAACGTTTTAAGAATAACCTTAAAATATGAAACTTTTAAAAAATGTTAAGTTCAAACCCAACAGGTATAAATTAATTATCAAATTTAAAGCTTATTGAAAACAAATATTCTAAATTTATCTGAAAATACCACTCTCCTTTATAGCATCAAGTTTCGTAGTAAAATTAATTGGTTTGAAAACCTCTTAAAATTAAAAGCTTATGATGATTGATGATTAAATTTGAGAACAAATATTCCAAAATTTATCCAAAATTCCGCCACCCTTTGTAAAATCATATTTCTGAATAAAATGGTTTAGTTAAAAAAGCTTTGCTAATTGAAAACTTATAAAATTAAAAGTTCTTGATTTTTTGCAAATACATAGAATATTTGTTAAACGTTAAGTTAAAACCCAAAGTTGTTTTAATTAATTATCAAACTTAAAACTAATTAACAATTTTTGTAAATATTTACATACTTCATGCTTATACAATTGTTTAACAAAACATAGGGATAATTCGATATTTGACAACTTTCAAGAATATTCACGATACTTTAAAAATTCGACATTTTAGAGGTTATTTCGAGATTCTTGATATTTTTCAAATTATATTCGAAATTTGTGATGCTCTATTGATATATTTAGAAATCGTCAGATCACTGAGTTGCAAGATGTTTCGTGTCATTTACTCTCGAAATCAGATACTTTTAATTAATACGAGACTAGACAATAGAAAGAAATAAGTTTTTCACTAAAAGCCTTACTTGTTCGTAGGAAAGAGGCATTTTTAGGGGACCAAAAAGATTTTGCAGAGGGGGGAGGAGGAGGGGAGGGTAGGGGAGGGTAGGGGAGGGTAGGGGAGGGGAGGGGAGGGTAGGGGAGGGTAGGGGAGGGGAGGGTAGGGGAGGGTAGGGGAGGGGAGGGTAGGGGAGGGGATGGGCGACATTTTTATTTACGCTACTGGCTAACGCTAAGCCAAACTACCATATATACTTCGAACATGCCCGAACAATCGATTACAAATAATCTGACTGTTACGAGCCACCCCAAATCAGTAGTAGGCCTCTAATAAATATCACAAAATTTAGCTCCATACAATTTCGAAAATTTCGAAAAAATTATGAAACATCACCTCCGCATAGTAAATGATCTTTGCCATCATGTAGCATATACTAAATTTCGCAACAATTTCATTGTGAGAAAGTAAATCATTGTCTTTACTATATAGGGATTGCGATTTTTGGCAAAAATGCTCGGTACAAATTTTCGGCAATCTTCATCACAATCAAGCGAGACTTCATCACATAAAGCTTTATATCGCTCAGGCTACCGTTTATGCAGATTGCTTGATTAAGAGTACGAACACACGCATAGCCAGCCAAATGATCAACGTTCTAGTTGGTGTGGTGAATAATTTATGTAGCTGTAGCAGTGCTTACACAGCCGCAAAAGAATGTCGGAAAACATTTTTTGCCACTGCCAAACATGCCATCATCAAACTCTATGAACATATCCAAGTGCTTGGCCGGCAGGAACTCTGGTCAAGGAATTTCAAAATAGAGCTCGTGGTCGTCCTTTTTTAGGAGCCCCAACAGTTTCACGAGTAAAAATTTGGACTACGGCCGCTCCAGTCAACCCATCTTGAACAGCAATATAAATGATTCATCTTTATTTATGGTACATCAAAATATTAGAAGTATTCGTAGTAATTGTAATTTATTTCTAGCCAATATTGCTGCACTTGATAAACCTCCACAAATCATTTTACTGTCAGAGGTTTGGATTGAAAATTTTGAACTGGATAGCTACAATATTCCAGGGTTTAGTATTTTTGGTAAGTGTAATTTTACTTATAGTGGCGTTGTTGTATATTTTGATGATGGCATTCAAAAGACTAGTGTCTCTCATTTTGATATTAGTAGTGCTGACGTTTTACTGCTTAATTTTAAGTTTGATTCTGTTTGTTTTTCGGTTGTTTGTACTTATAGATTTCATGCTTTCAACTCTTCTGTCTTTGTTGGTGAATTTAGTAATGTTCTTTCAGCTGTCAATTCGAAAAATCTTATGGTTTTTGGTGATATGAATATAAATATTCTTGATGATCGGGTATCTGATGACTATTTATTTATGATGGCTTCACATGGATTAAAATCATTAATTAATATACCAACTAGAGTTACAAACAATTCCTCTACATGTCTAGATCATTTATTTTTTAGATGCTCGTTAAACTTTAAGTTCATTTATTTTGCGAATGTTCATAATCTTAACATAACTGATCATTGCATGACATCGGTTGTGTTTTTGCCGAGTCAGTCATCTTTACCTAAACCTTTAAAAATTAAATCGTTGGCAAAATCTGTTATTAATTATTCAAACTTAACAAATGATATGTCTAGTGAAAATTGGTCGGTCGTCTATTCACAAGCAAATGTGTCTGAAGCTTTTGAATGTTTTCTGACTAGGTTAAAATTTTATATAATTAAAAATACTTCGGTGATTGAAGTTAAATCAAAGGACAGAATTATTAAGCCTTGGATTATACCTTCACTACTTAATAAAATTAGGTTGAAGAATAAGTTATCTAGGAAGTTAGCTCGAAGTATGAATGGTGTTAATTTGAAACGGCGATTTGAAGTGATAAATAATGCTGTTAAACATGACGTGGTTATGTCAAAGGTCAACTTTTACAAAAATAAATTTGAATCTGTGAATGGGAACATTTCAGAATGCTGGAAACTAGTTGATGCCATTCTAAATAAAGATCACAAAAACGCACAGATTGAAAAAATTGAGATTGATGATAGTTACTGTGTAACTGACAGAAGTGAATTGGCTGAATTATTCAACAGCTATTTTGAAAATGCGGTTCTAGACCTAAAATCTACTGTAAGTAACAATGGAGATGATTTTTCGGACTTAATCTATAAAAATTCCGCTGAACATGTCTGAAACCTAGTTATTCTACTGGAATTGACAACTGCAGCAATATACTTGTCAAACAAATTTCGCATTATATTGTTAATGTGTTTTCATACATTGTAAATTTTAGTTTTGATACTGGTATTTTTCCAACTAAACTGAAAGAGAGTCTAGTTATCCCTATTTTTAAGGAAGAAGATAAATCTAATATTGCAAATTACAGGCCGATTTCTTCATTATCGGTGTTTTCTAAAATTATTGAAAAGATAGCACATCGAAGAGTAGATAGTTTTTTTAATAAAACAAATTTTTTGCATAGCATGCAGTTTGGATTTAGAAAAGGTAAAAGTACTGAAGGGGCTTTGTTAGAATTCACTAATTTCCTGTATGTAGGTCTTGATAAGAAAAAATCAGTTGCATCTATTTTTGTGGATTTAACTAAAGCTTTTGATATGGTTAACCATGAAGTATTATTTGAAAAACTGAATCATGCTGGGTTTCGGGGTGTTACTTTACAATGGTTTCGTTCTTATCTATCTGATAGATCTCAAGTAGTTAAGATAGGTGATGTTTTTAGTGATCGTAAAATTATCAATGATGGTGTTCCTCAAGGTTCCGTGTTAGGACCCAAGCTTTTTTTGATCTACCTAAACTCTATTTTTTATTTAAATTTTTCGTCAAGGTTGATAGCTTTTGCCGATGATCTAGTGTTTATGTACAATGAGCAGTTACAAAGTAATAACATTCACTCTATGAACTCTGATCTAAGATGTCTGAGAAAATGGTGTATTGCTCATTCAATGTTTCTTAGCATAAAAACTAAAGGTATGTTTTTTAAACTTAATAATGATGTGGGTATGGACCCAGACGTCACTTACCATGATTTAAGTTGTGATCACATAACCTGTTGTGCTGATTGTTTTAAAATTGAATTCGTTTCAAAGTTTAAGTACCTGGGACTATTTGTGGATACTTCCATGCGTTGGTTACCACATATCGAAACTCTACGGAATTTCATGTGTGCTCTGATACGAAAATTTTATATTTTGAGTTCAATGTGTCCGATAACAGTCTTAAGAAATATTTATTATGCGCTGGTTGAATCGAGGCTATCGTATGGAATAGTATGCTGGGGAGGGACTTATAATTCTAGAACTCATACACTTGCTGTTGCTCAGAAACACATTATACGAATTATGCTTAACACGCAGAGGCTATCGGCTTCGTGGCCTTTGTTTAAGTTCTTGGAGATTTCCCCTATTAGTCATTAGTTTGTGTACAAGGTAATGAAAGCATTTTTTTCTATTAAGGCTACTCAGTCTAATGTTATTGTCAATTACAACTTGAGAAATAAGCAGTATATACGGCTTGAAAAGTTTACAACAACGAACTACCAAAATTCATTTCCAATATTGGCGCCAAAAATTTTCAATAACCTACCGGAAAATTTAAAAAATATTTGTAAATTCAATGTATTTAAAACAAGTCTTAAATCATTTTTATTCGAGGCTTCTACTGTGAATGATTTGTTGTATTTTCAAGTGTAGTAAATAATGTTGATTATCAATCGACACTGGATTTATGGTCCACAGATTATATTATAATAATAATAAATAAATATTAACAAAGAGCCTCAGCTATCAGTCCATACGTGAAATTGCTTCTTTCCATGATTTCACACGAAATGTCGTTCAAAGTTTTTTGCAATAGTAAAAATAACTTTAAAAAATTCAAATAAACAAACTTTTTAAATACTTTATACAAAATTTAAAAAACATGTACACTGTTCAACATCATTTATAAGTATCAGACATTAAACGTCAAACATTGAATATTAATTGTTACTATCAAATATCAAATTTCAAATATGAAAAATCAAACGTCAAAGATCAAATATCAAATACTAACTGCTATTGGCTGTTTTAAGACCCATCCCCGCTTGGGGCTAAATATAACTGGGTACACTTGGTTTGTTGCAGTTGTCCGGCTTTCGATAGAGTGCGGTCACAAACCTTTATCTATTACACTATCGCATACCTATAGCTGCTGTCCCTTCATTGGTCTAAATTGTTCCAGTTTACCAAAGTAGTTATGCCTTTCTGAGAATTGGGATAGATTAGGATCATGGGCTTAGTGGCCAAAAAATAAATAAATGTCAAATGTAAAATATCAGATAGCAGATTTCAAATACAAATTTCAACTACCACACATCAAACATTAAATTTCAAACCTCAATATCAAATATTACATATCAAATATCAGACATAAAACAGTATTAGCATAAAATGCAACAATTTTGCACAAACTGTACCAAATCCTCGTGTTAGAGTCGTTCGGAACGTTTCGAAATTCGCTACAGAATTCCTGATAAATACACAATACATCGATGTTATGGCTTTCGAGTCAGCTGAAAAAAATCCTCGTGAGAATGGTTATAATTGGTTGCCTGCAAATGATACAATTCTTCGATTGTTCATATCTTATCAACAAAAATATCCAAAGAGCAAAAATATCCAAAGGCTGAATGGTGAATCTTTCGTTAAAAAGATAAATACAGCAAAACCCCCAACTTTGGACACCTCTCTATTTTGGACACTTTCATTAAGTCCTTTGAAGAAATGCCCCTTTTCCTCTATATATTGGAAATTGGACAACAAAAGTAGTCAGACAGCAAAAATGTTGAATTAACTATGGAATTAATCTGAATTCAAAATAAAAATGTTGCTACATATGTACGTCATTAATTTTTTACTAAAAAACGAAGAAATTTTCCTTATATTGGACACCTCCATAAATTGGACAATCCCTTTGCTGTCCAATATTTAGAGGTGTCACTGTATTTATGTTGATCCATATCTCATCTTGCACGATCTGATACGAATGAGCCTCTAGCTCAAAATAAATTGTGTAAGTATAGCCAACCCCCTTTATTCAAAATTGTTGTAAACAAATAAATAAAATAAATAATTATCAAATATTTAATCTCAAAACTCAAATATGAAATATAAATATAAAAAATCAAAAATCGAATGTAAATTGCCAAATACTTATCAAATATGAAAATCAAAGATCAAATATCAGACATCAAACGTCAAATACCAAATGTCATGGCCATGTCCGTTTAAAGCAAAATCACCATTGCTTGGATCGGGTTCAAGATGATATATTTGAGTACTCGTTTGATGCTGAGGACAACTGTATACCTTCGTTTGCAGTTGTCCGGATTTCGATAGAGTGTGTTCCTTGGCCTAAAGTGACCCAGTTTGCCAAGGTAGCTTTGCATTTCAGCGAATTGAAATAGATTCGACAAATGATAGGTTACAGTCACCTGAATTTTTAAACGTGGCCAAATTTCAGGCTATAGAGAAAAGTAAAAAAAATTAACAAATTATTTTGAGGCTACTCGTATTTATTTAATGGTTCTAATCTGAAATCTGAAATACTTTTAGGAATGTAATTCTTCTTGCTATATTTCCAAAATATGAGAAAATGGCTGTTTTAATAGAATTAAGAATTGATTACATTTTTGTCAAATTCAACATTTAAAATTTGCCAAAAATGGAAAATTCGAACTGTTTATGTATATTGAACGGCGTAGAGCAATTACATCCCAATGAAAATCTCTTAAAATTTTAACAGAAAGAATTCCCGAAAAACAACAATTTAATTGCCAGACAATCCAATTAGCTGTTTATTAAAAAGACCAACTACAATAGTTTGATAGCAAAAGGATGCTACATAATTCCTTGTCATCCTGGCGCAGAGAGGATCAATGCTAAGCGGCTTTGAGAGCTTTTTATTTTAGTATGTGAATAATTAATAAAAAACACAAATTGTTGGGAAATGTTATACTTTCTATTAATAAAATTTTAATAACTCGTCGAATCGGGGATTTATTCCGGTATCCCCCATCTTTCAGGGTATACAACGAATTAAATAAACTTTTCAAACATTTTTTATACTTAAAAAACTTGATTTGTTTGTATAATTGAGTATAATCCATAAACTTACAGGACTGCAGAAGATACATCTCGCATTTTTTTTATAGTTAAGGAGTGAGTGCCTTGCAGATATATTGACATAATATTCGCCATAATAAAATATCTTCCAAATCTACAAAAAAAGTTGTACTCGACCTTCATTCAACTGGTAGTTTGATTAATTTGGAGATTGGCCTTTTGATGACTGAATTGGGAGTTTTTACTGTAACAATTCGTACTAAATTGTCCTTGCCGGGATGAACTTCGATCACTCTTGCTATGGCCCAATATGATGTAGCAGGCCCTCTTTGATAATCACAATGTCCCCGATTTTTAAATTTTCTTCTTTTGACTTCCACTTATTACGCTGCTACATGGTTTTCAAGTATTTTTTGTTGAACTTGATCCAAAAACTACTGACATGTTGTCTTGTTTGCTGCCATCTTGTTAAGCGACTAATTGAACATCAGAAACAGAATAATGAACCTCGCGTATTGAGGTATTCGATGAATTAGCACAAAATATCCGTGAATTTAAAATGCACTCAATTTCTGAAGTTAGTGTGTTCATTTCTCCTTCTTGGGATAATTCTTATGCTCTGCACCGCCGCTTCCCATATCCCTCCAAAATGCGGACCTGCAGATGGAGAAAAATGTTACTTGATATTTTGGTTTGCGCAGAACAATCTGATATTCTCAAAATTTGACATCAATTCTTGTTTGGAAAATAAGTCCTCGAGTTTTTTTTGTGCACCGACAAAGTTGAATCCGTTATCGGTATAAATATCTTATGGTAGCCCTCTTCGGCTAACAAATCTTTTGAATGCTGCAATAAATGAGTCCGAACTCATATCTGATACGATATCCAAGTGTATGGCCTTCACTGTTAAGTACACAAAAACATAAATGTAACCCTTGTTTAATGTTGCTCCTCTCCAGTGTTGGCAAACGGGCGAGATTCAGTGACTCCGGGCTCAGATAGCGTTCCCATTATTTTCTTTGAAGTTTGTGCTCGAAATCTTATACGTTTGACACACTTCAGTGAATGTCAATGATGATTTAGGCTTAGATTTTGGCTTAGATTTCAATGCCTTATGTCTGATAACTTCGTTGATTTCTTTGGTGAAACTTGCTATTTGTGATGCCTTGATGCACATTTTCTCGGCAACTCGTTGCTCTTCCACAATGACTACTGCAAAACGCCCTTTTCTTGGATTTTTGCAATTAAAATAAAATCTCAAGCAAAGTTCGATGACTCGTTTCAATCTCGGACACGATGATATTTTATCACATAAATCTTCGATATATGATTCATGCTTTGTGACAGCGAGACATACTTGTTTGTTTCTCTCGAGTGTGGTGGAATGGCTTTTCTTTGATATTGGCCATTGATTTTCACAAAGATTTAATCAATCAGGTCCACAAATCATTTTCTACTAGCTGCATAGGTTGATAAACCACGTGAAGTGCCATTCAGCTCTAGTCGGTGAAGCGAAATTTATTTTTAGCGATGACAAGTCTAATTTGAGCAACCTGATTGTGATCGTAGCTCTTGCAATAAACAACAGCTAATGAAGCGGCTTCACTAACATCACAGAAACCATATAATTGAATGTGTTCAGTTCCATAAACCGTTTGTCTTGATCTTGTGATAATTGCAGGTGACAACCAACCAAACAGGTCGAATAACTTGGCGGATTGTGACAGAAACTCTAGTTTTGTAAGTCAGCTGTCACTAGAGTATTATTTTACCTTGTATTTGAAGCTGTCTGTCTCAGGTTGCCAATGAATACCAAGTAATTTAATCACTTCGCTATCGTTTTTGAAGATTAGAATGCTATAACCATTCTTTGATTGATTGATTGCGTTCATAACCAGACTCCAGAAGTGACACCACATTCTCCTGCAACTGAAGACCTTGTGGTACTGTTTCAGCACCGATCAACAGGTCATCCACGTAAAAGTCCTCCGCGATTACCTTTATTGCTACTGGATATTGTTGTTCTCCTTCGATGGAAAGTTGTTTCAGTGTACGCGTTGCAAGAAATGGTGCGCACGATATTCCGTAGGTCACAGTTTTTAAACGATAGTGGTCAATGTTAGATGTAGTGTCAAACCTCCACACAATTCGTTGATAATCCCTGTGCGATGGCCCGTTAACACCCAACCAAAAATTGATTTTGTGCTGTGACTGACGTGTTGATATCTTTAATACTACCAACAAATAGTGTACCAAAGTCTGTACATGTGTCAAGATAGCGTGTTTCAAATTTCTCAATTTGGGTAACTTGTGATGGATGCGCCATTATTATATCTCCAATTTTAATTAATTCACTCAGATTAGTATCGAATGATTCAATCATAACTGCAAGTGCCTCGATTGTTGTATCAGAATTATCATTTTCAATAAAAGTTTCAACTCGGTTTAAGCTGTGGAAAATTCATTGCCGTTTTTCCAACAAACGTTCGAGAACTTTCTCGTCAGTCGCCATTTTGACTTATTCTGTAACATTAGTTACACTATGTAATGATACAAGCACGTTATTCTGGCACAGTAATCTCGGTAGAACCTCCAAAAATAATATTAATGTACAACTGTAATTTATTGAATCACTTTGATTTAATAAACAAAATAAAATGGAGATGTCAAGCCTTAGTTTGATTATGGATTATGCCTTAACGAAAATAATGTGTTGATAAAAGTCGTCATCAACAACTGAACAAGATGCAATGTCCAAGAATATAGTTAAAATCGAGATTTCATGAATTTCCGACAGTTTCTATAGGTACCCATATTTTGAACTTAAAACAAATCTGAAAAGCTTCGATAATTATGTATATACATACCTATACATATACAACAAATTCTATAGTTTTCTAAACAACACAAAAGCTATTTCCTCTTCAACAAGCAACTTAATTCTGTAAATTTCAAAATATTTGTTCACTAAAACATTTTTACCTCTAAAATATTTACAAAATGTATAGTTTTAAAATACCTGCAAAACAATTGCAGTTCCAACAAAATGTTATAATCAACAATGAATTTTTTTTTCCGGAATTTCAATGCAATTTCTGTGCATTACCAATATCGTTTAAGCGAATTTAGAAAATAAAATACCAACAAAAATTAAATAAAGTCCAACATGAACCAAAAAGACGAAGAAAATTGGATAAACCAGAATACATTTAAATACATACGAGTACGAGAGTATATTGATCTAGTCCAGGACCTAATAGTTTTTTTTGTTGTTGTATATACATATTTAATGAAAAACGGTTTGATTGTTATTGGTTGGTTTGAAACCCATATAGGCATATTTCTGCTCTTTATGTACTCTGCATATTCCATTTTTGTTGTTGTTATATTTGAGTTTATTTAATTGGAATGATTTTTTGCTCGGTTGGCTCATGTTTGGTGTGTGGTAAAAAAAATATTTTATATAGTGATGTTACAATCTATTTATTTTGATTGACAGTCAATTGAAAGTTAAATCAATTTCTCTATTTATAACAGCATAAATTGTACATATATTGATAACATATTTCGGATTCATTTTGTCATATATCACTCTGGCAATATTTAAATTAGTTCTAACTTTGACAAGTTATATGTATCAATAAATTAAATTTTGGTTAGTAAATTAGCTTTAAATTGAATTGGCTGGCATATAGTACCTACATATATATTGCTGTACTTGCCAGGCAAAATTATATTTTACCAAAAAATAACCAAAAATCAATTTATTTAATCGAGCATCTAAAATCTCGCGCAGAATAAAACCTTTCTTTATAAAATGCTTTTGGCGTATGAAGCGACCCGAAAAAAATATTCATGGTAATTTACTGACGTCAATAAACCGCTAAACTTTTTTTGATAAACAAAGCTCCTTTAGCATATAATTATCTCTAATATTCAGTGTGTTATGTATAACAAAAGAGATTTTTATTTTTATTTCAATAAACAAAAATCTTCCATATACACACAAAATTATCTAAGATAAAATCTATAATCCAATTATATAAAATACCTTTTGCTATTCATAATCTGATTATTTTTATATCCTCTGCTGTACATACACATTCGATTTTTTTTTTGGCAAGCTTCTTATAGTTAAATGGGTTGTTTGTGTACATCTGAAAATTCGATTTACTAAAAATCTTTGATTCACAAAATATACGGCACAACCGTATTTAGTACGCTACTCATCTGGTTAACCTAAATAAGTATCAACAATAATAACAAATAAAAAAAGGTCAACATTTATGATAATATCTTACCAATAACGATATAGCCAAGTTTTTCTTTTTCATACAAATCTATAGGATTTTAAAGCTCTTCGTCTTCTGTCTTTCTTGTGTACACTTACCTACACTTTTCTTAATCCGATCTTTCTTTTGTGTATACATGTCGCAACTGAGCACAAAAGAGTGTTCTATTTTTTTGAAGTTGGATGCGTAAAATGTATGTAATTTAATGTTTTGTTGTTCAATTTTTGGAAATACAAAAACCTACACATATGTACATTCCTAAGCGATAACGATAAATTTTTATTTTATATATTACAATAAACGTATAAATGACTAAATATATTCTGATGTTATTTGATTTTTTCAATATTACCAATAATATTTTTCATAACACTAGTTTTAAGAGATAATCAATATTCGAAATAGGTGATAGTTTTCTTGTTTATTAAATAATCAATGAATCAACAACCCACACACACATTTTTCACTCTATTCGTATATACATTCTACATTATGTAAACAAAGTACTTACTCGTATTGAATAAATTAACTGGTACATCTGTGTTGCTTGGTGAGGATGGTGTATCGGAAAAACTTCCGCTGCTCACTGAATCTAAAAGACCGTCAAGACTCATTGCATCGGTCGAAACGGTTATCATTTGCGAAATACCTTGGGATGTTGATTGTTTAATTAATCTCTGAAAATATATTACAAATAATATATCGTTACAATGTTTATTAGAAAAAAATTAATTAAAATATTATAGTTTTGGTCTGTACTGAGTTCTCTATTATTCTACAACCTAGCAGCTATATGTATGAAATAGAATGCCTCTATAACTGATTTTTGCTAATGATTGAGCTGGAAATTACCAGAAAGTTTATAATAAACCACTAAATATGAAGAGAGAAAGAAACGATGCAATTTGTCACGATTGGGTGTTGTATTCTGAGTGTAATGTCACTAGGTTTCCCTTAAACGACATTACATCCACTGGAACACTTAAAAAAAAAAATAGGGTGGGCTGTGCCTTGTATACGGCCATAGGTGTTTTTCACGTTAACGTTTATAAGATGATGAGATTAAATATTTCAATTGAATATAAATTATCTCACAGTTTCTTTACGCACAAATTGATACCAAAATTGCTCAGGGCAAACGGAAAAAAAAATATTGGAGACTTTTCTATAATTTATATGAGCCCACAGGATTGTGGCCTAATATAGGAAAGCAATTTACTATAACTTATAGTAAATTTAAAGAGAAGCGAATACAAATTGTTACCATTAAAATAGTAAAAGGTACCATAAAAATAGTAAAATGTACTATTTTAGTAATAAGCCATTTAGTAAAGGAAAATATGCATTTCACGTTAGTATTTATTGCCATAAAATTGGTATTTTCCCCAGCATATTTTTGTAGCGATTGCAATGTTTAATGGTGTTGGTGCAGCGTGCAGGTCGTCATAGGAAATATATTAGTAGTAATGACATTCACAGCATTTTCGATTTGGCAAATCATAAAAATGCCAATCACTGCATCATAAACTGGAAAAAGTATAAATATCGTTTGTCATTACCCCACCACCTTTACTTTACCCCAGAGTCACTATAAATGTATCCACTCTCAAAAATGAGAAGTAAGTCCTCGACTTCTCCATGTGGTGTTTCATACGACCAAACTACAAAAATACAATTCTCGCTTGATACCTTAAGTATCAAGAAGAACGTGCTGACTTAGCGAATTATATTCATGAAATGAAAATAACATGAATATGTTTCAGAGAATACGAATGCAATTATAAGAGGAACAGCTATATTTTGTAGTAAATATTGCTTTTTATATAGTAGTAGTCCCTATTTTAGACACACACACTCTTTCTCGAGGAGAGGATTCAATTTATTTTTAATGATTTTACGTTCAAAATGAAGAGAACCATATAAAACAAAGGAAATTGTAACTTATAGGAATTATTCCTATAATATATTGGATTTGTAGAAACGCATATAGGAAATATTCCTATAACAAATATTCGTCACATACAACATTCGGTATAACAAATTAGCTCTTATTATAGTAGCGATTCCAATATTGCATTTCATGCTATGCAGAGGGGAAAGTCAGCTATGTACATAGTATGTTTTACGAAAAATATAGTACGGGATGCTATAATTAAATTCCTATAAATTATAGGAAATAAATCAGTAATTTTTTTTCTCCGTGCAGATAAGCGATTCTCCCTCTACAGTGATCCAACCATTGTAAATGGCTATTTTGCAGATTTTAATTCAATTAAAATTTATGTGGAGACTTTATTTTAATTTAAAATAAATTTTCTCCCACAGTTTCTCTACGCACAAATTGACATCAGAATGGCTCCAATCAAATAATGCATTCTCCCATTACAGTGCCGCCAAGTTTTGCAAATCAACAAGTCTTAACTATTTCCAAGTTATCTGCCACAGATAAAGCCGTCTATGCACAAATTGACACCAGAATTGCTCCGATCAGTTGTCGTGTGTCTTGTTATCTTGTATTCGTATAGCTTACGTCACTGCCTAGCCATAATATATAAAAAAGTTATCAACTTTACTTCTAGGTACCATCCACGACATTTCATATCGAAAAATTTCTGTTGATACAATAAATAGCCGTCTTCCAATGGGACAAATTTGCTATTTGGAAGTATTTGTGAGTAGATACCCAATGGAACTGATGCGCTAATGCTAATTTTGGATGGTCACTATAGTTTTATTTTATACCTTTTTCAAGTCAAATTAAACATTTTTCAAACCAGATTAACAAATATTCAAATCAAATTAAATTATTTTTTTGTTTTGCAAAATATATAATAACATGTAGATGCATACAATAAAATTTACAAAATGCAGTTTTCTGATTAATTAATTAGTACCTATATAGTAGGAGAATTGGTGAATGTTTTATTCAAATAGTTCATTAAAAGATCGTTTTTGACCTTAAGAATGGTATCGACAATTTGGCTTAATTCCGGGTGTGAGCCGCCGTTCAAAACTATATTAAACTATTCGCAGTTATTAATTATAAATATACATAAAAATCAATTAAGCCTCTCAATGTCCAGGTTCTCCTAAATTGTCATGCCTATTTCATCGTTTTTAACATATTGCATGTAATTAACAGTCAAGCAAGTGCACTGAAGGTACGTTGAATGTTAATGTTTTTACTGCCGTACCATATGTTGAACCCAATAGAAATTGTATGGTCGAAAGTGAACATTTTGGCTACAGACAATACTTGGCAACAGCCGAATACTTGCTGATAAAACGAATGATTTTATCATTTTTTAAAAGTTAATCAAATTAAGCCTTGTGTTTTGTGGTGATTTTTTTCCTATTCAGCTACTCTTGCGATTATTACATTCATCCTCTCCTCTTGCTTTAATACATGTACGAAAATTATTTAAATATATTGTTTTATTAACTGGCTCAGTGACTCCATCGCCGTGAACTAGTGAACTCGTGTTTTAAAGTTTATAAAAAAAAAAAATTATTAATTTTCCAAATGACTGATTTAGAAGATTCAGCAGATAGTGCCTCTCCTCGGAAATATGTTCGAGTCAGTAATGAAAATAAATCAACTATAATTAGAGGGTATGAAGATGGGGAGACTACAAACGACCTTGCTGATTTAATCGGAATCAATAGAGATACGGTCCGTACTATAATCGGAAAATATATTACAGATGGCGAAGTTTTTGATGAGATACCACGTGGTGGAAGAAGACTTTTCAAATTTTCAGACGGTACCGTTGCTAAAATTGAGGAATGTGTAGAAAATAATCCAGGCATAACCCTCAAATCATAAAATTAAAACTGTTTAGAGAACACAACATAAATGTTTGTCAATCGGCAATATTTAATGCTCTAAAAAAGTTAAAAATTATTTTAAAATTGGTCAGACGCGTTTCTGATCGTATGAACTCCGCAGCAACAATTGGACTTCGGCATACCTATGCCTTGAATTTTTGAAATAATGCTCCACATGATCGTGAAAGAATTATATATATATAGATGAATCAGGCTTCAATGTGTATCTTAGGCGATCACAGGCGAGGTCACGATAAAATATGCGCGTAAATTTAGGAGTACCAACAGTGAGAGGCCGAAATGTAAGTTTAGTTGGTGCAATTAACAGCCAAGGTATTGTATATCACAAAATTTTTAGCAACACGACCGTAAATTCCATTCGATTTTGTGAATTTATGGCACAATTATTGGAACAGTTATCTTCTAGAAATATTACCGCCGCTTGGTTGGTATTAGATAACGGTTCAATACATAAAACAGAAGCCGTTAAGTGTCTTTACGTGGGACTCGACATAAGTTGATGTTTTTACCTGCATACTCACCAATGTTGAACCGTATAGAAAATGTATGGTCGAAGGTAAAAATTTTGGCTATAGACAATACTTGGGTTATTCAGCCAACCACCGAACACTATAGTTGATGTAAAAGAATTATCCTTAAACTCAGTGACTGTAGCTGACTGTTCAAATTTTATAATGAATATGATGTGAAAAATGAACAATGCAGTGGCGGGCGTTGCATTAGAATAATTTGTTATGTAAATAATGGCATCAGAATTTAAATTTTGCTGAATTTTATTGTACGACATACATTTGACGAAATAAAATTAATTAAATTTTATTTGAAAATTGTTGTTAAATTTATTCGAAAAAAGTGAAATTTGTTTTGAAAATTTGTTAATTTGGTTTGAAAAATGTTTAACTTGACTTGAAAAAGGTATATTCCGACAAGTAGTACTTTCTCTATATTTTCAATTAAATTTCAATACAATTAAATTGAATATACATATGTAAGACTAAAAATTGGACAGATAATGAAGAAAAAGCAATACTGTTAAAGTTAGCCGAAAGTTGCCAGCCGAAAGTAAAAAACGGTAATGCAGATTGGGTTATCCCACCCGGAAATAAAAAATGAAGTGAATATCAATCGTATTATTTAGCCTAACAATTACTATGGATCCATGAATATCATTGAAGCCCTTTGGCAATATTCTTATATGGCAAAACCTGGCTTCAGTTTCTAGTTGAAAATTATGGAAAACTCGCGAATCCCAAAAAAAAATTTTAATTGGGATAAAATCAAGCTACATAGTGTATGTCTAAAGATGGCTTACACAGATGTGACTTGTCAAAAGCTATTGCAGGAAAAAGGTTCAGTTAAAGCTTTCCGTGGGAAATTTCAAAAAATTCGATTTTCCAAAATCATTAGAAAATTTAAACTGAATTTTTCCCCTGAAATAGCTTTTGACAAGTCACATCAATAAAATACATTTTCAAACATAACACTCTAGAGGCTGAATTTATAGAAATTTTCTAATGATTATTGGAAAATCGAATTTTCTAGGATTTCCCACGGGGAACTTGAACTGAATTTTTTTTCTGTGATAGTTATTGACAGGTCACATCAATGTAATCCATCTCCAGACATACCATTCTAGAGGCTGATTTTATACATTCAATTCTTCTTTCGCCTGCAAACTTTTTCAAATTTTCCGAGATTTCCCAAGGGAAACTTAAATTGAATTTTTTTCCTGCGAAAGCTATTGACAAAGTCACATCAATAAAATATATCTCCGGAACCGGACATCACACTCTAGAGGCTGATTTTATATAAATTTTCCAATAATTTTTGGAAAATCGAATTTTCCAAGATTTCCCTCGGGAAACTTGAACTGAATTTTTTAATGAAATAGCTATTGACAAGTCACATCAATGTATTCCATTTCCAGACTTGAATTTTCACAACTAAAATCTACCTAGCGCAAATTTTATGCGTAACTACTTCTGTTTTCTGCGTATGAGAAATGAGTATCGTATCGTATGAGAATGAGAAGTTGTGAATAGCTACAAGTAATCGCGAGTACTTTACTACTGTGAATGGAAGACAGTATTATGAGGCGAGGAAATATACCAAAAAAGGGTAGGGGAATATTTTTCAATTAAATATCAAAAATTTGCCTTAAATTTATCTATTCAAATATTTTTGGTGTGCGCTTTTTTCTTTCCCGATTTATTCTATATGAGATGAGGGTATTGGTTCGATTTTATCGATGAGGTTTATGCAGTTCCCCATTTTTTTAGTGTTCGTTTTTTCCTGGTCAGAGATATAAAGATATAATAACGGATAGCTACAGACCGGCAAATTTTATTAAAATTTAAATTATATCAAAACATTGTATAATACATCATTACTCCAGTATATGTACCAAAATTCTTCGTAATACTTTATAGACATAATTTAAAATGCGAACCACTAATACAATGCTGGGCAAAAAAAATTAGTTGAGTAGTTGTTGCCCTAATACACCAAAAAATCTAAAATAGGGTACATTTTGGAATTTTAAGCTATTCGGTAAGAGATTTTACGAAAAAATAAAGTGAGAAGCGTTAGTGCAGAGTCTAAAAATAGTACACACATAAATTTAGTGGTTCTACACTAACAGCATATAAAAGAATTATAATATATTATTTAAATTTAAATATATTAACATACATATCTTGTATGACCCAAAAATATTAAAAAAAAAACAATTTTATATTTTCATGTTTTGTTTTTGTAATTTTGCGAGACACTGCTATAATTTCGATAGGCCTCTATCTATCATTTACGTTGGTTGATAACTGAAATGTTCTTTTAAAAAATAAGCGAGAAAGAGTACTATACTTTGTATAACCACAAAACACACAAAAAAAGGAAAAATAATGATTCGAATCCGATTGTTTGACGAAACGTATAGGAATAAATGATCGCCAAAAAATGTATGAACGTATTTTATGTAGGTATACAGTGAAATTTACACAGACGACTACCCGTCGAAAGACGCAAAAGACCACCTCCCCGACCTGACCACGACCATTATTACTTTGTGCATTGGTGAAAAAATACTGCCCTCTAAAACGACGATATTCAAAAATTGTTTATTTTTTTCTCTTATAGAGGCATACATATAGCAAAACTTCCTATTTATTCACACAAATACTACAATATTTTACTATACGATTAACTTGGATTATTTATTATTATTATATTTAGTTAATATTACATAAATTAACTTTCGCACACTTTATTTTGAGCAAACGCTCATTCACAATAAAGTGTACAAAGCCTGGCTAACAAATATTAATATAAAAAAAGTGACTCCAAGATTACAGCACAGCCGCTCAACCCCAGTTCTTTTCCGCTTGGATGAAACATCAAAAGCACAACTCTGCTAATTCTCATGTATAATTTACGGTAATCACAAGGATATTTTATGATAAATAATCGGCCTTATGAACCGTAGACATAAGCAATGATAATACCGATGCCCAAGGTTGGAGGTTTTATCAATATATCCAAAAACCAATATAATTTAAAGGACTTACAAAATAAATAAAATGGATTACATACATATGTGTGGTATGTTGCGGAAACTTAAACTAAAAAATAATTTTGAAGCTAGTAACGGTTGGCTCAATAAGTTTTGCGCTAGAAACAATATTGTGTTTAGAGCTTTGAGTGGGGAAAGTGCATCTGTGGGTGTTAATGTCATGTCTATTTGGATGGCGCGATTGCCTTCATTAATTGAAGGTTATAAACCAAAAGACATCTATAATATCGACGAAACCGGCCTACTTTATAGAGCGCTGCCTACTAAATCATTTATCACTAAAGAAACAAATGCACAAGGCCAAAAGAAATATGTATAAACAGCGGGTGACCGTAATCAACCCGAAAATGTGATAGAAAAATTTTCAAAGAGAAACGAAAAATTATGTTGGTGTTGGAAAAAGCCACAAACCATTCAAAAAACGTTCAGCTTAAAGCTCTCAAGTTATTATTTCTACTATTAAATACCACCAGCATTTCTAAACCGCTTGATCAGGGTATCATCCGAATTTTAAATTGCATTATGAGTGTACGAACGCTTACGGCTATAATCGCAAAAATGGAAACATCTGACAATTTGGATGAATTGGTGAAACAAATTACTTTGACTGATGTGATTGATTTGTAAAAAAAGCTGGGCAAAACGTCAGCGAAAAAACAGTTGAAACATGTTTCGCTTAATTTTGGTATGGTAGCATCGAGTTCCAATATTGACACAAACTTAAATGAAAATATACAATTACAAAATGATTTATTCTCTGACGCAATGACTGGGAAACCGAACTATTAAATACGGATCAAAATGTTTGTGGAACAATTGGAAGGACTAGTCTAACACAACTGGTCCTTAATTTAGGGAATGGAAATTTGTTAGACCATTTTTGTGAGTGTGAACGAGTTCTACAAATAGAAACCATCGATACGACTTTATCAACATGTTTCTTTCCATTCGAACGGGTAGAATTTCACTTAAATTCATGCTGAAATGAAACTTTATGTAATATGTAAATACAATTTATTTATAAAATTTACTTAAGGATTTTTTGTTGTTTCCCTCTAAAGCGGCCATCTCTTGAAAAGATCATTTTTCCCCGGTACGCAAAGTGGTCGGGTTAAAGAAGTTTCACTGTACATCAAGTATGAAGCGTACATATGTTGAGAATGAGTGCTTCCGTATAAATATTTAATCTATTAATAATCTAGTCTTAAACCTGTTTATGAATCATTTCAAAATTAAGTAAAACCACAGTTATTTAATTATTTGAAAAAAATTAATGTAAATATGTTGCTTCTTCCAAAATATATATGTACATATAAATAATGTATGAATATGTTATTTAACTTTTTACTTAAAACTAAAGATTCAAATAAATAACCATACGAAATTGTAAATGTTATGTGAAAATGTATGTTACTATTGCGACACTGTCACACGTCGACGTCACGTCACATGCTACAATAAATTTTGCTTTGCTTTCCTCCATTTCATATTAAATTCCAATAGGAATTGTGTAAATGAGACAGCCTGTACAGTTTATTCAGTATAAAATAAATTTGTTAGTAACTTTTTGTTTTATTTCGTATTTTGTTTTTCAATTTGAGTTAGAGATATAAAATTAAAGGCTGTCTCTTTTAACCAATTTTGTTTGAACGGAGGAATAGAGTTTCGCATACAACAATATTAAACTGCGCCGAACATGGCTTTTTATTTGCATCTAGCGTGCAGTGTAACAATTTGTGTTCTTTATTTAAATAAATGGTTTAATTTAGAATATTGCCCTAATTTAAAGAAAATAACCTGTATAACGGTCCGTTACTACCGTTAATTTAACTTACATCGTTAATATATGATTCAAAATGACGTCAGTGCCATAATTATATCAGTACAATTAGGTAACGAAGGTTTAAAATAAATAGATATGTATTCATTTTTTTTGTGCATCGTTCAAAGAAAACGTTATGCATAAGACCATAGTTGCAATTTGTAAGTTGATGTGTTTTCGTTTCTAAAAGTATCATGCTTTGTTAGGTAAACAAAAGTAAAAATTACGAGATAATTTGATTTATATTTTGAAATTTGTTCCAAATTTAAATTATATTTACAAAAAGTGAATTCAAGAGAGAATCTCAGTCTTGTTTCGATACTCATTGAATCAAAAAGTGTATAAAAAAACAGTTTTAATCAGTTTTTTAGAAAGCTATACATTTTTTGTTTTATTATTTTTTTGTGAAGTTATACCAAAAAAAAAAAAAACTTTGATAATTGGAAATCCGACCATAATGGCTCCTGGCAGCAGGATGCCATATTTTGAACATACAAACAAATTCCAAACTCTCTCTATATCTGATGAAGATTCGCTTGAGCTACCTGGACCAACACCAATAAAAAGAAGATACGAAAGTCTGTATCAAAATGCTGACCATGAAAAGTATTTGTTGATAACAAGTGTCGATGAAAAAATTAAAAACCAATAAATGGATTATTAGTCTTTGCGGAAGGCTCTCACCATGATAACCGAAACAGGAATCAAAAATGTTAAAGTACTAAAAACAGGTCAGTTATTAATATTAACAAAACATAATATCGTATTTAAAACAATTCTCAAGGTTTTGTATATAGCTGGGAATTAATTAAATTATCAGAAAATAAAATCGTAGACGGGCTATTGAATGGAAAAATTGTAAATGCCAGAAGGATACAGAAAAAAATAAAGATAGGGAATTGAAAGATATACCAGGTTTAATACTAACCTTTTCATTACCTTCAATACCTACAAAAATTAAACCAGGATACTTAATGTTGGATGTTCGTTTATAAATCCCAAATCCAATTAGATGTACGCAGTGTCAGAGCTTTGGGCACAGAAAAAAACGATGCTCAAACGACCCTTTATGGGGAATGTGCTCAGTAAAATCCAAAATTTTTAAAGCTTGTTAATCCGAAAATTGAAATTCTGCCTTTAAATTTTTAATTTGTTGTTTTATTTGAAATTAATATCAAAACTTGATATATATAGAAGAATTTGCGAAATTAGAAAATACGATTTCTAATAATTTTCGAATTTATATTAAAAAAGAAGGGGTGACAGATTTTTGGTTTATTTCACAAGTTTAGTGGCATTTTCAAAAAATTAAAAAACATTAAATCAGAATTCAACTATTCGATCTATATAAGTATAATTTCCACAAAACAATGCTAATCTAGACTATTCAGTTTCATAGATATGAAGATTGTGTTTAGAGAATGCAACGCAGAAAACTATACTTTCTGAGCAGCGGTGAATTGTTGGGAAAACAACCACTTATCTGTCGTTTAATTATGTAGTTTGTGTATGACACATCATTTAAGTTGTCTCCCCACGCTCGCCCTGTATCCGTATAATTGCTCCCAAAAAATTTTGTTTTACCACCCTATTTTAACCACTACAGTACCACTACTAACCAAGACAAACATTGAAATCTCCTTATCTTCGTATCGTGACATAATTTATTTCGGAAGAACATCAACTTAACTATTCAGCGATCCCAGTAGGTATCAATCAGTTTATATAGAAATCAAATAAACGAAACCTAAAACAGAAAATAGAGTCGCAGCGAAATTTCAAACGTTCAACAATATTGTTGTTTGAGTATAGATAGATACCACATAGAATATGTAATTTAAAATAAATCCATCAGGTCAACAACTTCGGTAATAAGAGTACGTGCGTTATTGCAGTCCAGTTGATTAGGTTTCTTAATAGTATATGAAATATGGTTCACTAGTCGAATGAAATTATTATCCCAATTAATTGTTATTGGCAATTTAAAAGAAATCCATTTCGTATTCTGATTAATACTACAATATGACGATTTAACCGTTTTAATATTCAATTGCAATTTTTCTTCAAACTGGTAATAAAAAATTTATTTATTTATACATTTTTCAACAAAAGAACATTTTTTTTAACAAAGAGCAATTTTAAATGTCTTTTAATTCATTTTTATCTTCCTTTACATCTTATTATAATGTTTATTGAATAGCACGAAAATTCTTTTAAACTCTATTATCATTTATAGTATTGAATAAATTGTTATTATATGAAATTGTTATCAAATTTTTGCAAACATTGACGATAAAAAAATATTTGAAGCAATTTCTTCAAGAAAATAAAAATTTAATAGCACGAAACCAGTAAAAATGGTATAGGTAAGCTTTAATATTATAAAGTTTAGAGCCAAGATTTATAAAATTCTATAAATTATTATAATATGTATTGGTGTAAGGTTAGTAGTACTTGGAAAGATATTACATTGTAGGTGCGACATTTTAAGATAACCAGTATAATAGGAATGGAAAGGTTGTGCCATACTCGTACCATACATAAAATATAAATATTTAGGTTACATATTTATTTCGAAAATATAAATCAAATAATAATTAAAAATTTTGTTGTTCTGTTCCCAATAAAATACACTCGGTCTAAAAAGTATTTAACCACACTCTTGTCAATTTTTGATGACAATCACTTCTGTTTAGCACATAATATTATGAATGTGTGCCGACACGCCGTAAAACTTTTTTGACTGAGTGTAAACTTTATACAAAAAGGAAATAAATTTTATATTTATTTGGTTTTCAAATAAAATTTTTAATGAAAAATATAAATTGAAAAATTTATTTTACAGCATACAATTTTATTTTTAATTTCCTTTTGAAAATTTGAAATTTTACGTGCAATAAATAACATTAGCAATTACCTAGATGTGGTACTTAAAAAAAGATAATTGTATCTTCTTAAAAACGATTTTGATATATTTACAAATTATTCTGCAAGACTGTAAAAATATTATGTAATTCATTTGGCAGCGTAAGGTTTATATACGTCTTATATTTGACTAATTAACCTCTAATAAATAGAATCAGTAATCCTCAAGATTTGTATATAAAATTAATTAAAGTCGAATTTTCACTGTGCACATCAGATGAGCATTGCTTTTTGAAAATCAATCTAAAAAGGTTACTAAAGTCACCGGTGAACAAAGTAGATTCGGTTTATAATTTAGATGTAACTATTAAATTAAAATATCAAATGAAAAATTATCAGAAATATTAATTTTCGACTATATACATATAGCACAAATTCTAACATACGGCTGGTCTTCAAATGTCTACCACAGTAAGGGACATCATTTGTAGTCGAAATCATAAGAGACATTTACAGGCACTCAATGTTCCTAAGTGCCATATAATGGATGTTATATTGAAGCCAAAGTGATCAGTATAAAATTGTATTTCACAAATGACAGGCATAATCATATATCGCCGAAAAGACCGATAGGCAACAAAATCACTCACCCACCGCAAATTACTCACAATAGTCACAACCGTGTAAAAACTCTGAAAAATGGAAAATTTAGTTTTGAAACCTAACTACAAGGCGTTCTAAGCTTCAACATAGTTGTTACTATTGTGAGTTTATTTCGAGGGGTGAGTTGGCCGCCTATTTTGACGGCCTTATGGTGGTTTTCTTCATCTATGTTGTAATTAATGCAGTTACAGCGGCCAATGTCGACGATGTGGCTTCTCCTGGGAAACTCGACAGATCAGGCGGATCAGTTTTATTCATTATCATGCCTCGAGAACAACATATTGAGAATTATCATAAAACTTATGCAAAAAGGAAAATAAATCTCAAATATCTAGTTAAATACAACGACATTTATTAGCGACGTTTTAACTGGTTTCTAATATTTTCTGGAATTCCTCCGCAAGAATTATATTTATTAATTCCCTTTTCGGCATTTAGAAAAATAGTTATCGGTATATTTAATTTGATAAAAAAATCGATTTATCGGCAATTAATCCATATACGTTTGGTTTCTTAATTTAGATATAATATGGATTATGGACTATTCAATTCTCAAGGGAGTTACATTTTAAATATCCAGATTTTAAAATTGAATGAAATTGAGTGGAATTTGCATAATATATACAATTGTCGAAGGCATTTTAGCATTATAAAGCTTCTGAATCGTTCTTGGCTGACGATCAAGCCGTGCTACAAAATTTTAAAATATAAAATAAAATAAAAATCTCATAATTATGGAAACCCCCGGTACAATTTTGTAATTCTATATGAATTGCTGCTTTGTTTCACGTATTTTTGTACAAAAGTTAGGTGCACGAAAATATCGCGATTACACAACGGAAATATTAGATCTAGCGGTAGAAAAAGTACTAGCTAAACAAATCTAAATTCTGCAAGCGTCGATTAGCTATAAAATATACCTTTCGGCACACTGCATAATAAAATTAAAAAAACACACCCTGTCAATTGGAGATCAGGAGGCCCTACGAAAAGAAGAAGAGATTGGTATAATAAAAAATGTTGTAACGTGCGCAGAATGGGCATTTCCCTTAAATATTCTCGATTTAAGAATGTTTACCAAAATATATTTGAAGAATGGACATATTCACTATTAAAGTGTCACAGATCTCTAATCGGACAGCGAATGTCAACGAATATTTCTCGAGTCAGAGCTGAAGTATCACCACAGGTCATCACAGATTTCTTTTATAATTTAGAAAAAACAGTTAAAGGTAATGTTTACTGTTCATATCTCTTATTCTTAACATTATATTAACATGAGATATATCGATAGATGTTCCCTCATCACATATTTTCAATTACGACGAGACGAATGTAGCAGATGTCCCGGGTAAGAAATTATTATTACATATATAGAAGAGGAATTAAACATCCTCAAAAAATAATGAACCATACTAAATTGGCCACAACAGTTATGATATGTGGTTCGGCACTGGTGTGTTGCTACCACAGTGTGTAATATATAGAAGCGAAAATATGTGGAATGCCAGGACCAAAAATGGTCTTAAGGGTTATCCATGTTGTATAGAACGGTGTTGTGCCCAAGGAACACGGTATAACACGACTTCACATGGTTGGATGGAAACTTCTTGCTTTACAGATTATTCGAAAGTCAATTTTAACCACACGCGAAAATGTTGGAAGGTAAAAAGGTCGTAAATGAAGACAACCTTGCATCCCATATCACAAACAGGGTACTACACTTTTGTCAAAAGAATAACATTGCGTTTGTATGTCTACCACCAAACTAGCTTTTTTTAGACCTTTTAAAAATGCTTGAAACAAAATTGACTGAACGGAAATTAAACAATGGAAGATCAACAACACTCCAAACGGGAGCCGTTTAAATGGCAAACGACATTTGACAAAGTTACGTTTAATCAAACTATCTTTGGCAAATTTGCATATTTGGCAAATATCATTTGACAAAACAAATTGAATGGCAAATGTATGTTTTATCAAAAATCTATTATAAATTCAACAGGTACGATGTAAATGGAATTTTTAAATGATGTTGGATTCAATTTTGGAATATAACTAGCCTATATAACCTAGCTGTTTCTTAATCTATTGAGATTAAATTTAACAGGTACGGTGGAAATAGGATTGTTAAATGATTTTTGGGTGCATTTTAGGATATCGCAAATTAGTTTGAAACTTGGCCATTTCTTTCGGGATTATGATACATTTTGACACGTACGGTGGAAATGGGATTGTTAAATGATTTTTGGATAGACTTTCAATGATATGACCAATTAGCCTGTAACTTGACTATTTCTGAAATGATCGTGGTGAAATTTGGCAGGTATGACGCGCGCTGGAATTAATAAAAATATTTTTGCTTGAAAATGGAGATTTAGACTTATCCGGAAAATAGAGATTTATTTGTAAAATTAGAATGGAAATTTCCATTTTCCAGAATGGAAAATGAAATTCTGGAAAAGGAAGATTAAATTTTCATTTTCCAGAATTTAAATTTTCATTTTGAAGCAAAAATAATTTTATTAATTCAGGCGCGGCACGCGTAAATTTTAGAGTAATCACTTTTTGGCAAATTAGTCTTCAGGAATTATGAGGCATTTTGATCGCGCGATCAAAATGCCTCATAATTCCTGAAGAATAATTTGCCAAAAATAAATTTGTCAAACAAATATTTGACATAGGTGAATTTGCCATTCATACTTCTTTGCCAAAGAAATGTTTGCCAAACGTGTTTTTTGCTGAAAGTAATTTGATCAAAGTTTCATTTGCGAAACGTTTTTTTGCTAAAAGACGTATACCCCTCCAAACAGATGGTTTCTCTTCTCTATTGAGTAAGACATTGAAAATAATGAATAATAAAGAAACGGTTGACAATGAAGAAGGGTCCATCTCTAAAAATTTTAAAAGCGGATTTAGTGCCACTGGAGTTTATCCTTTTAATGCTCAAAAAGTATTGGATACAATTTCAGGTGGTTCGTCGGTTAACCCTGAACCTGTTCTAGAAACATCATTGGTTTTATATTTAAAAACACAACTGTTTGCATCAAACCCTCGCGTTGCAACCTGGAAAAAAAAGAATATTATTTCAGACAAAAGTGTGACCAGTTTAACCAGTGAGTTAGAAAGCAGCGATTATCAAGATCAACAGGTTTCTGACTATGATATGAACGTGTCAGAAGAAGTCGAATGTCAAATGGAGCCAGAATATATCGAAGCGGTACTTGAAAATCAAATTTATCTCGAAATTTATTAAATATCCAGGAAGTTTCAAAATATTTGTTAAATTATTACGACAACATTTTGTAGAATTTCTAAATTTTTATTTTTTTTTTCAATCAAATTGTAAATATATTAGGCATTTTCGGAAATAGACCAAAGTAACTTCAGAGTAAGTTTTAATTTTTATTATGTTGGTAACAAAGTTACTCAAGTTACCTTTCACATACAAAAAAGTAAGAAAGAATTTCGAGTGTGTTTGTTTCATGAAGTTACTTTTTTCATTGCTGAAGTTACTTTAATCGTTCGTAAATAGATGGGTAACTTTAATGTTTGAAACTTACTATGAAGTTACCTTGGTCTATTTCCGAAAATGCCTATTGTAACTTAAAATTTTTCGGTTAACTGAGTAATTTGTAAATTTCAATTTAAACTCTAGTTTTGTTAGGAAAACATTCGTTATTACAAAATAAAAATTTTCTTTCAAATTGTAGTAAAAATTATGCCCTTGAAAATGACGGAATGTACTGTCGAAACGTCGGGTTTTTATATTAAATAATTAATAACAAAATGAAATATTAAGCTAAAAAACCAAATAAAATTATTTTATTCAAGCGATCAAAGACACCCCTACCAAAAGAATATGTAATATCTCAGAAGTCTCTTGACCGATTTCAAAATCGGTTCGACATTGATATAGCTGATAAAGTGATAACACATAGAACATTTATATTACAAAACATTGGGGTGATCAAAGATGCCCCAAATAATGTTTGAATTTGATCACCACCTAAACTAAAGTTATTAAATTTTCGATTGTTTTTTCTTGACTCCCAACACGCTAAAATCCATCTTTGAATACCATCGTAATTTTTAATTGTAATATTTTCTCTATCAATTCCACCCCATTTTACGGTATCTGTAAAATAAGCCCAATTTTATAATTTTCAGATAATTAGTTTATTTCCTGTAGCAATAAATACAATACCAAGTGCATGAAATTTTAAAATATTTGACACCCTGTATCTTAAAAAACAACCATAACAACAAGAAAAATCATGTTCCATAAATTGTTTGTTTTACTCAGTGCTACACATTCAATATCTAAAAATCTAAAAATAAAAACATGATTTCCAAAAATATGTGATTTGACTTTGACGTATTTTTCGCCATACACATGTACATATGTATATGAAGAAGCTCGTTATGTCATTTTTTTTCATCGATTGATGCCACATCGAACTCCTCGTTTATATTTTGAAGCAAAATATTGCAATAAACATGTTCGGCATGATCGATTTTTGATTAGTACGTCCCATGTTCTTCTCACCCGTAACTCTTTATTCATTTAAGCAGCATACCAGATACTACACAATTAAACTTAATGTTTGTTTTATTTTGTTGAACTAATTTATTTCTTCCCAGTTCAATTTCATTTGCCAAATTGTCTAGAAAGTACCATTATATTCTCGAAAATTAAAATCCCTCAAAAAAAATCTCCAAAAAATACAAGATAATGCATCCCATTAAAAAGGAAGGCCACATTTAATTTTTGTTAACCAAAATATGAAAATAAAAGCAAGCCACAGAATTTCATGTGGTCTTTGGGCAAAAAGGATAAGCGACTTTGGGGAGTTTTTTATATGTGAAATACGAATGATAATATTTTTGAATTTTTTTCTTGTCATCCTTGCGCATAGGGTCAAATGCTCAGGCCCGGCTCGAGGGGTGGTCGGGCTGTGCGGCCGCACAGGGCGCAAAACTTTTAGGGGGCGCAAAATTGTATTTTACACTTTAAAAAAGGAATTTGCTAAATGTTGAATATAAAATAAGAAAATTTTGTATTATCCTGTATTGCATTCTAATGTTACCATGCCACTACATGTATTTCGGAAAAACTAATTTTTTAATGTGTTTCTGCTAACATGTTAGTAGCTAACTTGTAAAGGCAATTTTAATATTTAACATTCAGTGGGTTAAATAAACGAAAACAAAAATACATACAGGGTGAGGAAAAAGTATGGAAACCCCTAAAAATTTCGCGGAGGCCGGTTAAAAAAAATGAGCAAGGTTTATTCTTAGGTAATTTTCAACAAGGAATTTAATGGTGAGCTTGGTTGTGACCTTGACCTTCATCTTCAAGGTTATTTTGAGGCCAAGGTCATTTTTTAAAATTAGAACCCATATTTTTGATGACAGAATCTAAAAAAAAAAAAGAGCGATCAATTTTACGTCCGAATATGTATTTGCCATAAACTTTCAAGATCATCTGAAGGAATTTACAATGCGAGGAAAAAGTATGGAAACCCCTAAAAATCTCGCATAGTATGTCAGAAAAAAAATGAGCAAGGCTTATTTTTAGGTAATTTTCAACAAGGAATTTAATGGTGAGCTTGGTTGTGACCTTGGCCGTCATCTTCAAGGTCATTTTGAGGTCAAGGTAATTTTTTTAGGGAACTCTTGTTTTTGACATCGGATTCGAAAAGAGCGATCAATTGTATGTCCAAATATGTATTTTCCATGACCTCCCAAGGTCATCTGAAGTCATGATTTGCTACGAAAATTAAAAAAATAAAAATTAAAAAAATTATTTTTTTATTTTTAAAAAATATTTTTTTTTTATTTGTTTTATAATTTTCATAGCAACATTTTCATAGCAACATATTACAATGTTCTGTTATTTATGAATTTTTTATTTTGTATTTTTAATTTTTATAGCAAATCATAAGCTTTACAATTAAAATATATTCCTTCAGGTGACCTTGGGAGGTCATGGAAAATACATATTCGGATGTACAATTGATCACTCTTTTCGAATTCAATGTCATAAATAGTGGTTTCCCTATAAAAAAAATGACCTTGACCTCAAAATGGCATCATTATTAAATACCTTGTTTAAAATTATCTAAGAATAAACCTTGCTCATTTTTTTTACATACTCCGCGAGATTTAAAATTATGAGGGTAGAGGTGAGCCCTTTTTAACGCCTAAAAACAATTTGAAATAGAATTTTTCAACATATTGCTTGATACTGTAATGATGTCGATTCAAGAAAGATTTGAACTAATTAACCAGCATGCCGAAACCTGGGGATTCCTCTACGACCTAAAAAATCTGAAAAACCGAGAAGAACTTGAAAAGCATTGCAGCGATCTTCAATTGATTTTAATAGTTGGTGAGACTTTCGATATTGAAGGGGCTATTTTATGTGATGAACTCATCAGTATTAAAAAATTTGTCGAACTTCTTGATGATTCGTCCCCAATCAATATTCTTAATTTCATTAGAAAAAATAAAATTGAAGATTTATATCCTAATGTATGGGTTAGTTTAAGAATATTATTAACTATACCTGTTTCGGTTGCCAGTGGTGAAAGAAGTTTTTCAAAATTAAAATTAATTAAAATATATTTCAGGTCAACTATGTCGCAAGAAAAGTTGACTTCATTAGCAATTCTTTCAATTGAAAATGATGTAGCCCAAAGTATCGATTTCTCCGAAGTACTAAAATCTTTCGCAAGTAAGAAAGCGCGAAAAGTTAATTTTTAAAAGAAAACTGTGTTTAATGACTCATTATTAAATTAATATTAGCATAATATATTGTTAATGCCTAAACCTGTACCTATAAATACAATAAAATAAATATGAATAAATAAAATTATTCCTTGCAAATATTTTTATTAAATAAAATATTTATGAAATACTATACTATTTGAATCTTATTGTCCCTACATATTATTATTAACTAAACCCTACAAAATAAAATTATAGAGTTACTATTAATCTCAAATTAATCTAACCTCCTTCTAACCAATTCCCTACTTTAACATCCTTACATTAGGTTTTCCCTCTTTCAAGCCTATGCAGTTTTAAAACTAGATAGTTCCAATAAAATGTCAGATTGCAACTTGCTCTAAATTTGACTTCTTATTTTTTTACCAAACTCGCAAGTTTATAATTCATTTTTTTATCAATAAAAAAAAAATCACAGGGCCGCTCCAACAATTCTCGCACAGGGCGCTCAAATGTCTGTAGCCGGCGCTGCCAATGCTTAACGGTTTTTGTCAGTTGTCTATTTTTCAACAAACTTTGTATATGAGGAATTCCACATAAAATGAAACCAAAACCATAAATTTTGAAATACCTGTATAATTTTTAAGCTACCTTTATCTGACCCCTTAACATTTCAAATCCATTATTAAATGCAAATTTATTAAATCTATTTGACCTTGTGGGAGTAGAATAGAAAAATGTTAACCCCTTTATCTGCAATTAAAATATTTATAACCATTGTTGCGATTTTCACCGTTCTTATTTACTGGCTAGACACTTTTCAAAACAAAAAAAAAATTCTGTTTGGGTTAAACTAACAAAACTAATATGACTAATATGGAATTCCCCATATACAAAGTGAAAAAAAAAATGTATCGGAAAATCGCATCGAAACACGCAAAACCGTTTTTCTTCTAAAAATAATTATTTGTTTTCAATCTACATATGTACAAATGCATTGTAAGTAGGTATCAATAAAATGTACATAACTACCTTTCATGCACATTCAAACACAAGAATACAAATTTATTACAATATATTGTTATGGCATATTGATTGAATTTATTTATTCATCAAAACATCTCTCATTCAAATGAATAAATACATAAATATATTATTTTATAGGTAGGTATGTACATTGTACACCGGGGTATAAACGGAAAATAAACAGATTTATTGTACGGAAAATTAAAATCCATAATATTGATAAAAAAATATTTGTTATTTGAATAAAAATTTGTTATTTTTTATTTAATAAGTAGAAAATTAATAAAATAATATCATTCATTGTTTGTTTTGTGATTTAATTTGAGATTATGTCATTTAAAATTAGAAAGTAAATTATAAATACCTGAAGCGGAGCTTCCGATTCATGACTTTCATCACTACTTGAATAACTGGTTGATGAATATCGTCTTTCCGCCCATTGATTATGATTATGGCTATTATTATTATTATTATTATTATTGTTATTATTATTATTATTGCTTTGATTATTTCTATTATTATTGTGATGATGATGATATTGATTACTATGTTGAGTTTTATCATTCGAATTACTTTGGCCACTATTTCGGTTTGCCTTACCACCAATACAGGCAGCTGACGATGATGTTAATAAATGTGGACTGCAACATCGCCTTAACGGCAATTTTGATCGTCGTACAGGGATGCGGGAACGAAATGATGCTGATTTTCGTAATTGCGACATATTACGTTTACCTCAAATAATTTTTTTTATTATTTATGCCAATATTGTTCTTTGATATGTGATAGAATTAGATTATTTGGTATTAGCATTTTTTTACAATGAAAGATCATAAGATAAATTTCGTTGTTTATTGTAATTGTTCATTGTTCTGAAAATAAATAATAAAATGGGAAAATTTAATTTAATTTTTTAATTTTTTGTACATGTTTATTTAAATAAAATGTTTTGGGTTAACTTCGCCGTTAGACGGTTAATATCGGAATAAAGCAAAAATTTATTTGTAGAATATTTCAAATTACTTAAAATAATATTCTGGAAATAAAGTTCTAATTTAATTTTATGAAAATTTAGGAGTGTTTGCCCATGGAGTCAATGCTCAAATTCATTGGCTGCATAACTCCTTGAATAAAAATGAAAATGAAAATGTATAAATACAATACATACAAGACCATACAAGACAGCCGAATTAGTTATAAAAAGCTTAACTTTCATGTATATAGTTTAATGATGACAATAGATCAATTTTATCTTTTTGCTCCCGTTCATTTGACGGAAGCAAATTACATCAGAAAATTTGATTTCAATCGTAAAATTGATTACCTTCCAATAAAGCAAAAATCAAAATTTTATATTTAAATTAAAGCATCCATCTGACTAATAAATCAAACAATTATATTAATTCAATTAAAATATAACCACATAACCCACGTACCAAACCAATAAAACCCCAAAAAATTATTCACGTGCGGAATGCCATTTTTATCAAAATAGAATTTTACAAAAGCAATGTAAAAAAATAACATTATAATATTTACAATTAATTTAAATTTTAATACATATTAACGTAATTTAATATCAATGTTATTATTGCTATTATTATTACAACATTTTAATAAAAAATAATATGGAAACAACATAAATATTATGACAAATAATTTGGGTATTCATTCAAATATTAAACATAAAAAATAAAATGTAACATTTATGTTCTGACTCGTACTCGTACAATCTACAATATATAAAATATTCAAAAGAATAAATTAAATTTATTAAAATGAAAAAACAAAGTTTTGTACATTTTTTTTCCTTCGTTTTACGGTTCCATTCCAATCTTAATACTTACATGGTTGTACAATGTACATACATATTTATTACATTACTATTGTATGTTGTTTTTGATTATAAAAACGAATAAACAACAATTCAATGTCGTTTTTAAAATTATAATTGATTATGGTGTTTATTAAACTATATTATGTAGTTTTAATTGCAATCAGTAAAAAATTTCAGACCGAGTGGTTTAATATAAATATTACACATAAACATTAAACTAAACTTGTTTTACCAATTTCGAGCTTCAAAATTCGAATGAATTGTATTTCAGATTCATTTAAAAAAATTCAGAAAGGGTTACTATTTGTAGATCAAGAGTTATCATATGACTCGATTAGATTATCGGGAATCACTTCCCTTCTAGAGTATAGAGCCATAATTATCATGAGGTATCTTTTAGAAGCTTAGGAATCCATAGTAAAAATTATGTTTTTTAACTTCAAGTTTTTCAATGAAAAAAAAATAAAAATATTATAAAACGTTTATAGAAAAGTTTTCTACATATCAACAACAATATATACAAGAAGGCTATATTGGTATAAAGCAAATACTAATGGCAGAAATATTAAACTTAAATTATTCCTAAAATATATTTTTCGAAATTTCATTTTGAAAATTACATCAAAGGTGGCTCTGACGAATTAAAATAATACTTGCTAAATTTATTTTTAGTTTTACTAGTGTACGTCAGATGTCTAAGTTGTTTACAGAAAAATACGAAAAAAAAGAAGGAAACTCTATTACAAGATGTAATCGCATTACTGACATTTCAACAATGCCGTCTATATAATCAGTTCGATCCAAAAGAATCTTCTATCCTTGTTGCATAATCTTCTTAATGTAAATAGAAGAAATCAAAAATAGAAGATTCTTCTGTATTGGTATTTAATATAGTATCGGGAATCTAATCTTCTATTTTTCATTATCGAAAGTCACGATAGAAATTCTTCTTCCATTTTTGTCAAAATGAATTACAATAATTTTTTGTCTTGACATATTTAAATAAAATTAAAACTAATTTTGAACAAAAGGAATTCAATAATTTCACGTGAAGTGAAAACATCACGGGAGTAAACAGAGATTTATATATGTTTTATGGAATGTAATGAACTAAGTATTTAGAATCAAAGAAATAGTGATGATTCTCAGGGCCGGCTCTACAGTGAATTCAAGAGATGCAAAACATCAGGGCGCTTTTAAAAAAGGGCGCAAAAATATATACACAAATGTTTTTTATTGTTGCAAAAGTAATATTTCGTTGATTTTTCCGAGTAATTTTTTGAAAAAAGCCTTTTCCGTGGTAGTAAACAAACGCGACTAAAACCACAATAAACACACAAAACCAAGTTTCGCGCGCTGGGTTTGATTGGGTGTGTTGGGTTGAAAATAGTATATCGCCCGCTTCGTGACAAGAACTCCTATCTGAAAAAATTGTGTTTTTCAGGAAACGAGAAAAACTGTTTCTTATTTGTATGGGCTGCCTTTATAGAAGTAATAGTTTTATCTATCAATTTTTTTTTGTTTTTTCTGTTTCTGTATATTAAACTTATGTGTGTAGGTACGTATTCTATATTCCCGTATTTGTACGTCAAAATCTCATTTATGCAAAAATTTCAGATAGGAGTTCTTGCCACGAAGCGGGCGATATGTAGCGTTGATCAAAATATGTCAAACTTATAATTCAATGGAGATAAAATCAATTAAATTGTATCGTGGGGTTAGTTTATTGTGTAATCTACACACTGCAGTGTGCGATTGAAAATCAAAATATAAATTTACTGAAAAAGTTTTAAGTTTTGTAGGTGTGTTAATTTTATGTGTTTAAATTATGAAATCAAAAAAAAATTATCCGGTGCAGAAAATCGGAAAAAAGGCAAAAAACGAAATTGAAATCGAAAAATTACCACGATTAAATCTACCACGGTAAGTGTAGCAAATAATTTCAATTCTAACGATCCCGCAACCTGGCCAGAACATATTAGTGATTAAATTCGGAAAATTCTTATTGAGCAAGGGCCAATGCAATTGAAAGTGAATATCTATTCCCGTGATGACAACGGCCGAAGTTTTAGTAATAATTATTTTAGCCGTAAATTGTGTAATAATGAAATTGTACCAAGAACATGGCTTGTTTACTCCGAATCCGCCGACTGTGTTTTTTGTGTATGTTATAAAATTCTGAACTTGAGAAAGTGTACGCGATCTAGAAACGGCATTGGCGTGTGGTTTTGGAGAGAATATTAGAAATCATAAAATACCTTGCAAAACCACACTTCGCTTCGTGGATCGTCAGATAATATTTATGAAAAAGATAACGGAAATTTTTTTAAAATTAGTTCAATATCTAGGTAAAAATATATAAATTAACTAATATCGTTGATTTCAGAACAAATTTTAAAAACAATTATTAAAATGGTGTGGAACTCCAAATATTTTTCCCTTATACTAGACTGTACTACAGATATCTAATTTAATAAAATATTAGCGTGAAGCAATAAAATAGGACAGCTGGGGTGACATGTTGTACCATCACTTTCGATTCGTTTTCGATAGTGTTTTGTCTCTTGTAACAAGAACAAAATTGCACTCTATTTCGCTTTTTCAATTATGCTTTTTCTAAAGCTATCTCAGCTTGCTCAAATAAAACAACATTCTATTTCTACTTTCATTCATCACTCTTTAACACAAAAAATTTTGTTTGCGATATTTTATTGATGTGAAGAAAAGGAAAAGCATACAGAAGGCTGAGATCGCATTAGAAAAATTGTAATGAAACAAGAAAATAGCGTACTATTTTGTTCTTGAGACAAAACACAATCGAAAACGAATCGAAAGTGATGGTACAACATGTCACCCCAGGAACTAAAAATGTGTACTGTTTTCCCTCTTTAGCGATTTACAATTTTTTTTTTTTTTTCAATTTTATCAAAGCCTGCTATATCTAATATCTAATATAATAAAATGCCAGCCGACATAAACATCGGTAAACGAGCCAGACTGGAAACAGACACAATATTATTTGTACAAAACAACACTACTTAACATGACTCACGAAGAATATAACGTTGTGATTACCGTTGCTTCTATCACTCCCAGTCTAAATTACCTGTGCCAATAGTAGAAACCTCAACTTTCTCTATGCGAATGACATCTATTGACGCAGAATTAATTAGAAAGGCAAAATTAATTCTATGGGATGAAGCTACAATGGTACCTGGTGTTGTTATGAATGATGTCGATAAGCTTTGTAAATAAATAATGAAAAACCAGAAACCATTTGGCGGTGAAAGAGATTTTAGACGAACTTTAGCTGTAGTTGTACATGGTAGCCAGCCTGCAATTGTTGAAGCTAGCTTAAAATTTCAAGGTCTTTGGGAAAAGTTTAATGTTCTCATAGGCTCCAGAATAACGTACGTTCAGTGGACCCACAATACAGCAATTGGTTACTTAAATTAGGCGATGGAACTTTAACCAACAATCATGGTCTTACCAACGACTTAATTGAAATTCCGAGCAACCTCATTTGCAAAGGCTCTATAATAACCGAAATCTATGGTGAAATGCTGTCGCTAGTTAAGATAAATGATCTTCGAGAATTTATCCAAGTATATCGGTCGGATAAAAATTTTAATATCGTTACTAAGGAGGCGGAAAATATAGCGTTAGGTTTAGAAATACCGCGAAAATTTAAAGAAAACACATTACGAAGACGCAAAAAAAGAATGTTTGATTATGAATGTATATTGACGAAACGTCTGTTGATGGGAAATTGAAGTACAAAATATCGATTTTCTTCCAATTTTGGACGGTTTCTGCTAATTATTTAGAAGAAAGGTTTGAATTATTGAATAACCACAGTAAACCTTTTCAATTTTTACACAATTTTACAGAAATTGATCAAATGAGTGTTAATTTAAAACAACAGTGTACGAATTTAGAACTGGTGCTTACCGATGGTGCAGACAAATATGTATCTGCAAATGGATTATTTAATGAAATAAAAATTTCCCAAGATTTCATAAATATAATGCAATCCGTATTGCAGTATATTTTTATGCAAATCAACTAGATCCAATTTTCCATAAATTAAGCACAGCGTTTAAAATTTTGTTGACATTATCGTTATCAGTGGCTAGCGGTGAGAGGTCGTTTTCGAAGCTAAAACTAATAAAAAATTATTTAAGATCTAATATTTCCCAGTTGGCATGTCAATGATATCAATTGAAAATTATTTATGCGATAAACTAAATGTAAATAATTTAATTGATGAATTTGGCGGTAAAATAGCTAGGAAAATACAAGTCTAAGGAATAGAGGAGTGAGTGAGTCGCTGCAGGACTCCGCCGCGAGTGATTTCCCCCTCCCTAGGGAATGATTGTAGGAGTTGAAGCTATACGGACGGTTTTGTGAACCCGATGGATTGATGCTGGCTCAGCCGAACTAAGTATTCCGTAGGCTGGTTTAAGTCAATGGATTGAAACATTGGAATTTTTTCCATTAATCGATACGATGAAATATTACCTGAATCTATGTATAACTAGTATATACGGACCTTCATATGGGGGAGTTAATTCTGTGCGAACCTTGTATGTTCTTACGAAAACGAAATCGCAGTTGCTGAGCGATTTCCAAACAAATACTTGTTTGGATTAACGTGATGTTTTAACTATGAGGTTGCGCATGGTTTGTCGCGCCTGATCGATTTGAGCATATCCATATATACATTGTAGGACACTTCCTAAATCTAATGGATACTCATACTTGCTCTCTTGTGTCGATCGCTTCACTCGCTACAGGTTATTATACAATTTGTGTTTAAAAAAGCTTGAATTAATAAGATTGAAGTTTGTTTTACGATAAATCAATAATTTTTTATTTATATGTACTACTTTGTGATTTTTCAAATTTAACTTTGAATTATGTATATTGTTAACTATACGAATTAAATTGAACTTTCTCAAAATCAATATTAAATAAACATTATGATTTATTACTACACCGTCGGAAATAGGGGCACTACTGAGCCTAGAGCCGGCCCTGATGATTCTATCGAATACTACCTCTATCGATGAACTGACGAAACTTCTTTATGAAGCAAATAGCCTGATGAAATCAAAAACAGATGAGGAAAAAGGTAAAGTTTTATAAAAAATTCTAAACGCACACATAATCAATAAAATGTGCCTTTTAAAATTTTTGATAGTTGGCGCTATGTCCTGAAATGTCCTTAAACGAAATGGTTAAAACTGAAGGAGTGCTCAGTGTAATAAAAGAATGAAATTGTTAAAACTGAAGGAGTGCTCAGTAAAATAAAAGAACTATCTGAAATCAAGACTAGGGCGCTAAATTATCGAGGTAGGGTGGTAGTAGAGGACCACGTGGATGTAGCGGCCCTTGGATTTCAAAATAAAATAATATAACTATGTATTGTATTGTGCTAGATACCCGTAAATAACAATTCCACATTTGCTGTTAATTAAATATCTCCTAAAGTAACTGAACAGGACAGAAGAGATGAAAACTCAGGAGTTGACGCTGGCCGGCTTACCTCAGCTGGTACTTTAAGTTTTCATTTTATTATTTTGACTTTTTAACTATTTGTAATTTCAGATAGAAAATTCAAGGAATTCGTCTAAAAAGCGGAAGAAGACAAGTCCAAATCCCGCAATGAACTAAACATCAAAGTTTAATTGTTTGTTTATTATTTTATAAAATATCCTAAATTGCGAAATTGATTTAATATTAATGGAGATTTTCGATGTTTCGTTTAAAAATCCTTCGTTTGTATAAATTGTAATCTGTCGAGTTCAATTAATTATTCAGCACTTATTACAGTATCATTGAGAAGGTTATTGTATATATCGCGCAAATACAGCATACATTTGGGCTGCTTGCTTTCTTGGGAAATAATGTAGACGCCGACGTAACAAATATTGAAATCTACCTTTTATTACCCTAAAGCATAGTTCGATACAGTTTCTGGTCGTATTATATTTCGAATTAAGAATAATTTCAGTATCAGTCGATGGATTGATTGGCGTTTGGAATAAGAAGCCATTTAATGGCTCCAATGGAAGTCCAGAATCACCTTTAAATTGAATACACTATATTCTAGCAAAATGCTACATATCTTATAATTGATATTTACTAATGATAAATATCCATTTGAGAGTTAACCGAGGTATACCTATTTGAAAAGTGATTTCTCAGGTTTGACATTTTCCATATAGCCGAATCATGGTCATTTCTAAAGATCATACATTACAAATTTTTCAGTCCCAAATTCATGAACTCTGTTGTGAAAAAAGTTGAACCAGTATTTAACTAGTTTCGTTCAATACATTAACTTAACAGCTTATCTATAGCGTTTAGGGTTAGTGGTCGATTGCCCTGTCAATTGCCTCAAAATGTGAAAAATATTTCTTACAATATTTTATAAAGACGTTTAAAAAATTTTTCACAAAATATTCATCATTGAAATGTGTATAGCTAAATGTTGCTAATATTTATCACCAAAACCTCATAAAGTGAAAACAAAAAATTCTAACTGATTTCGGATAGAAATATAAAAATATTATGACAGTAATCGGAAATAGCCGGAGGTCACAGAAGTTAATGGAATGGACGATTTTTAATATTGAGTTTTATTTATATATGTTAACACCATAAATCACACATAGGAAGAGCACAATCAGTAGTAAAGCGTTTTTCTTTTAGCGTTATTAGGATAACACGGAACCAAACAGGTTAAACTTCCGTAAATAATTTTGTTTATACACTTTCATGAGTAGTGATGAAATTCATGGAATATTAAGACGTCGAGGAAATAAAAAAGACGAGACGCATAAACAATGTGTTTACAAAATGATGGAAATAACCGGTCGTGGTAATGTTGAAGAAAACGCCTTTAATAAAATAAAATATTGTTATAGAGCAAAAGATGTTTCTGCATGAAGTATAACACGAACCATATAATAGAATGAACCTCAAAACTGAAGATCGAAAGCTCCAAAAGTGAGGACATCAAAAGAGAAGCACCATCGAGGACAGCACGTTGCTATAACTGTAGATCAAAACGTCACCTCTTAAATACGTGTCCTGACATTGTCAAAGGGAAAAAGTATTTTTTATGCCACGAGTATGGCCATGTGTCTCGAAACAGTGACAATACCAAGAAAAACACTTTGTTAAGTGCAACAACTGCGCTAAAAGATTGAAATGTTCAGTTTTTGGCCAATAATAATTAGAAAGAAATTGAACTTAGTCAACCAGATGCAGTGACTAGAATAAAATGTTTGGTGGATACTGGCAGTAAAATTTCGGCGATACGGAAAGATTTGTATAATGATGTCAGCTCGCCAGATTTAACTCAAGCTGCAGAGATTTTAACAATGTTCGCTTCTACACCAGTTGAAAGTTATGGACCGTTTTATTGTGTGTCACGTAGTAACAATGTTATCGATGCCGATGAAGATGTTAGTTATTTCAATTTGTGGAGTATCTCATATTATAAAATCAGCCAGGTCTGATCAAGACGATTGTATCGCTGAGCGGAACCTAGTACCTAGTCCGTTCAAACTTAAATGAGATCAGTTTCCAATGAAATTATTGGCAACAGTGAAGAATCGAACGAAGAAATATTGCAACCATGTTGTCAGTCATAAAGCTACAACTTATTGACAATAAAATTGAGGAGTGTTTACATGAAGGAATTATTCAACCAAGTATTTCAAACTACTCCAGCCGAGTATTGTTAATGAATAAAAAGGATGAAAGTAAACGATGTGAACAAGAAAGGAATCAAAGATCACTCACTACTCACTGCCATTGCAAGAGCAGCAGACAACGCTAGATTTGACTGACGGATTTTTTCATGTATCAGTAGAAGCACAAGGTCGAAAGTATTTAACTACGGTAACACACTGAGCTGCCAATACGAGTTTACAAAGGTACCTTTTGGATTGTATAATTCTTCATCAGGATATGCCTACCATTAAAGGAAGTTTCAGCCTTAATAGAGGGAATTAAAAAGTATCAATTCTATTTAATTGGTCAACCTTTTAATATTATTACCGACTGCCAAGCTTTTCAACAAACGATGGGCAACAAAATAATATCAGTTAAAATTGCAAGGTGGGCAATACTTTTACCGGAGTTCGATTATAAAATAATAGATCGACTGGGAAGACGTATATATCAAGTATGTAGATGCTTTGAGCCGAAATCTGCTCTGGTATATTCGAGACCGAATTCGATTATTACAAGAACGGGATGAGAATTGTTTGACATATCAATTGTTTCTTAATCAATGCAATAGTACGCTTCAAATAAGTATTATTTTGTGCTCATTCGAAGTAATGATTGGGACCAAGATGAGGTTGAAAGAAGATGACCAATTATCTGAAGTAATTGACAGAGAGTTGCTGGAGTCGTCAATGAACGTCAATTGATACGAGAAGATGCCAGGAGACATTTAATAAGAAACAAGAAGAAGCAAGGAAGTACGTAATTAGAGATCTTGTCGCTATACAAAGAATTTAATTTGGTGGACCTTCGCTAAAAGCAAAATGTTTTGGACTGCATCGAATAATAGCGGTACATGCACGTGAGCGCTATGATGTTGAGAAAGGTGAAGATGCTATCGATGGTCCTATATTGTTATTTTCCTAAACAATGACGAGTGCTGATTTAATTAGACAGAATAATATAATTGCATTGTAACAATAAATAGCAGAGCTAATTAAATTTATTGCCTGCCTTTTATTCAGCAGTCCCTAAAATAATAAAATATGTGGTATAGTTTACAAACCAAATAAAGTAAATCCCACAATTTTGTGGGCTCAACCGGGATATATTGCATTTGAAAGGGGTTGAATTTCAAGAGTATATCATAAAAGAAGCTGCCGAGTGTATAGTTTGTCAATTAATTCGTTCCATATAATATAATAAATAAAAGTTCACACCAATAGTAAAGGATTATAATATGCATCATTAAGTTGATAAAAAAAAAATTTAATTTTTAACACGTAAACTCAACAACAAAAATATGCAATGCAATGTCATGTACCGCAATGACCTTTTATGGAATTAAATTTTATTTATTGACGATTCTTTCTGTATTTGTGTATAAATATATTTAAGGAAAGTTGTTGGATTAGTTTCAATTAATTAAAAATAAATACGTATTGTATATGTACATCCGTCCGTCCCCCAATGACAGACAGATTATATTTCAATTTAAAAATCTTGTATACCATTCTAGATTTAAATAATTTAAAAACCTTGTTCAGAATTTAAAAATAAATAATTTTGGTTGAGTTGTAAAACTTAACAGATTTATCTTACGTATTGATTGTGATTATGTTGAAAACTGAGTGAAACTGTTTTTCTACTTCTTATATTTAATTTATATTTTATGGTTTTCATTAAAAATTTATTTATTTCCTGTGTGGGGAAAAAAAATCACATATGTACATATAAATAGAAGACAATAGCAAAAATCAGAACTACAAGAATTCTTTTTTTTTTTACTTCAACATTAATAATGCTACTTTTGTTTTCAACATCTGTTCATAAAAATGTCAGATATACTGTGAAATTGATTATTGAATAAACGTATACACAATTCAGGTGATTAAATTATTTACAGCAGAGTAATCTAAATATGTCGTCGTATTTTAATATATAAATTAATTGATCAGCCATATTGCACTGAACAAAATTTATATAAATGGTTGGATGGTAAATACGCTTTTAATTAAATTATTTCATGAGAACCAGTTTAGAATAAATAAAGTCGAGCTCTAACTATTTTTTTTTTTGTTATTTTTGTTATGTAATGGAAGAAAAATAAATCAAACCGAATACACAAGCTGTAGCTAATTTGCACGTCCACATAATGTAAAATAACATTATTTATGTCAAGTACACACGTCTTTGCTCAACAAATTGTCAAGATCTAAATAAATAAATTAATAAATCGTTTTACAAAAACACTTATGTTTTAAATTAATGACGAATGATTCTACTATTCTGTGTAAGAAGGAAATTTAAATTTCTATTTATTACGAGTTCCATTTATAATAATTAAATAGATATTACGGAAATATGTGTATATACAAAAAAATATTCAACCAACTCGTAAAATTATAAACATAAATATGTATACGTATATTTATCGTGTAACGCATTCACTTGAACCAAATCCTACGACTTGGTGGCAATAATTTTAAAAATAACTTTTTTATATCTTCATTTCAAATAAAACGTATGAGGGATTTAAACAAATAAAATAAAAACAACCTATCATAATTCAATCGAAATAAAGTGGGCAATTTACTCTTGAAAATAATTTTTAAAGTACCTACAATTTTTTTTTTTTTTGTTAATAATAATTGCGCGCTGGATAACATATATTTTTGTAATGTTTTATAAGGATTTTTTAAATTAGTTGTGAACAAAAATGAACAAAATTTAAAAATTTCATTAATTATGCTAATTATTTATAATTAACAATATCTTTTCTCTACACAAAGCATTCAGATAAATTATTGCTATTATTCTTCTAGGGCAATGCATTTTTATAAGTCTTGCATTGAACAAAAAAAAAATAAACTGTTTTAATTTTTACTAAGACGATTTAAAATAATAAATGTAATTTAAGACGATATTATGAACGTTTAAGAGTTAGGATATAATAATAATATATAGGTTAAAGAGAATAACATTATATTAATAGCTCCTCTGTTCCTAGAGTGGGTATATACACTATATAGTTAAAGAAATTGTACTGTGAGGATTCATTGTTTGAGAATAACTAAGAATTAAAAGTTTTTTTTCCATAAAACTTTTCCTAAATTCTTCTATTAACAAACTTTTATTGTTAAACTTGTTTTTATGGCTGATTAGTTATAATCATTTTATTTAGATAAATGCAATTTATTATCAAAATTTATATAATTGCTTATTGTTCAATTAAGACATTTTTCAATTATCTTGTCTGAATATAAAAGATAATCGTTTTTTTTTAATTTTTGGAGAAATACTTTTAAGAACTTTAAAAAATAAATATTTGGAACGTAACATTCTGATATAAGTTCCTTCGGTCTAAAAATTTCATAGTTTCCCAATTTTTTATAAGCTGCAATTGATCTGCTAAATATCAACGTCACTACCCATTTTAAGAATGGGCCCAATATTATCTGATACAACAACATAAATATGTGATTTATATTGAGTTTCTGCGAAAATTATCGACTCATTAACAATTGCGGTGAGTTTTCTGCAGTTTGCGATTTTGAAGTTAAGTATCATGCATTTAGGAGAAAAGCGTTTGAGTTTTTTGTATTGTGTATCACAGACATGAATTAGATCAGCATACCTTTTGCATAAAGCTATAAAATATTTATCTTATAGAGTCATTACGCTCATTTTATCAGTTTTAGAACTGTATTAGAGCTCACTGTTGCTCGCGGTTTTAAAAATTGTTAATTGGGCAGTGATTCTGAAAGTTCTTGAGAAAGCAGTCAAAAATAAAGTTCCAATATCTTTAGATCGGTTTGCTATTCTTAGTGCTCTTATGGGTTTCGTCAAGTAAAGCTCTCTGAATCATAAAATTGATAATATAACACGAAAATTCCAGTAACTTCACACGTACCAGAAGGTGTATAATTTATGCAAATTTTTTCTAGTGGTCATGTTAACAAATTTCAAATCAAGTAATAATTAAGGAAATTCATTTTTGGGAAATAAATTTTATTGAAAACTCGAGTAACATAAAAGTTAAAAAATTTTAATATGTAATGCAGATTAACAAGTTAATGTAATGTGACGGTGTTTATGGGAACAACTGAAAATTTATAAAAAAAAATTAATTTGCTCTTTTCAGACAACCATACTGCTCTATTAAATATTGCATTAAAATCAAGCTTTTCTTTGAATATTACAAGTATTTGTAATTTCAAAATATTTGACAACAACAACATTTGGTATTATGATTGATTGATCAGAATGTACGACCATGACTAAGCAAGACTCACAAATGACACCAGGCCCCCCGTACACCCTTTACACATAACAAAACCGAAGGAAAGGAAAGATATGCCAGAAACAAAGAATCGGTCTGGTTCCAGACACCTAAGTAGTTGATAGTAAAATAGTTAGTGATTTGTAGTCAATTATTTAGCACAAGACAACACAATTTCAAGTTTATTTACTGTTTAAGTTCCTGGAAAGCTATTTTAGGTTCTTCACAAATTTCCTAAATTTAAAATCCTTGATAATAACTATTCTAAAATTAATTAAGTATAAATTAAATTCTCTGAAATAAATTATGAATTAATCTTTATGTACTACAAATAAACTAAATTAAATAGTTTGTATAACAATAATTAAACCAACTACCACTCCACCCGCCATGCTTTCGCTTCAGTGGTCGAGTTTCTCAGGTGATTCTAAACTAAAATCATTTTTAAAATAATTTATTAATCTTAATATAAATACTAATATCAACATAAATATCAATACCAATACTAATATTAAACTAACATTAACATTAATATCAATATTAGCATTAGCACCAATACCAATATCCACATCGATACCAATATCAACATCAATACAGTACTAACATTAAGACATTAATGCTTCGATTACATCGAAATATTAATTTCACTAAATTTAATTCACCTTAATTTTAACAAAAATTAATTTAATTTCATTAAATTCATTGAAACTGAAAACCCAATTTACTTCACCATTAACCCATTATTTAAAAAAATTACTCTTTCATATAGCAAATTAGTCACTAACTAAATAACCTGAAATTCGAGGTGCATTAAAAATTTTAATTCTAAATTATGAATATTAAATACTAAATATCTTTTTTTTTTTAATATTTTAAACTAACAATCTAAAATCAGTACCTAAAAAATTTGAAACCCCCAAAAAATTTCATTTCCAAATCTATAGCTATAGACTCTAGAAATTACCTCCAAAATTAGAAATAAAATAAATAATTGCTTATGGAGGCTATTCTGATTAAAATCCTACTGCAAAATATTTTAAATTAGATCTGGAACTGATTAATTAATAACAGCTTTATTTTTCTATGCTAAATTAAATTAAATAATTTGAGCAACCACATTAGTATATTCTTATTAGGACTTACCATTTATGACAAACAATTAGCACAAACATATGATTTGGCTTAAAAACATAATTAGCTAAATTTGCTAAACAAAATTCCTGCTAGAGGAAGATATATAAATTTAAATTCAGAATCATTAACCTTGCACCAATCAAGAATGTTATGAACAAACTATTTGAATCCAAAAACTCTTCACTTTTGACGATTATATTAATCCTAATTTCCAAATTTCAAACTTCAAACTTTAAATTCCAAACTTCAGATTTCAAATTCCAAATCCCAAATTCCAAATTTAAATTTTATATCTTGTCAACTCATAGAATATATTGAAATTCAAGTGAAATAAAATTAAATTTGATAACTTCGTCTTGGAAACGTTTAGGAAAATTATATCACACAATGGCTAAAGAAATGCAATATTATAATGGTGTAACCTATATGGCTTACCGAAAATACAAAAGTTTGGTTAACCTGTGAGGCCAATTGTGAGTGTTTTAGGTTCATCACTATAGAGAATCTAAAAATGTTTATCAAATATTTTTAATTTTTGTGTTGGTAATAATTTCTCGAACGTAAAAGATGCAGAACATTTCTAAAATAAAGATATAATTAAATGTAATTAATTTATTTATTCAATTTTAGTTTAAAATTTAATATGATTTGGATTTAAATAATTTTTTTTAGCGTTAAAATTTGTTATAAACCATGCATGTTTAAACAACGTTCATGGGTTAGCCCATCAATAGTCATAGTCAATTTACTACTTAATGAACATATAGAAACTGAGGTTTTAAAAAGTTCTTCCGTTAAACCAATTTTAAGTTATAGATGTGTCGAGTATATCATTACGCCTATACCAAATTCGGCGGTTGACAGTTTCCTCAACAGCTTTGTGAAATTGAAAATGATTATCATTTGGTATTTTTAAATTTATAATTTGTATAAGAGAATAGGATAGAAGCTTGAAGGTTAATTGGTATGACAAAAAATCTTGGTCATTATCAAAATTTTCATTTTTGGCTTCCATATTCGTATAAAAACCAATTCGCAAGTTAAAATGTTCTTGTGGTAAAAAATATGTAGGGCAAACTAAACAATAAATTACGGAGGGAGGAATTATCAAGAATTTTTCAAGTACAGTTTCGATCTCAGTGAGAATAACGAAAAATTTAATTTTTTACCAATCAGGCTATAGCGACTGCAATGCTAATTATACTTTTGATTACTTCCTATATATACGAAACAACCATGTAGTTAAGCATTAGCGAATTATACGCAAATTAAATTATTATAAGCCAAATTAAAATAATTTTAATTTGGTTAAAAAACTTTTATTAATCGGCATTTCATTAAAAAAAACTTTTGGTAGGTGAAATGAAGTTGAAAAAATTCGAATTTTTCCCATTTAAGTAGACGATATTTCGAAGTGAATACTATGACTTGTATTCTTCGGTATATAATGTGGTCCAAATGAAAATGGCATCCTTGAGTTTGAATGTCAAGAAAATTGTTCCTCAAATTGTTTCCTACAGCTTTTTCGAAATTTGTAAGGGATAATTTTGGCTCTAACCTAATATTATTTTGTATTACAAAATCCGTATGCAATTGGAAATTTTTTTCACTCTTCAAAAAAAAACCTTAGGGTCATATACATCAGCGTGTATAGTCTATAACTGTTCGAAAGTAGATGGTACTATTTTGAAAGTACCATCCAAAATCGTATATTTAGTGCAGCTTAGAAACTTAACAAACTTCAGTGTCGTTAGTAAAATAACGCGAACGTTATCAACACTTTCATCAAGAGCTACAAAGTTTTCATCCTCAAGTCGAATTTCTTTTTGCCTAGCTCGTTTCGCTCTCTGTCTCATAGCGTTTACTGGATGGTAAATTTCTTGATACTTCAAAAATATTTTGAGAAACAGTATCCTCCACAAATTGGCAACTTGCTACTTTTGCGGGTACCGCACTGGGTTCATGATTATAATGTTCAGTTTCTCCCTTTAATTTATGACCATTTTTTACCATTACTGTATCGCATTTTGATTTGCATTTGTATTGTTGTACTAAGCGATTCTCACACCCCCCAGTAGAAAATTCCGTTTTGATTAAAATAAGCCCATCCAAATTTAGCGGAGCATAACGAAATCCTGATTTCTAAAATCTCGGTTTTACAAAATCTGGGTTAATTATTTTTATTTTTAATTAAATTCTCCCTTTTCCAGAATTTGTAAAAACCGAGATTTTATAAAACTGAGATTTTAAAAACCAGCCTTATGTATCCAATCCAAATTAAGCTGCCAAATTAATCACTTTGCTTAAATCTAAATACAAAAATAAAAACTTATTAAGTCCTTACGTACTTACGTACGTAAATTTATGTTTTATTGCATACAAATCATTGAACTAAACAGGTAGTTTGATTTCCAGCCAAGTTTGATTAAATATTTACTTGCTGTACAAGTTTTGACCAAAATAGTTATGATTAAACATTATGTTAGCCATATTCATTCCTTTTTGTTATTCGATATTTGCCAAAGATACATTTTTTCAAAGATATTTTGATCAAACGTATAATTGCGACATATTGGGGTATATACACGATACTCTAGCAAGCAGATAAGCAAGCGATTTTTGCTAGATTGCGACAAATGGTATACTCGATGCTAATAAGTAAATAAATTTTGCTGAATTGCAAAAAATGATATACTCGATATTTTTGCTTTAGCTAGCAAGCAAGCAAATAGTTAAAATTTTGCGAACGATTTAATTTATCAGCAAATTATTGTTTAATGACAATCATTGAGTTTGAACCATTTTTCATTTGGGAAATATTTAAAAACGAAGCTAACTATTGTATTCGAAATAATTGTATTTCATATTTTGGAAAAAATTTAATTAATTTAGACAAAACTATGTAATCAAAATTCAATAGTTATTTTATAATCATAACTTTTCAATTAAAATTTTTGAAATTTCTTGGTACCACTTTTCAAACGACTTTTCGGTTTTTGTTAATAAAATAAAAAATTTTCAAAAAAGGGTTTTTATTTCAGTTTAGGTTTCGGACTCATTTTCAACATATTAAATATTTTAAATTTAAATTATTTAAATTTATTGACGTTATTTTTATATATTTGATTAAAAACAGAACAAAAAACTTTCAATTATTCACGTTTTGAGGTTATATTTTTTATTCAGCGTAGGTAATGACATTTGCGTGCTGAGTAAAAAAATATATTGCCTTGCGAAAACGATCGAGTATTGGATTTTCCGCAAGAAATTTTGACGTATGCAAATCCGCCATATTTATCGAATTGCAGTTTGCGAATTGATAAATTATCGAGTATGTGCCCATTAGTTACGAGTTAAACAGCTCCCCAGCACACTATCTCGGGTCAGCGTAAACACAAATCAATTCACCATAATCAAAAAGCTTTCGGTTGGTTTCTTAAGGGAGGAACGGAAAAAAGAAGTTCTCATACCAAGAAAGCAGACATCATACCAACAAATGCATTTGAAGTGCACCAGATAGGTGTTAGGAAATTATTTGTGAAATCAATAAGTTAAAAATAAATCATGTGAAGGTTTGGATAGAGTAAATAATTTTATTGTCAAAAACGGCAAATTTCTGGCAGTTTAAAAATACTAAAAATCATTGCCAATCTAACACTTGTGTACTTTTCGATTACTTTTATACTCTGTTGTACATAATACAGACCAGTGTCTAGGTCAAAAATCTTTCATATTAGTTCATAGGATTGTTAAATACGAATAAACATTTTCATTTAATGCTGTACCAATATCTAAAACAATAAAAGAACAAAACTTGCTGAACTTGTTATTGTTTTGTTTTTCTTATTAAGTAGTTAAAATAATCTTTTGTTTTATCTTTTATGTATAGATGCTATTTATAGCAGGGTATATTATTTTTATTTCACATACGTTGGCATATGTACCAACATATGCTAGGATAAAATGATTGAACTCTCGCAAGCTTTTTTAATGAAAATATCTTTGCTTACATAATATATTGTAGATAAAATTAATTTAAAACTTTTCACAAAATTAAAATATTTACTCGTTCGTAAGTACATACTATTTAGTATACAAGAAAGTAGTACGAGAGATTATTCCTTAATTTTGTGTTGTAACGTTTATAATACATAAGTAGTAACTTTTGATTAGATTACATTTAAAAAAAAAAATTGAAACTTTATTTTAACAATTTTGCTTGTTAAATAAAAAATGAAGTTATAAATAATAACAACTATGATGGTAAGTGTACAATATGAGAATATATGTATATGGGTGTATGAATAAAACTTTTCTTTAAATGATAATTTTTTAACAAAAATGAAAATCAAAACAAACTTTTAACAAACAAACTCAACTTATCTCTTGTTTGGTTAAGATTAACTGCTATTTTAGATTATAAATCCCTTTTGTAATGCAATCACAGAGCTGAGAGAATATATTCTTAAGAATTTTTCATTTGAGCTAAAAAAAAATTTGAATATTTTTTGATAAACTTTGGGTTGTGCGAAAAGTTTATAAAATCATGTTATACAGTATATACTCTGTTGAGAAAATCCCAGGACATGAAAATTATTTACATGGTTCTATTTTATCATAAATAAGTAAAAAAAGAAAACAAAATTCTTATGGTTTGTATGTGTATTGTGTAAAATATGTATATAGATAAATTGTAAATGCTAATTTTATGGAAATTTATAAAAATCTAAAAAAAAGCCTGAACAAATTGTATACACCAATTAGGAACATGTATAGAACCTGAATATAATTCATTTATGAATATTATGTTGTATTATATGTATATGGGCAAATTAAGGTTTACTAGTTACAATCATAATGGCATTCGTTAAAATTTGGATGAAATTATAATAAAATATAATTTGTTTTGGGATTGGTAGAAGCTAAATCGGCAAAAACTAGGTTATATATATGTCGGGTGGCCATAAAATAAAAATGATGGTGTATTCAATTGTGCGAAGTTTACTCAAAATTCTGTACCGCAGAATCTCGTTAATAAATGGATCAAACACAATTCTGGAAATATATGAAGTTCAAATAACTTTAGGTTTGACGATATTCCCGTTAAACCTCACCAGAAAAATACGATCTCATTTTAAATTTTGAAAATAATGTCACTAAACAAAAAAATCCAATATGGTGAGGAATTATCCTTTATGAATTTATTGAAATATTTGAAAATAAGATTCAGCCCAAAATGGAAGAACATGATAGTTAGTGCATCGTGGAAGATTTTAAACTCCCAAACTTGAATTGGAAACGAATTGACGAAATACTCACACCGTTTGGTAACACTGCCAATACCTCCTTGGTGATTGATTCGTTTTTTGATATGGATCTAAGGCAACATAATGTAGTGCACAATCATAATGGCTCACTTCTGGATCTGGTTTTTACTGACGAAAATTTACATCCATCTGTGCAACCTTGTGAAGACCTGGCTCGCTCATCAATCATTCATCATACACCGTTGTTAATTAAATTAAGTTTTCAATGTTTTGCCGATTATATTCTAAATGATAATATTTTAATCTTTGATTTTAGTAATGGTGATTATGACTCTCTAAATGGATATAATGTGACTGGACTGTCGAAAATCGTTTAGCTCTCAATATCTCCAAATGTAAAACGAGATCATTTGCAAAAATTAAAAATTTAATTGTAGGTATCTCCATACAGTTTACAAGATGTGGAAATTGATAGAATTACTTAGTTTATTGATTAAGGTGTGTTGTTTACAGGTAATCTAAGTTTTACTAAACATATAGAAATGATTGTAGCTAGGGTTGGTTCGATGATCGGTTTCATAAAGATGCTCGTCAATTTTCTAACTCATACACTCTCTTTTCTTTTGTTAGGCCTATTTTGAAATACGGTGTTGTTATCTGGAGTTCAAATTATAAAATCTTTAACGATCGTATTGAACGGATTCAAAAAAGTTCTTATTATTTGCCCTTTGAAGACTCTCGAGGTCAAATGCCGGATTTAATTTACCTCCTTATGTTGGTCGTTGTATACAATTTTAAATCTTCGTAGTCTTGAATTCAGAAGGGAGGTGATTCACGCAGCGTTTGCTCGGGACATAATTTGTGCTAAGACTGATTGCTTGAATTAAAATGGATATTGTTGTTGAAATTCGACAGTAATTAGTGAAAATGAATTCATTTCAAATCTCAAATATTTTTTTAAAAGTTTTCCTAAATGAAGCGGCAATGTATGTAGAACTTTATCTCGATTATCCAAGAGTTTAGGGCCATACGTAAAATAGGATACCTGTTATGTTTCCAGTACCAGTGGAAGGTTCCATATATGTATGCATATAAAATAGACGTAGGTATCCAAAATCGCTGAAAATGATTATTTCCGATAATTTTTTATTTCATATTTTAATTAATGGCACTTAGTTAGGGACATTGAGTGCCTATAAATCCATGCCTTTTGAATGAACAGACTAGATCCATGGTTAAATTGATTTTTTCTATGACTATAGGTTGCCACTTCATAATATAAATACTAATAGCTATCTTAATCCATGTAATATAATGTATGACGCTCTTGTCCAGATGCAATAAATCAAGCATATACTTCGTTCGGTGGAGCCATTTTTACCATTTTGAATACTTTGGCAAATTTTTGTGTATACATTACTTCCCATGCATGTCAATTTAGAATTTCTTATGATCCGTTAATCATATGCTAAATGCAAATTAATTATTCGTTACAATGAAAAATAACAACAGAAGAAAATAAATTACACCACCCAGTAACAAAATTGAATATTATAAAAAATCGTAAACATGGACAACTTGTGGTATCTAAACTTATTTTAGGTATTAACACTACATTGCTTGCTTTTGAGCCTGAATTTTTTACTATAAATCTTTTTAATTCAATTAAGTCTAGAAGTTCTAAAATATGTATAATCATTAATCACTGTCAATTTTGATAACTTATCTAAGATCCGACAAATTCTAGAAACTCCACAAATTAATTAAATCCTAAAAAGTCTTTAAATTCTGTAAATTTTACCAAATCTTGATTGATAAAATAAAAGCAATTTATAGAATTTGAAAATGGTAAAATTTATTAGTATTTTAAACTGAAATTGAATAAATTTTATAAATTTTATAAATTCTGAGAATTCTATAAAATCTATAAGTTTTATAACTTTGATAAATTTTAAAAATTCTACTTATTCTCTAAATACTATAAATTCTGTAAAGGGGTAGAGGGAAGGAAAATGAGGAAAATATGAATCGATTACCTTTTCTAAAATATCAATAAAATAAAATATTAAGAGAAAAAATATGGAAAGTAAATTAGTGCTTGCATATTTCGTTGTCTCCTGAAAAAAAAATTGTTTTTGGGCTTAGGGACTTGTTTCTAATATGCATATCTAACTTACAGTCTTAAAAAAATTTTAGAATTTTTTTTTTTAAATTTTGGTTTCCAATTTTTTCAATTTTGCCTTTGGGATTTTGTTAAAAAATTTGTTTGGAATTTTTTATGTTTAGCATTTTGTTTTTCAAAATTTCGATTTTTGGGTTTAGAATTTTGTTTTTGAAATATTTTGAAAATGTGTTCAGTTAAGCAAATTCTATAAATTCCTTAAATTATTCAAATTTTATAAATTTTCCCAATTTTATAAATTCTATAGATTTATAAACATTAGGGAATTGGTAAAATAAACAGTTCTACAAATCCTGTATGTATAGTTTACAAATTTTATAAATTGTAAAAATTCCATAAATCTTCAAAATGTAAAACTTAAATAAATCCTATAAATAGGGTTAATTCTATAAATCCTATAGAACCCTATTCATGAACTCTATAAATTTTCTAGATTTTATAAATTCTTTAAATTTTACAAACTCTGTAAATTCTAGTATATGTAGAATTATAAATTTACTAAATTCTATAAGTTGTCACTGCAATAGTTAATAAATCCTATAAGTTAATACAGTTCACCAGTTCCGAAAATTCGATCAATCTTAATGGATTAATAAATTCCATAAAAATTCAACAAAATCTGTCAACCTTTTAAATTAAATAAATTCTTGATATTTTATAAATTCTGTTAATTTTATAAGTTCTATAGACGTTTACGCATTAAAGAATTGTTCAAATTTTTAAATTCTACAAATATTGTAAATTTTAAAAATATTATAAATTGTTAAAATTCTTTAAATTTCATAAATTCTGTAAAATTTTATTAATGCAACAAATTCTATAAATTCTACGAATTTTTTAAATACATAAATTTTCTCTTTAAATAATCTCTACAAATTTTATAAATTTTCTGCATTCTGTAAATTCTAGTACACTATAAATTGCATATATACTTTAAATTCATCAGTTCCGAAAATTCTTTCAATCTATTAAATTCTATAAATTTCATAAACATTCAATAGAATCTGTGAATATTTTAAATTTCAAAAATTCTTTAAATTTTATAAATTCTGCCAATTTTATCAATTCTATAGATTCCACAAATCTTATAAATTCTACAAATATTATAAAGCATAAAAATCCATTAAATTCTACAAATTCTGTAAAATGAATGCCACAAATTTTGATAATTCTACAAATTTTTTATATACCATTAATTTTATATACCTATTCTATAGTTAATATAAGGAAGATAAATTAAGTAAGATTGAAAATAATTGAAAAAAGTGTGATGTACTGATTTAACCACTCAATCGGTGGATTCCGTTCTCCCATCAAAAATAAAATTTAAACTATCAGCATTTAATTTTCTCATCATTTTGCCAATAGTTGGCGGAGCTGAATGCGCCCAATGACAATTTAATTTTCGTTAGAAACCCACCCGTTGTCGTTTTTAAATTTGGTTGTTTTTTTCTTTTTTAGCTTAAACTTAGCACCTACTTTTTCTTGTGCCAGGGTTTTGGGTACAAACACAGTGCGATAGCTCGGTTTAATTCTGCAGATAGATCATGTATGCACGTTAGGGTGTCCCTTATTTTGGCAATTTTTTATTTTTAATTATTATAACAAACACCTTCCACTTTTTCTCCTTTTAATCGGAAAACATTTACCCGTGTCTCAGGGGCTCTTAAGTCTACATACAGAAATCATGTAGTAAAAATTTAGAAAAATAAAGATTGTTTAATTTTTGTGTATTAGGTACTACTATTTTTATTTAACTGGAATAACATAATAAAAATAATGTTAGACGTTTAAACAATATTTTAAAATGTTTTTTTTTCAAATTTTCCTTATTGCAGTTCGGAAATAAGCGACGACATTCTTGAACGCAACGTAAAGTGAATTCCTTTTGTACTTCATCTTTCGTGAGACGCCCATGGTAATCTTCTACCAATATAACAGATCTTCCCACTGTATTATTTACTACATTTAAAGATTTTGTGATTTCCCTGCCACGGATTTAGTGGGTCTTCAAAAAACTGAACGTTTATACCGAAAACTGCTACTATTTTCAGATATAAACGAATCAATAGTTCTTCCTACGGTGTATAAATTAAATAGATATTAGTTATGTTTAAAAGATTCAGATTAATTATCAAAAATGTATCCATAAAATTCTCGTTAATACCTTTTGTGATTAATGTTAGACTTGCAGAAGACGTCGTTACATCTATATTTTCGAATAGATGATAAAAATAATTGATGATTATTGATTAAATTGTAGGAATGTTACTGATATTTTTAAGCGCCAAATATGAATCTACCTTTTCAAATCTCTTAGAAAGTTTAAATCTTGATTCGGTGCTTTGATAGGACATGAACAATTGAACAAAACTTTGATGTATATAATTACAATAAAAATACAAATATCACGAAACGAATTTAGTTCTTTGACCGATACTTTGTATTGATGTCTAAACAAAAATATCTTTAGACTATAAATTGCTCGACATGCATCCAACGGGCTTGATGCATGGCACCAGGAGGTTGAATTTTAAATTGATTATCACCATTCTCACCCAAAAATATAATAACTAATTGAAAAAAATCAAGATAATCATCTCTATAAACATTTTTCATCTGTTAATGCGTTTAAATATTTGGTAGGATCAATATCTTTCCAATTTTTTTGAAAATGTTTAAATACTGGAATATCCGGCCTTGTGGTGGCTTGTGGAAGTTTGATCTCAAAAGCACATCAACTAGCTCATAAATATGACGACGACGACAAGAAAAGTATGCTAGACTGTGTCCTAATGTTTGTTCCAATAAAATATATGCTCCTTTGAGATGCCCAGTATTGGATGCCGTGGACACAAACAAAGTCACTGAACACGTTCACAGTCCCCAATTATCTAGAGCTTCAAAAATTACGGCACCTTGATCCTTTCTTGTTGAGTGTTGAAACTTTTCAATGCGTATCAGTTGTTCAATATTCTCGTATACGTAACAGTAACAGGAAAATATTCAGTTGCATTATCCTGAACATTTAAAGCTGGTAACAATTTCCCGCCGCAGTGGACAGTAACATAATTGGGCATAGATTTATTAAATTGATTTTGGATCAATGCTGCACGTTCAACCCTCAACTTTTCCCGACAGCGATGAATTGGCGGACAATTTATTATTAATTCATCAATATTATGTGACAGAGCTTCTGAAGTTGCTTCCACACCTGTCAAGCACTGCAACTAACTTTGGAGTAGCTAATGAATTTTTTTTCCACCTGACTATTTAGTGAGGGGTGGTAATACATATTGTTCTACAGAAATTAGATTACAATCGCTTTCTTCCTCTCCTTCTTCATATTTAGCAGGTAAATTTGATGTTGATGGCTTTTGTTCGACCTGTGATTTTACTCTTCTCTCTTTTTCTTTTCTTAGACATTGTTCTTTTCGTTTTCTATCTACATTAATTTCTTGTCTATACCAACGAGGCAACCAGATCGACCAGTCTGCCGTTGATTTATTAAAAATGCTTTACCTTCTTCGATTCCGATTTTTTGTACTGCATATGCGTGAGCAATATCGAATAGCATGTCTAATTTTATTTGAAACTCCTGTTCTTTTTGACGATTAACTTCGGTTTCTCTTAAACAATTTTTTTTTTTAATCGATCGCCATTCGCTATAAATTTTTGTTAATTTAGTGACACAGTGTAGAATTGCTCTGATTGGTATTCTAGCTTTTTCCCAGTAAATACCACACTAACCTACAGCTAAGTTAGCACTTTAACTAATTGTTAATTTAACCATTCAAATATTGTAGAAGAAAACAGAAAGTTTTTCTGAAGATGTTCAAAGAAAATGCAAACAATACGAACAATACGTTCTAACTCTGGATCTTAGACAAATTTTTATTAACGAGGCAACATTTTTATTTCGTCTAATGGCAAGTTTTCCTTTTAGAAGTTTTAACGTCTGTATGGTATAAAGGTTGCCTCTTCTTTTAAATTTGTTAACAATCAAGCTGATATCTTCAGCGGTTTAAAAATATTTTGTCGTCAAGGTACGGCATTGCTCAATATTTATTTATTCCACATTTCACAAATTTTCAGTCCCCGAAGTTCTATTTTTACTAAGGAACCGTTCCAACGTATTCTCTAAAGTATACTCAGGCGCATCAAAATTTATTGCACCACATTTATTTATATTTATGTTATGTTAGAAACTAAAAAATGATTAACACGTAAACACTATAATTATTAACCAATTCTATTGAATGACAATAATATGTTAAACCAAAGATCATAGTATATTAGAGATGAGTCATTCAGTACAAAAAATAAAAAAGACTAGAAAACCCCGCCATTTATTTATAAGGTTAAATATTTACAAGTAAAGGTTAAATATTTACGTATATATCAAAGGAACCCTATATATTGCATCGGGGGGACCTTATTTTTACTTCATATTTTAGTACTGAATGAATTATCTTTAATATGTGATTATCTTTGGTTAAACTTATAGTATGGCGGTTTTTCTTTTTCTAATTATTTATTTAAGCCACAATCCGACTATACGCCATCATAATTTACAGCACAAGAGCTGGTCACAACAAGAATTAAAATTAAAATTTAATAAATTAATAAATATTTATATTTAGGAGCAAAATTTTCCGTATTTGACATCTATCGCTTAGCAAGGCTTGATACCATAATGTAACAAGTTTGTATATAAGAAACTTGTATGGACTAAAGCGGGCATAAAGATTCTGGAATAAATATTTGTTACGATTCTAATTGTAAATTCGATAGACAAAAGGCAACATAATTTCGTATTAACTTCTGTACGTGTAGGTGACGTGTAATAATTCAAACGATTTGAAATTTCAACAATTCTAAAACCGGCGGGAAAATAGAGGAATCGAGGTCGAGTCAAAATATTGCGATAGTACATCAATTTAATCCCAGCGAAAATAACATAAGTGTTTCAGCGATGTAGGTTTCGCGTTAAAGCCAGAGATAAGCTATGGTTTATCTAAATCTTTAGTTTCTAACAGAGATACAGATTAATTGAGGAAAGTGACAAACATTGCAATAAAAGGAGTACACAATTAAATTTTCAAAGGAACCTATATTTAAAGTCCAGTATCAGTAAAATGTGGCAAGTTAAGGTAGATAAAAACTAGAACTTTAATTTATAGATAAACATATAGCACTACCATGACGGATTTCAAACATACAAGTGTTTTGTGTAATTCCCAACCACTAATAAGAATTAATATACCTTAAAAAAGTTCTAGTAATATGCCAATTGCCACTTTTCATGTTTCATTAAATTTTGGAAATGTTTTATTATTTAATAAGTAGTTTAGCACTAGCACTTACTTTATCGAAATATTATTATTAAGCAGATTGATGTGATATGTACAATACACGCACACAACCGGCACTCCAATTTATCCAATATTAATTTTCGTACCTGGAATGACAAATAAAAGATAATTATTTACAAAATAAAATGATTAAAGCTATTAAAAATGATAAAATTACAGAAGAAATTTCAAACGAATTCTGCTTAAATGAACATCTTTAAGAAATTTGAACTAGTAGTAGAATAAATCCGTGTTGTAATATCTGTGCTCGAGAATTAAAAGAGCTTAAGTCGACTTATGCCTTAATTAACTTTTGCACATTATCTGTTTAATTTTCTATTTCTACAACCGCCAGATCTTTCAGAAAACTCAAGCAACTTTCACATAATGCCACTAGGTGTCACTAAATATTTGCTGTCAAAAATTTTTTGACATTTTTATGTGTACATTTTGTAAATATAAACAAAAATATTTTCGCGTTATAAACGTGATAACTAAATTGATTTTATCTGCCCCCTTTTGAAAAACGTCAGTAATATTTTTTTGATTGTGTAGTGACATCTAGTGGTAAACGCTCTATAAGTTTTCTTTGATCGTGCTGCCTCTTTCGGAAAACGCTCTGTACTTTTTCTCTAATCGTGCTGCCTCTTTGGGAAACATGATCTATACATTTTAATTTTTCCAATTTTTAAGGTAATATTAAGAGTAAGATTTTTACTCTCTTCACGATTTTTACTCTCTTCAATAACATAAGTAAGTATTGGAAACTTTTAATTGTAAATCATTCAACTTTTTCCTTTTATCGAAATGAGGCGTATAAAGCGACGAAGTGATATACTCAAAACTCTGTGGAGCAGAGAATACGGGTCGCAATGTAAGTAAAACGAATGTGAGCCTTCCGCCTCACAGAGACCCGGGTTTCAACATTTTGCATTTATGCCCCTTGTGCTCTGGAACCTTCAAATAAGTTTACGGACGTACGACAAATTTAAAGATTTTGGACATTGACCCTTTTTCTGCCAAGATTCTGATAAATAGTTATAAAAAGTTATGGTCTTTTCACATTTCAATCTGTTAGGTGAATAAAACTTCAAACATAAAAAAATTTATCAGATCATTGAATATCCCGGTAACCCCATCAGTCATTCAGAGTGGTATATCACTAATTTTGGTAAGAATTTAAGGTAAGAGTGTTCCTTCTGATAATTTTGAATTAAAAAACATTAATTGTAATTTAAATTCTTCATTTTCTTGAAATGGTCACATAAATATAAAATTAGCTATTCAGTATTCTATCTAACCAATAATAAATGAAATGAATTAGCTAGTATGCATTATTAGTACTTTGAGTGGCCAGCCTTGTGAGAGAATGTATACTAAGGCATAACAATACGAAACGTGGAAGTAAATTCGTATTACTTGAACTGAAAAGCCGCATAAATCGATAATTAATTTCATTTCAAATTCACAAAATGGAACGACAGCAATGATTTAGTTAAATAACCGTTTTTCTGTTAAAATTTTCCTCTCGGTTCAACTTTTTGGAGGTTTACACATTTTTAAATAGTCCTTGCGACGGGTTTAAGATAGTTATGGCCTTATAAATGCATACCAAGCGGAATTGATTGAAGTCTGCTTGAACTTTTTTCAGTTTGCTATAGGATTCATCGGACTTTAAGACTTCTTCATCTTCAAGTTGATTCATCTCTCGACAAATTTTTAAGATTGGCACAATATCGAGATTAGAACAATATTTTTTCTTTAATTTTAACAGCTGTTGTTCATTTTCTAGATATATTTGTTTGTACTTTTCACCGCTCAATAAATCATCCTCTTCATTTCTAAATGAATGGAATAATAAAACCATCTCTCGTCTGTAATTATCATAGTCTTTATCAACATCATAGTCAATCCAACGAACGATTTTAGCTTGTTTTCTCATGTAATATTCACCACTCGGACGTTTTGTCCAAAGTGATACAAAATCAATCAAAGATACAGTATTCATATTTTCTGGTCGTTTTTCATACTTTTCTATAATTGTATCTCGCCATATCTCACCTGAATCTTGTTCAATCATTTCTCGATCAAATTGTTCTTTAGTTTTTCTAACTTTTAACCTATCCTGTGGCCAAGATGTTGTAATAAATTCAATATTTCTACTACAATGGATATTAATATCTCAGCATAATCCTTTTCGGGATGTTCATCTTGCATTTGTAACAACTTTCTATGTAAATTACTAATGCCACGATTTGTTTTATTTATATAATCGGCCACATACGCGGCACACGAATATTCTTCTAGAATATACTGTAAATCCATGTTTGACCGTAAGATCGAAGCTAACCAAGGATTAAAATTATTGGTCCATATATTTTTTATATCTCGCTGAGGAAACATCATTGGTCTTGATAAACCTGATTGTATTATCGAATAATACTGTCCTTCATTTAATATTCCATTTTTACTCCAAAACTGCTCGATACTATCATACGACTCATTTTCTAATTTTGTTTTAATTGATTAAATCTTCTCTTTAAATCTTTACTACGCCCATCATTAGTAGTTAAAGGCAGCAGTACTTCAGTGCGAACCATAGGAAAGAATGGAGCGTGAAATCTACCAATTGTAGTATTTTTTTTATAACAAGTAAAAGTATGGCGATGTGTCTGAGAATCTATAAACTTAGGTGATAAATGATTTTTATCAACGGACACCAAACGATCAATCAATTTAATACTTTCCGACATATATGCACCAACTTTTTCATCGGGAGCATTATTCAACCACAATAGAATATGAGCGTGTGCACTACCACGATGTTGAAATTCAATTCTTTTAAAGTAATCAACGACATAGTTATCACAAAAAGGACCATTTTTCTTTAGCTGAAGCATAGCCATCAGCACATCAACTTTTGTTAAAATATAAATTACACGTAACTGGATCTTCATTTACAAGAGAAGCTCGAGCCATGGCACTCAATGATTCAACATTATCTGCTTCTCGATGATATTTTAATCGATGCAACAATCGTATTAAATCATCCCACTTTACTTCAGATGCACTAAGTGTTAAAAACATCGTTGGTTTTCCTAATTGTCGCATCATAGCAAATAAATTTCTCTCTCGTTCAATCCAATATTGAGCTGAGTTTGGAATACTTTTCATGAACGATAAATTTGTATCAGTATACGATTCTATGTAATCTTTATCCTCTATCATCTTTCTAATCGTATGTTCCAGATCAGAGGCTCGGAAAGCTAAATACAATCCTTCACTCACACGAATTCGCAAAATCTTCATTGCCATGTATAATATATGGTGTGGGGTTACACCACGACGATCTCGTCTTCGAATTTCAGATGTGGCCATCATGAAAGGTGTAACATTCACATCTAATTTAAAGATACGAGGATATCCCAAATAAATTTTAGGAAATGATAACTCTTCAGCATATTGATCATACAATAGACTTAATGGCTTTTCTTTTTGGCCTGAAGCCAAAGTTAAATATTTATCTTCACTCCAAATTAAAGTATGCTGTTGACCTAATAAATTTTCTTGAGCATCATCAAATTACATTGGTTCTAATACATCGACGTCCTTAGATGCAATTGATTGTAAAAAAAAATGTTTATCAATCTGTACATTGTGATGCACGTACAACGGTTTATTAATAAGGTAATTTAACCATTTTTTAACCCTGTCTTTGTTTACAAATCCTTCGATGTAGGAAGATTTATGTAGATGATTTCGCTTTATATTTACATTAATAATAAAATCAAGAACATTTATCACTTGTCCGATAATTTTATAGGTGCCCTGTTGATACCGTAAACGTCTAATTTGCATGAAAGGTAATCTAGGTGACACCAGCCGTTCAGCAATTACACCCAAATCCAGTAGATGATTTGGATATTCAGGATATTTAAATCCATTGGAACTCGATAATTGTGGAATTTTATGCTTATCAATCGATGATTTACATGTACTACACGCCATCATATTCTTTACATACTGTAAAGGAAATTCTTTCTGAATTAAAGCATAGCATTTAGACGAAATGCGTGATAAATCATTTTTGTACCACAAACGATCGCATACATTGCACACGAAGCCGTAATAGTTTGCTCTCGTTTCCGTTTTCTACAAGCCGCTGTAGAAGCAGAACTGGAACCAATAGAAACATTTAACTGCTCACGCTTTCTCTTACGATAATTGGCTTGTCGTTGGGCGGAAGTAAGAGGAGCCATCTCGAACTAATCTTTATTTTATAAAAACTTAATTTTTTAATTCAAATCGTTTTTTTAAAATTTTTATTTACGTGTAATACGTATAGCAATTTACACAACTAACAAAACAAAATTTTTATTTACTTGTAATACGTAGCAAGATCTTACACAAACTAACAAAACAAAATATTATTTTTATATTTAAACAAATTTTACACAAAACAAAAACAACATTTTTATTTACGTGTAATGCCGCTTACTGATTTTTTTTCCAGTATGCGGCATAATACCAAATACCATAATACGTAGCAAGCAAACTAACAAAACAAAACAAAAAATGTTATTTTTTATATAAAAACGTAACACTTTTTCGTGACCAAAATATATAGATAGCGGTCCGTAAAACATTTTCAATGTTAAAAGTAGAAATATCATTGTATCAAGCAGATCGTATACTGACTTAGCGAATTATATTCAATAAAACCAAACAAAAACTCAAGGAGAAACCTCATTTGTGTGTGTAATTATGCCAACACGAATGATTAAGAGGTTAAACGAGTAGTTTTGTTATATGTATGTAACATAAACCGGCCTAAGCCATTTATTTCTCGAGCACAGATATTATCATGTTGATTCTACAACAGCCGCAAAATATTTTAACAGCATAACAAAGAACTAACTAAACGTGTAATGTTGTTAAAATTTACTTCTAGCTTGTAATATGGTATATTAACCATGACATTTTTTAGTTGTCTTTTTACGTTATACATTTTTAAAATGAATCAATCTACGTTACACAAAATTATGTTCTATTAAATAACGGAAATCTAATATTCTTTCATTGCAACATACATTACTTTTATTATAAGTAGTAACACAAATCAAATTTTAAATTTCCATTGTATGATTTTGTTGTATAAAAATTCATTTCGAACAAAAATTGAAAATGATATATCACATTCCTAGTTACATCCGGAAAAATTGATACCAAAAATCTTAAAGATTTTTTTTTTTTTGCTTTTCTTTTGTTTCTCTAATCTGAGCACATAAATTATAGCAAACATAAATTTAAATTAAATCTTAACGATCCGTTAAATTATTTAGATTATATACCAAGTAAATTTATACAATAGATTCGTCTAAAATTACAAAATTGTTCAGTGAACAATAGAATGTGACATTAGTAGTAGAATAATCATTACATACTTTAAGTAGCATTCAAAAAAAACAAAAGAAAATCATATTAAATAGGAAAACGAAAAATTATTTGATCTTAATAAAATATGTACTATACAACATACTCGTACAACGACAACAAAAATTATGTCAAACAACAAAAATTCTTAATATTAATAAAAAAAAAAATGTAATAACTATAAATCTTATTGAGTTAGAAAGATGTAATAAATAAGGTTGTATAAACACACATAAATACGTAAAGAATCTAAAACTTAAGTATAACGGAAATAAATTTATTGCAAAATGTGTATCATGTACATACAGTGTATAAACTATATACATTGATTAATTATGTTTGAGCTAATCAAAATAATTAATTTATGTGTTTATCTACTTTGTTATAGCCATAAGGTGGATAAATTAATAATGCCAAAGGAAGTGACTGATAAACAAGAAAAACAACACTTGACGCTTTAATTAACCCCAAGATTAAGAAATAAAAGTTTAAAACACTTTTATTGGTTCATGGCGCTATAAGATAAAAGTCTAACTTTAGATTTAGTTTGTCATATTTATGTTATCTAGGTATCCGGCCAACCCTCATTTCAATTTTTATTTTCATTGTTTTGCTACTGGGGGGTACACAAGTAAAAAAGTTCGCAACATACGAAAAACAAAAATTTGATTGATTTGGTACAAAAAATAAATTCAGTTCAGTTATTTTTTAACCTTTCTCAGGAATCTGTCTACTTCATGAAAATATAAATATTTTATGAGTTAATTTAGGAAAGCGAGAGGGTAATAAATTAATAAATCATATTAGGTATTTTTTACGAATTAATTTTATTTTAAGATTTTTAATATGATTTGAAAGTGAGAAATGGTGAATATGGATTTTAAAGTAGTTTAAATATTAATTAATTTAGTTAAGTAACGTGTAATTTATGACAACGATAATTATTGGCCAGCTAATAAAACGATTTAACAGCCCTACTCATTTTTACTTCCATGTGCATATACTCTGTTGCCTATAGTAAAATAAAGTAGGTACCTATAGCATAGAAATTTTCCACTTTCGAAAAATTTATGAATCTGTTTGTCTAGCTTTAAATGTGTTAAATGTATATTAAAACATTGGTGGAAAATGGCCAACCAGAAGTGGCATTTTACTCATCTCATTAAGGATTTTTAAATAAAACAAGAGGCCCACTGAATTTTGGCAAAAATTGAAACGAAAACTCCGTAAAGTGTTTCCATTTGTCTTTGTAACTGTGTAAAAATAACAAAATAAAAATTATAATACATATGGGGCATTCTCTGTCAAGTCGGCCACCAACCCTGCATATTTCATTTTTTGATATAAATAAACTTTTTTGGGCTTAAAATTTTGCTTAGACTATCTACTTTTTAATGCCGTATGGCGATTTTATGGCGTCCTTGAATTTTCAAAATGGCGGGCCATATCTGCTAAGGAAGTCTTTAATTATTAATAAAATTGGTATAAAAACGTAATTTTAATTCTGTTAATTTACTCAAAAGTGTTTCTGGTGTCATAGATTACACATTTTTTATTATTTTTTTTTTGCAATTCCAAGATGGCGGATCCAAGATGGCCGTCAAAATTAGCGAATTTTTCGACGTTCATAAAGATCATTAAAAACATTTCCTTGAAAGTTTTTGGGGTCGCTGATCACGAATTTGATGTCAGAATTTTAATATTCAAGATGGCCGACACAAGATGGTGGTCGAATATGGCCGAAAAAAGGCTAATTTTTCGAAATTCATAGAAATCAATAAAAACTCGGTGTAGGGGTTTACGGGGTCGGTGATCATTAATTTAGGGTCAGAATTTTAAAATTCAAGACGGCGGACCCAAGATGGCCACCATAAATCTCAATTTTTCGACGTTTATGAAAATCGATAGAAACATGATCTAGGGGCTTTTCGGGGCCACCATAAATCTCAATTTTTCAACGTTCATGAAAATCGATAAAAACATGATCTAGGGGGTTCTCTCAAAAAAGTACCAGATTCTCGATAAAAAGTGTTGTTTTTAGAAATTTTTTGAAAAATATCTAAAAATAACACTTTATATCGAGAAACTGTTACTTTTCTGAGAGAATTCTTAAATGTTGACCTCAAATTCATGATCAGCGACCCCGAAAACCCCCTAGATCATGTTTTATCGATTTTCATAAACGTTGAAAAGTTGACATTTATGACGGCCATCTTGGATCCGCCATCTTGGAATTGAAAAAATAATAATAAAAAATGTGTAATCTATGACACCAAAAACACTTTTGAGTAAATTAACAGAATTAAAATTACGTTTTTATATCAATTTTATTAAAAATTAAAGACTTCCTTAGAAGATATGGCCCGCCATTTTGAAAATTCAAGGACGCCATAAAATCGCCATACGGCATTAAAAAGTAGATAGTCTAAGCAAAATTTTAAGCCCAAAAAAGTTTATTTATCTCAAAAAAGAAAATGTGCAAGGGGGTGGCCGATTTGACAGAGAATGCCCCATATACTGATCAGATTAAAAAAATCTTTCAATATTGTCTTCCGTGAAGAGCCAATTCTTGAGGTTTTCAGTAAATTTTTGAAGCGAGGACTCATCTTTTGAAAACGCGGGCAAAAGATTGAAAAGAGCAGGGGCTATGTATAATAAAAAAAGCGCTTAGCAAACTCTTTACGTGTGAACGGTACTGCACAAGACTGACCACACCGCAATATATAGGTTGCATTTTTGCCTCTCTGTACCCGCCCCTAATAAAAAAAAACCTTCAAAACTCTGTATACATATAGGTAGCGGAATGGCAGAATAAGGCTAGATTTGACAAGCGGCCAACTATGAATCAAACGTTTCTTATTATGTATAATTCTCACAGCAAGTTTTTGCGTCGTGATCGAGAAAACGGCAGGTTACTCAAATTACATGTACTAACGCTACTAGCAATAGTCGTAAAATGATTGTTGAAAACTTTACAAATTTCAAATAAATTCGTGACTATTGAACCATCTGAGCTTGTGATTTAATTCACAATCGACTGTTTTTTTAAATTACCGGCTGTAGCATTTAATAAATTATTGAAGTATGTATTTTTTTCGAATTCGACACGCTGTTGTGCTGTCTCTTTTAACTTGCTGTATCATACGCATAGTTTGATGTTATTAGGATACTTCTTGGATTTCATACTAGGTGGTTTGGCGTCTATTGGAAGGGGGGACCAAAGTTAATAGATTAATCTACCAGCTCCGTAACTTTGCAGTAGACGCAAGTGTACGTACTGCCTCCTCGCGGCAACCACTGGTAACTGGAACCATTAGGTAGAATGTGGCCTTTTGGGACAGGCTAAAGTATGGCGCTAAAGGAGAATACCTTGACAAAAACCCAAATCTAAGATGGAACAGCATATGCCGAAGGAGAATGATTGATAGGTTAATCAGTCTATATATGCGGACTCTGGATACCAGGCACCCTCCAGTTTTGTTTAGCCTTCCTGTGGTAAAGCTGGGTGACATACAGGCGACTTTCTATTCCCAGCAACTCGCAAGAGTAAAATCAAAACGGTAGACGAGGCACGGATAGGAATATCCAGGAGTGGAACTGCCCTCTCGAAGTCCTTGAGTCCCAATGCTATCGCTTTTCTAGCAAAAATAAATGATATAGTATACATCTAGGAGGGAGAGCAATGAGCCCAGATAGTATGTATCGCGTGTAGAAGTACTTCCTACAGTAAACATCTAGGAAGGGGAGCAATGAGCCCAGATAGTATGTATCGCGTGTAGAAGTACTTTCAACAGTAAACATCTAGGAGGGAGAGCAATGAGCCCAGATAGTATTTATCACATACCGGCCGGCAGTATTATCAGGTTCATTAGGAGCCTCAATATTGACTGGACGGATAATTAAGCAGGGCTTGGAGCACAAAAGATGTTTTAGGTCGCAGTGCGAGGTGGCTAAACGCCCACATGACCCACAATCTAATTCTCCTTCTTCTAGGATGATCTGATATATTCGAGGACATAATGTTTATTGTAAGAGTCCCGGTTAAGCAAGTGTTCAAACAGAATATTTTAAAGTGAAAAAAGGTTCAAAACAGTAAAGGTATACGAGTTAGAATAAAGCTTTTGCTATTTCCGAACCGTTAAAAATAAATTCTCTATTTCTGGTAAATAAGTTAGTTGATTAAGTTATTTAATATGGAATCGGGCAATTATATTAAAATTTGCCTATTTGGGCTGTCAGTTGAGCAGTGGGAGTCAGATTCTAAAATAATTTTTCAGTAAAATTATGAATGTGGTAAAATAGAATCCTACCATACATTAATTAAAAACAATGACTAAAAAACACGAGATGAATTAAAATGAATTTTAACGTAATTATGAAGATTTCTAAAGTAGCATTTGTAATAAAAATTATTTTTAATGAAACTATTAAACATTTTAAAGCAACCTGGTCAAATTAAAAAATTATACCAACATAAAATTCGCTAAAACAAGCGGACTTCAATATTATGAATTATAAATTCAAGCACGTAGGGCACCAGATAAAGAACTTTTATCTACTTTAGCTAAATATTTAGATTATCACCTCCTGAATACAAAAATTATAATAATATTGTACCATATAAAAACGGTTTATGGAAGTCTGGATGTACTATACTCTCAACTCCTTAGGTAAACTTAGAATATGACTTCTATAAAAAAATAATATTGTAAGATAATTTCTACATTCATTTACTCTTTCCAGACAAGAAGGTTGTATGGAAGTTTGGATTTATGCGTCTGGATTTATCCTTGACATCAAAATTCTCAAATCCTTTGTTTATATTTGAATAAAATCCAGACTAACAGGCATCTTTCTTGTCTGGCAAGGTTAAATGCTGATAACAGAAATTGGCTTTCAGTTTTATTTTGAAATTGTCCTTCTCGCCTAGGTAGAAATAGAGTGACCAGACGTCCTTGTTTCTCTGGACATGTTCTGGATTTTTAAACTTTTGTGGGCATCCACGAAAATGTCTTATATTGTCCTGGTTTTTAGATAATATTCCTTCAAATCCCTAAATTTGACTGGCCTAAAAAATCCTTCAGAACGTTATTTAATATGTTTAAGGTTGGAAACTCTTTATATAGAATCGGCTTAACATCTCCGAAATAAAATTTCATTAAAATACATCGACAGATGTGTATGTTCTATTCGGTGCTGGAGGCGAAGAAAATTGTCTGGGTTGGCTGTGTATTTTAGATTTATCGTATCGATCATAATCATATTAGTACGAGTAGTGTTCCAAAATATTTTTTGCCGACGAGCCACGTTTTATTAAATTCTGGTCTCACTCCTACCTTATGGCAGACAATTTTTTCAGGCCTTGTAATAACAGGTTTTATAATAGGAACTTAGGAACAATTTATAGAATTTACAAAATATTGTAGATAATAAATTTTACTAAAATCCACAAACAAATATACTTGTTCCATTCATTTGATGCTGCAGACTGAGAAGGTAGGCTGAATTAGCTAAGTATATACAAATAAATTTGGCGAACATCATTTTTCATTTAAAGTTTCAACCCAAAAAAAATCCTGAATTTGAGCCATGGTTTAATTTAGAAATCCGACGCTAGATTATATGGCCAAAGGAATTTTCCAGAGCTGGAATTAATAAATTGTATATTAGGAACTACTTAAAGATTCGACTTAACATCTCAAATCTGAGATATTAATTCTATTAACATCCATTCATAAACGGACACCTAGTTCCATTTGAAGCTGGAGACGTAGTTCACTGTCTGGATTGGTTGTCTATGTACAAAAAAGAAAAATTGGTGAAACAGTGTTTCTTTATAAATTATCATTATAGTGGTGTTGCGCAATATTTGGCACAGAAATTGGCTCTTATTTTAATTAACAAATTCGACCCCAAATGAAGTGACCCAAGAAATGTTCAGAGCGTGAATGCGGTTTTGTATTAGAAACTACTGATAGAAATGGATTAATAACTGAAATATAAAATTTCTAAGGCCTGGCTCAGTCCTAATGTACTAAGGCCTGGAGTGGTTTTGGAAGTAAACAACTAATTTTTCTTTGCAAATCGAATTTCCCCAAATTCGTTTTCTTATAACCAAAGTATCATTATAGTGTCCTGCAATAATATTTATTGAATTCTGGTCATATTTCAGTTAAGAAACTCCATCTCTGCTCCAAATGGAACTTCTCTGATTATATACAAATTTCATTGAAATTTATTGTCTGACTTAACCAATATATTTGATAATCAATTAATTAGTTGTAAGTAGCATCTCCAAATTATGAATCAAGTTAGTGGATTTAAAATTTTTCTAGAAAAGATTTCACCACGTGCATGTTTTGTGACAAGTCGTCGCCACCAAACCAATTTCATATAGCATCTTTTATTAAATCAAATACATAACATATTTCGAGACTTAATAACTGTCCTGTTTTTTCAGACTTCGTCCAGGACTAGTCATTTCTGACCTGGTCACCCTAGTGTACCTACTGTGGTATCGTCTGGCAATGACATTTCTTTAAATTGTACCAAAATATGTATCTTCCAATTCTCAAAAATTAGCTTTGTGAAAATCTTGGTGATGTCTGAATTGGAATATATGCCAAAATTACGCTTTTGAAAATGAAAAGGGTTCGAATCTAAAGTTGCTCTAAGATAAATTTTTCATTGATTATTTACCTACGGCTTCGCTGATCGGTACTCTTCTCTATACGAGGAAAACGTGGAGATTTCGTGGAGAGTTGTGGCCGCGTTGATAAAAAAATATTTAAAATAGATAAAAAGCTCTAAACCAATAAATTAATTATTAGAAACAATTTTTGTATAATTTGCTAGATCGTGATTTTTTTAACACAAAATACCAACAATTAGGTACACTACCCTGCAAAAGTTTGCCCCTGGACAATAAATAGTTGTTTCCGAAGTAATTTTTCACGCTGGATCCGAATCCGGGCAAAAGTGATATTTGAGCAAATTCAACGGCATTTGAAAGAGGAAGACTTGTACAATAAGATCCCATACATTTTTATAAAAAAGTAAAAACTGCATTGCTACATAACCTCAAATATGTCAAAAAACAGTGTTTTTTTGCACTTTTAGGTTAGAATATCTCATAAACCTGACGTGATAGAGCAATTCTGAGCCCAGATTTGGATTCAGCGTAAAAAATTACTTTGGAAACAACTATTCATTGTCAAGTGGCACCAAATTTTTGAAATTTTGCAGGGTAGTGTTATTTAAGTCTAATGTCTAACTATTGTATTTCGTATGTACTCTTCTAACTAGAAATGGCCGATAAAATGTTTGCACACAAGTGGCCGTGTACTTAGGCGCGGGCCTGTTTAGTGAGATTGCCGACATCGTAAACATTTTAAAAGAACGTATAGTAAATACATATCTTGCATGGGCATTTGCATATGAAAAAGCTTAAAGCAAGATGGGTGCCGTGTTTAAAAAGTAGATTATACATTTTGGTTATTCTCAATACAGGAACCTTTTCAGCCCATGTTGCATGTTTGAATAAAATTTGGAAATAATTTCATGCAACAATGATCCTTAACTGCTTTAAACTACTGTAATGAAAACATCTTAATGACAAAATTCTGTGCCATACTTAAATACTCGATTGTTAATTTTAACGTCGTTTTTCGTTTTCTGGATTATTTAATTAATAAAAATAGGATCCTGATGATGAGCATTTACCTCGAAATATCGATAATACATTATTAATTTGTAAAATGAATTTAAACGAAAGAATACTTATAAGGTTCTAAGACACATTTCAAAATCGTTAAACAATGAGTTAAATTACTGTTAAATATGACGTAAATTTTTATTTGGAATATAAAGCTTGTCTCAATGATCAAATTTATGATGCATCCGCAATGCTCGAATAACCAGAAGTAGTGGAATATGTGTAGGCGATGAACATCTAACTCAGCAGATTTACGTAGATAAATTTGTCCAGCTTTAAGTTACAAATGTTTAAAGTTGAATTTTGCTTTAAAATATTTAGGCTGTATAACTGGGATTGAAATCTCATAAAATGATGCATAATAAAAATGCGCTGTTCCGGATGGATTTGAGGCAGAATAATATCTAAAGCTGTTATAGTGAATGATTTTATCTGCTTTCATAAAATGCAATTTTGAGTTACATTTTGCTAACCGCTCCTCCAATTTGTGAACTCTCGACGTTAACAAGGTATTATTTGTTTCGAGGTCGTTTACATGAATCTTCAATAAATAAGGATAATTTCTGTTTCATCCCTTTTAATAGCTGCATTATATCAGCCAAGCTCACACTGCACTCCGATTCACTAGAATCACTTTATATAATAGATTGGCTGAAAGCAGCCCAAAATACCTCACAGAGCCAATTAGCGGATCGATCTCTAAGCCCGTTGAGTATGATCGTCGGAAATATTTGCGCATCTCATATGGAATAAGTTATCGCAAGCACTACCACATTTGATACCAGAAAACTTTTCTTTCGTGATATTTGAGGAGCACTTATAACAAATTTCCATTAAAAATATTAAAAGCCAGGCTTTAAGCTAATATTGTATAAGACAATCGATTGGTTAATTTTCAGGTAAGCAACAACAATAACTTTCTTGAACAGAAGGAGAAACCATGACTGATGAACACCTCACTGTGAGATTAACATTAATCTTACTACAAAAAAAAAAAAAATTATCACCTCAAATATATTTTGAAATTACTCCTGGAGTAAACACCATCTGAACAAAGCAATAATTTCATCACATTTTACCAATTTTGTTTATCTACAAGTTTATGATACAAGTAAAATAAATTATGTGTCTAACAGTTTTTTGGTTCTTATTTTAAAATTAATAGAAAATTTCCCATTTTTTTGTTGTTAAATTTATCACATCAACAAACCGCCAAATAAATAACATTTTATATTTAAAATTACGAAGCTCTACATTTCGAATTTGTCATCAAACTTTTCCCATAACACTTAAATACCAAACAAAAGGCAAAACGAAAGAAGCACACTAGAAAAAAACTTTCAAAAAATAATTGCTCCAAGGTGAAAATAGAATCTGAGAAGAAATCTTATTGTTTTCTTCTTTGTTTTTTCCTTTTTCTTTTTTTTTTTTGTGGAAAGTAATAAATGCTATATTTCATTTCCTTGTGTACCAGAGAGATACCTACATATTTTTTTGTAGTAGGGAAAATATATTACCTGACTTTTCATTCCAATTAATAAACGAAGAAAAGTTCATTTTTATTGTAACAAAGCTCGTACATATATAAATGTCTTCAAGATGCCATGACAATTATGTTACAACCAAAAACTACACTATTCTCTGACTACGTCTAATTCAGATTGATTGATTGAACGTATTCCAGTTAGATTTTTTTGAAAGTAAACAAATTTTACCTCTTCTAATTTAATAAGAAATTGGATTTTAACAAAAATTCTGATTATAATTTGGTGAAAGTAACAACAATTCAATTAAAAATAATAAAATTAATTTCATTCGTTATGAAAATAAATTTAATTATAATTTAATTAATTTTTTAGCACACATTTGAAAGTGTTTGTTTTAAATTCATTTGGGTAGCACATTACAGTAAATCTACTTGGATGGTGTACCAGCAAATAAATTAATGAAAGCTTTTACATATAGACGATGAATACAAACGACTGCAAAAAACAACACAAAAGAGAGAATAAAACCATTTGAAAAGGTAACAAGCAAAGCAATTATTTTTTTACCAAATCAATTGACAATAATTATTCCAATTAAAATGGAAAATAATTATTTTGTGGCTCTATTGAGACACCAAGTCGGCACTAAGCTTCTTTGCTAAGATGAGGTAAAGTACCAAATAAATGCTAAATCGATATTTTCCATTTTTTTTTCTTGTTCGATGAATAGACCATTCAATTGATGATTGCATACATACATTTCTGTTTTTCTTTTCTCATTTTGTTAAGACATTTATATATTATTAGAATTTGTTATTTTATGTATAAAAAAACAAATCATTATTTATTTGAGCATACATAAGAAAACAGATACATAAACGTCTATTGATTGAACAACAACATAAAATACATGACCTTCTTAAACGAATCATTAATATTACTTGAACATTTTCAAAGTTACTACTTCTTGTTTGAAAATAAAAGTCATACTTATTGCCCGTATGATTGTTTAATTAAAATTTTTTGTTGTATAGAGAATTAAGATTGAGTAATCAGAGTGGCACAATATTTGACATTCAAATAATATGATTTAATGAAAGATTAGAAAATGTTATGCATAATTACACAAGCATTAATATATCGACATTGCATTGGTTTCTCAATATTTCTTGTCTTGCTGTTTTATAAAATGCACAAATATGTCGATTTGGATTCCAGTTTAGGTTATTATAAACAAAGGTAGTAAAAATCTCGTTTTATTAATTGTCGTTTAATTAATTGAACTAGTTTTAAAATCTATAAATATGCGATGAGGAATTATTTTTGCTTTCAGCTGTAAAAAATAATCAAATTAAATCAAATCAATAATAAATTCTCAAACCTTTTTGCCATTTCGCGGTGAGAATTTATTCGGTAATGAAATTTTCTTGCCAAAACAGCAAACAATTTTATGATATTTGGATTCTCGTTAAAGTTTCTTGGGAAATAAATTATAGGAATGAGTCTAATAGGGAATATCAGTTCTGAGAAATCGTCCAAACCAGTGCAACGTTTTTTGCTGATTATCAACAAACAAGTCACCATTATTAAGTTTTCTTTCAAAAAGTTCGAACAACATACACCATTTTTCGAAAAAGTTTACGACGTTTTGTGATAAATATTAGAATTATAAATTGTAAAGTTGATGAGTATTAATCTAATAGTACTTTGGTGAATAACATTTAGAAATGTAGACAATTTTCAAGATAACTCGTATTTTACAAAATTTCCTGCTCCTATACCTCTCATTATCAAAAACACATAATTTGTATGTCCCACGTTGTAAACATAGACATTTTTATCAAACTGATTTAGAAGAATTTTAACATTGCAGTAATTTTACTTCTGGAATTTAATTTACGGAAATTCAAAGGTACAGAACAACACAAATATAGAATTCTAGAATTGTGAAGTCCCAATTTGCTAGCGCTATTTCATTATTTATTTTAAACAAAAGCAGTTTGAAAATCAAAGTTAAAGGGATTGTCAAAATTAAGGAACCACCCACAGTACCACCATAAATCTAAATTTGTGAAAATTTAGGAGTTTGGAGATGACATTATATGGTGTATTTATTTCACCGTTTAATCGAAATGTGTATACGCTTGGTGTTGACATTTTCCAAACTCCGATTATTGTTTATTATGAGGGAAGTAATTAATGTGCCCAATCTATGTGTATTAAGATTATTATTAAAGTATTTCCGTATTGACTCGCAAATTCTCATATTTTGATATGACAATGTATTTTGGTGTGACAATGTTGTGAAGTAAAAAAATGTCAGAAAACAAAATGTTCCTTTTAGGATTAATAGCAATCGCTTGAGGTTAAATAGTTTAATTATAACATGTCAAAAAAATTATCTCACAATATTTTTTCCCACAAATCGTCATCTTAAAAAAATGTCTTCATATGCCAAGCCAGACTATTTCACTATAATTTTCCTTTAACAAAATCATGATAGCAAAAATTTATCACGATAGACTATCAGCACATAAATAAAACTATCATGGGAAATGAATCATACTTGTGTAAGGAGAATTTTTAAATGTTCGCAATTTGACTGAGTATTTTCTCAAGCCCTATATCGTTGGCACCACCTCCCGATGATTTTCTGTGTGACCTATCAATTGCCGCTACACTGCAATTATTTAAGAATTTGATCATGGGGATGGGACGGTCAAATATGGCGGCCGAGCATTTTTTCCAATTCTGTATTATTGACACCATTGATTTTCTGCTAGACGTCAATTGCCAGTACTCTGAATTTTTTTGTGATGACAAAAATATTTGTAAAGTATCAAGCTCGAAACGCTGATAATCAGTTAAAAGCAATTAATGATCAAGCATCCTATATTAAAAAAACTCTAAATAATTTTTCGTACACATAAATTTAAAGCAAAAAATATAAAAGGCTGAGATCTCATTAGGTGATCAGAACTTCGGTTTTCAAAATTAAGTCTGCTCCCAAATCAATCCCAAACTGAATCTCCTCAACCTCCAAAACAATATTTGTGTAAAATTTGATTTAAATTCGTCAAGGCGTGTGGATTTGTTTAAATATCTTGCATATATACAGGTTTTACAATGACCAGTTATGATAAAACTTATCTATTTCATAACGGATTTTAATAAAATTTGACATCCGCGATAGAGTGGGATGGAACTGGCCTATTCCTTAATCGAATATATTAGCGAAGGATTAGCCAGAAAAGTTTCTCATAACAAAACGTTGGAAACGGTAAAATTAATCATAATCGGTTAAAAATAGCTAAGGTATATATTCCAGAATTAAATCTTAAAATCATTTAAGAATGCAGTCTCCAACCCATTTGTCGAATTTCCTCGAAATCGGTTATGAAATAGGGAAGTTTCATCATACCTAACCATATTCCAGAAATGTATCTAAAAATCAAACCCCATTTCCAAGGCATACATATATCAAATTTCATAATAATCGGTTGAGAAATAGGCAAATTCCATCAAACTTGGCCATATTCCAGAACTTCATCCAAAAACGTTTTAGAATCCGGTAATTTCATTTAAACCGCGTATAAAGAAGCAGTTTAGTGTTTAAGTTAGTGTAATGAATTCTTCACTTAAAGGTATTCGTTTGGTGCCTAAAGTTAAATTTGCGAATTGAATGATTTTTGTTAAAGTTTTACATTCCAGACCTTGTGTTTATTATCCGTCAAATAACATAAATTTCATTAAATGGTTCAGTAGCCTTTAAATCATTGCAAACTTGGTTTTTGCATGATTCTGAATTATTTTTTACCTATAGGGTGCACTCGTTCAAAGAGATTACATATGCACGAGTTTTGTTATAACGCCACACAACAAACTTTTTTCATCGTTGCGCATGTAACTAAAATCAGTTTGTCGCGCGTGTCTATTTATTCTACTTTTTTTGTAATAAATTCGACTATTTTTATAAAAAGATGCAAAATTGATTCGGCAATAAATGCTAATAATTAATGAATGAATAATTGATCAAGTAATTTAATTAAATAAACAATTAAAAATTGTTTATTTATAATATTGCGGTAGTGCGAGTTTTGCTATATGCCACACAACAGACTTTTTAATATGCTATATGCATGCGACAAATACCAGTTTGTCGCGTGAGTTTGTTTTTCAAAATATCTAATAATAAATGTAATGGTGATAATTTATTAGTCAAAAATTTTGATAAAACGTTAGTTTGATTTGTTACTGTAATAATCTCACAATGTCACCGAGGATGCACATATCTACATCGAAACTCATTTGTACATTTTACGAAGCAAATCGAGACATGTCTTATTTTACCCACTTCTATACGATCATCCTTCTATGGTACATATTTAATATTAGTTGTATTCCAATGAGATAAATTTGCTACTTGCAAGTACTTGTGGGATACTCATTGGAATGACAAGTTTAATAACACAAATTAGGTAAAGTACTAGTGAGTAGTTTGCTCATGTCAATGGAACACAGCTAATGTGCGAAGAGAACATTTCATGAAAGTCGTATTGTGTTATAAATTACACTAATGGTATCCTCATCTCAAAAACAATAAGCAGTAGTTCAAAACATTTCTGGTTTTGTAAAACCAGACGAATATTTATATATCGCCGCCTGATGATGTCATTGCTATAATATTATACGTGAGGCTTGAAGCCTTAGGACCACCCTATAGGAAATCATACATTTCAATTAAAGGTAATTTCGTGTCAATTTTCTGAATATGCGGTCTAAGACGTTACCACGTTACAATTGGTGCTATTTTTCATCTGTTAAAGTTGGTTGTGTAACTATTTATTATTTGACAAGTAAAAATTGGACGGCTAGTAAAAATGAAAAGAAATACGTAAAATTTGGTCTGCATTTGATTAATAGTGTGTCTGTAATCTTTATTTCCAACAAGATGGCATAAAATAATAATATTATTGCGCTATGTGTCCGGTTGCAACGTGAGAGCCGGTTTTTCGTGAAATGGGGTCGCAATTGTGTAAAAAAGTGATGGACACTTTTCTCAAAAAAATGGTCAACTTTGTAAGCAGAGCTGAAGCGGTCGTTTGGCATATATGGGTTTTCATTATTAACCGCATAGTTTATACGTTGAACTAAAACAAAAATATCGCAGCATTTCTTAAGAGAAACCTGTTTCTTTAATAAGTTAAAATAACTCCTTTCAGTTTCAATGGAATAAAGTGAAATTGCTTCAACAGACGTATTATTTTAGCATTACAACTTTTAAAATATTTATTAATTGGTATGATAACAACCAACATCGGTTAATTACAGTTGTACCGACACAATAAAGGCCTCTATAGTTACACCGCACAGTGGGGCCGGGCCGATTGCCGTAAATGGTGGGTTGGCTGATTACTAAGGCACCCAATTTTTGGCCAAAAAGTAATTCCGGAATTTTCGAATTCAAAGTTTCTCATTTCCGGAATTCCGGAATTTATTTTATTTAAATAATATACAGTGGGTGGCCATATTATTTGGGACTCATCTATATTCTGTTAGGAAATGATGACTTCTGGTGACTTATGTATTTTACGAAATATTTGTATAACCTAGCCATACGAAACTATTATGTGTTAAGGTGCTACAAAATACAGTTTTACTTTGTACTAAATAATATTTGTACTAAAAGTGAAAATACGTTTTTATTTAAATTGGAAATATCTTCAACAAAAAAATATTTCTAGCTATGCTAGCTCAAAATATTGAGTCTACGTTTATTTCATTTGGCGTTTTGAGCTATCTAGGCTAGAAATTGCTGACATTTTTTTGATGATATTTCTAATTTAGAATAGATTTTTACTTTTAAATGGATTTCTACTTTTACTACAAATATTATTTAGTACAAAGTAAAATTTTGTATTTTGAATGTATACGTTAAAATATAATAGTTTCGCATGGCTAGGCTATAAAAATATTAAGTAAAATACATAAGTCGCAGAAGTCCACATTTTCCAACAGAATTGATTTGTCCCAAATAATATGACCACCCACTGTATAAAAAAATCATTAAACATTTAACAAAAAAACAATTAATTTATTTTATTTCGTTAACAATATTAGATATTTTTATAATCATTGCTAATATGTACGAACGATACTAAATCTCAGTTATGATTACGATATACACAATTTTTAGAAATAAAGGACTTTCACAACATTTTAAAAGTTAAAAATATAGAATTACGTTAACTCTTTAAATTTTATGAATTTTGTAAATTCCATAAAATCTACAAATTCTATGAAGTTTATAAATTTTATCAATAATAGAAATTCTATAAATTTCAAGTGTGTTTTATAAATTCTACAAACTAAAATTTACTTGTTTTAAAAATTTCAAGAAATCCTATAACCTTTAACAATCCTGTAAATTTAATAATTTCTATACATTTTATAAATTCTATAAATCCTATGCATAAAGCTTTAAAATTCAGTAAGTTCTTTACAATCTGCAAATCTCATAAATTTTTCAATTCCCATAAATTCTGTAAATTCGATAAACTCTTTAAATCTTAAAAGTTCAATAAACTCTATAAATTTTAAGTCTGTAAATATTATGTATAAATTCGGATATATTTTTAAATCCTATAAATTTTTTGAATTTTATAAATTCTTTAATTGTTATAGATTCTATGGATTCTATGTATTATTCAGGTCTGTTAATTCTATAAATTCTACAAACTCAAATTTGACTTATTTTCTACATGTTCTAAAAATTTTTTAATTTTTATAAATTCTTTGAATTCTATAAAGTCTCAAAATCCAGTAAGTTTCTTAAATTCTATAAACCCTATAAATTCTGTAAATTTGATAAATCCAATAAATTCTATCAGTTTTATAAGTTTTAATATGTCTATATACTCTATAAATTTTTAAATTTAATGTATTTTGTAAATTCTATAAAATCTACAAATTCTTTAAAATTTATAAATTCTATAAATTGAATCAATTGATACTTTGTGTTCTATTAATTGTTTCAAGTGTGTCTGTTTTTAAATATAAATAAAAAAATTTTGTAATATCCTATAAACATTAGCAATTTTGTAAATTCAATAATTTCGTTAAAAATGTATAAGTTCTATAAATTCTATGAATAAAGTTTAAGAATTCAGTAAGTGCTTTAAATTCTACAAATCTTTTTCTTTCTTATATAAATTAAATAAATTTTACAAATTTTCTAAATTCTACAAAGTCTATAAATGTTATAAATTCTAGTATATTTATAAACTCTATAAATTTTATGAATTTGATAAATAAATTCACTAATCCTACAAATTACATAAACTCCACATACAATTTTAAATTTTATATGATAGTTAGTATAGTAACCCATTCCATAATTTTTATAAATTCTATAAATTTTATAAATTCAAAAATTTCGTTAAATCATATAAATTTTAATAATTCTATAAATTCAATCATTTCTATAAATTTTATAAATTTAATAAATTCTATGAATAATTCTATAAATCCTATGCATAAAGTTTTAAAATTCAGTACGTTCTTTACATTCTACAAATCTCATAAATTCTGTAATTCTTACAAATTCTGTAAATTCGATAAATTCTATAAATTTTATAAATTTAAGTCAGTAAATAGTATAAATTTTAAGATGTTTTTAAAACCTATAAATTCTATAAATTTTATAAATTCTTTAAATGTTATAAAATTATATGGGTTAATAAATTCAAAAATTTTTAATGTTTCTAACATTTTTTTAATTTTTATAAATTTTGTAAATTTAATAAATTTTGCAAATCTTATATAAATTCTATGGATTCTAGAAAGCCTAAAAATTCAGTGAGTTAGGTTAGATTAGTTGGAGTGGAATAAAATTTATTCCCTTCTCCCTTACTGGAACTATTTATCTCACAGTTTAAGCGCTACGATAGGACTCCCCAAAAGAAGTAACGATACTAAATCGCAGTTACAATTAATTAATTGTCTGTTTAAACATTTATTTTCCTACTCACTCCTTATAAATTGAATTGGAAATAACAGTTCGGAAACATTTTTAAACATAAATTTAATTGCTTCTGCGAGTTAGTACCGTTCTTATGGCCTTTTCACATGAATCACGATTTTGCTCGTACGAGTAAAAGTGATTCACCGATTTCTCTTCAATTACATGGTAAAATATTTACTAATTACTTGGAAAATAGTAAGTAAATAATTCCGAATATAATATCATTGACAATTTATTTAGCAAACGCACATTTCCTAATAAAAATTGCAAAAATGTGTTTTCTCGCACGAACTTTCCACTATGGCGGCGATTTAATCATTTTTTGCAGCTTTTATTAGGAAATTTGCGTTTGCTAAAAAAATTGTCAAAGATATTATATTCGGAATTATTTACTTACTATTTTTTAAGTGATCAGTTTAAATTTTACGATGTAATTTAAGAGAAATCGTTAAATCATTTTTACTCGTACGAGAAAAATCTCGATTCATGTGTATAGACCATTACAATTGGCAATGATTGAAACCTAGTGTTTCCTGTTTTTCTCAATAAACTTGACGCATAGAGTTGTATCATTTAGGCTAGAATTTTTTTGGCGATATTTCCCGCTGCTAAATACGCTCATAAGCCTCGTAGGGCACTCACTACCATCGTACCAAAAAAGTCCTTTTCGAAACGCAAAAACGTATATCACGGTTTTTGACATTTTTCAGCTAATAATCTAACAAAATTAAATGTTTTCTGATTTTGTTTCTCTGTCGGATTCGTTTCTTTGTCGTTTTATACGGGGTTCTATAGTTATTATGTACTAAATACCTTTTTTCAGTTTATAAACCAAGAAACAATACAACACATACTTGGCAGGTGTATTGTAGAGACGAATTACATTAAATATGTAAATGTATCAGGTAATTTTCAGGAACGAGCATTTATTAGTCCGTAATCTGTTTATTAGGTGGTGATATCATGGTGAACGGAAAAGGGAAATACTCTAAAACTTCCAAAAGTGGCCTCTCTTTATTTTGACCAGCTCCCTAAATTAACCACTTTTTGCCACTCTCTGAAATATTACGTGTAATTTTTTGGTACAATTTTTTTTAGCCTGACTTTGGATTTTCAAATGTTTAGGTTGTTTTATTCCTTAAACTAACCACCTCCATAGGTTGACTAACATTCTGGGTTCCTTGAAAAGTGATTTTAGAGAGGTTTCCCTGTATATTATATTTTTTAGTATATACAAGACAGTGTGACTTAAATTAGTGTGAAAAATAGAAACTCATTAATTCCGGAATTAGTGTTTTCAATTCCGGAATAATCGAAACAAAAATATCACCCGGTATTCCGGAATACCGGAATTTCGAATTCCGGAATTTGATGCCTTACTGATCACGAATCTCTAGTCACCTTACAAAATTTTGCTCCTATCATCCCTTATAAGGTGGTCACCCTTATTCGTCAAATAACCTATATTTTAAGAAATTTTAATTTCTTTCTCGTTTTGTTTATTTAGTAAAGCTAAAATGTTTTTATTTTAAAATGTGCATACAAAATCGAGGGCTTCATAGGTGCAGCTGATTTTCATTTTATATTATAGGTAATACTATTAACTGCAGCCTCTTATGCACTAGATCAGTGCTTCTCAAACTTTTTCATATTGCGGCACCGAAATTGGAAAAATACGATCCAGGGCTCTAAAAAATTTTATTTAATAATAAAGAATTTACAACTAAGCATTTTGGGCATTCCTGTTCAATAGTAATCCATATCCGTGTTCCACAATTTAAAAAAATGTTCTGCCATGCGATTTGAAGAATTAAAATAAACGTAAAAGTTCTATAATTTCAGAAAATTACTAAACATTTTTAAAAACATAAAATGATCGGCATAAGGAACTATTATAAATTGAATGTAACTGTAAAAACTCCGGAACTAAATATTTTAACTAAACATATGAGTGGATCAGAACAGATAACAAAATGACTATCTAAGGTTAAATCTAAATGTTTTTGAGCTCACTATTCTGGATCTGTCAAAATTTAATTGTTGCACGTTTCTCTAATTCGACCGCAACCCGATCCAAATTTGTTACGTTTTTAATTTTAACGTCAAATGGTTTTTACTTAGGTATTTAAGACCAAATTTGGATTTAATATGTTCTTCTGAATTATCGAAATATGAAAATTCTTGAAATACATGAAACATTAAAAAAAAAAAGTTGAGTTTTTCTTTACAAAATTCAGAGTTATCCAAAGATAAGATTTTCTTAACTACCAATTTTCAATGTAATCGACCAATTTGAAAATTTTAGCCCGCTTATATTGAATTTTATGACGAGTTCTTCAATAAATAACCGGAACTCGCCTATTGTATAGAAAATGATACCTCAGTAGATGATAGTAGTTCAGGTTTTTGGCCTACTTGTTCCTTATTTGCCAATTTTCATGATAAGCTGTTCGAAATAATTAAATTTTCTTAGATTTTCTTAGATTTGCAAATCAATCAAAAGATTTTTACTCTGAAAATTAGAATGTCACCATTGACGAATACGACATGATTTTGTGTAAAACTAAGATAAAGGTTTCGACAAATTTATAAAACTTATTAATAATTTGTGTGATGATTTTGTCTGAATATAGTTACAGAAATTTTCGTTATTTATTCCAAAAATTTACCAACATTTCGGTAATAAACCGTTTTACCGAAAATTTTAATTTAGAGTTTTTAACACTAACCTGATATACAATTTAATCAAGCTGCCATTTGAAATCTCAAATAAAATTAAGGTACGATTAACTTTTTCAAATTACATACTTCATACCTATTTTTTAATATCCATAATTACGCCATAGGTCTAAATTCCTATAGCTTTACTATAAATAATTTAGTTTCTAAATTTCCAAGAATTTATATCGGATATCGATCTCTGATTTAAAAATATTGTTGCTTCATAAAATGCCATAATTTTAAACATAATTTTTTTGTCCCGCAGATCAGGTTTTGTGATCTGAAATTCCTATTCATGTTCATTGTAGAATAAGAACTTTGCCTACCTAAATCCTCGTGATTGTGAAATTCATATACACATTACATATCTCACAAGAACCATTAACAGCACAGAAAATTGTAGCGGCCATTAATAATAGGTAGATCCAAAAATTTGTGTGTTCATAAGAGATATTAAGGCGATGTTTCAAGGCTCCCCGGCAACAATTCCACGGCTGTCTAATCATCCTTTTTTATATTTGTTGTTTAAAACACTAATATTTTAAAACGTGTTACTATTTTCTACAGACTTCCAGAAGTTGATTTCATATTTTTGATTATAATTAGTTATATTTTTGAACTTCTACGATGTTTTTTCACCAATGTCTTTTATTAAGTAATTTAACACAACGACTGCAGCTTCATCGAAGGTACATTGCAATTAAAGTTCTAGAGTAGGTAAAGATAGTTCGACCCCCTTATGAGTGTTTTAAGATCCTTAAGTTTACCTAAATATAATTTTTTTTTTAATTTTGGCAATCAGCCTACTGTGCGCCACTGGAAATATGTCCGATTAAACGATTTTACAGCAGTGGTTTCAAATTTGTCCGAAGATTGACAGGATTTTCCTAAATTTTGTGGTTTTTACGTCCTGTAAGTTTTATAGTTTTTGGTTCAAATCCAACATATTGTTATAATACGAAATAGATAGTCAATTTATCATACTTCAGTGTTGCTTTTTTCTTTGAATTTAAATATACTGTCTGTATAAACAAGAATCTTAAAGAAATCTAATAAATTCAAAAAGATCCTTTTAATTTATTAAAAGTCTTTGAAATATTTACACATTTTTGAAATGAATATCTAAATTAATTTGTGTTAGTTCTTCTGTTTGATTTTGTTGAAGAGTTTCTTTTATACTATTTTTAAAACAAATATTTTATCTCCTTAGAGATATTTAAGATTTACATTTTATTTTTAAGAACAAAATTTTTTTTTATCCAAATTTTATAGTTCTTCTGATAAAAAGTATTGCGCTAAAATTCTATTTTGTGATAAATAAATTATTTTTAACTAAGATATTATGTATATTACCTCCCAGGCTGCTGACACTTTCAATTTAATCTTCCTTAATATTGAATAGAACATAAACATTATATTCAGCACCTTTGTTAATACTAACACATCGCATTGCGTTAGTGTAATTTTTTTGTGAATACATACGCGTGTTATGCAAGGTTTAATCACATCAATGACCATAGCTGAAATTATTACAAAATCACATTTCGAGAAATTGAAAACTAAAAAAAAAAAAGATCAAAACTTCTTATCTCGTAAATATTGCAATAGCTTAACCATCGGGCATTACACAATAATTTTCATCCGAAACAAATGAACTTAAAAACAATAAAAATAAAACCCGAACAATAATAAAACATGGAACATTAAAAACATATCGAAGAACTTAAGTAGTAAATTTTCTTTAATTTTAGTTTTTGTTTCTTTTGGCTCTCTTCTTTATGGTATATGTGTACGAATATGGATGTATATCTCATGACTTTTTACCTTTTTCGTTAATAATAATAAAGCTTGCCGGTCTTATAATGGCAATAAAACAAGAGGTGATTGTATATATCTATGTTCAGTATATATCAGGGCCATTTTCTGTACTGTATATATACGAGTATTTCAACAAAATTGTTTTTTATTTTTGTTTTCTTAAACTTTTCTTTTTCATGTAATTTCACCTTTAACTTTAATTTCATTGCTCATTTCAATTATATAGCGTACATTTAGATACACAAAACACAAATATCACATTTATAGTTTGTTACAGTAAATAAACTAGTCCCATGAGCCTAAACATATTGCATGTTGAAAACTTATTTAGACAAAAATAGTTTACTAGAGATAGATATGTGGATGTACTGTTAGTCGAGTATGTACAAAAACGAATTCAATTATTAATTTGATATGAGAATAAAAAAATTGTAACACGAACAAAAATTTTATTCAATTTATATTAAATGTATATAAATGATTGTGATTAATTAATGTTATTTATTTATTTAAAAAACAAAAAAAAACAAAAAAAATATTAATTAATCTTTAAGATAAGAAAGTTAAAATAATTAGATACGAGTTGGTATTTCGTTTCTTTTTTGTTAACGATTTTTATTAATTGAATTAATTTAACATTCGTAGAACTACCGTAGAATTTATATTTTTTAATTAGTAATCAATTATGTTATCTTCATTTTGTAATCGATTATTATTGTTTTGTTTTATATAATACAAATTTTTTCTGTTGATAATTAATTTGTCGATGATTTATTTACGCGACTGTGAAGGGAAACTAATTTAAATTATTTTCATTTAATAATTAAGGTTTATTGTGGGCTATGTATATTTTAGCTTTAATCCAGTCTTGTGCTGCTTGAAAAAGTTTACACAAACTGTGGTACAGACTCGTATTCTTATAATTTATTGCTTATATTTCTATACGCTTAATTAATTAAATTGATACACAAATATTATGATTGGTTAATATAACTTTCATAATTGCTACATAAAATTAGAACAATTATTAATCTCTATTTTACAAAAAAATCCTCGAACATCTGTACATACATTTCAACAACAAAAAAGAAAAAAAAGCATCTAATGTTCAAAATACAAAACGATTTACATTTTTTTTTTTATGTTAATCTCTTTAGATGTTAAATCTTTGTTTACAAATGTTGATAGCCAAATTGTACGAAATATTATTAGTCAAAATTTGAGAAATATAAAGAAAAATTCTAAATCTAAATTAACAAAAATTCAAGATTTTACTGCTTTAGACAATAACTTTTGGCTCGCCTATGGGTTTTCCCATAAGTCCCATATTAGCAAATTTAGCAACGGGAAATTTAGAAATTTCAGTATTAAACACTTTGGACTTTGAACTGTTATTCTTCTACTTTAGATATGTGGATGGATAAATAGAATAAATTATTTTTTAGAACCGTTTAATTCAGCAAATACCTGGTCAGGCCGATATATACATTTTCATTCTTGGCAAATTTGTACAAATTTTAACCCAAAAAATCATAAAGCATTCCGATACTAAATTTCACAAACAAAATTTAAAAATTCTAAAAGATACATTAGTGCTTAACCAATATCCCGAAAAATTAATAAAAAAGGTAATTTGGAAAACAAGAAATTGTCAGAGAAATACTACAATATATTTAGACCACAAAATGAAATCACAAACTTTTTGGTCAATTCATTTATAAAAAACCTGTATGAGAAAATAAAACGTCTGTTCCAGAATTATAATTTCAAAATTGTGGGATGTGCAGCTACAAGCCTAAATGGAAATATTTTTTTCAAAATTAAAGACAAGGTACCTTTAAAAAAACAATCAAATTTGGTTTACCAAGTCCGTTGTAGTTGCAACGATATGTGTACTGGACAGACAAAACAATTTTTGGAAAAGAGAATTTATAAACACCGATATGACACCAACAAAGATCTAAATTCAAAATTCTCGATAAACAACCAATTTTAGGAAAAGGTCGATTTTGGAAATGTTACATAATTAAATCAAGTAAAAATTCGATTAATATTGTAGAAAATTATGCTTTTATTGGCAACTCGTATGATTTATTTATATAAGCTTTTTGTCTCATACTCATTTTATTTTTATACAATTGTACAAGCTTTCTACATATTATCACAGAATATATATAAACAGAACAATATCTTCTATAGCGCTTTAGCAGAGCCTTCTAGAGTATAGAGCCATAATCATTATGACGTATTTTTTAGAAGCTTTCTTAGTGGTATAACTTTTCACTAATTTCCATAGGAATCCATAGTAAAAATGGTGTTTTTTAGCTTCAAGTTTTTCATTGAAAAAAGCAAAAATGTTACAAAAATTTTATACAAAAGTGTTCTACATATCTTTAGCAACAATATACAGGAAGGGTTTATTGGTATTAAATAAATATTAATTGCAGAAATATTAAAATTAAATTATTTCTAAAATATATTTTTCGAACTTTCATTTCGAAAAATACATCAAAGTTGGCTCTGACGAATTAAAATAATACTTGCTAAATTTATCTTTAGTTTTACTAGTGTACGTTAGATGTCTCAGATTTATACAGAAAAATACGAAAAAGATTGTTTAATCACAAAATTATGACACGTTATTTAATATTTTGTGAATTTGTTTTGCTTTTCCTACAACTTTTGAACTCAAATTTCTCCAAGTAACAATTTTTGGTACGATTTTTCAAAATGTTTACAGCCCACTGCCATCTATGTATATTGACTTAATGCACACGATTTGTAGTAAGCTTTTCTTTTTAATTTGACCAGAATGCTGTTGTTATGAACTTTTTTTTATATTTTGGTTTAAATAAATCAATTATTACAAGAAAATGAAAACGATTTACTTAAACGATATTCATATATGTTGAAATTCAAACATTTATGAAAATATTTCAGAAATCATAATTAAGAATTTGCAACGTTTTCATTTACAAATTTGTCTTAGGAAAAAAAGTGATTTCCCATATGTTTTATGTGTTTTACTATGGAAATTTTGGTTTTTTCGTCGTTTCTAATTCCCTTATAAAAGCTTCGTTTTTTAGATTATGGCTTGTATAATCAAGGTTGCTTTGGCTTTAGTCCTAAGCTGGTGAACAAATATTTTCGTTATTGTTTTTTTTCGGCTGATTTTGATTTAGAAAAGATAGAAAAATCATTTTATATGCAATCAATGAAACAAAAAAAAATTACAAAAATGTTTGTACCCACCTCTTTCTATTGATTAATAAAAATCAGTACAATTGTAAAACGAAAGAGAAATCTTTACACTTTATAATGTGCTTAAAAGAGATAGACATTCGTGAATAATTTTTGATTTTGGTCTAGTTAGCTTTGCGAAACTTTAAAATCATATCAAAGAAATAACAAAAAGAAAACTTGCAACTCCCATAAGGTTTGTGTATGAGTTTGTGTAGCATTTCTAATTTAATTGTATTGGTCCTTTGTTTATTTGTTGATTTGATTGTAAAGTTTCGCAAAGCCAACTAGACCAACATCATTGAGGAACTTTACATAGAGAGAGATTTTGCATGACAAAAATATGCATATGGAAATAATTTTTGTTTCGTTTTGAAATTTTATTTGTGAAGTTGTGAAAAGAATATATAAATTTTAATTATCTCTTTCTATACATAATAGGGCAAGTTCTTCTATAAAATACAAAGCAAACTGTTTAAATTCATTTTTTGTATACCCACACACACTTTATATATTATTGAAATCCACCTTCTTATGATATGGTAGTAGTGCCAAACTGTAAAAACAAGAATTTTGTTTTTTTTATTTCGTTTATTCCTTTATTCATTTCGTATTTTTTATTTCGTGTTGGTTGTGTGTTTTTGAATTAAAACTTGTCCACGCCCTACGGCCGATGATTTATTGTGATCATTTTTCACTTTATGCTAATCTATTTAAATGCGCATAGAAACACCATAGGATAAAAAGAGATATTAGAAATTTATACTTTCTTTTCAGTTTATCGCTCTAACCGGTTTAGATAAAGATGCAAAATATAATTTCATGTCATTTTTCTTTCATACAAATTACTTCTCTAATGTTCTTACTCAATGCCAACATCAAAAATTATTCACGAATGTCTATCTCTTTTAAGCACATTATAAAGTGTAAAGATTTCTCTTTCGTTTTACAATTGTACTGATTTTTATTTATCAATAGAAAGAGGTGGGTACAAACATTGTTGTAATTTTTTTTTGTTTCATTGATTGCATATAAAATGATTTTTCTATCTTTTCTAAATCAAAATCAGTCGAAAAAAACAATAACGAAAATATTTGTTCACCAGCTTAGGACTAAAGCGCTATAGAAGATATTGTTCTGTTTATAATATTCTGTGATATTATGAAAAACGTTTTAGCCAGGAAATTTTTTCGAAAAATTGTATAGGGTGTGCGTTTCCATGAAAAATCGATTTTTGTAACAAAATGTTTGATTGTTTAATGTGGATTTTTTATAAAAAAAGGAACTCATTTTGGAAATAATTTTCATTATGAAAGCTCAAGCTCAAATAAGTTAAAATAAGAATAAAGAGCCCTATATCAATAAAATAATTGTTTAAATATTAAGAATTGGCTCAATATAAATAAAAATAATTAATAAAATCATATTTGGCAATTTTCGTTTGCTTTGCAGTGAAGGCAGTCCATGTGCAGTAATATGTACTCCGATAACGGAACCAATTATATCGGAGCGAGAAATGAGCTTCGCGAATTATATCATCAGTTTAGCTCGCAGGAACATAAACATTTGCTTCAAGCGTATGGTCAACAAGGAAGAATAACGTGGCATTTTGCATCGCCTGGTTCGCCTCATTTTGAGGGGCTCTACAAAGCAGCGGTAAAATCCGCAAAATAGCACATTAAGCGGATTATGGGCAATTCATCTCTCACTGCCGAGAAATTGTCTACACTAAGCAAGCAGGTGGAAGCGATCTTAAACTCCAGGCCTATTTCACCCATTTCTTCTGATTCGACTGATTTTCTTTCATCCACTCCAGGACATTTTTTAATTGGGCGTCCTCTGAATGCTATACCTGAATATGACACCAGGAACGATAAAATTCCGGCATTAAAACGGTGGCAGCTCATTCAACAACTTCATCAGCATTTCTGGGACAGACAGCACAAGAAATATCTGTCCGAGCTACAGAAACGACAAAAAATTTACCAAAACATCGGAAAACATTACCGTTGGCCAATTAGTCATCATCAATGACAAAAATTTGCCTCCTGCTGAAATACACATGAGGCCAGATCAGCTGGTTAGAGTTGCTTCAATCAACACTGCTCAGGCACGATGAAACGGGCAAGTTATCAAATATGCCAACTTCCATGCTACAACGATGATTTGAAAGTCAAGGACTTTCAAGGTCGAGAGAATGAATACGCCACAACTATATCTCGGAAGCATACGTTGTAAATTATTACAACAGCATAAAATATAAATCAATGTCTGTTAATCAAACATTTCTTCAATTTCCTTTTTTTATATATTTACATTAAAAAAAAATTAATTCTGAATTTCTTTATGCAACTGAGAATTAATTTTATTTGTTTCTGATTGTGCTTTCCTGATTTCTTTTATTTCGTAATATTTGTTTTATGTCATTATCAATATTTTCACCCGACATTTTGTTAACAAAAAACCAGTTTAAAGAAATTATTTTATACCATTGACAGACTAGGGATTAGCTAAGCGCGATTAGTGATTTTTCCGAGATTAGCTGTAGTGTGTCAAGTTGAAGATTAGCTAATCTCGTTTTATTTGAGGATTAAAGACTAATTGAGATTAGTGAACTAATCTTTAAAAATATTAAAGCTTATCTCGTTGTATTGGGTTTAGTGACGATACAAGCGTAAAAAATTATATCAACATCGCTGAAAATGCAAGCGGCGTGCGTTTACAATAGAAGTTATAAAATCAATGACATCTTAAACAATTTGTGTTTTAACGTATAAATCTTAGAAATATTGAATTAAAAAACGAGTCCAGCTGATCTACTAGCTATATTTCAGCGAATCACCATGATAGCATTTTACTTCTCTGCCTAAGAAACTAATCCCTAGTCTGTCAACACATATGGATTTGTGGTGAATTAGCTAATCTCGTTTCACTAATCGCGCTTAGCTAATCCCTAGTCTGTCAAAAGTATTACGTTCACCAGTTTAAATAAATAGTTTAGCTAACCCAAAAAAAATAAAACAAAATTGTGGTTATGAGTTGGTGGTGGTCTATGAGTGTCCTTATGTTAAAAAAACTCTTTGTAAATTTGAAACATTTTAAAAATCTACAGAATTAAAAAAATGCAAAGAATTTGAAGAAATTAAAGAATGTACAAAATTGAAAGAATTGAAGAATCTTAAAAATTTTAATAGTACAAAAAATTTAACAATTTTAAAGGATTTAGAAAGTTTTAGAAATTGAAAGGATTTAAAAAATTTTACATGGGGAAGGTCTAAAAATTCTAAAGAATACAAAATAATTAAGATTTTAAACAATTAGAGAATTTGAAATAGTTAACCAATTTATAAACTTAATCAATTTGAATGAAATTCTAGGGACTTAAACATTTAATATATTATTAAATTTAAGGAAATTTTAATTATTTAAAGAATCTTAAGAATTTGAAGAATATAAAGAATTAAAAAAATTTAAGGAGACAAATTTAAAAATATTTAAATATTTAATAATTTTAAGAATTTTTAAATTAAAGCGACTAAAATTATAACGATTGAATTTCAATAGTTTCGAAAAATTGTAAAATTTTAAAAATGTAAAAAAATTAAAGGAACTAAAAAATTTAGAACACTTAAAAATTAAAACAATTTAAAGAAAAAAAACAATTTATAGAATTTAATGAATTTATTGATTTAGATAACTTAAACATTTATTGAACTAGAGAAATTTTGTATACAATTTTAAGAAGCTAAAAAATGTATTCTTAAAAGTTTTCCGAGTATAAGAATTTCAATAATTTTAAGAATTCAGATAGTTTAAAAAATTAAACGAATTTAAAGAATTAAAGGATTAAAAAAAACTAGAAATTTAATGAATTTTTGGAATTCTTCTCAAATTCAAAAAATTTACAAAATTTAAAAACATTTAAAGAAATTAAAAAATCAACAAAATATAAAGATTTTAAATAAATTAAATTGATTTTAAAAATTTAAAGACTTTAAAGGAATCGGAAGGATTTGATGAAATAAAAAAATTTAAAAATTTAAAGAATATAAAAAATAAAAAATAAATGTATGCAATATAATCAGTTCAAAGATTGTACAAAATTTAAAGAATTTATTTACAAACTAAAAAATTTAAAGCGTTTCAAGAATCTTAAAAAAGTTAAAAATTTAAAAACATTAGAGAATTTACAGGATTTAAACCATTAAAAACATTAAAAACTTGAATTTAAAGAATTCTTCTGTTTAAATTCTTTAAACTTTTAAAGTTCCTTTAAATTTTTAATGTCTGTAAGCTCATTAAATTCTTATCTATAAATTTTTTCCTCGAATTTTCTGTCCACAAAACATTTTAAAAAGTAAACGATTGCATAGAATTGGAAGAATGTAAAGAAACTTAAATGTTTTCAAATAAAAAATTCAAAAATTTAGGAATTTAGAAACTTTGAATAAATTAACCTAATTAATGAATTTAAAGGGTATAAAGAACTCGGCAAGATGAAGATTAGTAAAAATTTACAGAATTTAAAGAATTCAAAAAATTTAAATTTGAACGAATTTAGAAAATTTAGAGAATTTAAACAGTCAATCAGTTGTTAAATTTCAAAGAATTTTAGAATAAGTATTAAAGAATTTATAGAAATGAAAAAATCTAAAGAATCTTAAAAATTTTAAGAATATAAAAAGCCTATGTGCTTAGATCGTTAATAAATATAAAATAAATAAATAAATAAAATATTTAAAAATAATTTATAGAATTTAAAGAATTCTAAGGATTGAAAAAATAAAATACTTTAAAGGATTTTATGAAGCTAAAAATTTAAATAATTAAAGAATTTAAATTTTTTTAATAATTATAAATAATTTTAAGAAGAAAATAAAAATTGAAGTTTACAGAATTAACGGCTTTAATGATATTAAAGATCTTAAAGAATTTTTAAAATTTAAAGTTTGTTTAAATGCTGTAAATTCATTAAATTATTATCTTTAAATATTTTTTAATTTTTTTTATTTTATTTAAATATCTTTCTAAATAAGAGAAAAATTTAAAGAGATTATTATACTTTGATTTAATTACCTTCGCTACGTTTTTAAAATTAAGAGTTACTCAAAATCTTAGTGAGTTGTAGAATTCTGGTTTTTGTAAACGCTTATTATGGTTGTTTGTAGTTGTGTAGCTCAGAATCAAAAACGGTCTGTTCCACTTTTTAAAAATGTTGAGTTAGTAATTGATTTCGGTTCAGTTTTTTGAACTCTAACTATCTCTTAAAGAAAAATTTTACAATGTGAATGTATTCCTGTGGAAATTGAGCAATAAATATGAATTCTGTTTCAAAATACCTGTATTCCATTACAACTTCACAGACAAAATAACACTATTCCAATGAACATTTCCAATCAAAAAAGATCTATTCCAATATAAAATATTTTAGTTGAAAAGTGGATGCTGTATTAAAAGGTTTTAGTGAATGCTGTATTAAAAGGTCCTGCGTTTTGTTGTAAGTATCGTTAACAAATATAAATCTAAAAATCATTTAAATTTATATAGCTAATTATATATTTATTATGAATTTTGTTCAGATAATAGAGCCGGTAGAATCGCCTCAAGTTACAGACCGTCCCGGAAAAGGAAAATCGGCATTCCAAATAGGAAAAGAACAATGGCTAAAATGGAAAGGTAAGTGACTAAAATTTACAATATATACAATATGTTTCGGTTACTTGTTTTTTGGGTTAAAGTTTTTTTCTTATAACGTAAATTTGTTTGCTGTCATTGAATATTATCTTAGATACCTACCTAAGTTCCTCGTACATTTACTTTAGAAAATCGGGTATACTTTGTTTATTTATTTACAATATTTTTATTAATTATTCATTTCAGTATATTTGAATTGTTAAAATAAACATAAAATAAAATAAATTCATTTCCAGGTATAAAAGAAAATCTTTGCCGGAAATGCCAAGATGTAGGCATAGTGAGCGGAGTTCTTTCAAATGCAGTAAAACCAAAACATACGATGCTTTAGATTTTTCTAAAACATTTTATAAAGAGAAATCGAAGCTCGCAAAAGATGTGTGTATATGTACTAAAAACCTATAACATTATAAAACCGGCTAGAACTGATCGCGTCGAGAAACAAGGTGCCCGAAAAACATTTTCAGTTGAATATTTCATACGGACTCATTCTAGAAGCTTGATAAAAGTTTACCAAAGTGATTATATAAATATATTGGAAGTGACAAAAAGTTGGGTCCACACCGTTTGTACAAAATATTTTGATACGGGATACTGCTGAAAAACGAGGCGGCGATAGGAAAACTAAAAGTAACGAAGGAAAATAAAGGGATATTATCGATTTTATTAAAAAGTACCGAATAATCGAGATGCACTACTGCCGCAGTCAGATTTCAAAACGGCAGTATTTACCTTCAGATCTGTCTATAAACAAAATGTGGAAACAATTTAAAATCGAAAATCCTGAGACGTTAATCAAATCGAGCTATTTTCGGACAATTTTTAATACTCAGTTTAATTTGGGATTCAAAACCCCGGCGACCGATATGTGTTCGACGTGTATCCAGTTCAAGGAGAATTTAAAAATCGAAAAAATTCTTCAGGTTAAGCAGGAACTTATGATGAAGTCAAGAATTCATAAACTGAGGAGCAAAGCTTTTTTCGAGCTTCTGAACGAAGAGGATTTGGGATTAATTACAATCAGTTTTGATTGGCGAAAAAACATGACGCTATCTAAATTAGTTGATCAAGCTGCCTACTATAGTCGGCAGATCTTTATTTATTCGTAATGGTGGTAGGTACCGGTCACAGAGAATAGTCGAGCCCAAGTTTCAAATGAAATAGCTTCAGCTGTCTACAACCGCCTTTGCCATTTAAATTTATGTGGCATACAAACTGTTCGCTTTGTAGCTGATGTATACGGCGGACAAAACAAAAACTCGATTATGGTTGGAATGTGCGAATACTGGTTACTAAAATGTGCGTCAAGAAATGTTTTAGCCGTTGAACTGATTTTCCCAGGCCGTTTTTTAGTTCTAAGATTCGATTTAAATACTTCTTCTTAGTATAGTTTAGTCTATATCCGCTCTAAATTTCTCTAGTTTTGCGAAGATTTATTGGGACAGAATGCATACACGGACATAAAAACTTCATTCATTTAAAAAAATCAAAATTTAAAAAAAAATGTTACATATCACCTTCATCTACTCATGTCTTCAATTGATTTGGGTGTGCCAAACAAAATCATGCATTACAAAATCTCGCATAACAATTTCCCGTACATTTATTTCCGTGCGCGCGATTCTTTAAATGTACGAGAAATCTTGGTTTTACAAAATCTGGGTTTTCATAAATTATGGAAAATGGAAATTTCGATTAAAATTTTGTAATGCAAATTAGTTAATGTTGGTTCATATGAAATGTTTGAAAGTTGAATTTAATAAGATCCGTTTATAACTTTTGACGGGATCATACTAAATTTCAGAATATTGCTGTGGAACATGGTAAATGGTTGGCCTTTACCACGAAATCACAACTGAGGTTGACTAATTAACGGTTCATTAATTTAACAGCAGTTAGTACTTATGGTTGAACGTTCATATGAAATGTTTGAAAGTTGAAGTTACCGTTTATAACTTTTGAAGAGATCATACGAAATGTCTGCATATTGTAATGGAATATAGTAAATGGTCGGCCTATACAATGAAATCACAACTAGGGTTAAAAAATTAACAGTTCAATTATTCAGAAGCCTTAAGCACTTTTATTCTTTCATATGAAAATTTTAAAAGTTAAGGTTAACGAGGTCTCTTTATAACCTTTCAGGGATCTTACAAAATTTCTGAAAGTAACGCCTTGCGATTTGGTAAGAAAGGATTGCCTATGCAATTAAGTCACAACTGAGATTGACAAATTATCAGATAGGTTAAACAGAAGGCCTTAGTAATTATTGATTAATTATCTGAAAAATGTATAATTAAATGAATCATTATACCAATCTTTTGATAATTTGAAAATACCTTTGTAACAATGTAACGGTATGCATATGTTCTATATCATGAAATTAAATCCGTTGTTCACAGAATACCAATAACAAATGAAAAAAATCCTGTATTCTAAAATTTTAATTCAAAATATACTGACCTAACTTTTATAAGCCCCAAAATTCGTTTGGGGGTGTTATAAGCTTTTATAACACCTCCAAACGACTTGCGTCTAGCGACCCGAAAAACAAGATTTATTTTCCAATTTTTCCTTCAGATATGAACATTCTATAGCTTAATTTCATGATTCGAAGTATAATTTTTCATATACAAATAGTACCATCCTGTGCACATTTATTACATCGGTAAGTGATCGAAATATTTTAATTGGAAGTAAAATGTGAAACGTTTGGAATTTTAGCCGTAATCTTTCCTCTTATGAAAGTAAAGAAGAACATTTCAATTTGGCTCCTTTAACGTTATAACTTACATTCCTAACTATCGGAAGTATACATATAAGCTATCTAATGTACTCAAAATACATAAAATGACTCCAAAACTCCCACTAGAAGTGGAAACCTTAAATTTAATTATCGATTAGTAAAATATTCTAAGCTTGAGTAATTCTTCATTCCCAAATTAGGTAAAACAATTTACAATAATATTTAGTTGTGTAATTCGACAGATCAAAATAAACACAATTCATCAATCATCAAGCTATAGTTTAACACTAATCTTAAGACATCAAAACTAAATACATTTTGGTTAATTAAATACCAGAGTGTTGAAATTTTACCATACACACTAATAAATCTTCTGATAACTAGTCTACAACCTGTTTAACAAAAATAAAGACATCAGGTTTTTTTTTCTTGTTATTGTTTGTGTTCTTTTCTTGTTTTAAATTTAACAAACATGCTTTATGATGATATAGCAAGCAGTACAGACTACATACAACAACAACAACAAAATTGAAGAAATACATTTAGCATTATATTCTGTACGTACTCGAGTTTATAACAAAAACACATAATTCTCACAAGAACACAATCTTAATATTTTTGTTTTGGTACGTAATAAAATATATACGAAAGTAAAAAATAAAATATTTTATAAAAATAAACTAATTGCAAGGTAGATAACTAAACTAAGTAGACTTCTGGTGTATATACATATGTATACAGGGTGGGACGTAATAAAAGTCTATACACGTTATAAAAATAACCGGAATTTTTTGTTTTCAGTTACGGGTCGATGTGACCACTAGACTAAACCATTTCTGTCATTCTGCTTTTCAATTTTAAAACTTTACCACAAAAAGTTCGAACAACTTTTAAAAGTTTGCAAAATTAAAATTTTTCTTTCTTTCTTTTTGTGATGATGTTTTGGTCTGAAATTTCGTAAGCATTTTGTTGTTAGGGCAATGGCGCTAAGTAAAATGATGCGCTTTTATTGTTCTGTACAAAATAAGTTTGATTGCAATATAAATTTTGAACTTCAATCAAAGAACTTCTGGATTTTACACGATTTTTTATTTTATTTAAATTCTTTGATTCATCAAGTTAAATCCTAGTTATAACTTTATGTGTTTTTGTTGCGCTGAATGTTTATAAACCTCGAAAATACTATAATCAAAAAAATAAACGAAGTAGAAACTATAAAATTGTATAATAGACATGGCTACATGAGATAAGTATTTTTTTTGTTTTTCTTACAACCATATTTTCCATTCAGCGAACATGCATAGAGATATACAGTAGCTGGTATAAGAAGTAAACACAGAACAAAATAACAATAACAATAAACTGGAGTAGTGCTGTGGTAGCTTTTTATTTTATTGTTATTTTACAGATACAATAATGTATCCGTCGTAATTTTTTTTTTTTCGATGTGCTTTTTCCACTTTATTTCGACAACACTTAAAATTACTTAGAATGTAAGGTTTTCATTTTTATTTTATTTTATTTACATCTCTCTATGTTGTAATTACGTATTATTATTTATCAGTTTATCGAACTAAAGCAGTCAATTATATGTGCATTGATAAAAGAAAGTGATGATCTATAAACCGCATACACCTAAAAATATGTTATGGTGCAATCAATTTTGATTACTAATCTATAAAACAAAATTGCTCACTTTAATCGATATTACGTTTTTTCTAACTTCAATCAAAAGCAATTAAATGGTAAAACCATTAAATTTCAATTGTGAACATTTCAATATTAAATTCATATTATTTTATTCATTATTATAAAAGCCACTAAAAGGATTAAAATTTCTGTGGTTTGTTCATGTACATGATACATATATTTAAATTTAATACTTTAATCATTTTTATTTTAATAACAGTTTTTAGTTTAGTATTGTACATAACTTCCTTATTGTGTATTCCATTAAACTTTCAGAAAACCGCAGTATGATGCTTCTATTTTGAATCGTTGGTCTTGCTCTCTAAGTCTCGAGATCGGCTAACAAATACATATATCTTAATATTTTTTTCAATCCGTTGAAAATATCGGCTATATTCTGTAAATTGTGAAATTAAACCCAAGTATCATTAAATTCCTCACAATTATGTGAAGAGATTCCATAAAAATGGCTAAAATAAATGACCATGGTAACCTATGTGTTTAGTTTCAGACCACTCCAAGCTTAATTAATTTGTGTAATTTTGCTCAATTTCTCGTTGAATTAAAAGTTGTATTGATTCATGTAATTATATTGAAATGGATCGACGCCCCTAGCTCTTTACTTCAATTGATTTATCTATCTCTCAATCGCATATTCAAGCATTGCTCATGGTTGATTAGGGATTTTTGTTATTAAGCTTTTGCATTAATTTTCTTACTTGTTTAGTTACTCTACTAATTGTTTGTCACTTAATTTAATTTTTGCGTTATTCAATAATGTAAATTTCTTAGATTAAAAAGAAATTTAATTAAAGCTCAAAATTAAAGCTCTTTTTTATCCAAAGAAACCACTGTGTAATTTGAAATTAAAATTTTTTGAAACGTTTTGTGTCGATGCCATACTAATTGCAATGTGCACAAAACGGACCGAAATCACTCAAAATATCTGCAGCTCCCTTCGCACACTGCTTCTTCTAGAAATTATAATTAATTTTAAAATTTCATCTTTTAGTTATCCAAATCAGCCACAACGTCCTTGCCCCTATTTTTATAGTTTTTAAGTTATTAACGAATATGAATATTTTGGAACATCGACTTTTCATTCAGATTCCCTATTAGACCGAAACTAAAGATGTATTACATATAAAAAAAATTTTTTTGTGTAAAATAGGTATTAAAAATGCTACAGTCCAAAACCGAATTATTTAGAGTTAAGTTAGTTAAGATAATTCCATTCAGATTTTGTCTCTCTACATTGTCCTATAAAATTAATGCGATACTATTGCTAACGCCAAATATGACAAAAAAGTATGCTCAACGTCTAAAAACAAAAGTATGTATTTTAAATTTTATTAAATTTGACAACAATAAGATATTACTATTTAGCATTTTGACAACAAAAAATATCTTACTGGTTTCATTGAAAGTTTAGATTTCGAAATCGAATTACTTAAATGTAAATTAAGGTAATTGAATTGTGGCTTTGTTTTAAATTGTTTAAGCTTTTAAGCTCAAAAATCTTTTCACAATGTCCTAAAGCTAAATTGATAATATTCTTAACAGAAGCATACATATACGTTAAAGCTTAACGTTAAAAAAATTTCAATTTTAGTTAAGATAATTTAATTATTGTTTTGTTTTAAATTTTTAATAATTTAAAAGCTCATAAAGCACTTTACAATATCCTATAAAGTGAGATTTTTTCTAAATATGCCAAATATGGCACAAAAGCAAAAATTAACGTTCAAAAGCAAAAGTATTTTAGATTTTATTAGATTTGACAACAACAACTCTTGTTTGGCATTTTGACAACAACAAAATATTTTACTGGTTTCATTAAAAATTGTATGTTATAAAATTATTTAACAAAAACTCAAACAATCTGAATCGAATTATTTGAAGTTTTAGACAAGATAATTAATTGAATCTTTGTGGTGGATTTTCAGAACTTAAAAGCTCTAATCTCAAAAAAAAGTTTTTTAATTTATTATTTTGTTAACTTTGACTTTTAGATGGTAATATTATTAGAGAGAACCATTGTTCCTGACACATGTGTAAGACACAAATATGCTCTTAACGCATTTTTCGACTTTTGGCGTTTGTGCCTTTCTTTCGTAGCACGGCAGCATAGTGATCTCTTTAACAATAATCTGTAAAAATTTCAGAGTACTGGCAATTGATAAGAATATTGCGAACAATACAGGATTTGGGAAAATACACAGTTGAATAACTAAAATCAAAATAAATATTTACAAATCTGTATATTTTGTGTTGAAAGCAGAGATCCCTTGTGGTTATTGTAATGTATGTGTTCATTGTAGGTCCAGTAGGCAACTCTTTAACAGCCCTAAATCCGAATTAAGAATATTTTCTCTATTTTTCGAATGTCCCATAATTACAATGCAACCAACAGTAGGTTGTATTTTACTGGACGGACTAAAGAGAATCATGCCTACATCTGAGCCAATTGTGTACATAGATTCCGGTATAATGAGATTTTTTCGTGAGATGGGACTTTGTACTAAATGAGAGTTTTGCATTCTGGTTCAGTGAAATGAGAAAATAAATCGCGCATATACCTATGTGAGATTAAACGACAAATTTTCTCGTCACAGAATTTGAAGCTGAAATAAAATTATTCCTGATCAAATCTATAGCGTTCACGTAAATATAGAAATAATTTTATATTCGACGTTAACGTTGTATTTCAATTCCATCCATCTGCACCCTACATCAATATGATTAACCATCATAAAAGTTAATGTGATCGATGCAGATGATGAGAGTGACGTAAATGACAAAAAAGTTGCAATTGAATTATCTATGTAATGTATTGTATACTAAAGTACAAATGGTTATTTGGCGCAATGAGGGAGTATTGATATTAACGCGAGTTGTGATGCACTTATTGGTCTGATAGAGATTGCACTGATAGAGTATGCCCAAAATGCCGAAAAAAAATTATCTATCCAAAAATGAAAGATCTGCCAGTGGATCTAAAGCAGCAAAAGATAGTCACGTTGCTCTTTTGTAGCAATGCATCGGAGGATCGAATGTTAATGCCACTCTATTAATTTCCTAGTTCATTAGCGAGCAAACAAAAAAGTTTGAATGACTTGCACTTTATTTGAAGGTTGGTTTCACCAGTGCTTCGTTCCCGAAGTGAAAAGCTATTTGAAAAAAAAAAATCATCAGCTTAAAGTGCTTTAACTATTAGATAATTCACCAAGTCATCCAATAAATTTACAACATCCAAATGTTAAAATTGAGTTTTTACCGCCAGTTGGCTCTCGTTTGCCACTAGAGGTAAGAATAATGTGGTTTTTGATAAAGTCAGGAATACACCATCAACTCTAAAGAAGTCAGTTAAGCAAGCAACGAATTGTTTATTATATTATTTGAAATTTACGCAACCGTATACAGTTAAATAATATTAATTGGACTACAACACCAGAACATATCACCAGTTGAAAATTTATCTACAACTATACAGTAGTGGTGGAAATCTATCGATAGTACTATCGATATATCGATAGTTTCGTACTATCGAAAACAATCGATACTTTTTATATACTATCGATATATCGACCTATCCAAGTAAGAATATGATAAGTGAAAAATACTGTTTTTTCAGGAGAGGAGTATAAAGGTTTAATTAGTTCTTTTCGCTGCTAGGAATAAGCGGATCCCTTTAATTGTATCGTTTATACTGAAGAGTATTATAAAGTGGCTTTGAATTCTTTTAACTGGATTTTTAGTTAAAAACGCATTAATTTAAGAATATAAAATCAGTCATAACCTTATCAATTTTAGAGATAATACTTTAAGATTTTATCATAATAAGAATTCGACATCGTAGAGTCCAAAAATCGTATTCCCTTAAAACTATGATAACTGACCTTTTCATGGTCTTAATTGGATAGATCGATATTGATATTTTATTCGTACAAGAGCGTTTTGCTATTATGCGATATAACTTTAGTTACGTTTTTCTTGTTGTCATTCCTTTTATATGCTAGTCAAATTATTGGTGATCAACCAACCCAAACGGTCTGAAAGCCAAAAAATGTTTAGATGCTGATTTTCTTACATAAAAACGATTGGCTGCTTTGAAAACAAAGTGGGAAACTGGGAAACTTTCCGATTATAATAACCTCCCTTGACTTTATAGTTTCTGGTTGTAGTCAACCTATATGTAATTGAATAAAGTTTATAAATTTATTATCCGATAGTATCGATAGTATATCGATAGTCTTTTAATTTCTGTCGATAGTTTGCTATCGATTATTTTTTATGTTACTATCGATACTATCGATAGTTGAAATTGTCGATAGTTTTCCACCTCTACTATACAGTCCAAGTAAAACTTTTACAGCACCAAACAAATAAAAACAAAAATAACAAAAAATTGGCAAAACCGAAAAAAATTATCTCGATTTTTCTCTATACTTATTTTTCACCGAGTTTGGTGTAATAAAATTCATTTTAGTGTTAAATAATCGATTCGAAAAGTTAAATACCGAATGAAAATTGAAAAAATAATAAATAAAATAGAAAAATAGGTTGTGTTTCCCATCTACTTAAACCATAATTGTGTGGCCTGAATTTATTATTTTTGTATTTGTACCATTTTTTAAGAGGATTATTATGTTGTTGTTTTTGTTTTGTTTTGTATATTGTGTCCTACAGATGCAGAATATGATGGTACATACATAGAATACATATATGCCCCAGTATGTTTCATCTACGGTTATTGATTTAACTAATGGCAATCAATAAAACTACTAATGGTTTTCCCAGTATATCTCTGCCTTTTGTTTTGTTTAATGGTCTGTCGTATATACTAGTGTAGTAGCATACACAAGTACATTTTGAATTGAACGTTTATTTTATTTTGTTGTGGTAGAGTTATAAGTACATACTATATAATGTGAATATCGGACTAAACTCTCACAATAACTGTGAGAAAGCTCATAAATTATCACTCGAAATTTCGATTCCATAAATCGAAAGGAAATATAATAAAACTGACAGATAAATAAAATTGAAAATAAAACAAAAAAAAAGCACCAACAATTCAAAACAAATAGTAATTAAACTTATTCTGTCAAAAAAATAACAAATAATAAAAAATTATTTATAAAAATCTATATAGCTAGATTCCATTTTCGGTTTGTTTATTTGTAATCCACCCTCGATGTTAATAAACTGCGTTTTTATTTTTGTACTGTATATAGTTGTAAACTAGAGTAAATATGGTGGTATGTGGCGATGGTGGTACATAACTGTGTTTCTGTATAATATATATTTCGAGTCGAGTAGCATTTGTGTAGTAAATAGTAAAACTATTAAAATAGACCAAATAGATAAAAACAATAAATTTATGTTGTATTTTTACTATGTTGTTGTTCTTGTTTTAATTCTGGTTTTTCTGTTAGTTTTATTTATGTTTCTGTTGTTTTTCTTTTTCATTTTCCTAAAATTAACAATGCGGTGATTTAAAATTAAACAACCAGCAAACAAATTTACATATACATAAACATACATAGGTATACGTAACGAATATTTGTACAAATCCTTATTATATGTAACTACATGTATTTATCTATGTTATACAAATGCATATATGTATAGGTGTTTTGATTCCTTGTGGATTACTGTATACCGAGGAGTAAACAAAAACTACTTGTTTATGTATAACTAGCTGAAATACACGGCATTGTTCAGCTTTACAATTTCACTTATGTATATATACGAGTTAACGATAGAATAATATTAAAACAAATGTTCTATAGGCACGTGCCCCAGGGCCCGTGAGTTTTGGGGACCCGTAAATTACGTGGTTTTGGGGTAGCCGTAGTTTTTCCAGAACCACCGCACCGCATTTCGGTAGACAGCCTGCTAATGTACGACATGCGATACTGGAAAACTTTTACCAGATTTCCTCAATATTTTAGTATAGCACGTCTGCATTCCTCGAACTTTCCTTTTTAATTCTTGCTGATTTTCTGCCCATAAGTTTTCTCTTTTCGATTAAGTTAAATGAAACCGGTACGTTTTTGAAGGAATAATTATCTATCACATTTTTCACAATATAGATAAAAAAAGTTTAAAGTTTAAAGTTTAAAGTTTAATGTTTAATGTTTAATGTTTATTGCTTAATGTTTAATGTTTAATGTTTAATGTTTAATGTTTAATGTTTAAAGTTTAAAGTTTAAAGTTTAAAGTTTAAAGTTTAAAGTTTAAAGTTTAAAGTTTAATGTCTAATGTTTAATGTTTAATGTTTAATGTTTAATGTTTAATGTTTAATGTTTAATGTTTAATGTTTAATGTTTAATGTTTAATGTTTAATGTTTAATGTTTAATGTTTAATGTTTAATGTTTAATGTTTAATGTTTAATGTTTAATGTTTAATGTTTAATGTTTAATGTTTAATGTTTAATGTTTAATGTTTAATGTTTAATGTTTAATGTTTAATGTTTAATGTTTAATGTTTAATGTTTAATGTTTAATGTTTAATGTTTAATGTTTAATGTTTAATGTTTAATGTTTAATGTTTAATGTTTAATGTTTAATGTTTAATGTTTAATGTTTAATGTTTAATGTTTAATGTTTAATGTTTAATGTTTAATGTTTAATGTTTAATGTTTAATGTTTAATGTTTAATGTTTAATGTTTAATGTTTAATGTTTAATGTTTAATGTTTAATGTTTAATGTTTAATGTTTAATGTTTAATGTTTAATGTTTAATGTTTAATGTTTAATGTTTAATGTTTAATGTTTAATGTTTAATGTTTAATGTTTAATGTTTAATGTTTAATGTTTAATGTTTAATGTTTAATGTTTAATGTTTAATGTTTAATGTTTAATGTTTAATGTTTAATGTTTAATGTTTAATGTTTAATGTTTAATGTTTAATGTTTAATGTTTAATGTTTAATGTTTAATGTTTAATGTTTAATGTTTAATGTTTAATGTTTAATGTTTAATGTTTAATGTTTAATGTTTAATGTTTAATGTTTAATGTTTAATGTTTAATGTTTAATGTTTAATGTTTAATGTTTAATGTTTAATGTTTAATGTTTAATGTTTAATGTTTAATGTTTAATGTTTAATGTTTAATGTTTAATGTTTAATGTTTAATGTTTAATGTTTAATGTTTAATGTTTAATGTTTAATGTTTAATGTTTAATGTTTAATGTTTAATGTTTAATGTTTAATGTTTAATGTTTAATGTTTAATGTTTAATGTTTAATGTTTAATGTTTAATGTTTAATGTTTAATGTTTAATGTTTAATGTTAATTGTTTAATGTTTAATGTTTAAAGTTTAAAGTTTAAAGTTTAAAGTTTAAAGTTTAAAGTTTAAAGTTTAAAGTTTAAAGTTTAAAGTTTAAAGTTTAAAGTTTAAAGTTTAAAGTTTAAAGTTTAAAGTTTAAAGTTTAAAGTTTAAAGTTTAAAGTTTAAAGTTTAAAGTTTAAAGTTTAAAGTTTAAAGTTTAAAGTTTAAAGTTTAAAGTTTAAAGTTTAAAGTTTAAAGTTTAAAGTTTAAAGTTTAAAGTTTAAAGTTTAAAGTTTAAAGTTTAAAGTTTAAAGTTTAAAGTTTAAAGTTTAAAGTTTAAAGTTTAAAGTTTAAAGTTTAAAGTTTAAAGTTTAAAGTTTAAAGTTTACAGTTTAAAGTTTAAAGTTTAAAGTTTAAAGTTTAAAGTTTAAAGTTTAAAGTTTAAAGTTTAAAGTTTAAAGTTTAAAGTTTAAAGTTTAAAGTTTAAAGTTTAAAGTTTAAAGTTTAAAGTTTAAAGTTTAAAGTTTAAAGTAAGTTTAAAGTTTAAAGTTTAAAGTTTAAAGTTTAAAGTTTAAAGTTTAAAGTTTAAAGTTTAAAGTTTAAAGTTTAAAGTTTAAAGTTTAAAGTTTAAAGTTTAAAGTTTAAAGTTTAAAGTTTAAAGTTTAAAGTTTAAAGTTTAAAGTTTAAAGTTTAAAGTTTAAAGTTTAAAGTTTAAAGTTTAAAGTTTAAAGTTTAAAGTTTAAAGTTTAAAGTTTAAAGTTTAAAGTTTAAAGTTTAAAGTTTAAAGTTTAAAGTTTAAAGTTTAAAGTTTAAAGTTTAAAGTTTAAAGTTTAAAGTTTAAAGTTTAAAGTTTAAAGTTTAAAGTTTAAAGTTTAAAGTTTAAAGTTTAAAGTTTAAAGTTTAAAGTTTAAAGTTTAAAGTTTAAAGTTTAAAGTTTAAAGTTTAAAGTTTAAAGTTTAAAGTTTAAAGTTTAAAGTTTAAAGTTTAAAGTTTAAAGTTTAAAGTTTAAAGTTTAAAGTTTAAAGTTTAAAGTTTAAAGTTTAAAGTTTAAAGTTTAAAGTTTAAAGTTTAAAGTTTAAAGTTTAAAGTTTAAAGTTTAAAGTTTAAAGTTTAAAGTTTAAAGTTTAAAGTTTAAAGTTTAAAGTTTAAAGTTTAAAGTTTAAAGTTTAAAGTTTAAAGTTTAAAGTTTAAAGTTTAAAGTTTAAAGTTTAAAGTTTAAAGTTTAAAGTTTAAAGTTTAAAGTTTAAAGTTTAAAGTTTAAAGTTTAAAGTTTAAAGTTTAAAGTTTAAAGTTTAAAGTTTAAAGTTTAAAGTTTAAAGTTTAAAGTTTAAAGTTTAAAGTTTAAAGTTTAAAGTTTAAAGTTTAAAGTTTAAAGTTTAAAGTTTAAAGTTTACAGTTTACAGTTTAAAGTTTAAAGTTTAAAGTTTAAAGTTTAAAGTTTAAAGTTTAAAGTTTAAAGTTTAAAGTTTAAAGTTTAAAGTTTAAAGTTTAAAGTTTAAAGTTTAAAGTTTAAAGTTTAAAGTTTAAAGTTTAAAGTTTAAAGTTTAAAGTTTAAAGTTTAAAGTTTAAAGTTTAAAGTTTAAAGTTTAAAGTTTAAAGTTTAAAGTTTAAAGTTTAAAGTTTAAAGTTTAAAGTTTAAAGTTTAAAGTTTAAAGTTTAAAGTTTAAAGTTTAAAGTTTAAAGTTTAAAGTTTAAAGTTTAAAGTTTAAAGTTTAAAGTTTAAAGTTTAAAGTTTAAAGTTTAAAGTTTAAAGTTTAAAGTTTAAAGTTTAAAGTTTAAAGTTTAAAGTTTAAAGTTTAAAGTTTAAAGTTTAAAGTTTAAAGTTTAAAGTTTAAAGTTTAAAGTTTAAAGTTTAAAGTTTAAAGTTTAAAGTTTAAAGTTTAAAGTTTAAAGTTTAAAGTTTAAAGTTTAAAGTTTAAAGTTTAAAGTTTAAAGTTTAAAGTTTAAAGTTTAAAGTTTAAAGTTTAAAGTTTAAAGTTTAAAGTTTAAAGTTTAAAGTTTAAAGTTTAAAGTTTAAAGTTTAAAGTTTAAAGTTTAAAGTTTAAAGTTTAAAGTTTAAAGTTTAAAGTTTAAAGTTTAAAGTTTAAAGTTTAAAGTTTAAAGTTTAAAGTTTAAAGTTTAAAGCTTAAAGTTTAAAGTTTAAAGTTTAAAGTTTAAAGTTTAAAGTTTAAAGTTTAAAGTTTAAAGTTTAAAGTTAAAAGTTTAAAGTTTAAAGTTTAAAGTTAAAAGTTTAAAGTTTAAAGTTTAAAGTTTAAAGTTTAAAGTTTAAAGTTTAAAGTTTAAAGTTTAAAGTTTAAAGTTTAAAGTTTAAAGTTTAAAGTTTAAAGTTTAAAGTTTAAAGTTTAAAGTTTAAAGTTTAAAGTTTAAAGTTTAAAGTTTAAAGTTTAAAGTTTAAAGTTTAAAGTTTAAAGTTTAAAGTTTAAAGTTTAAAGTTTAAAGTTTAAAGTTTAAAGTTTAAAGTTTAAAGTTTAAAGTTTAAAGTTTAAAGTTTAAAGTTTAAAGTTTAAAGTTTAAAGTTTAAAGTTTAAAGTTTAAAGTTTAAAGTTTAAAGTTTAAAGTTTAAAGTTTAAAGTTTAAAGTTTAAAGTTTAAAGTTTAAAGTTTAAAGTTTAAAGTTTAAAGTTTAAAGTTTAAAGTTTAAAGTTTAAAGTTTAAAGTTTAAAGTTTAAAGTTTAAAGTTTAAAGTTTAAAGTTTAAAGTTTAAAGTTTAAAGTTTAAAGTTTAAAGTTTAAAGTTTAAAGTTTAAAGTTTAAAGTTTAAAGTTTAAAGTTTAAAGTTTAAAGTTTAAAGTTTAAAGTTTAAAGTTTAAAGTTTGTACACGTGTTGGTCCATTCGACCCTAAATACCGGTCGAAAGCCCTGCCAGCAAAGTGCTGCTCAAACCGTAACGCCCTCACCTCAATGCGTTAACCTTGCTGTCCGACCTAATAAAATTATATATCGATTCGTCGTTCCAGGGGACTTTTCCAAAACGCCAATGACTTTTGCAACTGTTGTTTCGCGAAATTTATCTTTCGCTTTAAGTTTTGTTTAGAAACAATTAGGTGTCGAGGTTCAACCGCAGCCAATGTCTAGTCCGACAAAATCTGCATAACTTGAGGTGATTCGGCTTCACTTTGCTTCCTCAATTCTGCTGTAAAGCTTTTGTTTTTGCACATTTTTTTCAAATAAAAAAATATTCTAATCTATCAAAACCAACATTTAAATTTAAGAAATATCTTACCGTTAAACTTAAAAAATGAAGTTTTATTTATTATGCTGTTTCTAATTGACTGGCCGCAATTCTTTTAGCTATTACTGCCAATGCAACATGCAACCAATCAATATTTAATAATTCTCGCTCAACACATTATTCAGAAATGTAAAATGGGGCTCACAAAAATTTAATAAAGCAAAATTTAAAACAAAATACGGTAAAATTAAAGGCGCGCTGCATATATCTAGTATTCTCGTTTATCGTATTAGGCCATCCTGTGCATGAGGTCTCACAAAAAATTTAGTTTTTATCACGTCAAATGAGTGGGCCTTCAGTGGCGGCTTCTGACTTAGATTATCACTAAATCAATTTTAACAAAGTGACAAATTGATTTGGACGCTCTTATGCAAAAACTGCGATACCAAAACCCGATTTTGTATTACCTGAGGCAAAAATTCGGCGAATTTTATTATAAACTCTAAAATACTGTACCAATTACTTACCCACTACATTGCACACAGAGAACATAAGGCTTTTAATACATTAAGTTGACTTAAGACAAAATTATTAAGTCGACATATTTGAACAATGAACAGCATGAGTAATATTTAAACTTGTTTATGTACTTCTTCCGTAAAATTATTAAATATTACTTAGGCTGTTACGCCTTGTGACCACAAATCTACACCCTATACATAGAACCTTCGTTTAGAAAACAAATTCAATGTAACAACGAACTTGTCATTTATTACAAAGTTATCTTCGGGGGATGCTTCAAGACAATAACACTTTATAATATTATACACAGTAATTTGCAAAGTTTAATAGTTTTATCACCATAAAAAAAAAGAAAAATTAAATCGCACCAATTTGTCAGCAATAATAATATAAAAATGGTAAACAATAATAAAAATAAATTTATTTAATTTTCTATCCTAATTAGTTCTTGCAAATAACAAACATAATCACAATTACATTAACTATACGAGCCATATACGAATATCAATTCAAATGCACTTAACTTTTTAATTGGATTTTTATTTTATAATAAACTTTTATATTATAAAAGTGCATTAGTGTTAAATTGAAACAAGATTTAAGTAAAACCTGTAATATTGTGTACAGTACAGGTATAACGATTTACTTGTGCACTCCAATTTTTTTTTTTTTAAGTGTACGTTTATCTAGTGAATTAAAATATTTGTAAGCTGAAGCTTAGTATGCAGCTTGAGCTAAGATACATTTTAGCACGGTCTCCACAAGTATCTATTAATTTACAGATAAATCGTCAAGCTAAAACTTTGTGTAGAGATAAATTTTGATGATTTTGTTTAACTTTTATTCGTTTGTTTTTGAACGAAGTTTCTTTTAACTTTTTGGTTCTTCTAAAGAATTGTTCAAAATTGCTAAACAGCTTATAAAACGTATATAAAATAATGGGTTCCAGTGACGAAGAGCTAGGATACAATTTTCTGTTCAATTAATAAAATACGGTGTACAACACTTTTAAAAAATCATCTAAATACTGGGCTTTGTAATGTTGGTCGGCCTTTTTGACTCCTATCTTCTTTTTCATATTTTTTCAAATTTTTCACGCAAAAGTTCACACCGCTCAGCGAAATTGTCAGCTAAAAAAAAATTATTTTATTTAGCTAGCGTAATTTTACGCCAAATTTGTATGGAAAATTTCTGTTAGCTCGAGCAATAAAATTTTCTAACAAAAAATTAATTCTAAATTCTAAAACCTTTTATGTTTGAATAAAAACTTAATTGAATAAATAAACATTTATTTGGCTTACATTATACGATTATCTGATATAAATCATAAAAACATTAAAAGAAATCAGATAAATTGACTAAGTCTTTATATAAAAACCACACCTACAATTTTACCGAGATATTTATGTAACATCAGTCTTATGTCTCATTAAAATTAGAGTATGTTATGTACGAGTGTGATGAATATTTAATTTAATGATTGGAAATAGGAAAAGAAAAAATATTTCATGGATGTATGTATTTACATTTATGTTAATGGCAGATTGAATTTCTTTATGTTTTATGTTTTTGGTGATTTTAATCTGATAATTGATTGGATTTTGTGTTTTACTAGCGTTTAATTAAAAATGGGAAAGTATATACATATGTATATACGATGATTTAATTAAGAAAATAAAGTTAAAAGAAAATTCACAACATGATTGAGCAAGTGTAATATAATTAAATGCATAACATAGGTAAATTAACACATTTTGTAGCCTAAAATAAAATCACAGGAGTGACATGTTGGAGTTGTTCTGCAGAAATGTGTTCAATAAAAGACTTTATTTTACGAACTGTGCTAGAATTTACTGTAAATATAGGATCCGCTCGAACCGCGATTTTTCCAAACGCCGCATGGTTCAAAATGCGATATGGTACAAAAGGTGATATTTCAAAATTCGATATTTCGAAGCGAAAATCTTAATTCTCCAAATCTTACTTCTGGACGAATCTTACTTTCTTGAAATCTAAAATTTCGATACGCTCCAATTTCCCAAATCCCGCCTTTGAATTTTATGTTACTTTAAATTAAAATTCCCCTTCACCAAAATGAGCGGCCATTTGTTCTCCCTATGAAAATCACCATTTTTCAAGAAAGTAATATTCTCAAAAAGTAAGATTTTGTAGAATATAGTACCCAACACTTTTCTTTCGCTTAACAGATATTCTAGCGACGTAGCGAAAATTCTAACAAGCAATCCAAAGGCGACTTAATTTAGAAATTGTGTTGTCCTGTGCTAATTGTTTTACCATACATCTAAATTACTAACAAAAAAACAAAATAAGGCCGCAGGAATTAATATAAAAAAAAAGGAATTAGGCTCGGAAAAAGTGGGTTTAATCTAGGAAAAATTAGATCAAATTCAAAACATTTTTCAACTTGTTAATCAGAAAAAATAAACAGGCCAATTATTTATAATATATCTACCAAACAAGTAGAAATATCAAAATCCGTAGTTTGATTTCGTACTGAAAAGTTCGGTCTCTTCAGATATCTACGACCAAACTACAAAATACAATTGAAACTTCATATCATTAAGTATGAGACAAGAACCTACTGACCTAGCGAATTTTATTCACTCGATCAAAAACTCAAGGAAAACTCTCATTTCTGTGTGTTTTATGCCCACACAAATTATAAAAAGAGGAGTTTGCCTGTATTAAAATCAAATAAGATTATTTCGGCAGAATCTGATTTGATTTTAATACAGAAAAACTTCTCTTTCGAAAAATTTGATGTAACGAGGCCACGAATCAAGGTCGGAGAAATTAACTTAACCCTTTCAAACGCCATTTAAAATTGGCCTACTTCCCAAAAATAAAATACGTAGCACAACTATGCACTGCTATGATATGGCATTGCTCATAAAACTGTAGTATGAACATAAATACATAAGAGAACGATTCCACAAGAGAAATGAGACACAAATTAAACATTACGGTTGGTAGAAGCGATGAAAGTTGATGTACAATATATTGTACAAGGCGTTTGAGAGGGTTAACAAAAATTGGAATTAGGATCGGAAAAAACAGTGAATTTCCTAATATACTTCTTGGAATTTGGCTTGGGTAAACTTTGCCTTTTACTTCATTTGACAGCAGCGCCATTTTTTAAAAGGGTTTTTGCTATTTTCTTTTGTTTTCATTTTAATTTTAAAATTAAATTCAACTCTATTTCCAGAATTTACGATTTTTCATGTTTTTTTACCATTACGAGAATAAGTAAAAAGAACCATCATTTGATGCACCTTTCATTGCACAACACCTAAAATTGTTTGACATAATAGAATATTCATTCACTTAATAGAAAATGCAAAATATCCTATTGATTTTTTTGGTTAATAAAATGCAACGTCTCTTCTCGTTTCTGACTTACATTTATAACGGAATAATATTAAAAACACCAAGATGAGACTTTTACCAATGGCTAAATCAAGAGAAGGTACATCAGAGGAATCAAAAACTAATAAGGTAAAGTGTGGAGTAACTCCTTCTTGTTAAAATTATGTAAACTTTTAATTTAGCTATACATTTTATTTCTCGGCTAATTGATTTTCCAACAGACAAACTACTAAATGACGGTTGTTTACTACAAATATTTCCAACTATGTTATGCTCGCTAAATTGCCAACAATAAAAATAATGGTCCGAGTAGTGTATTCTCCGGTGTGCTTGCCCAAAATGTATTTTCTCCGACAGATGTTTATGTGTTGTTAAAAAGGAAGGCTTATTTGTCGGAAAAGCAAATGCGTTCCAATATAAAGGGATTAAGTTCCGAAATGTAAGAGTTTCCCTTAAAAATTGCAAATTGATGTGAGAAAACATTCGCCCCTGGTGCCACTGTTAAAAACTGCTAAGTTATTGTGGAATTTTTAACCTTAACTTAATTTAAAAACACCATTTGAAATTTGTTTAAGTATTTTGAACTTAAGCTTAGTATGCTGCTCGAACTAAAATAAACTTTTCATATAAATTTGGTTAGCTAAAAAAAAAGGTAAAAAATTTCGTTTACGATTTCACTGGTTCGGCAGGTACACTGCTCCTGGCGAAATAATTTAAAATAACAAAATAATAATGTACAAATATTAGTGATTTTGTAGTCAAGTTGAGGAAACTGATAGTTAAGAAAAATATTATGAAATTTAGGTATTGGAACAATTTATTTAATATGCTGGAGTTTGTAAATCATTTTCTAACAATTTTAAGTATATTTACTACCCCCATAAGCTCAAATACCTCAAATCTTTTAACGGGTTAGAAAAACTTTGTACTACAATTGAAAAAAAAATTACCTTCCAATCACCTTGAAAACGACCGTTTACCTGAAAAGATTTTTTTCATAGAATTTGTTACGACTCTAAATTTTTATTTTATTCTTGTTTTGGTAGCCTCTAAATCTCTACAGGCAAGCGACTGATGATCTATTTCACTTACTACAAAATATTACTGTAGTAAATAAAAAAATAAAAATATTGTTGGCACATTAAACACAGTAGGCGATGCAAATTCGACTCGATTAAATGTAAAACAAATTTGCAAGTAAAACAAAAAATATTTCATCTGTCTAGTTCTTTTAGCACGCAACAAAGTCACATCAAAATGAAAAACGAAATATTTCAGAAAGCAAAAAATGTAAAAAATAAATCAATTTTGTAAACAGAATTATTAATACAAATAAATTAAATATATTCTAGATTTTGGTGTTGGCTAAAATAGGACCGGGACCTAAAGTTAACGCTAATTCGAAAAATCCTTGTTTTTCCGCCATTCCAGACGGTTATTTTAAATTAAAGAATACGCAAGAAAAATTTCAGGTTCGTTTGTACATTTTATTAATTAAAATATCAAAAAAATGTATTTCAACTGAACTTTTATGTGTTTCAGAAACATGATTGTAAGCCAATTTTTTTGAAAGGTGGTATAATGGATCAAATTTTATATCGTTTAACGTGGGGAATGGCTTTTGTCGGGATTGCCGGATCCTTCAAGACTTTTTTTGATTTATTATAATTGCAGTTAACAATAAAAAATGTTGAAAATCATGGATATGTTGCGTTTATATGTACATGCTTTATAGCGCTTTGTTATGTTATAACTCGACCATATCAAGTTATTTTTAAACAATTTAAAATTACTACATAATTCAACTGTAAATAATATAATTAAAAATCAAATTAAAATGAATACTTTATGAAGATTATTTATGTAGTATTCAGAGGTTAATAATAGGCTTGGTGTATATTTATTAATTTTAATAAAATAAATTAAATTTTAATTAAAATGTGATTTATTTACATAGCTAAATGCTTTTACGATAGTTGACATACCAAAAACAATGCAAGGTTAATAATTTCCCAAAGGTATTCAAAATTATATTTTAATTTTATTATAATTAAACAGGTTGACCTTTTTTAAATACGATAAAATCATTGTGTAACAAACAATGCAGTTTTTGTTTTCCACTAAAAGCGTTACCTTTTACAAAATGTCCCATACAAATAAAGCAAATAAAATTGTTAAAACAATTAATGTTTATTTTATTTAATGGGGCCCAGCTAAGCGAACAGAACATTGGTAGTTCAATTTAAAAACAAAAACCTAGGGCGAATTAAAATATTAATTAAAATTATATGTTTTAACATTTTTGTTTACTTTTAATTACTGTAGGGATGCTGTTCTTGAATGGACATTTATCGTCATTACTAATCATTCCACACGATGAATTTCGATTAATTTTTAATGATTTATTCGATAGAGAGGACGTTCAACCTAAAATAAATTATGTACTCATATTGAAAATAATTATAATTATTTATTTTAGTCTATTTACATTGCAAATGTTGATTGTTTGCATGTGTAACATTTATTTATATCGAAAACAAGTAATTGTAAATATTTTATTAAATTCATTATTACGGATTTTAATTCTATAGAAAATAAATTGTGTGGAAATTAAATATTTTTTACTAACACATCGTTTTTTGGATAAATTATTTACGGTGACGATTCGTCGGAATAAAATTACACAATTCAATATTTCATAGAAATGAGCAAATTTTATCTTTAATAAAATTCAAAAAGTTTTAACTTCTTTTGTAGTATGTCAGCCAAAACTATTATTAATTTATTATTTTAGATCAAACTTTCAACATAAAATTTATTTAGAAGTTTCAAAATAAATTGATTGAAAATGAATTGATTAAAATATTTGTAAAGGAAGCTCATTAAATGGTTCTTAACCTCAAAATAAAATTAATTTCGTTATTCTAAATTTAAATGGAGCACAAATGTACTTTGTTTGAATATAAACGAACAGCATGTTTCTAACTTAATACTTTTTTTGTACGGTTCTAATTGTTAGATCGTGTGCTTCATGTTAATTGCCAATTATTAAATTTATTGCGTTTAAGATCTTGAGACAATTTTTGTAATTCGTAGTCAAATAATCCTTAAAAATGAAATCAAAGACTGATTTATTGATGTTTCTAAATTTTACAAATTCTTATAATTCTAATTATTGTCAAATCAATAAATTTCTGGTAAATTTCTTGGAATTGAATTCTTATATTCATAAAATTTTTAAATTCTTAATTATCTTAAGATTTCTCCTGTTAAATTCATAACATTTATCATTGTGGAGGTAACATAAGGATAAGTCTTATAAATTTGTTTTATTGTAAATGAAGTTAGGTTTAACAGTCAAATATTATCGTTGCAATAACCACATAATGTTTTTTTAATATTAAAACCAAATTTGATGTTAATACGCCAAATTTGATTTCGTTTCTATCTCATTAGGCTGGCAATTATAACAATAAGAAAAGCAATTCGTTTATACAACATAATGCTTCAAGTGCCTAAAATTATTTCCATCAACTATAAAGATTTAGAATATGTCATTTTTAAAAAAAAAATTGTCAAAAAACAGCTTTTTAGGTATGAAGGAAAGACAACTACAAGAATTAACATTTGAAACAAAAATTTTAAATAATCGAAATATTATTGTTTTGAGCGCTGATAAAGGGAATATGTCAGTTATTATGATATGTTGGAAAACTTATAAAACTGTTGCTAGAACAAGATACAGACTAAACACTGTGCAGACTGCAGAGATCCAACATCTTCATATCAGAGCTCAAAAAATAAAAAATCTATTTTCACAAAAGTACATAGCAAAAGAAACCTAAACTAAAGTCACAACTTACACATTGCTCCAAAGTTTTTGGACTACCCAAAGTCCATAAAAACAATCACCCGCTGAGACTTCAAAACGTTCAGATATATACCTAACTTGTAGACGGTAACAATTGACAATGAGAAATACAATTGCAATAATTCTTTGCAGTTAGTTGATTTCCATGTCCGATTTCAGAACAAAACAGCAATTCGTCAGTTAAATAATATTTCCTCTCTTTCTTCTTTTATGAAATTGCAATTTGTTTCATAATTCAAAATCAATGCTATCTGATTATATTTCTTTTATACATGAACATTTTAAAGGGAGAATTAAATTTTTATTTGAGCGATATTGAAAAGTCAAATATTTAATTCAAAGACCAAACATTCAAAGACCATGTGCTCATAAGCCTAGATGTTGTGTCACTTTTTACGAATATTAATCTCAGGTTAGCTTTAGAGACAAATTCTAGTAAATGGACATCCATATACACACCAGAATTCCGAAAATAAAATTTCTAGATATTTTAGAGTTATGTTTAAACTCAGGGTACTTCAGTGCTGCAATGCGATCACCTTTATCACCCATTGTAGCAGACATTTGAATGCTATTAATTTCAACATTACCTGAAGACAAGATGTACTTTCTAAATTTAACAGTAACTTTTTCGGCCTCAACTTTACTTTAAAATTGGAAATAAATAACAAATTACCTCTTTTGGATGCGTTATTAATTCGGAAAGACAATAGACAAAGTGACATTGGGCTAGATACTCGATACTCAGATAAGCAGATAAGCAGTTATTTTTTGCGAATTTGCTAGAAATGTTATACACTATAATTTAGCAACCCAATTGGTTTCTCAATTTCAGAAAATGAGATACTTTAACGCACTTTATCGTTTGTGCTGAATACAAAAATATATTTTACTTTGCTAAAATAATCGAGTAGCTTACACAAGCAAATTTTCGATTAGCAAATCCGCCATATTTATCGATTTGCGAATTGCTAGAGTATCGTGTATTTGGCCCATTGACTGGTATGCAAAAAACTTATCGTCTGGTCAAATCCTAAATTTTAAAAATTTACATCCGTTAAGCCTAATTATTAATAATACATTTCGGTTTATAAATCGGGTAAAAAAATTGACAACAAGCACAACAGTTGATACCGAAAATATCATCATAAATTATCTATCAAAAAACAAATACCAGAAGCACATAATTATTAAATTAATTAATCATTTTAGCCAAATCGTTCCCAAATGCTACAAACATAACAGTAATTTTTTCAATCCCGTTGCCTCCACTAACCAAATTCTAACATACAAATCCATTATGTATGTGAGAGGTCTTAGTGAACATATTTCTAAAATTTTACGGAATTTCAATATACATAAATTGCCACATTACTTTTTCGGCTGGAAATCCACTTAAAAACATTTTTACTCAACTATAAAGATAGAACTCCGAACTTATTGCGATCCAATTTGATATATTTAATACCCATGTAATAACTGTAACTTGAAATATATGGTACTACTAAACAGCTACTAAAATATCGCATAAGTCAACACAAATCGGACACTAGGGTACCTATATAAGAAATCGTCAAGCTACCACATTGTGTTAACACACACTGACACACATGATATAGGTCATATATTTGGGTTTAATGAAGTAAAAATGACAGAAAGTGAGAGACTATATAAGAATCGTCTTTTCTTATAGAAACGGTTCATATTCTGGGCAAACGAGAAATTTTAGTTAATAAAAAGAGCGATACAGACGATCTCAGAAAAATTTATTCCGGTATTATTGATACTGAAATACTTTGACAAATCCTGGAATGTCTTGACTTTTGACATAAGAGAAATACATACTTTTGTTTTTGTTTTTTGAAGACTATAAAATTTACAGAAACCACAATTAGTATTTTTATTGTGTATAATAGTTTTTTATTTTTTGTGTATGAGTATATAGAAGTAATTTATATTTAGGTATATTATTTTCATTTAACGATAGATTCAAAATCATACGTTGCAAACAATTTTCTATGACTTTTTCAAAAACTTTCTTGTAATTTGTAAAGAAGATTGACAAAGAAAATATTTCGGTCAAAAGAAAAGTTGAACGTAGATAGTATATCTACATAATTAAATCAAATTATCGTACCGTGTGAACAAAAGGAAAACTATGGTGCTAAGTTTAAGCCAGAAATGGAAATATGACCAATTAAAAAAAACACCCAAGCCGACATCCACAATTAAATCACCATTTGACGCATTCAACTCCTTATGGCACTATGTTGAGTAAAATCAACGCTGATAGTTTAAATTCGGTCGATAGATTTCTCATGGTGGGAGAACGGAATACGCCGATTGAGTGATTAAATCAGTGTATCACATTTTTTTTCTATTATTTGAAATCTTACTTAATTTTTTTCCGTTAAATTCCTCGACCTACAATTCAAAATTATTTGAATTTATTTACATTATTTATTAACGATAGGCACATAGGCTTTTTTATCGTTTTAAAAACAGTTTTAAAAAAAAAAGAATAAAAATGTCATACATTAATACAAATTATATAAAATAAAAATAACAACACTATATAAATAAAAGTTATGACATATTAAATAGAATAACTTTTAATGTTTAATTTAAAATTAGGTGTATAACAAAATTGCTTTAATCGAATGCACCATGAATATATTCAAGTGATAATTTTTTTGAGAATTTATTTCCCTAATTGATTTGGGAATTTTGTTCCAAAATGAAAAGTAACGAACTATCACCGAGTTATAATATATGTTCGAACAATTACGCGGTATGACAATGTGACCCGTTCTCGTTGATGAGGTAAACTCAATCTTATCAAACAGATATTTCGGTTCACGAAATTTGATCAATTTGAAAATAAATAAAATCATCCTAAAAATTATAGGTGGTGCGTCAAGAACTGATTATGTCCAAGAACAGATTTGGCGAAACCTGAGACATGATGATAACGATTAAGATTGTAAACATATCTGATAGCGTTATTAAATGAAACTTGTAAAGTATGCTTAGTCGCGGCATCACAGTTTGAATGAATTACTTTGCAATAATTTATGTGGCGAAGAATAAGAGATTTAACTAAATAGATTCTCAATTCAGTGGAACATATCCACTTATAAAGTTTTAAACTGTACAGAATTGAATTAATTTTTCCACATACTTTAGATACATGATTATTCCAGGATAAATTTTCATTAATTGGTAATCCTAAATTACGTGCTGAAAAGGGTATTGGGTTATGATCAATGTAAACCGTAGGTGGGTTTGATATAGTGTGTTTTGATAAAATTAATGCTTTACACTTAGATATATTTAAAGAAATGCCATTTTTGTCAGATCTACCGTGAATATTATCTAAATCTTCGATTCTAGGCCTATTCCACTAGCACAATTCCACTAGACACAATTCCACTGCACACAATTCCACTGGCACAATTCGACTTGGCACAATTCCACTGGGCACAATTCCACTTGGCACAATTCAACTTACACAATTTAACTTGCACAATTTAACTTTTTGATAATCAAACGCATTTAGGGTGGAAATCGCGCGCGCGCTTTACCACCCTAAATGCGTTTGATTATCAAAAAGTTAAATTGTGCAAGTTAAATTCGCTTAATTATACAACAAGTTAAACTTAAAAAGTTACTTAAAGAAAGAACTACAAATGTTAAAGTAGTGGAATTGTGCCAGTGGAATTATATGCAGTGGAATCGTGTCTAGTGGAATTGTGCTAATAGAATATCCCTAGAATCATAATAACCGCAGCAACGGAAATATTTTTTACCATTGTTACCTTCAACGTTTTGTGGACAGGTATACCCTCCTTTTATTATACATTAGCTTCTTTCTTGCTTCTTTTTTCTTTCAATAATACCAATAAAATATTAAAGTACATACACAATACACTTATATGTGTTTGCGTTTCCGTTTAACTATACAAGTTACAACGCAAGTTAAATTGTTCCCCAGTCGAATTGTGTCAAGTAGAATTGTCCTAGTGGAATGGCGTCCAGTGGAATTGTGCTAGTGGAATCGCCCGGTTACCAAATCTTCATTTAATTTTTTGAAAATTGAATCAACATGGTTAATTTTCCCACTAATATAAATCTGGCAGTCATCAGCCTACCCTGAGGAACATCAGAATCCACAGCCATATAATCAGACAATGAGCCATTAAGTTTTACTCGTTGTTTTCTTCCTTACAAAAATGATGTTATAAGTCTTAACGCAGTTGGTCAAAATTGATTCCATAACATAAGTTTTTGAATAAATAAAACATGGTCAAGTCAGTCAAAAGCCTTACTGAAATCTAGATGCACCAGAACAGCAAATCGGTTTTTTTATCTAAGGACTGGGCAAGATTATTAATTACATTAACCAAAGGTTAACAAATATCTGTATTTGGTCTTTTAAAACTGTTTCAAAAACCTTAGATATTATAGGAGGCCAATATCCGTTGCCTTAAGTCATTACCGTTTTTGACATTCTTTGATTTTGCCAAGGGTGTTTTACCAGGGCAGTTTTCCAAGCACAAGGAAACACCGATTTAGTAATGCAGCCATTTATTATTATTTTTATTGGAGTTATTACCAATGGTAAAAGAAGTTTAATGAAAGCAAGGCACAATTGATCGTCCCCCGTTGCATTAGAACTAGTTTTATAAATGGCTTTACTGATATCATCATCAAATACGTTAAATTGCAATAAATTTTCACCACTGTCATAACATGAAAAAAAACTTATATCAGGCATAGGTAAAGATACCGAATTCTTAGGAATAGTTGTAAAATTGAGATTTATGTCGTAAGCCGAAAATATACAGTTAATCGCTTTTCTTACTTCCAATTTCAATATCATTCAGTGAATTCCATAGTCGTTTTATTGTCATCTTAGGTGCGCCGATTTAACAATCAATTTTAGCTTTACGTATTAAACAGGTTACTTTGTTGCGAGTAATGTTTGTATTCCATGGGAAAAGTTGACTGACAGTCAAAAAAAACGAAAAGAGAAAAATAATTTAATGCCCCATATAAGCTACAAAGCCAACGTGTTTTTTATTTTATAACAAAATTACTTTCTATAAAATAAAAAAACAAAAAAAAGCGTTGTCTTTGTCTCTTATATGGAGTATCAGATTATTTTTCTCTTTTCGATTTTTTTGACCGTCAGTCAATTTTTCCCATGGAATTGAGGCATAAAACGGTAGCGGCCTAGTGAAATTGGGGTTGGAAAGTTTTCATATTTGGCAAAGCATCTCTCACGAGCCTTGATAGCATTGACTACTGCCATGTTTAGCCAGGATACGATTGAGTTGCGATTTATAACTTTTTTAAGCGGAACACAAGCATTATATAACGTTTTATAAAATGGTTAAATAACAAAACCTTGTTATTAGAGTAGGTCATACAATTAGCATATCCCAATTTAGCTCGTTGTAGCGAGATATAATTAAGTTAAAATCAATACAAATAAGGTCGTGATCACACTCTAAGAAGTGATTGTAAAATATCACGAAAAAATTATATTTTACCACCAAAAATTATTGTAAAACACACAACGACGTGTAATATTAAACATACGAATTTTGATTTATTCAAATATGACGTAAATCACTCAATCGCTGCAGTTTACACTTATAGATGCGCAACGTACTAACAAATTGTGTGAATATCCCACAATTTATTCGTATTTTACACTGTAAATGTGATTTACAATATTTTCTGTGCGTTTTTTCTCAAAAATGTGTTTCCCCACTATTTTTGTGGGAACTAACGCACTTATAATATCATTTTCTTTGTTAACAAATGAATAAAAGCAAAACGCATTTATAAAAAATCATTTTGTTCCGACTTCCGAAGTGAGAAAGGTGAAAATTAGTGACATAGCTATTTAAAATAAAATAAAATTAAAACAAAAATTAAATAAATTGATTTATCAATTTATATCATAATTAATTAATTAATTAAAATAAGTTCTCGTGTAATACAGTGCAATTTTAATAAAATTAAAGTGTAATAATAAATAATTTGAGGTTAGGGCAATGCGCCGCGCATTCATAAAATTCTAAAAATTATAGTGATGCGTGCTACATTTTTAACAAAAAATCACCGACTTAGCCCATACTACTAATAATTATTGAAAATTAATTTGCTGGTATAGTTTTACTCTATATAAATTTATTGTGTAATGTGTATCTTTGTTCGAATTTATTTTCGTTATTTTCTTTGTGTAATGAATAAATGCAAAACGTATTTTCAAAAAATCTGTGGTCACAAATCATAATGGCTTAAGTGCAAAATTCACATTTTTCAGGAAAACGTTTTTAAAATTAACAATCGTTCAAAATCGTATGAGTTTTTCGAATTTTTGCTTTCATAAATGATTATTATAGTTGTGTGTAGTTACCGGAATATTACAAAAACTTGATATGTTAAGAAATAGAATGTGGAGATTTCCAAACCATTCGATGCCATTATTATTTGTGACCACAGAAATTATTTTGTTCCGAAACGCGTAAGGTGAAAGTTTTGTAGGTACCTAGTTAAAAAGTTACTCTACATAATTTTATTGTGTAATGTGTATCTTTGTTAGAATATATTTTCGTTTTTTCTCTAGAAACATTAATAACAAAACGTATAACCGTAAAATACGTCTCAATGGTTAATTGAATAAACTTTATATATCTCTATAATAAACCCTGATAATACAAAAAGGTGAAAATATTTTTGTAGTGTGACTATAACAAGATAAAAATGAAGTGTAATATTTGCAAGGTTTTTATAACGGTTTCAATTGCGTCATACCACAAACATCTGTATTTCCATCGAAGTATAAAAAATACTCAATTTACGTGTTTATTTGAAAAATGTGGTAAAAGATTTTCGAGTTATAAAACCTATAACATGCATTATTATCGCGAACATTTACACAGGTTGAATAAAAGTCAATCAATAAAACATTCACTACTAGAAACCATATTGAAATGTAAATCCGTAAATTGTAATTATGAATCAAGTAATTTAAAAGTTATGGTTTCTCATTTAAATGATCATTTTAATTTTAATTCTATGATTGTGTGCCCATTTCCTGAGTGCAAAATTAATATCAAGACTAGATCAAATTTAAGAACACACATGTACAGAAAACACAATTCTAATCGAAAATCAAACTATAACGTACATTGCAATTATACTAGTGATCATGGAAATTCTGTTTACTCAAGCGTAGATAAAATTGATAGTAATATGGGTACTTTGGCCATTGAAAATACTTTGATTACAGAAAATATTGAAATGCCGTCTTCAGTTTTTGCCCATATGTTTATAGAATTAAAATCCAAATTTAAATTAAGCGAAACTGCTTTAAAATTTTTGGCAGATGAGCTTAAAGAAATTTTAAGCCGTAATATAAATGACAACACCACAAAAATTAATAATTTATGTCGGACGCTTAACATAATGCAACATGAAAATGATATCCTTAACATTATTAAAAATTCGACATTAACTTCGAATTTAATTCAATTGAATTCTTCGTTTAAATTATCAAACTTTATTCAAAACAATCCCATATATGTTGCTCCCAAGAAAATTCACTTGGGAATCGATTCTTACCATAAAATATGTTTTTTCTACTATATTTCTATATTAGAAACTATTAGATCTTTAATGTCTGACAAATATTTTTTTAAATTATTTAATAATAAAAAAACTTCGCCAAGAAATACGTATACTGATTATAATGATGGATCTGTATATAGGAAAAATTTATTTTTCACTTGCGGTACAAAAAAAATTGAATTAATATTATTTCAAGACGCTTTCGAAGTTTGTAATCCAATAGGTTCTTCTCGAAAAAAACATAAAATGCTGGGCGTATATTTGGTAATAGGAAATTTAAATAAAAAATACAGATGTTCGATTCACAATATTCAACTCGTTGCACTATGCAAAGAAAACTTTGTAAAAACTTTTGGCATAGAGAAAATTTTTGAACCAATCGTTCAGGATATGCTTGTACTAGAAAACGGTTTAATTATTACGCCTCCCAGTACCCTTTTACCGATTAAATATTGTGGTACGTTATATGCAATGTTGGGTGACAATTTAGGAAGTCATCAAATTGGAGGATTCACTGAAAATTTTAGCCATTCTGAATATTTCTGTAGATATTGCTTTTATGATCGTGAAATGCTCACCAATTACAATCTAACTCACTGCGAAAATAGAAACATTGATAATTATAATTTAAATGTTGCTGAATTGAGCTTTAGTGAACAAACTATGATAAAAGGTGTTAAGTTTGATTCATGCTTAAATAAACTAAAGCATTTCCATGTTTGCAATCCTGGACTTCCTCCGTGTTTAGGCCATGACTTATTTGAAGGCATAATTCCCTTTGATTTAATGGCAATTGTGCAATATTTCATTTCAAATTTAAATGTATCCCTCGATTTTATAAATATAACTCTTCAATATTTGAGAAAAAATTTCAATTGCGTTTAAATTTCCCAAAAATTGAGAAAAATATGAAAAAAATTCCAGGGAAATGTGATGAAGTGTTGAATATTTTAATTCTCATGCCGTTAGTCATGCTAAATAAAATTACAAATCCTGAGTGCACTAAATGGAAGTTTTTAAGTATAATGATAGAAACAGTTCGTCTAATTAATTCACCTATCATATCCGATAGCGGCATTGGCTTATTAGCCCATAACTTAACCGTGTATTTTGAATACAGAAAAGATTGCTTTCCTACTGAAAAATTAAGACCGAAACACCATTTTGTTTATCACTATCCGGAGCTCATTCGAAAACTTGGCCCATTGAGAAATTTATGGACATTACCTTTTGAGCAGAAACATCAATTTTTTAAAAATAAAGCGAAGCAATGAAGAAACTTTAAAAATCTTACATTTACACTTGCCAAAGCTCATCAGGATTTTCAAACCAACTTTGATAATGATCGTTTTAAGTTTGATATCTTATCGGATCACGTTGAATTTTTTTCAAAAAAAATGTTTAATCTGCATATCTCTAACGAATTTGTGTTTGTGACAAAGAAAATCTCTTATTTAAACACCACTTACAAAGAAAACGATGCCCTTCTTTTTAATTTTGATGAACATAGAAATGCAGAAATATTAGTAATACAATCAATTTTTATTAACAAATCGTATGATAAAGCATTATTTTATGGAAATGTAATCAAAATGTGGTACTCCGAAAATTTAATTTTATATCAAAGCTATTAGAAAATATTTTAAATATAAACCCTGTCAATATCTTGAAATTCAATGATATTTATTTTTATTCACCAAACTGTGCGCACACAATTTAAAATAGTTCTTTTCCTTAGTTCTTCTGCCTTTTCTAAAATAATTTATAATAATCAAAAATAACAATATATTAAAAGAAATAAATAGTAAACAATATAATACAACACAACACAACACAATCAAAAACAAAATAAATGGATAAGTACATGTTCAATATTTGGAGCAGCGATCGGAAAATACGCAAATTGTTTATGAGCTCTCCGGAAATATCAGCAGTTACTGAAAAAGGTAATGCCCCGTAGTCTGAAGTGATTTAATTTATGTTATGTTATCCTCTGTTTTGAAATATGAATTTCTGTTGAAAATACAATAATAACTTAACATATAATTTTAAAATTTCGAATCGGATACATTATTATACTTACAATATTATATACTATGTTCTTACATATTTTTAATATTTCAGCTGCATTTTATGACATCCATGGGTCAAAATTGCTATTAGAACACAATGGAGCAGATGTGTGCGAGAATGATGCACTTGAATTTATTGTAAAAAACAATCCAGAGTCAGTATTTTTAGTAATCAGTGAAAAAGAGCAATGGGTTCCAGCTAGCGTAATGTTAGCTTTGGGAAATGAAAATGCTAATGTAAGTCATAAATATTAGGTAATTAGCCTATATAACTTATTATTTTAAAATTAACAAGTTTTAACAAAATTTAACAAAATTAACAATTTTTCGTATACATATTACTTTATTTAATATTTGGTGTGGTCCCCATCTTTTTGAATAACTTCGAAAATTCGAGTCGGTATTAAATTTGTCACAGTTTTAAGAGTTTCCGGATCAATTTTGGCCCAACATTCACAGATGGCACTTTTAAAATCAGTAACTGAATTATATTGCTGTCCATTTCCATAAGCTTCCAGCAAGGCCCCCTAAAGGTTTTCGATGGGTTTGAAACCCAGCTTAATAAATTAACTAGAAAGTTACATATTTTATAAATTTCCATTAATGTGTCTACAAATTTTAATTCCAAGACCAAACAAATTTAAAGCTACTGATGTAAAGTGTTATGAAACTAAAATATTTTGTTTATACTTTTTGGGCAGCAATCGCAACAAATTACATGTAATTCCATCGATGAACCTGACCAAGGGCTTATTAAGTTATTCGTTAGTACGGAAGATGAACTTGATCCGACATATTCGGCAACCAAACCAGAGCTCTCATTCACCAATACATATCAAATTCAGAAAATCAACAAATATTTTAAAATCGACATGCACTAATTGGCAGCCGCAGTATGATGAAAATAGCTCTACAGTTGAATTTAAAAAACAACGATTAAAAGATTTACATAAAAAAGAGTCAATATCTTCAATAGATCGGCAAACAATAGAAACATATATGAATGAATGTTTTTCTACGCAAAGAGTTTACCTTAATAATACGGAGGATGTACCTTCAATTGAAAATGTTCTAAAGGAGTGGCCGTATCTATTCGATAAAATTATTTTAGCTCAGCATTTTCAAAAATTAACAAATATATAGATATTTTTCAAAGTAATTTTGATGCAACTCGTACAAATATCGTACAATTTTTATGTAGTAGTACATACCTAAAAATTGAAAATCCAAATATTTCAAATGCTGAAATATTGAAATATTTAAGCAAATATTTCAAGGAAGATATTAATTTTTTGCTAAAAGAATTTGATGTGAGTATAAATTAAATAAGAAATATTACCATAAAATATGGAAATACTTTTATATAAATATTTTCTTTCTCAGCATGGAACAACATTAGATGCCATTAAGAGCGAACTACCAACTAACTCACCGTGGGCGGCTATAATAAGTAAGTACTATAGATCAGAATCATGATATAGATATAATATTTTCATACAAAAATTTTTTATTTTAATTACAGAGAGTTTTGATCCAGCGGAGGAGACCAATGTTACATATATATTTGTGGAGAAACAACACATCATGGTTGAGTCCATGACTCTTACCAAAACTGTACAAAACTTAATTTGTTTATATTATATAATGAATATAATGTACCCCAAACAAATTTCCCAATTAATGGAATTTTTAGTAAGATTTTTACTGAAATACTATCCGGAGTCAGTAAGAGGAGCCAAGAAAACCATTAGCAATTTAAATAAAATAAATACGCTAATAAGCAAACTTACACATACATAATAATATCATTAATTACTAATTGGTTTTATTACATATTTAATTATATAAATATGTATTAATTTATTTTAGTCTGTTTTTTATTTTTAAACAAAACAGGGGCTTAATTATAAACCAAACTCGTTAATTAAAATGAAATCGTATTTATTTTATTTTTCCGCCAATATTTCGGTATCTCGTGCCATTACCAAGGCTTAAAATAATAAAATATTTTTTTTTCACTTTTCAAAAACAAAACCTTATTGAACGAAAATAATACAAATGAAATGATAATGGTACGAGATACCAAAATATGGCGAAAAAATAAAATAAATACAATTTAATTTTAATTAACGTGTTTGGAATTATAATATACCACTGTTACAAGTCACTGTTTTCTTTAAAAAACTATTTAATTATGATTTTAATTGTTGTTACAGAAAATGGATCAATTTGCAACATCAGTATAGTTGTTGAAGACATTAAATCACTACCAATTTAGACAGTGTTACTGAAAAAAATGTCTTGTTAATTAAGTTTATTCATACCCTATGCATTTACAATTAATTTCCGACATTATTTTCCAAAAATCCAAAGACGTTATAAATCGGTTTAGAAAATATCAGCTTCTAAATATTGTATTACTAAAATAAAAGTAGTAAATAAATTTTTAATTAATTGGCACAATTGTTTTAAATTTTAAATGTTTGGAAGAGATATGCTTTAAATGTTCAATCAGTTAAAATTTAAAACAATTGATTACTGATTGACTGTATCAATTAATTAAAAATTTATTTTCTACTTTTATTTTACTAATACAGTATTTATTTAGAAGCTGATATATCCTAAACCGCTTTGTTTTAGATTCAGTTATTTATAAAATGTCAATAAATAATTGTAAAATGGATATAATTAATTTAATGAACTAGACATTTTGTTTCAAGAGCAGTATTCAAATTGGTAGCGATTACCAGTCTTTAGTTACAAAGAAATCTCTTTTATTTTTAAATTAACTTACATTACATTATTATTTTATTTAATTAATTATATTATTATTTAATTTTATTAATGTTATTTTTATTACATATTTTTGTTTGCATAATTTTATTCACTGTCAGTTTTAATATTTTATTATTAAAAATGTGTTAGTTTATTATTATAGTCTTAACATCAGTAGATATAGTGTTACTGAAAAAAATGTCGTGTTAATTAAGTTAATTCATATTTTATGCATTTACAATTAATTTCTGATATTTTTCCAAAAATCGAAAGACGTTATAAATCGGTTTAGAAAATATCAGCTTCTAAATATTGTATTACTAAAATAAAAGTAGTAAATAAATTTTTAATTATGTAATTGGAAAAATTGTTTTAAATTTTAAATGTTTGGAAGAGATATGCTTTAAATTTTCAATCAGTTAAAATTTAAAACAATTGATTAAATATCCGATTGACTGTTTCAATTAATTAAAAATTTATTTTCTACTTTTATTTTACTAGTACAGTATTTATTTAGAAGCTGATATATCCTAAACCGCTTTATTTTAGATTCAGTTATTTATAAAATGTCAATAAATAATTGTGAAATGGATATAATAATTTAATTAACTAGACATTTTGTTTCAAGAGCAGTATTCAAATTGGTAGCAATTGGCAGTCTTGAATTACAAAGAAATCTCTTTTATTTTTAAATTTACTTACATTACATTATTATTTTATTTAATTAATTATATTATTATTTAATTTAATTAATGTTATTTTTATTACATATATGATATTTTTGTTTGTATAATTGTATTCATTACGGATTTTAGTACTCCGACAAATTTTGTTTATATTTGCCTAATTAATAACAAAGATGGAAAAGCCCAACATAAAAAATTCGCGATTATTTTGTTTCTAAAATAATACTCAGGCAACCAATCAATTTTACTTTCAGATGGTGTTTCTGTTGTACTTCGACAGTTGTTTTTTATTTTAAATTAAAAATAATAAATAATAAAACATTAAATTATTCTAACAAATAATTGAAATGAAATAAAATTTAACGTCTTTTTTACTAATAATCCCTATTATTATTGTATGATTTACAACAATTTCGACGATTTTTCACTAACAAAAATCGTGAACTGCATTTAATTTTAAATTTGCACTGATTTTGTTGATTTTCCCATTTTAATTGTTTTAATTATTGCTCGAAAAAGCAGCATTTCAAATTTTTTTTGTATTTAATTCACGCGTCTTTGGTGGTAATTCACTATAGGATTGTATTTTACGACAATTTTAGTAGAAATGTATATTGTTTTTTGCATTTAACTCACGCGTCTTTGGTGGTAATTCACTATTGGATTGTATTTTACGGCAGTTTAATAAGTAATCTACAATGATTTTGCAGCATTTAAAATAATTAGTTCACACTTTTAATGTGCGTTTACAAATCTTTGAAATGTTAGCCATATTGGATAATTCACACATTTTTAGTGTGATTCATTTTAAATCACGCTTTAATGAAAATTTACAACAAAAATTGCTGGCAACAGATAACCTCTAATAATCATAGTGAAATTCAACAGAAATTTCTTAGAGTGCAGATATATGTACATGGAACGTCATTTTGCAACATTTTTAGTATTCGATTTTTGTTCAGTTTATGTATGATAATTTGATCCAGTACATTGTTACCACGGGTTGCCTTAAAATGAACGGAATATAAATTCGCAGAGAATAAAAAGTCCGAAAATTTATTAGGAGTACTCATGAGATAATTAATATCACCAAACACAATAAAATGTTGAAATTTACTCGAAATTTTATCAAAACCTACATAGCTGTATCTGCAAAATATTATCAGCTCGCAGCGGGGAAGTGTAGTTGATTTTGACAGTAACTCCGCCAATAAAAATTCTACTTTACCATAAGTAAAACTGTCCACTAAAGTTACAGTTAAGTTGACTTTATAATATAAAGCTACCCCTCCCCAAGCCCTAGAATTGACCCTTGCTGCTTTACTTTGGCTCGTGCATTTTAAATTTTTATTTATAATACCAAAATGTACCCCGATAATACTATAATTTAATAAATAATATTTTTTTAAACGCACTTTTTCATTACTATTTTTTAATGTGCAAATAAATTCAAAACCATTTTTTTTTGATTTTCAAAAAAAAAAAAATATTTATGAGAATAATTACACAAATTGGAAATACAATAAATATATTAGTGATAAATTACATTATTATTTATTTCGTTTTGATAAAAAACGACGAAACAAATTTTATTATTTTTAATTTTTATTTTATTTCAAAAATTAAAATTAAATATTTTATTTTTGGCTAATTTAAAAAAATAAAATTAAATATAGAATACCGGAAAAGTGTAAATAAAATTATGGGAGTGTACTGTTTTCCGCCTAAACTCTCTGTTTATTTTTAGTTATGCAGTAGTAATGCATAATAAAATTAAATATTATTACGACAATTTTTTTTTCTACAATTTTAATTTTCAAAGTAATATTAAAGATATTTTCAAACAAACTTAGAGTCAATGACTTTTACGACTGGACTGGAAAAAATTTTGAATGTTTGAGGTATACTCACAAAAATATTGCACCCAAAAAAAAACTCGTCCAATAAACACTAACCTGAAAATAAAAATAAAAATTTTGGTTTACTCTTAAATCTCTGAAATCATATGAAAATCTTATGTACATATAATAAAAAAATAAATTACTGCAAGCGAACATTAAAGAAAGCCAAACAAAAAAAAAAAATAATTAAACCAACATAAATTATAATCACAAGTGTAAAACAACATAACCATTAAAACCATTGAATGTCACATTAAAGAAAACACCACATACACATACACAGACAAAAAGAAATAAGGAATGTTAGCCTGGTATAACAATGTTTTGGGTCACCCACAAATTCTTATTTTAATTTCTTATGTCAAACAAGAATGGTATTTGCTTTTTTTCTTTTGTTTATTTTTTGTTTTTATTTCTGGAATTTAACATGAATTTTCCTTTTCCGCATATGCTGATGGTGTGTAGCATAGAAAAACAACAATACCAAAAATAACGAAGAACTTCACTTGCTCGACATAAAAATAACAATAATAGTAATAATAATAATAATAATAATAGAAGAAAAAACCAAAAATTTATTACAAAAATTTAAAAGAATAAAAAAAAATCCTTTTTCTAATATACAAATTTTCTAGAATTAAAATTAATATAATTTGGTTATTTTAAATTTTTAATTTTATTTTTTTTTTTGGTCCATATCAATTTCAACTCTCTACTTTACTTTTTTGGGATGACTATTTCTTGTTTTTGTTCTAATTTGAATTTTTTTTTTTTTTTTGTTTTATAAGGAAAATTTAGTATTTGCTTTCAACTTTTTTTTTTTTTGTGATATTTTGGGATAAAATATAAAAAGTAAAGTAAAAAAAATTAAGCTTATTTATTTATTCTGTTTTATATTGGGCAGTTCAGTTCAGATATTTGGTATTCTAGTCAGAAATATATAAAAATGTTGTTGTTTTTTTTTTTTTTGCTCGCTTTTTTTTCTGATTATTTCAGTTTGTATTTATTTTTGTGCTCTGTGTGTTAAGAATTTAGGGTTTCAATTTTAGCAGGGTTTATTTTTGGAGAATGGCACAGCAACAATATAAAAATTGTACAAAAAGAATTTTAATTCAAATTTAATGTAAATTGTTAATAATACTTGTATAAATGGAATATGTTCTGGTTAAATCGTAACAAGTTTATGAATATATAGCGTAATGAAATGGAATAATCGATTTTCTTAAGTTTTGTCACCCTGCATTTCCTCACTCTATGCACCACAAGAAATCGCCAATATTTAAAAAAAAAGTTTGCTAATTATACTGATATTAAGCCTAAGATTTTTATTTTGCTTTGGCTTAATCATGATTGATCGATCATATTTTTCGGTTACTTCAAATATTTTTTATTAATTGCTTTGGATGGGTAAGGCAAATTTAATTGATTCATTTATGGTACAGACATTTAAAAGATTTATTCGATTTAATTGTAAAGAGTAAATTAAACAAGTAAAATAGATTTAAATTGAAAATGGTTCCGCTGCTTTTCCTATACCCACAAGAGTTGTTTAACCAAAATGAATAAAATTGAACATTGAAGTTGGAGCTGAAATGCATTTTGCACGTTAGGTTACTGTAAAGCAGCGATGGTTTTTATTGTGTGCATTTTTAACGTAAACAACTGAAGATATTAATTATTATAATCAAAAGAAACGAAACAGCCTAAGCAGGTTCAGGAAACATCAAAGTAAAAAAATATGTTCTATTGCAAATAAGATTTAATACAGAATTTCGTTCTACAAGAGTGCACTAAGGGATGAAAAATTATTGATTGATAGAACACCGGCATACAAAATTTATTTTATTTTAATTAAGCTACCTGGAAGATACAAATCTGAATCGTGCCACATAAGCATTTTTCACTGTCTTTATTAACACCCATTAATGGAACTATCTAATGACTGTAAATTTTGCATTCAGATAATTGTTCCAGAAGGTAATTTCTAGAACGTGAGATGAGTAAAATAAGTGAAAATAACGTGAAGTGAAAAATGAGTAAAATACGTGAAATAAGTTTTATCCTATGATGTCTTCTTTTATCTTTTTTGTGCTGTACTGAATAAAAACTATTTGTACTTAATAAATATTGCTATATTTGCATAATAATCTAATATTCCAATTAAAATTGTTTGTGAGCTATGACTGTGAAAAAATGAATTTGCATCATAATCAATGTTCTGATTAATAATTTGTGAATCTAAAAACTGAATATTATGTGTACAAGCGCCACCGATCATTATATAATTCCCCTTAAAATCGTAATTCTTTAGTAAATATAGAACTAAAAAGAATTCGTCGCTGAGTGACATTGATCTCGGTGCTAAATCGTGCATTTAAATAAATGCTGGGCTCATAACTAAAAATAGTGTAATATTCTTTGAAGCAAAAAAAATTGCAAAAAGCTGGGGCTATTTGCAAAGTATAATGTTAAAGCTGGTTTAGTTTATGCGGTGCAACCATCTACATCTACATCAGTCTTATTGAAGAGTATTCAGGAGATTCACTCATTGATAGGGAACACTACCAATAGCTCAATGCCTACAATTAGACAACAGCCAGCTTCGAACTCTCCTACTTCAAAATATTCATCGAATATTGGGTCAATCATTGTTTGAGAACTAAGTCTTCTTCATCAAAGAGAGAAAAATTTGAGAACTAAGTCTTCAGAATTTTGAGAAATAAGTCTTCTTCATCAAATAAATGATTGGTGTTACTTCCAGAGAGTTCTCCGATCGAATTACGAAGTTGAATTGTTAACTAAATTAAATTTTATTTCATTGGCAATTGATGTAGGTCAGTAAAAGTTGAAGTGAAATTGGGTTTGGTTGTTATATTGTTTATATTGGTTTATTTCCCCAATGGATTGATGTACGAAGATATTGAGGCGATTCTTGCAGAATTTACGGTACAATATAATGACATTGTCATTTGTGGCGATTTTAACTATGACCTCAGTGGCAAAAGCAATACTTCAATCAATAGGAGATTATTGGAACGTTTGTGATTTGGTCATCACAAATACAGAAAGGGTACAATTTATTAATCAAATCTCTGTTGGGTTTTCTGATCATGACATGATTTTCTTTTTGTGTGGGTGGACTTTTTTCCAATTGGATGCGTTGTTTATTTAATGAATTTGTTCCGATTAAAATAGTAACTATTAAGCTATCTAAGCCACCCTGGCTAATGCTGGTATACTAAATGCAGGGGAAAGGAAGGAAGGAAATAGGAATATAAATCCATCAGAAATAAGACTAATAATGCTACTAAGAGTGTTAAAGTTCAATATTTTGCTAAAAGTTTGAATACAAGCTTACCATCTAAAATTTTTTGGAGGAACCGTAAATCTATGAGTGGACTTTCCAAGAGGCAAAATAATTTGAGTCCAACATTTTCTGCGAATGGTTTAACTTCCTCGAAATTTCCAGTAGAACGGAAGTACTCCAAAGTGACTTGGCTGATTTTCGACCAATAAGTTTGTTCCCTGCCATTTCTAAAGTTTTAGAAAGAATTCTTCAAACTAAAATTTTAATACATTTAGAATCAAATAAAATGTTCTTTAATTACCAATCGGCGTACAGATCTAATCATAGTACTACTACTGTCTTACTAAATATTAGTGACGATATCCGCAGAGCAATTGATAACAAAAATAACGAATGTGAAGTTTCCGACAAAACATCAAAAATCACAAAAATATTTATGTATGGGTAAAACAGTGGGTAAAAGCAATGTTATAATAAAATCGCATACCAAAAATAATTTTTTTAAAAAATTAAGCTTAATAAATTGAATTCAAATACATTTATAATCGAACACAATGGGAATACATAAAAATAATAATTTATCAACCAATACGAAGTAAGTAGGTTCATTGTATTGAGTATGGGCCAATCCACAGAGATGTTCCCGGAATATGACCTTTACCAATAATTAGCTTAAGGGATGTTCTTTGAAATAAAAATGGTAGGATTACTCTACGGAGAGAAGGAACCTTTTGCTGTTGCGTGTGAACATTTGAAGTATATATGAAAATATATGTAATTTAGAGGTTCACTGTATTAAAGATTGGCCAACTCACAGAGATGTTCCCGGTATTATTGGGTATATTCACAAGATTATTTGAAGTAAGAATCACTTTAGCGCAACCCTATTATACCAAATAGCATGACCATATATGGACTTGTGTCGTTACTATATAGGTTAAGGGCATACATTGAGGAATTTAAATCACTCGTGCCATTTTTATCAGCCGTAGGGCTTTTGCAAAAAATTTTTGATAATAACAAATCGGCGAATTTCGCATATACACCTTTCCGTGTACTCTTCGTTCTCTAGCCTTCACACAATCATTCATATAGGCCCGTTCACAGGGATCCTCGTTCATACAACCATTCATATGGAGCGCCCAAGCCAATGGGATCCATTTCACTCATGACAGAGAGCCCGTTTATAGGGATCTTCTTTCATTTCCAAGAGAAACAAAACATCTGGTTTGCGAGTAAACAGTTGGTTGGAAATCAATAATTAATGATTAATAATTAATAATTAGTCAATTATTTAATATAATAATTAAACAGAAATGTTTGCGTGTAACGCTCAAGGTTACTATGATTTTTTCGAACTTTCTCTGAATTTTTTTTTTTAATATTTGTATGTTTGTAGTCTCGCAAATTTTGTATCTGAGCAGCCTAAGTGATATAGATTTTACAAGCTGCGCCTTACCGAGATAATGACAAGATACAACTTACAAATCTGTCTTTTAAAAGTAATTATAAATTGTACCCGTCCTAGGACGGGCTGTACCCCCTAGTAATTAATAATTAAAAATGTCCTTGTTACATGCGAGATTCGTCGATTTGTTAATTTTCAAATATTTTTTGCAAGAGCCCTACGGCTTTTATCAAAATGGCACTTAGTTTCTTGAATTCCTCAATGTATACCCGTTACAACGTGTATAGTCACTATTGTAGCCATCGGTGGGATTCGTACTATTTGATATAATAGAGAACAAAGTCCTTGTTCCAAGCGAATTTTTATGTGTGTCAACAATATCAAAGAAAACCCCTTATATTTCGTAATTTTATATCTTTGTTCACAGAGGTTGATAGATATATCCGAATAAGTCCGAATATGATCTTGACCAATAATTAGGTAGCATTAAAGATTGGCCAGCCCACTGAGATGTTCCCGGGATATGATCTATGCCAATAATTAGCTTAACGAGTGTTCTTTTAAATAAAATTGATGGGATTACTCTACGGAGAGAAGAAACTTTTTGTTGTTGCGTGTGAACACTTGAAGTATATATGGAAATATTAATAATTTAGAGGTTCACTTAGCTGCTTAACTAAACTTACGATTTGCAATAAAATAAAATTGCCGGATTAACATGTAGCTTGTCAGTAGTCGATATAGGGAATTTCTTTAAGTCGTCAAAAACTTCCCAAGTATTATTGGGCCGTTTTACGATAGCAGTGTAATGTTTAACTAAACTATTATAATTTATTAATGCCTTCAAAAAGTAATCTTCGTTATGCATGTTAAGGTTCCAAACGAAATCGAACTTGCAACATTGCGGAGCGTATTTTCGTTTACTCTGAAAATATCGAAGGGTAAATAGCAACTTTGTGAATTCCGAATACGAACCACCCCTTCTTCGTTACACTTTTGATACACCGATGTTGGTTGAGGTATCATTTTATTAATTAAATAAGTTATTTGGCACTCCGCATTCAATACAGAAGTGCAGCCAAATTGTTCTATGCAGTTAATTTCCTTTAACATTTCAAATAATATGTCAGTTCGAATGTCATATATTTCAGCAGTTATTTTTTTGGAAATAAAATTAAAAAAATCTGTATTTATTTCATTAAACTTGATTTATAAAATTTCTGTATCCAAACCCAAACATACTAAAATCGCCGTGATTGAATCAAAACCACACGTATTGATCACTGATATGGTTTCTTCTCCATAAATTTTGGAAAATCCGTTGGTAAGTTTAATGGGATTTGCTCAACACTGAAACCGTTAATACTTACTAAGTCAACTTGACTCATTTTTTTATTCTTATATCGATTAATTACATTTCTACCGAAATGTTTTGGGGTTTTATTTGATGGTCTAATTTTTTTATTCCATTCTTCTTCATTCAACATATCATCCGGAAGATATTTTCTTTTATTAGTTCTGAGAGTTGACACTAATGGCTCTGGCATTTTGATGGACTTTAGTTTTTGTTCACATCTAAATTTTAAAATGTTTACAAGCTTCATTTTTTGTCGCCGTAAATTACGATATAGCCGGAATATTTTTTCACTAGAGTGAATAATTTCACCTTCTTCACCTTTGGTATAAACTAGCATTTGTTTAGATTTATAAATATCGAATTTATATTTTTGGTTGTGCAGCTTATCTTTGCACGACCCATACACTACAACTTTCGCGTCTTTCTTAGAAAGTGGATGTATTGTTTCAAATGTTAAGACACAAGGGTTTTTGTTTTCTAATAAAACTCTGTGAATCAATTCTCTTATTTCTTCATTCGTTAATAACTCAAGGGCTTCACAAAACGAAGACGATAAACTTTGGATTTAGAACGGTTCAAATCAATATTTTTTGACGTTAATGGTTTCGTTTGGTCAATAAACTCTAATACAATTTCGTCAGAAACGTAAGTATGATTCTCATTCAAAAGCTCCTCGAAATGAATATGGGTGGCAGGAATAAATGTTTAAGTCTTTATTTCATTAAAAGATGACGTATCAACAGTAGAAACATCAGAACGACTGATCGCCTCTACATTTTGGCAAAATTCTTGATTTTGTTCCATTACTTTGCGGTTTCGCCATGCATAATACAATTTGCATATATTCTGACGAATAACCCTAATGTGCATTATTTTAAACAATTTTTCTATATCAGGTGTTTTGTACCTAGAAAATTTAAAATTTTCAGGGTCTACATTTATGCTGCCTAAAGCGTTGAAAATAGCCTTAGCATTGATATTTTGGGGCTTTTTCTTATAATTATACTTTTTTTCCTTCATTTTAAATTTTATATTACAACTTAATATGTAAATTAAATATTACAAACTAAGTATATGTATTACTAAAATTACGTTTAATCCACCACCTTAAAATACTAAAAACTATACACTAAAATAACAATTAACCCAACCACCTAATAATTAAACTACAACTAAACAAATTATGGAATTCACAAAATAAAAAAAATAAAAAATAAATTCTGAATTAAAAATAGAAAAAATTTAATGGCAAAATCAGAATGTCCGTTAGAAAGCAAGAGTCCAAATTCAAAATCCAAAACGAATTTATCAAGTGTTCAATAAAAATAATCCGCAAAAAAGAATGTCCAAATTAATGCTGGGGTCAAAAGGTTATTAAAAGCAATCCAATAATACACAAAAATTTGTTCTAAACAAAAACACAACTGTAACGCACGTAGGTAATTTTCGATTTTTACTAAAACAGAAAACTATTTTACAATATAATATGAGACCTTATATCAAATCAGAAAAAATAAATAATTTTATTCAAATAAATTAAAAAAAAATTTTAAATATTTTTTGAAAATTTTAAATACCTTTTGAATTAGAACTTGCAAATTAATCGCAAAAAAATTTAAAATAACATAAGACCATACCTGGACTACGCGCTAACATATTCGTTAATATCATAATATAAAATAAACCGTTATATGACAAGTAAATGTTAAAAAGGAATAATTCAATTTTAATATCGCATGTCCGCACGCAATAACAAAAGGTTCCTTCTCTCCGTACAGTAATCCCACCAATTTTATTTCAAAGAACATCCCTTAAGCTAATTATTGGTAAAGGTCATATATTTTTAAAAAAAATTGTTTTTTAGTAATTATTGATTTCTGCTATTAAATCTAACAAATCTTGCAATTTTATTATAACATTGCTTTTACCAACTGTTTTACCCACACTTATAAATATTTTTGTTAATTTAACAAATTTTGTATACATATACGTTTTGTTAATTTTAGCGTTTTGTCGGAAACTTCACATTCGTCAAAAATAAGGTTTGCACGTAGTCTATTAGTAAAGCGTTTGGTAGAATCGATCATCATTTGTGGTCAAGAAACTCAGGGATACATTTTTATTTTCATTGTCAGCGTCGCGGATGATATTATCATACCTTAATCATCGCTATCAAACGATGGTATTTAACTAGTCAGTATCGAGGGCTTGTAAGGTATGTTTGGGAGTTCCACAGGGTTCTATATTGGGACCATTTCCATTTATGATGTTTATAAATTATTAACCTGCGATAATAAAGAATTTAAATATCATCTTTTTGCTGATGACTTGCAAATATATAATTCTTGCAATACTGATGATATCCCCAGTTGTATTGTGGAAATCAAGACATACAATTGTTATCTAGATGGTCGTATTTAAATAAACTTCATCGTTATCCCAAAATTATCATAAATCGAATTAATGTATGCTTTTCCAACACGGTAAGCAACTTAGGGGTACTTTTTGATAACACATTGTGACTACTACAAAACAGTTTACCTATAATTTACGACTTCAATTAGTCAAAAACATTCTACCAATTTTTTTGTACGCAGACGTAGTAATGTTTAATATTCAAAAGCAATACCTTCACCAATTACAGATGGTTTTTAATTCTTGTAATAGATATGTCACCAGGTTAAGGAAATATGATCACATTTTCTGGTATACTAACATACTATTTGGTTGCTCCCTCCATGATTTGTATAAGTTTAGAGTTCAGTTTTCTAGAATCAATCCATTTCTGATATTGAGTTTGGATTTCTGTAAATTGTATTCTAAAGGCAAAGCCTCGTCATTCAGACCGTTCCACAAACGCATACTCTATCTTTATTGATGGAAAAAATGTTACGAATTAAAATCGAAAGGTTCATAGAAAGGTTAATCGATATCTTCGCAAATAATTTCTTATATAGAAATATTGCAATTTTTTTGGTATTTCGAAGATTTTGAAAGTTAATTACTTCAGCTTCAAACAATCGTATTTGATGCGAAAATATGGTTTAATCAATCTTTTACCCTCCTTTGAAAAATCTGACAATAGCTGTATTAACCAGCTTTCCTTCAATAAAAATTATTGAATATTGTAAAAACGTGTAGGAGCAGAAAAATCATGTTTTGCTTTTTTGTATAGCATTTGAACAGTAATACAAATTTTAAAAGTTGCAGGTTTTCTCTGGTTTTATGCTCTTTTCTGAATGTGTCGGTGAAAAGAGAAATTCTAAATGTAAACGTATTTTTATAAGCTCAGAACAAATTTTCCATTACAATGCATAATATTAGGTAACGGATATTAAATTCATAAACATATTTTGGTTGAGATCTCTCCCAAAAGATGTCAATGCAATAATTTCAGTTGTAAAAGACCAACTTATGAAAAGCTTTCTCAATCGTCAAGAATAAATGTCAAATAGTTGAAAATGTAATTTTTCAACAAAAACTGTACAACAAAATTTACACGCGAGTTTAAAAATTTTGAATCCCCACAAATTTCATAATTTCAGTCTAGATCTTTTGGACCTAGTATAGGAACAAGAATAACCCAGATTTTTGATATTATCAACGATGAAATTGTACTAAGGTAAGGCATTGTCAAAACTGATTATCTTAAGCGAGAATGATTGATTGAATACGTTTTTATCAACTAAAGCACGGTTTTGGTAAAATCGGATACATCTAACTCAATAATCTAGGAAACATTTTCGAATTAAATACAATGTGGTCGCATACATACGATGGGCAACTAATATTTTCATGGCCACGTCAACTGGAAGCGGAAACACATGAAATCACTAAAACCGAATATGAACAAATAGTTCATCTAGAAATTTGTCTACCTTCATTTTCGCAAGCTTCATCTCTCTTGCACTTACAGTACTTAAAAAAGATAATAATTGGTTTAAGAAGTGCTGTCCAATCGTTTCAACGGTTCATATACTGGATTCATGCTGATTCTGAAAAAAAAAACCTATAGACATCATTTAGAAATCCTGTTCGAACGATATTTTAGTACCAAATATTCGTTATTTCCCCATATATTCGCTTAATTTCTCTAAAGAGATTTCGCAATTAAAACGGCATAGAAGAAACGGAGCATAATCGTATGAAAAAGACAAAACAGTCTATTAATTGAAATATTAAATACAAAATGGAGATGAAAAAGGATAGCTACTGCTTGAAAGAGACGAATTTGTCCGTAATTCGGCCATATGACATACTAATTACAGACATTTCCGACTTAAAATTGTTCAATACCACAAAACGTGTTCGGTGAAAATAATAAAGTTAACATTTATACGCCATAACTTCACCTTAATTCATTTTAGACCACTTCCATCGAAATACAGTTTTGTACCATATGTCATTTTGGAACGTATGGCATTTCGCCAGATAATTTCGTTTTCTTACTTTTTTACGAATACTTATAGCTACCGTTTATGAAAAAGTTTTAGATCAATACATTTTTTATTTTCTATAAATTTGAGAGAGGTATGGTCAACAAAAATCTTCATATGACCGAACACCCTAAAAGGAGTTCCGTCCAAATCACTAGGGTTCTATCCCTTAGATTACTTCGCTGGAATGTTTAATGTAAAAAATTAAGTTGATATATCCATCCGCGGCTGCGGCCACAAAACCAACAGAAATTAACTGCCTGTAATACCAACCCAATCTGATATTATGTATCCATTCAATAAATTATGTCACAAATCGACATATCATATCAGAATTCGAAGTATTATGCCATGCCAGAATTAGAATTTTTGATGTCAAAATTCGATATCTCATGTCAGAATTCCATACTTCATAGAATTCTATATCTTATGTCAGAATTCGATATATCACGCCAGAATTCGTCGCCATGTCAGGCATATTCGAGATATTATGCCAGTATCCCAGTCATGTTAGAATTTGAATTTTTGATGACAGAATTCGAAAAATGATGTAAGATATAGTTTTGCAATATCATAATTTGTGTTTATGATGTAAGAACTCGATATATTATGTCTGAATTTAATATTGTATGTCATGTCCGAATTTAAGTTTTTGATGTTAAAATTCGGTACATCATGTCAGAATTTGATGTATAATGCGAATGCCAGAATTCAATATGAAATTTCAGAGTTTGAAATTTTGATGTCAGAATTCGATACATCATGTCGATACACCATACTCGAATAAAATAAATTATGTTGGAAATCGAAATATCATGTCAGAATTACATGTGTTATGTCAAAATTCAATATATCACGTCAGAATTTGAATTTTTGAAAATAAATACTTCATATCAGGATTCATAAGTAAATTCGATATATTTCATCAAAATTTAAATCTTTGATATCAAAATTCGATATCTATCATTTCAGAATTTGAATTTTTGATGCCAGAATTTGTATTTATGGTGTCAGAATTCTGTACACTATGACGAAATTCGATACATCATACCAGAAATTGACATGTTACATATTCGAGATATTATGCCAGAATCCGATAAATTGTGCCAAAATTCGTTACTTCATGTCAGATTTCAATACGTCATGTGGTCATAAACTAAATATCAGATGTCAAAATTCGTTATATCATGATATCAAATGAATGTCCGGATTTGATACAAAATGTCAGAATTTAAATGTTTGTTGTCGGAATTTATGTATTAAATGTGTCAATCATGGCACAGTTTAATAAATCAAGTCGGAATTTGAGTTTATGTGGTGAGAGTTCGATATGTCATATTCTGATGTAGGATGTAGTTCGGTATATCATGTTAGAATTTGGCATACCAAACCAAAACTAAATAAACAATTTTAGAATTCAATGTCATATCAGAATTCGACTTTACGTAATTAAGTCAGAATTCGAATTTGAAAATTTGGTGTCAGAAGTCTACACGACGTTAAAATTTGATATGACATGCAAAATATGAATTTATAATGTCAGAATTGTATATCTTATGCCAAAATTAAATGAATGATGACAGAATTCGATATGTCAAGCCAGAATTTGAGTTATTTATGTCAAAATTCAATCCATCAGAATTCGTTGTCATTCCAAAATTTGAAAGGTTGCCGCAATTTGATAAATCTGGCATGAAATAGGTTATATCAGAATTTCAATTCTTGCTTTTAGAATTCTACATATGACGTAAGAATTCGATATCCCAATCCAATTTTGATATGTCACGTTGATATTTCAACATTTTCCGTATTCGACATATTCAGTCAAAATTCGACATGTTTTATAAGAATTCGAAAGGTCTTATCAGAATTTTATATATCATCTCGTGACTTCAGAATTCGATACAACATCTCAAAATTCGAGATGTCATACCATCATGTCATATTCTGATATAACATCTCGAATTTTGGGATGATATATCGAATTCCATATCTCATATCAGAATTCGATAAATTTCTTCAGCGTTTCATTTTATGATATCAGAATTCGATAATTGCCGCTCCTGTGGCACAGTGGTTAGCACGCTTGCTTCAAGCTCCGGAGGTCTCGGGTTCGCTTCCCGGTGGGTGATGAAAAAATTACGGCTGGTTAATGTAGGATCAATGAATTAATCACTCATTATCCGTTAATAAAATGATTACGAAATTTCATCATGAAGCAGCCAAATTCCTCTATGGGATGTAGCGCCAGCGCAAAAAAAAAAGGTTTGGTTGATACGAATACGTCTTTATTAATTAGCACTGTTTTAACTCAACAACCTGGAAACGATCTTCCAATTAAACATAATGGGGTCCACCGTATATGTACGATGGGGCAGCTCATATTTTCATGGCCACGACAACTGGAATCGGAAAAACATAAAACTTCTTAAGACCCAATTTGAACAAATGGTTAACATCTCCCCAAATTTCATCTCCCATAGAAGAAGTTTTCTCACCTTGTGGAGACTACAGTCATTTAAATGCAGTAACTATTCCGGACAAGGTACCCCATCAAGCAATTACATAATTTGCACAATATCCTTTTGTGTTTTTCCAGTTTAAAAAATTCCTTGTCGTTTAATAAATGCTGCTCAATCGTTCCTACGCGAAGGCAACATAATCATCATTTAGAAATCTTGTTATCACGAGTTTTTAGTTTCGGTCTAAATCTCAAGGCATCCAAACGTGCATTTGACTTTTTAGAACACAAATGAACCCGAGATGGTATTAACCCGTCCAATAAAAAATGGAGGCAATAAAAAGAAATCCTGATCCTCCAAGTAAGCGCCAGGTTCCACAATTCCTGAGAATGGTTAATTAATACCATAGATGCTTATCTCACTTGGCTGATGCATTGATGCCAATTCATAATCATCTGACATTTTTAATTCAGAAAGTCAAGAGGAAGAAAAATAACTTGTCTTGGCCACTCGAATGCAACTAAAACAAAATATTCAGCATTCGACCGTAAATTGCTAACTATTTGTTTAGCAACTAAGCATAATCCCGCCATTTTCTAGAGGGTTAAGATTTCGTCTTATATAAGGACCATAGACCTCTTACAACTGATTTATATTAAAAATTATTTGGAGATATACGAAACTGCTACATTACATTTACATAACAAAATTTCACCCTTTTACCATTATTACAATGGCAAGACCACGATATAAAACCGCGGATTACACCAAATGAAAAATTAAAATTTAAACTTGAACTACGACCAATTGCTGGTTCAGAAAAATTAATTTGGAGTGAAACATCTACAGGAATCGATAGACCTTCTTTTTGCATCCTGGTGTAAGAGCCCCTCGAATAATGATAGTTTCCAACTTTTCTGCCCGAACATGAATGTGAGTATCGCTAACTCGCCAAAAAATATTTAGACTATTAGAAAGCACAAATTTACCGACATACCAGATCACCTTCAGGTACTTTTTATTTACCATCAGGGCGATTTAACAATCCATCATTTGGATCTAGTACTACTTTTAACAACCTCAAATCAATGCCGATACATACTCACTACATACTTTATGGTATTTTGCCATGAGCATATGATATCCATGACATGACCACAAAAACTGTATTTGCCGATTTGCGTTACCTCAAGTAATCGTAAAAAAATATTGTTGTACGATTGTTGGAACTTGTAAACATTGCGTTTTACGAATTAAACTCTACTTAACGTATTTTGAAATTTCAAAAAAAAGCCAAAATAAAAACAAGGCTAACAAATTAAATTTAAATGAACGATTTGACTATATATTGCCTATGCAAAACATTTCTAAAAAAATGATATGTGAGTGTATGAACAGCGCACAGTAATTTCGATTTGACGTCAGTTTAAATAAAATACTTTGTGTCTAAATTGAACTCAGTGGAATGTGTAGTTTTTTATTTTATGTCTATTGTGAGTATACAAAATTTGGTATTTGATTGGCATTGTTATTGAAATTTTTTTTTATTAGTTGTGTTAACCCAACATAACATTCGAATGAAATTTTCTTTTCAAAAATTCAGATGTTATAAACATGCCTAATCAATATTGAATATTAATATGGTTTTTGAGTGACATGTGATAGTTATACCTGTTAAGATGGGATCATTTTTCAATCGTGATAATTAATTTTCATCTAGTTCGTATAAATAAATAAATGGCGGTAAAAGTTAATTTGATAATGGAAATCTGGTTTGAAAATAAAACAACAATAGAAAGTGTAAATGCAATTTTCTCGGCTTTGCATACATAAATGATTATAAAAACTGTAATAAACACTAAGTTAAAAGCACTAAAAAGCGTTAAAGCATTAATTAAACATTCACCTGTTATACTTTACATACATTTTGATTTCTATTCGAAACAATAATAAAAACAACCATGTTTATAAATTTTCTTATCCATTACAGTAACAATAAATGATTTTTAATACTTATGTTTTTATGTTTAGTACTCATAAATGAATTTATAATCATTGTTTGTGAAATTATTTTAAATTATTCTACTCTGGAAGGAAATTGTGCACGCTACATAAATAAAATAAGGTGACTGATAATTAATTAAAAAAGTTGTATTCACATACGAGTAAATTTATGTATAAATAGAAATTAGCATATGAGTAACTATTTACACATCTTAACAACATGTTTCCAACATTGTTAGTAAAAGCAAAAATCTTTTAAATTACTGATCTGTTAATGTTCAATTAAATTTATAATATATTCATTCCATTATTGATTTAATATTTCTCTTAGTTTTGACACTTTTATGTCACAGTGATAAATATTCCAATTAAATTATGATTGATGTCGTAAAACATTGTTTCAACAATTAATTATTTTGTGTTTTTTTTTTATTAAACCTTGGATTTCATTCATTCGATTGATTCTTTTTAAGATAATGTTGATTTGAAACCTCGTTTATTATATATGGCTATCTTTGGAGAGAATAGAGTGGGGGAGAATTTTTTCTTATAGTTCTGGAGATTAGAACATAATAATTCAGCTTATCTCCCGTAACCAAACTTGGAGTGACAACAATTTGTGCATCCTACTCTCGTTTAAAGTTTGAGTTCTAGAGTGAACGTAGAATGCTTTAGATTTATAGGCCAAATGTTTCAATAAGAATTTGTATTAAATATAATGAAAATAGTAAATTTGTAGGACAAAAAATGTTATGACAACGCTAAATATATATTTTCATGATATACAAGTGTTAGCCCCAAAAAAATTATGTTCATGTTATGTAAGAAGTAATCCCAAAAAACACTATCAAAGCTAGCTAAAACTACATCGGCGGTTATGTATTGTACTCTCAGCAAAAATAGCACTTCACGAACTGAAAATATACGAAATTGGGAATGAATGAGTGCCATATTCAACATTATTGTTAACAAATTTAAAAAACAGGCAACTTTTATTGACCATAGACATTAAAAATTCTAAAACAACAATTACCCAAGAAATAAAGATGTTGCTTCGTTAATAGAATTCTTTCAACATTCAAAGTTGGGGACAAAGGATTTGGAATGAGCTCAAAATTCGAAATGGCCTATTTATGGTAGGACCATTAGAAGCAAACAAAGAAATAGAATTCAGAATTAAACCAAACTATCGCACTGTGTATATAGGAAGCCACGAAATGTTAATTTCAAAAATTGAGCTACTGATTAAATCGGCCATTAAAAATCGGTGTTCCGATCAATCAAAAAGGTAATAAAAGCACAATACCACCGCGTTACCCAATCAAGATTTTTGAGAATAATAAAAATTGTAAAGCCCAGTCAAATAAGTCGTTTAATAGGAATATTAATTTTGAGCAAAACTAATTAAAATAAAGTTTACATTAAAAATAGTTAATTTTTGGTCTTCCTTATCGTGTTCTATATTATTATTTTGATTAACGCGGATTTCAAAAATCTTAAAATTGAGCAACACGCACCAAGTCCTAAGGCGACCTTTGGCTTATTTGCAAAACCTGTTGTGTTATTCTTAAATGATGTTAAGTGTGTTTTATCTGTCCAGCTGAGCCTAATAAAAACCAATTTTATATGTGTGGATTCTTAGTTTACGAAATTGAGCTAAAATTATTACTGTTGTTTAGATTTTCGATAATTTAAAAAACTCTTAAGAGGGCTTTAACTATTTTAATATTCAATACATAAGCCGTGTTTTTTTATAAGTCTCGATAGATCTCAATAGATCGCATTCAGATGTTCTCTATTTTTGTGGTTAAACTGCAATTGATTCAGTTTATTTTAATCAAGAATAACATTTTATTCAACAGTTTAACGTTTTTAATTCATTTCATTGAATTACACAACTTATTAATTGTACATGAAAATCTTGATTTTTATCCAGATATGCTATCGAGACTACAGATTTTCTCTTTTATGAGTAAAGACACACAATAAAAATTTGTATTTTAGCATGGAAGCATACCAAAGTAAATTTTTAGTACATCTATCATACAATAGGAAACTAGTAGCTGATTTACATTTAATCTTTGGCTCTATTTTAAAAAACAGAAGATGTACGTTAAAAGTATTAATTTTATTATTATTTCCTTCCATTATGAAGAGGCATATTCAAAATGTGTTATTTAATGCTATTTACCGCAATCCAAAAGTTTTTTTTTGGCGAAAAAATGGAAAAAATCGAAAAATGAACTTGTTTATCATTGTTCGTAAAAGTTGCTCAACATTTAAAAGATCATAGTAGCATTTTGAAAGAAAAAAAAAGTTTTAATGTGTCCGTCTCATTTTTATATATGGATAAAATGTATTCGCACTTTTCTCATGTATTTATAGTTTTGGAATAACAAAATATAATGAAAACAATATGGCGTAGAGTTGTCAAAATAAACACAATTCTTAGTGCTGCGAGTGCCAGTATTTTTAAGTGGATGATAGGAGTAACTACAATTTCCCATTTTTTATTTTTGCAAATATCTGAATAGATCTATCGAGACTTATAAAAAAACACAGCTATTATTACTAAACTTATTTTTGGTGGCCTATCGGTTACTACAACTTAGTTGCAATAAGCGAAAGAAATATCTAAATTTTTTTTTTTAATTTGCTTGCATTTCAAAATTTTCGTAAAGCCCTAGAAATAACGACTGATATTTTGTGTGCTAATTAATTTAGTAACCTACAATTTTACTATATTTCAACAATTCTTGCTAATCTCGCTTTTTCATAGGACACGGTAAATATACGTGCCCGCAGACATGCTTGTTACAAAAATATTAATTAGAATTTTCAAAATTATTAATATTAAAGTTTAAATTTGCAAAATTAAGTTTGATAATTGAATTTCTTAATGAAATACAACACTGAATTTATGCATTTGACTAGCTACTGCCGCCATTTTAATTTAGTACAAATTAGTAAAATCCTCATTCGCTTATAATACAAAAATTCGAATAGTAAAATACAAATTAATTAAATAAAATTATACGCCCTAAACAACATTTCAAAAATATAAATGATAAACAAAATAAATAAATAAAATAAAAATTCAACAGTAAAACTAAAAATGATAAATAAAACAATTCAAATTAAATAAAATTTCAAAGCCGAAAATGATAAATAAAATAAATATGTAAGAGCAAAACGAGTAAAATAAAATTTCAAGGGATAACAAATAAAATATTGATACTAAAATGATTAATAAAATATTAAATTAAAATAAAATACATGTACAATATTAGAATGAAATACAATTAAATAAAATAATAATTACAATAATTAGAATAAATAAAAATGATAATATTAGATGACATTACGAGACTGAAAATGATGAGCAAAATCTTAAAATTTATTAAGGAAAATTTCGAAGCTAAATTTAACAAATAAAACAAAAACATTAAATAAAATTTCAAAACTGAAAATAATAAATTAAATAACTAAATGAAATAAAACAGATTAAATAAAATTTCATGAGCAAAAAATATGTAAAAACGATAAACAAATTAAATCGCATTAATGCTACGTCATTCAATAAACCTAAATTGAACATTGGGTTCGAAGAGTTGTAGTTTATAGAACACTTAGCCAAACAGAATACGATTTACTGTTAGGAAATAAAATGTGAACTTCAATTTATTGGATTGCCAATTGAAATCTGGGGAACTCTTTTAATCCAAATTAGTGTGTTTTGGCATTAATTACAAAATACGGATAAAAAATTGTGTTATTACATTACCAGAGAATATCAAATAGAATTTCGGAAGAAATAAAAGTTTATGCGGCTGTATAAATCACAACACTTCAAGGTCAATGTTCAATTTCAGTTTATTGAATAAGGCATAGCTTTCCCAGTTGTTGAAAAATCAGACGGCTCTTAATTTGATATTTAGTGCAATAACGCTCCAATACAAAAGAAGTAACATTGCCTTGAAATTAAATAAAAATATTGAACATAATTAGTTGCCTAGGCCAAGGCAGAGTTTTTATTTATCCTTGCTGGGGTCTAAATGAACCCGGAAGATATTCGCAATCTAGCAAATGTATAATGGGGTGCTTATAAATGTATAATGGAGTGCTTATAAAACTGTGTGTGATAAGATTCCCTGCGATTTTATGAACACAATTTTTGGTCCACTTCTGAGACGCGATGGAGACGTAATAAAAATGTTCCAATGGTTCACAAATTATAAGTGACAATCACTATTTAATTAGTCAAATTTAATTTTAAATTTAATTGATTTACTGATTATTTTTAAATTTTCCTACATATCACAAATACTTATGCATCAAAAATATGAATTACAAATACTTTTCAATCAAGTATAATTGAATTTATTTGCATTACAGTTATGAATTTATTTATGAAATTTATATCAAATAAAACGTTATTTGTAATTGAATTAAATAAGACAAAAAGAAAATCCAAAAAAATAATTTTCATTGATTTTATATTACAACAAACATAAACGTTACCTAAAATTTTCTCGTCACAATGACTAATGCATCAGATAGTAGCTTTGGCAATTAAATAATGTTAAATAATAATGTTTGTCCACGACTAACGTATAATATGCTCATTATTATGTTTGTTTCATCAATTATAAGGATATTCATTATTCACTGCTTCTTTATCTAGTAGTCTCTTCTTTCATTATTCAATACTTCCAAGTAAATTATTTGATTTTTGAAATTTTATCTAGTAGTCTCTTGCCATTTTCATTATTATTAAACTGTGACATCAAAATGTCGACGAAAATTATTTGAGGAGTATTTAAAGGATTTGATTATAAAACAATAGTATATTGTGTAACGTGTAGGAAAAACGATATATTCCCGGACGAGTATGGAAGTTGCTGGGACGAGGCGTCAGCCGAGTTCCAGCAACCATAAGAGTCCGGGAATTATAGTTTTTCCACGAGTTGCACATACGATTTTTTCTCTAATCGGCAGTATATCAGATTATCCATTTTATTCATTATATTCTTTAAAATACGCAAAATTTTCCAATTTATCATATATTTTCAATAGATTTCACTATCAAAGTTACCTTAGAATTATAACAATCGCGTGCGATTATACATTATATCATGTATTTCTTAAAAACAGATGATAATCAGTACTAGAAAGTATTCTCTGCCTAGGCAAGGAATACTTTCCAGTACTGTTTTTAGTAAGTTGCCTAGCAACGATGTAGTGTCGTGGAATACTTCATTTTGCTGACAGATAACAAACCAGAAAACTGACGTATTTTATCCGATTTGAGAAAAATAATATTTGTTGGTCGTGGACAAAGTATCGTATTCTACTCGCATATAATGGCTGTTATTCACTCAGATGATTTACGACATTCGCCTATCGGCTCGTGTCGGCAAACTTCATCTTCGTGAATAACAGCTATCATTATTATGCTCGTTGAATAATATACTATTTTACTGTAAACAGCACTTCATTCAATCAAAATATGCCATTTCCTTGGCCAACACGCTGCGTTAGAATGTTATGTTAAATGTTGCGTGTCATATAAAATGTTATATTAAATAAAAATATTTTCTCTCTTTTTATTTAACACATTAAAATAGAAACAGAAAATACAAAAAACGTAGGAATAGTAGTTCCAGTGTTCATGTTACATGTTTGCTGTGTTAAAATGTCATGACGACATCTTTGAGGCTAAATATTTCTGTGCGTCCGACTTTTCTCAATGTTATATAATTGCATACCATACATTTTCAATGATCATCATTTAAAAAAAAAACAAATCATCTCATATAGCAAAAATATTGTTACGAACTGGGCTACTGAGTTCGTTCGGATTTTGAAATTAAAAACACTGTACTTTTTATTTTTTATACACTTTGATATTTGCTTTGACTTTACTATTTAATTCTGTCTGCTTGCTACTGGTGGTGGCTATGACAACGGATTTATTTCTTTATTTAACGATTTAAAATAAACCAAAAACTTTCTCTGCTTGCCATCGGTCGTGTTTATAGCACTTAACCATCTAATCTATTGCTGTTCATAACGTGAGCTTGTTGTATGATGGCCAAAATTGCCACAATATTTACCTCTATTTTTTTACTTATGTTTTACCAAACATTTGCGGTACAGGTGGAACTTGAAACCCGTTACTTTTTTTTCTTGAAAGTGTTTGCAATTTATTGTGTATTTTAATGCTTTTAAGCTACGATAGCTACGACGATTTAGGTGATGAATTACCTATAGACCTCACCATCCATACAGAGAGGAATTCACAAAATCTCCATAATATTTAGATAATTGAAAATGAAGACGAACAAGTGGCGGCTATCGATTCTGATAATTCTGGCCAACCAGCTTCATTACTCACTGACACCTGGAGTTAATTTCCCTATAAATTTCGCAATGTGATAATTGTTCCTAAATCAGTGACCTTGCAAAAAATATAATGGCAAAAGCAAAATCTGGTTTATCATGAATTAAAAATCAATTTTAGAGGGGTTTGTGCAATTCTTGCAAATGTACAAGAATTGTAAACTCCGTTTCAAGTATGGTCGCTAAAACTATTGTGAAAGAAGCAATAAAATATTCAGGACAAAATGAGTCCTTTCAATTTGATGTAACTGATTTATGCAAATTTATTGGAATACTCTTTTATACGATATATCACAAGCTTCCAAATGTAAGAGACTATTGGTCTGATAAAAATCACCGTTGCGTTAATATTATAAAACAACAAATGAACCGAATCCTGTTTGAAAAAATCCGGCGGTATATATATATATGTACATGTTAATGATACAAGTAAAACACCTATTCGTGAAGACCCGAATCACGATCGTTTTTTCCTTTTCAGACCCGTAATAAACGAATTGAACATTACGTTTGGAAGTATTCTAAAATTGGAGAGCTTATTCGTTGACGAGCAAATGTGCTCATCTAAAATTGGACATTTCATGAAGCATTATTTACCAAACAAACCCAAAAAAATGGGGTCTCAGATTTTTCAATTTGTGTACAACGGGATTCTCATATAAATTTGAGATTTATACTGGAGTATCTGAAGAACCTGTACAAGCTGCACCTGTTCTTCAAAGCTGTGCCGATATTGTGGTCAGATTAGTTCGTGAAGTAACCAGTTTGCAAAATTATAAAATTTCCTTTCATAATTATTACACAACTGTACCTTTGCTATTATATTTGAGAATTCAGGATTCTATGTATATGGGTACTATTCGATGAGACAGGATAAACAATTGCAAACTACCCGAAGGAAAAGCTATGATGAAATTCGAAAGAAGAACTAGCTGAGAATGTCTAGTATCAATTTATGGCATATATGTGGCATCATTATCGTGGAAAGGCAATCATATCGTCAATCTTATTTCGACATAAATAGTATGTTGGCATGAACCATTTTTAAATAACCACCCACTACCTCCATCGTTAACCGTCAAAAGGTTCGACAAGAAAGAAAAAAAATTGAAAATAATACCATCCATGTCCACTAAATATAAAGGATTACAATTGCTTTATGGGCGGAGTGGATTTAATGAATAGTCTAATGGGACGCCACAAGATTCACATGAAAAGTCGAAAATGGACAAACAGAATATTCTATCATTTCTAATATTAATAATCATAATTTTTAACTATAATAATATTACTGTCAATAAATATTTTGAATCATTTGTTAGACAACACGAATTGAAATAAATATGGAAGGATGAACATGTGATTATTTTGAGATTTATTGAAGTTTTTTTTTTTTTTTGGAAGACTACACTTATCAATAGCTAATTGGTCGGAATATTAACATAAATTACAGTTTTTTATATAAAAACAATGGATATGTGTATTCGTGTTGATGAGAAATGGTTTTATTCTCATTTTGATATTTACAAAGGACCCATTCCCATAAAATGTTTTTTATGCTTATATTCCAGAACTTCATCCCATTTCCACCGTTCATTTTAAATTATATCTTAATCGATAAAGAAATATCCGACCTTCTTCCTAATTAGTCACTATCCTACCATATTCCATCGTATCACGTCGAATTTAATCAAATCGGCAATGTCCAGAATTTTATGTAAAAATCATTTTGGAATCTCATTTCAACCCTACGTTTAACTACATCCAAAAATTTGTGTTTTACGTCACTACCGCATTGTTTTACAAAACAACAATAAAAACCAGAAACCTAAAAGTATGAATCGTTACGTAGAACCAAAAATAGCATTTTGCTTATTGCTCGGTACTCTCAAAAGTAGCGCAATCGTCGTTACCTTTAACCTTCCTGAGATTAAAAGAAAGTAAGCAATGAAAATTTCATTAATATCGATCCAGTGCTTAGTTATAAAACAAACAAACAAAATTTCAGCTTTATAATATTAGTATAGTTGAACACACCGCTTCTAGTAACCGTCAAAACCAAATTCTGATTTTTGCGAATATTCAAATTTCTTAGAAACGAAATTTTTTATTATTTATATTTATTTTATTTAATGTTTTGCTTTAATTAATTGAACAGCCGCCAAGCCACTTTTTCTGTTTCTGCTATAAAATTGCTTACATTTAATTTTCAAAATATTTAAAATTTAAATCTCTAAAATTAGATCATAAATTTGCAAATTTCTATAACAAGAATGTATAAAATTTTCATGTCCGTTGTAAAATGATAAATTGATTAAAGTGTTCACAATCATCATTTTGTCTTAACTTTTGAATCATTATCATTATTTTTAATTAAGTCTGGTTGAATTTTTTTTTTAATTAATTTGCAAGTTTACATTTTTAACTGGAAATTAACAGAATTGTTTGGCTACTGTACATTAATATATAGACTAGACAAGACACAAGCGAGTAATAATACACTCGTGTACAAATCTTCATATTCTTTACAAATAACAATCACATAATCATTAAGGTATTTAAATTTTTAACTATTCAGCTGATTTGTGTGTATAATCTAATTTAACCTTGGCATCTGGCCAAATAATAAAATAAATATTTAAAATTCATATCTAACAAAAAATATTTTCATACATATTTCTAATATAAATATCTTGATTGTTAATATCGCGTCAGCAATTTATAATATGATAAAATATTCATAATCAATTAAGCGAAAAAATAAAGATTTCTTATCACACTGTTGTAACTGGACAGTCAAACTACTAAACTATTTTTTTTTCTGTTATCAAGGTCAAATTATAAACTTCAACAAAAAAATGTTGATTACGATAATAATTTAGTATTATTTATAAAATAAATGATAAAAGTTTTAAACATTTTGTTATATAAATCGTTTATCAAAAGAATGTATTGTTTTTAATTCCAGTTTGCTTTCTTAATGTGGTTCGGAAAATGTATCGTCTCTCTTGCTTTGAGTTTTATAAAAATTAAAAATTAAATTGCTTTCTTAAATTTATACATCAATTGACCCAGTTTTGTGTGTGGTATTTTCAGGATAATTTATTCTTATCTTTACAATTAATTTTCTTTCAGAATACAATTTTCCTCTTTTCATTTTTACTTCTTAAAATTTATACACAGCATCTCTCTATATACATACATAATATAAAATGTATAAAATAACTCAGATAGAAATAAAATCTTTATTGAGATAAGTTATAAATGTTTATAATTATTATTTGGTTGATTAAATTTTTATAGTTGTTATCTGTATTTTAAATTATGAAGTTTTGTTTTTTTCTCTCAACATTTATAAATTTTATAGTTTCAGGTTAGTCTATGTACAATGTACTCGTACATACAAGTACATATAGACCTATTAAATATTTTTCTTGTTGTTTCGAATTCATTTATTCACGTTTCATTATGGATAAACGCATACGAGAGGTATTAAGGTGTTATGTACACATAAAAATTGATATTAGTTCAATAATTTATTTTTATGTTTTTTTGTTTCGACATGTACATAACTATGTATATATGTATGTATTGTATAAGATACGTGCAGATATTTCTAGATAATTCATATAGTCATTCATTTTATCGTACAAGATATATTACAACAACACCTTAAACCATTAGAGAATTTGAAATGGTTTATCATTTCAACGTGATACCGATACAATTAAAGTTTGTAGGTTTTTATTACAAAGTTTTGATATTTAAACCGTTATTTTTTATATATGCTTGTAGAAGCTCTGAAACGTGAAAATGAACAATAATTAATTATGATAGTTGATCTTTTTCTATACGTTACACGTTTGTTTATTTAGGTATGGAATAATGAGTTAATGCTTTAACTTTACATAGTAAATAAGGAAAATACATTTCAGCAGGGCTTCAGTCAATAAGATTCTATATCGGTGTGAAGTTTCTGACAAAATTTGCCAAAGAGAATATTGCCGAAAGTGTATATATTTTTTTTACAGTGTAATTGAATAAAAAAAAATTGAAACGAAATTTTAGGTTGATAATTAATGAAACAAAAAAAAACAACACAAAACTTTAAGTTGCACTTAGAATTTTTAAATAAAATCAATCAAAAATTTAAGCTTGTAAAAATTCACAGGTGTTTTTGGCGAAAATGTTGTTCAATTAATTTTTCAGGGTTTCTTTTCCGACATATCACATAATATTTTTTAAATAGCTCATACTATAAGCTATCGATATGATAATGTCAAATTAATGGTTAGTGGGGAACGCTATGAATTGACAAGCTCTGAGTACCAAGATAGTCAAAATTCACACGTTTTTTGGCGAAAATGTTGTTCAATTTATTTTGTCAGGGCGATCATAGAGTTTTCCGACATATCACATAATATACTTCAAATAGCTCATACTATAAGCTATCGATATGATAATGTCAAATTAATGGCTAGTGGGGAACACTATGAATTGACAAGCTCTGAGTACCAAGATAGTCAAAATTCACACGTTTTTTATGGCGAAAATGGCGTTCAATTAATTTTGTCAGGCCGATCCTAGAGTTTTCCGACATATCATATAATATACTTTAAATAGCTCGTACTATAAGCTATCCATATGATAATATCAAATTAATGGCTGGTTGGGAACACTATGAATTGACAAGCTCTGAAATGCCAAGTTAGTCAAAATTCACACGTGTTTTTGGCGAAAATTTTGTCCAATTTATTTTGTCAGGCCGATCCTACAGTTTTCCGACATATCATATACATAATATACTTTAAATAGCTCATACAATAAGCTTTCGATATAATAATGTCAAATTAATGGCTAGTGGGGAACATTATAAATTGACAAGCTCTGAAGTGCCCCAAGATAGTCAAAATTCACACGTTTTTTGGCGAAAATGTTGTCCAATTTATTTTGTCAGGCCGATCCTACAGTTTTCCGACATATCATATAATATACTTTAAATAGGTCATACTATAAGCTATCGATATAATAATGTCAAATTTATGGCTAGTGGGGAACATTATGAATTGACAAGCTCTGAAGTGCCCCAAGATAGTCAAAATTCATTTTTATTTTGTCAGGGCTATCCTAGAGTTTTCCGACATACCACATAATATACATACATTAAATAGTTCTGGGGGTATACTAAGAATTGACAAGCTCTGAAGTGCTAAGATGGCTCCCTACCTTATTAATAAAAATTAAATATCGCAACAAGAACATCGCTGTAAAACTATGGCAAACAAAATAAACGCTTGACAGAAATTTCGAAAGCATTTTCTTCGGAGGAAAATTAAATCGCAAGAATTAATATAGCAAAAAAAAATGTTGCGTACATACGTATCGCAAAGCAAAAATATCGCAAACACAAATATCACAAGTCAAAAATATTGAAAATTAAAGATGTAAATTGTTTGATAATTTTTGTCTTTAGGATTGTGTATTAATTAATAATAATAGCTTTGTCAACCTTGCAGACCCAGATCAAAGAAGTTTTTCGCCCTTATCGCTTCTTCTGATAGCACCACAAATGTTAAAAAAGCAACTTTTGTAAATATAACAATTTGTTAATATAATTTTAATTCGTTGTATATCTTAGAGGATGGGGGCTGCTGCCTCCAAACCCCCGCTTTTCCAGAATTTATACAATTATTCCTATTGTATCCCAATTACAAGTCAAATTATTGCTCACAGCTCTACGTTGATTAAATTTTGGTTGAGAATTTTTGTTTGCGATAAGTCAAAATTAACACGTATACACCCTATTATACCAAATACCAATACCACGAATCTCATAGATTGGCCTATATTATATGGTGACTATGTTAGTTGAAAGGGGCATAAAATGATAAATTCAAATCACTCAGTGCAATTTTGATAGAGCCGTAGGCTCTTGCAAACAATTTTGGAAATTAAAAAAGTATACGAATGTCGTTTTTAACAAGGACGTTGTTCTCTGTTATACCAAATAGCACAAATCTCATAGATTAGCTCATATAGTGACTGTATAGATTGAAAAGGAAATACATACTCTGAGGAAATAAAATCACTCATCGTAGGTTCTTGCAATTTTTTTTTGAAAATTAACAAATCGACAAATATCTCATGGATACCTTTCCGTGTACTCTCCGGAACGTTTCGTTGTCTAGCCTTCACACAATCATTCATGCAGGAGAGCCCGTTAAACGCCCCGAACAACATTTTCGCCAAAAAACGTATGAATTTTAACTATCTTGACACTCAGAGCTTTTCAATTCATAGTGTTCCCCACTAGCCATTAATTTGACATTATCATATCGATAGGCTATAGTATGAACTATTTAATGTATATTATGTGATATGTAATGATGTAATGATGAAAAATACGTCAAATCGCAAATTTTTGGAAGTCGTGTTTAAATTTTGTATTTTTTATGTTTTGTACTAGTTAAAAAAACATTTTGTAGAAAATGATTTGCTGTTGTTGTTTGAAATACAGGGTGTCGAATTTTGAGAAAAATGATGAACACGATGTTGTGTTTATGGCTATAAAAGGAAAAATAAATATCCGATATTTATGATATAGGGCTTGTTTTAAAGGTAAGTTAATACGGATTAATAAAAAAATATAAAAATGGTAAGTTCTTTAATTTCTTCATTTTCAAATTTCCCGCCAAAATTTTATTTTTGAATTTTCTCAATTAAAAATTGAAAATAACATATTTGAATTTGATTTTGTATTCCAAAAACGGGTAATTCGTCATACTTAAACGTATTTTGCACGAAAACGAAAAATTTTATTAGCGCAAGTTTTTAGTATGTTCAATAGAATTAAAGGACGTAAATTAAAAAAAAAAAAAAAAAATTGGACGATCATTGAGAAAATTCAAAAATTAAATTTTGGCGGGAAATTTGAAAATGAAGAAATTAAAGAACTTACCATTTTTATATTATTTTATTAATCCGTATTAACTTACCTTTAAAACGAGCCCTATATCATAAATATCGGATATTTAGTTTTCCTTTTATAGCCATAAATACAACATCATGTTTATCATTTTTCGCAAAATTTGACACCCTATATTTTAAACAACAACAACAACAACAAAAAATCATTTTCTACAAAATATTTTTTTTAACTAATACTACCAATTCAAAATATAAGAAATAAAAAATGTAAACACGACTTCCGGTCCCATATACCAAATTTGTGATTTGACGTATTTTTCATCAAATACATATAAAATGATTTACATAAGGGAATTAAAAGATGTTTTCTCAACAAGAAAATTCAATTTGAATTCTGCATAACTTACATCTTTTTCTTCGCTATCACTTGAGCTGGAAGATGAACTGTCCATACAACTTCTCAAATTGTGATTTTGTAAACACTGCGTATAAAATAGTTTCGAAATCACATTTTACTAATGCTAACCTCAAAATATTTATACGTACCTATAATCACAGATGGTATACAAATTATAAAGCTTACCGTTAATGATTCATCAACATCAACAGCCAATCAATATTAAAATGATTTTTTTTTATATTAGTCCAATAAACAGAGCTTTATGAACAGAAAGCAATTCGAAAACTGTTATAAGAACGTCTACCATTGTAGGTCGGCGGCTGTTTTCTTTCTGTTGAGGAATGAAAATGGGTTTTTAAAATTGAAGTGTTTGCTGAAGTTTTCCAAATTTGTTAAAATCCTTTAAATTCGATTTTCCTTATATTTAAATTTATAAAACTTTTAAAAAATCCGTTCAATTTTTTGAATTTGATCAATTCCTAAAATATTTAGCCTCATGACGCTCCTAAAAATTTTGAAATTTTTAAAACAAATTCAAAATTTATAAGCTTATTGAAATTCTAAATATCTTCCAATCCTTAGAATAATAAAACTAATTGAATCCAACAATTTCTTGGAATATATTATCATAAGATTATCAACAAATTTTTAAACCTGTTGAAATGAACTAAATTTTCAAATTTCTGGAAATTCTTATTTTTTGTTTTTTTTAGAATTCTTAAATGTAATGCAAAAAAGTGAGGTTAAAACAGCACGAATAAAAAATTCAAAAAGAATTTAAATTTGGAAGCGGAATATGTTGAAACGAAGAAGATGTTCGATAGCGGATTGTATTCGCTATCGAACACCTTTTGTGTATCATCTACTTACTACGACGTATAATTTTGAATTATATTTATAAAATTGGTCGTATAATATTCGTCGTCCGACGATGATATAGAATATAAGATTTTATCAAATCGCGGAATCAAGAATTTTTAGTATACATGAAAAATAAAATTAAGAGACAGTGTGATAGTGCTAACGCTGCTCTGGTTACTCGGTTCTCTGAGCCACCCTCTTTAGTATCTGTAGAAATGACTCTCGGCGATGGTAGCTCCTTTTCTTCTATAGAGAAAACTTGTGAAAACCTTTTTATTATTGTTATTATTGCTTTTTAGTAATGCAATAATAACAATATGCAAGACTACAGTCATCACAAGGCCTATTACGAGTGCATATAAGTGAATTTATTTTTTTAATGTTTAATGCACTGGCTTGCTGCGTAACAAGCGCAAAATTTTCATACAAGATATACTCGAATTGCGCTAAAAATAATTTTCAATAATAACGTTGGAAGAACTGGATTCATCACCTACTCATTATCCTTAGCGATTATCCTTACTCTCTGGTGATGAAAAGCGTAATGTAGTTTTAAAACGAAAAGTTAGGCAACATTAGGCAAGGAAACCTCTTATTTATGTATAATGAAATTTTTGACATACAGACAATTAACTGTGGTTTGTCTAGGCTAAATTAATGAATTGAGAAAATATCAAACATAACTTACTAAACGTTATGCACTGTTTAAAATACACTTGTTACTGTCTTGTTTTATTTTGGAACGGAAAATAAAATTTCATAATTTTTGTATAGTATGTATTTACCGGTCGAGTTTCATAATGAGAACGGAAATAAAATTAAAATGAAAATTATTTTGATGTATCTACTTCGAAGTGATCTGTGTAAAAATAATCGTTGCGCAAAGTCAAATTCGATTTTAAGTTGGCTAATTTTCGTGATACACAGAAATATTTATGACTGACGATTGAATATAACATTCTACATTCCTAATTACAAAAATAAATTATGTAATAAAAAATAAAATAAATCAATAAAGTGTATCGAAATTTGACAGCCATTTACAAATCGTTGCAATAAATTCTGTAAAAAATGTTAGCACTGTTTTATGACGCACTGATATATTTACCCATTAAACCAATTTTCATATAAAACATGAATTAATCCAATTAAGATTAATACAACCACAACACTGATCAACGCTAATATGAGGATATATTATATCAAAATTGCACAAAGTCATTCATAAAATAAAATAAAATTTATTCTAATTTGGTCACAATTCAGAGATTGTCGGTTGCTTATGCGGCGGTATTAGTTTCATGTATTCAATTAACTTCTGTACAAACTCCTTATGCGCGTATAATAAAAAAAATTTAAAATGCGTTTAAAAATTTATGTTTCAAACACTTTAGATTCGTACTTAAATTATTTTGTTTGAAGATTTTTCACAAAATTAATAAAAAATAATTAATTATTATTTATTATGTTTAGGCACAAAAATAAACAAATACATACATATTTATATTTACACAATTTGCTTTTTATCTGGTTGTTATGTTGTATTTAAAACATATAATATAAAACAACCATCATCTGTATAACTGAATTTTAATTTAACATCCGACTATTGTAAATTAAATGGGACAAAAATTTAAATAACAAATGTTGATTATAATAAAACATAAAATTAGTTTTATGCGGCTGTTTCAAAATTGTATGGAACGTCGACGTATACTATTTAAGATCTAATCAGCTTGATGCAAATAAAACCATTTTTGCAATAAGGATATAATCTTATACCAACAAGGTATGTTGCTTCTTTCCGTTCAACCTTTTATAAATTGTATACGTACAAACAATTTTTATTACGTCTAAATATGACAAATGTTTAATTTAAAAAAAAATAAAAATAAAAATAATTAAATTTAAAATTATTATTGTTTCCTGTCGTTCCGTAATTAATTTTCGTATAGACTTTCATCAAGTATACAAAATAAATACGCTGCCAACCTTTGCCACAGTCATTTCACTGTATCATCTCAAGGGGATAAAGAAAAACAATTGTAAATGGAAATCCCATAAAATATTTTATTGTTTTAAACTAAATAACGTATTTCTGGAACGGACAAAAAACCAAAACATATAAAAATCTATAAAATTAGCATATCTGTGCCAGGAAAATTAAATAAGCGAGCAATCAATACAAGTGGAGAAGAAACAAAAAAATGTAAAACAAGTAATTTAATTTTACTATGGTTTTCATTTTACTTTACTTTCTCTTTAATTTTTCCAGTTTTTTTTACATTATACTGATAACAGCGATGCTTAAATTATAATAAAGCAAAAATATTGTTTTTGTTTTCTACTTTAAAAATGAACAATAACCGCAAAATTCGAAATTATTATGAAACATTGTGATTTTGTAACCTTGTTGTCGAAATATCATAAAATATTTAATCATGTCACATTTGGACTTTTTTTTTTGTTAAATCAGTTTTTGGAATTAATTACTTACTTAAAATACCAATTACAAAAATTGAAAAATCTTAAAGGAAATTTAAAATATTAATTAACGTATAGTATAACCCAATACGTGGCCGGTATTTTGTATATTAAGTATTTGGTTTCTTGGTAATTGGTTTTATGGTTAAAAATTTCAAAAATTTACGTCGAATGAATAAATAATTTGTGGTATCAAAGCCAAAATGGTAAAAATTAGTATTTTTATTATTGGTTGATAGAAAAGATAACAAAATACAAATATATTTACTTAGTGTTTGATTATTTATTTAGCTGATGGTATAAACAATCAATAAACTTAAAATGCAAAATTAGCTTTTAACTTATTGTAAGTGTTTGTAAATTTTTCGTTTCTAAAGAAAACAATTGTAAGGGGAAATAAGATTCCGCAAAAAGAACACGAAAATCGATTTCCATTTTTATATAGAAGTAAATGATGAAAGAAGATCTGTTTGATTTAACAAAATCAAAAAAGTTATTCTTAATTAAATTGCTGTGAGATTTCTCATTTTGTTGAACCATGAGTAAGAGATTTTATAGTTCAAATTCGGACATTATATTCCGGTAAACAAACTTTGCACATTCGTCTGTTTGGCATGTATAACAACTTACTGGGAAAATAATTTATTTCTCTAAAAAAATGGAAAGATGTTCTTCCGCTTTACTACTCAAAAATTTACAAATGAATTTCAATTTTGGTATCGAATTTATTACAACTCCGATTTAGAATTCTGAGGTCAAATATTAAAAACTGCACAAGAAATGAAAACCCCCAATACTGAAATCTTCTCTCCAAATCTCCTGATCTTATTTAATCTTTTGCTTTTCCAGACACTATTCTGGTCCCACAAAAATTTCAAAAATGGATCAAAACTAATTATTTACTTTTAATTAGCATCAAATTATTACAACTTTTTCTTTTTAAATTCTAAATTTTTCACCACAAATTTCAATACCTGAACTGCAATTTTTTACTTATTCCATTGAATTATTCTAAAGTTACATTTTATTATAATTTAGAGACTTCTGTTTAAAGTCTTTAGACTAAATTGTTAATATGATTTTTTCGGCTTTTATAGACAAAATACATTAATTATTAACGGGTGTGAAATTTTCGACAAAAACTCAAAATTAACAAAACATATACGTATACAAAATTTGTTAAATTAACAAAAAGCTATGTGTGTACTCGTAAAATAGCAGGTAAAAGCAATGTTAGATATAAAAAGAGGGTGGTATTTAGGAATTCAAGTTTAAATTTGAGCTACAATTGAATCAAAATCACAAAAAAAAAAAGGAAACTATAATATCTTTTTATTACCAACTGTTTCAAAAATATTAAAGATATAAAGTAAATATTAAGGTTTTATTATCCCAAGATGATTCATCTAAACATTTAGCCGAAGAAGTCCCTTTTGAACCAAAAATAGCTCGATAAAATAAACTACGGATTATAGGCTTTTGTTATTTATTGAGTTTGAAATTGAGCGATTTTTGAGATTAATGAAATTCGAAGGTTCACTGTATCGCAGTTTGGCCAAATCACAGAGCTTTTCCCGGATTGTGGCATACATCGTTATAGTCATTGAAGTGCTTTTTGATTAAAAAATTGTCCGACAACAAAACTACGGATTATAGGCTTTTGTTATTGAGTTTGAAATTGAGCGATTTTTGAGATAAGTAGAATTTTGTAGAAGAGCCGAGCTGTGCTGTAACTGCAATTTAACTGATAGATTCAAAGAGATGTCGATCGATATTGGGAAGTTGATGGTGATACTAATTGCATGAGATTGCTATTTTGGAAAATTTTAATTTATTGCTTGCAATAAAATAAAATGACCGGATTAACATAAAATTGGTCATTCGTCACCGAGGGAAAATTTTTAAATCGTCGAAAATCTCCCAATCATTTTTAGGTCTTTTAACAATTGCAGTGTAATGTTTAAGCAAATTATTGTAATTCATTAAAGCTTTTAACAAGAAATTTTCCATGTTTAGTGTAATGGTTTCTTCAATTTCGCAAATTTTAATATTGTAGTTTTCGTTATTAAGAGACTGAACATCGGTAATGGTTAGGCTCAAATTACAAACAATTTTTTCCACCTTCAAATTTGCTCCACAACTAGAGCAAGTTAGAGCCCCAAAAGTCACTTATGCAATAATATATACATATATATATATATATATTATTGAATATTGCGCAATGTATCTTCATTAACGGCGAAAATATCAAAAGGTAGAGGTAGCAGCTACGAGAGTTTCGAACGCGAATTACATTTTCATCACTACACTTTTGATATACTGAGATTGGTGGTGGCACCATTTTCTCAATTAAATAGGATATTTGGCATTCTGCGTCTAGTTCGGTTAAGTTTCCTAATATTTTGGTACAGTTTATATTCTTATAAACATCAAATAATATATTTGTGCGTAATTCATAGTTTTTTCAGCTATTTTTTTTATTATGTTATTGATGAAATAAACTTAAAAAAATCATTATCTATTTCATCAAATTTAATTTTTAAAAATTCAATATCAGTACCTAACAAAAATCTCCGTAAGGGAATCGAATTCACATGTGTTTGCAACACATCATAAAATGATGTTCCCTCTACATAGTTTGGTTAATCCGTTCTTCAAAATAAGAATATGTTCAACATTGAAATCTGGCACTTTGCTATTATCAGGAATATTATCAGGAAGACATTTCCGTTTCGTGCTTCTCAGTGTAAACATTAATGGTTCCGGCATTTTTATTGACTTTAATTTTTGCTCACTTTTAAACTTAAGAATATTTACAACTCGTCAAATTTTCAATCGCTTATTTTTTAAATACTGATATTTTTCAGCGTGAAACCAGTTTTCAATAATGGCGTTTGAAACATTTTCATTAACACCAAACTTGTTTGAGAAACAAGTGAGCCATAAAACTAAATAAGAAAAATATCTTTTGATCATAAATTGGACAAAATCGTCGAGGTAAAATTTATTTGTCTTTGAGCCACGTTCTCTTTCTATTTCGATTTTGGTCCCCAAGTAAATACGTTTGTATTTTAATAAAAACGGGTTTGTGTCGATTTAGTGTTCTCGAAGTCGGCATAGTTGTCACTGTATATTTTGCCTAATGTTGTTACAAATATTGTATATGCAGATTTGCTACTTTTTGTAATTTTTGGGGAGCACATTTTAAGACATAACTGTCGGAATAGTTCATCCACACAATTTATTGATTTTGCGCATAGAAAGGCGCAGAAGAAAACTAATATTAAATAATCCGCTAATATTAGAGCCTATAATCCGTAGTTTTTTTGTCGGACAGTTTTTTAATCAAAAAGCACTTCAGTGGCTAACTAATGATGTATGCCACAACCCGGGAAAAACTCTGTGATTTGGCCAAACTATAGCTGTGTTTTTTTATAAGTCTCGATAGATCTATTCAGATATTTGCAAAAATAAAAAATGGGAAATTGTAGCTACTCCTATCATCCACTTAAAAATACCGGCACTCGCAGCACTAAGAATTGTGTTTATTTTGACAACGCTCCGCCATGTTGTTTTCATTATATTTTGTTATTCGAAAAGTATAAATACATGAGGAAAAGTGCGAATACATTTTATCCATATATAAAAATGAGACGGACACATTAAAACTTTTTTTTTCTTTCAAAATGCTACTATGATCTTTTAAATGTTGAGCAACTTTTACGAAAAATGATAAACAGGGACATTTTTCGATTTTTCAATTCTTTTTCGCTAAAAAAAGTTGTGGATTGCGATAAGTAGTATTAAATAACACATTTTGAATATGCATCTTCATAATGGAAGGAAATAATAATAAAATGTATACTTTTATCGTACATATTCTGTCTTTTAAAATAGAGCAACAAATTAAATGTAAATCAGCTAGTAGTTTCCTATTGTATGATAGATGTACTAAAAATTGACTTTCGTATGCGTCCATGCTAAAATACAAATTTTTAATTTGTGTCTTTACTCATAAAAGGGAAAATCTGTAGTCTCGATAGCATATCTGGATAAAAAAGCAAGATTTTCATGTACAATTAATAAGTTATGTAATTCAATGAAATGAATTAAAAACGATAAACTATTGAATAAAATGTTATTCTTGAATAAAATAAACTGAATCAATTGCAGTTTAACCACAAAAATAGAGAACATCAGGATGCGATCTATTGAGATCTATCGAGACTTATAAAAAAACACGGCTAATAAATCAAGTATGCCTTTAATAATAAATAAAGTATTTAATAAAGTATGTAATGAACCACTTTAGTGTTACTTAAGATTATAAAAAGAATTAAGCGATATCGATTACTATGATACTCATTACTTATCTACGAATTAATTTTTAATTTTTAAAGGAGAGGATTAAAGTTGTGCTTGGAATTTGTTTCTCCTTAATATGTTTGCCCAACCGCAGACACACAACACTACTTTGTTTTATTTTATTTTGATTAGACTATTATAATACAATCTTAAAGGATTAAAAATAAAGGAACCACATAATTTTCAATTAGGAACTACATGTAATCGTAGTTTTTAAATTATTTGTGTCTATAAAAAGTCAAATAGTGGTATTCAACCTTAGTTAAAAACAAAATCACACAATAAGTCATATTCTTAATATATTTTTGAAAGGAATATAACATAAATCAAGTACCAGTATTTTGGATGGATAATATTTCCCTTACCGCGTGCGTACAATGTAATTGAAGAGACACATTTTCAAGTAAATTATCATCATGCAAAATGAAAAGAACATGAATACTTTTATTTTAGTCAACAAAATGTTTTATAATTGTTTCATTTTTTTTTGTTTATAATTTTAACATAAATTAGAAATGACATGTAACAGATATGTTTTAGGTATAAACTATATTTCGCTACTCCAATGAATCATTTTTTATGGCTTTTACTTAAGCGTTTGTCAAAATAGTAACTGTTGTCACTATGTAGTTAATATTTTGGTTTTCTAAAAGCTAAGCCACAAAATAATTTATTTGATGTAATGCTCAAAAAAAAATCTTGTTTGGCAACCATTAAATATGAGACAAATTTTTTTGTTATTATTTTTCGTATTCCGTTCCGTAGTTTGTTAATTAAACATTTTTCGCTTTGGAACAAATGGTTTAGTTTGCTTTTATTTTTGTATCCAGTAATTACCCATTTCAAATTAATGTTATTACTAGACGGAATCACTACAATTATATTTTATTTTTATAAAAACATACAAAACGACGTTTTTTTCGTAATTTAATGGTGAATTTACACGCAATTTATATTTAAAACGCAAATTTACCATTTGTCATTGTTTTTTTGTTTGTTTGTTGTGTGTAGCATTTATTTTTATAATGGAAACTATTAAATGTAGTATGTACAATGCAAAATAAAAATCACTGATGGGTTATTATCATTATTCTGAAGGTTTTAAGTACTGTTTTGTAAATTTGTGTGTGTAGTAACCATATGTATATGAAGAGACAAGATGAAAAATAGTTATAACAAAGATATGTAGGATACACCAGCTATAAAAACAACAAAAAAGCGTCAACAAGTAATATAACAAACTGTTATTCACGGTTGCTGATTTATAATGGTATTTTAATTGCAAAGTTTAACTTTGTTTTGTTGAGTACACAAAAAAAGGTTATCTCTTTATTGTTGCTGTGAAAATTATACATAAACGTATGTATATAGAAAAATAAATGAAAGAAGCTTTTGCAACGACACAGATAGAAGAACATTTAATAAACGACAGATTAAATTAAATATATAAATCCACGTTGAAATGAAAACTATTTAAAAATGATGGAGGTATAGTAGAAGGAGTTGATTTTTTTTTCGAGATGCTGCAAGAGTTTTTTTTGGTACCAACTATAGTTTAAGATACTGCAAATAATTTTATTACTTAGAAATAGCTTATAATAATTAATGATAACTATACTGCCCTCAGTAAAAAAATAACGAGCGAGTTTACTCTCAACTCGCAAAAGATTTATGTGAAAACTTTTGTGTATAAATATCTATTGAATCATTTCATGAATTTGGAGGAGGAACCTTACTGACATTAATTGAGCATGAGCAAAGTACACTTCTATTAAGTTAATCACCTAAACCTGCCATGTCCGCTTTAAAATATATCATTACTCATACACAGCAATCTTGTTCAAGATTCCATAGTAGTAAATGGTTACGGCAAAATCGCTGAACAAAGAAAAATCGTATCGCCTTATCACTGATCAGTTTAAAATAAATTAAACAGAGCGGTTCGATTTAGGCGTAATGTTGACCGTAAAATCATAGCAATTGGAAAGGCAGTAGCGCGAAACTCTCCATTACCATAACCAAACTCAGTAACAGCATGAGCAATACTAATAACAAAGCATACCAAAGATTTGTGGTCCTTTTGCTTGTGTGTAATTTTCATTTTCAAAAACACTTGCTGCTGTGGCCATATATAGCACAATTTTCACAACAAAATAAATTAAAGTAGGCGATTGTTTTTAGATTTTTTTTTTTGTATTCGGCTCACGATGTTTTTGAAATGCCGGATGATGTTGTATATTGCATGTGTATGCGTAAATTTTGCATTGATTTTACGTTTTATTTATTTTTTGTTCTTGTCGATATTCACACATACCAGCAATATTTTTTGTTCGGCATTTTTTTTTCCGTAACCCGATTCCTATACAATTTTTCACTTACTCCTGCCGCCAAAGATGTTTTCACATCAAAAAGACATAGTTGATGAGAATATTAGTTACCTTAAAAAATATTTAATTTCACAGCATTAAATACAGATAATTTTCATGTAGTTTAAATAACAATATTGATATATTAAATTAATGTACCTTAACTCAGAAGGTGCTTGATCTCAAAGATGGCTTCCTAAACTGGCACAGGACCGGCTACGGTCATTTTCGAAATTTGTTGCAACGAACTTGGTGGAATTTGATGGCTTTGAAAACATGAATTCTAAAAATAATTAATAATGGCCTTTCTCACTGCAGCGAAGTTGCTTCCCAAAACATCGATTTTACAATGAGCGTTTCCTTCCGCCCGAAATTTTGCACAAGTATAGATTTTCGTAAAATTTAGGCAACCTTTGTGGCCAATTCAAGCTAAAAATATTTTATTTTTTATTTGAATAAACAAAAACGTCCAACTCAGCATGAGCTCATACAAGGATTTTTCACAATAATATTAAAAATAAGAAATATAAATAATAAAATAATTGCAAAAATGAGCACGGCAGCAAGTGGAAAATAAAAATAAAAATAATATAATCAAATATAAATACAAAGTAGTAATATTTAAAAAGAAGTTAACGTTAATTATAAACAACCTAGCTAATGGCAAATTATAAAAGTGAACCCAAAAGGTTTAAGATTAGGTAATTAAATTATATAAGAACGAGACATTGGCCATGATTCAATGCAAATCTTCTATTTTACTTTTCTTCTATTCTTCTATTATTTCAAGGAAAACTCGATACGATTCAAAAAACAGTCCACACAAATTTATGGATTGTTTGAAAATTGCATCTAGTTCTCATAAAAATAATAGCAGAATAGAAGATTTACATTGAATCGAACCCATTATAATGATAATAGAAAATAATAAATTTAGATACAATTAACCTTACAATTTTGAAAGATATATATTTTTTAATTCTAGTGCAAAATTTTGTTTATTTAAAACCTTTCAAGTCAGATGATTTCATTATACAGCATAATGTACTATAATATAACTGAGGATAGTCATTTCCAATATGTAGGTTAGTTGCCCTCCGTGTGTAACAGGTGTAATGACATGGAAGGGAGAACAGGTTTACAAGATATTCGAATTATGTATGTGTATTGTTACGGTGTTATAGTGCAAAGTTTACTGTAAATTTTCCAGGATAAAACTGTTCTAAATGTTTCTAGACTATTCTTACTGGAAAAGTTATGACATTTCTAGGAGTTTTGGTTTAAGTATTTAAAAGCGAACGAGTAGAATTAGATTATTAGTAGACGGAAAAAAATTATAGGAGACATTTCTATAATTTATAGGAACCCACAGGATTGTGGCCTAATATAGGAAAGCATTTTACGATAACACATATTTAATTTAAAGAGATGCGAATACAAATTGTTACCACTAAAATAGTAAAATGTACCGTAAAAATAGTAAAATGTACTATTTTAGTAATAACAATAAGCGCTTCCTATTTAGTAAAAGAAAATATGAATTTCAAGTTAGTATTTATTGTCATAAAATTGGTATTTTCTCCAGCATATTTTTGTAGCGATTGCAATGTTTAATGGTGTGAGTGCAGCGTCCAGGTCGTCATAGGAAATATATTAGTAGTAATGACATTCACAGTATTTTCGATTTGGCAAATCATAAAGGAGAGGTAGAAGCACCCGAAGCTGCAGCAGATAATGCTAAGAAGGAGAAGTCGCCACCAATTTACTTAAGAGAGGCATCAAATAATGAGCTTGTGGAAAAATCAAATCATAAACCGATTCAAAATTTTACATTACCTCGCTCAAGAGGGGTAAGATAAATGAAGTTAAGATACAGCCATTCGAAACTAATGGGTTCAGAGCCTTAGTAAATTTTTTCAACCAAGCCCATAAACGGTATTACACATACCAGCTAAAAAGTCAAAAGGGGCTAACTGTTATCTTAAGAGGAATTGAGAGCTCCGTAGATGTAAGCGAAATACACTCTGCTCTTAGGGAAAAAGGTTTTCATGCCAAATCTATCACAAATATCCTAAACCGCGAAAAGATAGCTCAACCTATGTTTTGCCTAGAACTAGAGCCAGATGCGGGAAATGAGAAAGGGCGCGATATATATAACCTAAGATATTCACTATATCGTAAAATCACGGTTGAGGAACCCAATAAGAGGGCGGGACCAGTTCAGTGCATTAAGTGGCAAGAATATGGCAACACCAAAGCTTACTGTACCTTACACGATGTTTGTGTAATATGTGATGAACTCCACGATTCAAAACAGTGCACCAAGGTGAAAAACCATCCTAAAGTAAAACGCTAACTGTGCAGTAGCGCAGTAACTGTGGGGAAAATCTCACCGCAAACTACAGAGGGTGCCCAGTGTACTTGAATTTAAAGCACACAATCAATCCAAAATTGTGATATGAGCAAAGAGTGCTCAAGGCAAATTACAACCAAAGAACTTTGACGCTAAGAACTTCAGTTGTTTAACAAGCTAGGAATTTGGGGACAAATGTCAACAGTTTTGCGCAGGGTGGGATCTCCTATGTAAACATTCTGAAAGGTGCCGCTTCGAAAGCAAAAGTTGAAATTAAAGAAGAAGTCTCAATTCATGCAACCGTAAGCAAACTAACCGAAACGATCCAAAGTTTCATGATGATGATGGAGAAACAAATGAGCATGATGATGCAAAATATGAACACACTAATGCAAATTATCGTCAAAAACCAAAAATGACTGTCCTAAAAATAGCTATTTGGAATGCGAATGGTCTTTCACAGCATAAAGCTGAGTTACAAGCCTTTCTCATCGAGCACAGTATAGATATCATGCTAATATCAGAAACACACTTCACAAATAAAACTTTTTTTTAAATAAACGGATATTCAACGCAAAGCACACGATGGCACTGCCGTCTTGATAAAAAAACGAATAAAGCATTATGTTCACAGCAAGTATGAGAAAGAGCACATCCAAGCAACTAATATTTGCCTAGAAGAATGGTCTGGAAAATGTGTAATATCGGCCGTTTACTGTCCTCCAAAACATGCAATTAAAAAGCAACAATTTATCGATTATTTTAACCGGCTGGCAATAAATTCCTTGCGGGTGGCGATTACAATGCTAAACATGTGCAATAAAAATCGAGATTGTCGACACCAAAAGGAAAACAACTTTACGAAGCTATAGAGGAGCAGTCTCTGGATTATTTATCTGCTGGTCACCCCACTTACTGGCCCACGGATCAAAAGAAAGTTCCTAATCTAATTGACTTCTGTGTAACTAAAGGCATTCCATGTGCATATATGAAGGCAACCAATTGCTATGATCTGTCCTCCGATCACTCGCCGGTAATAGTAACAGTAAGTACCGACGTCCTAAGGACAGAAATTCCGAAACGTCGTACAAACAAGCGAACTAATTGGGATCAATACAGGAGACTAGTCGAAAAAAAATTGTCTACTGAATATTGCTCTTACCACACCAGCAGATATTGATACGGCAGCGGAAAATTGAAAAAATACCCTAGCGTTGTTAGCTGAAAAAACGTCACCCGTCATAAGTAGTTTTGAAAAAGTTAATAAACTGCCACATAGTATTCAGCAACTTATCCAGGAAAAGCGAAAAATTCGCCGTCAATGGCAACAAACAAAATCATCGTCATTAAAAAGGGAATTAAATCGATCTATTAAGACTCTTAGATTTGCTTTGCGGGAAGAAGAAAACCAGAGCGTCCAGAATTATTTAAGTGAACTTTCGGCAACCGAAGGGACAGGCTACTCTTTGTGGAAGGCAACAAAAAATTTAAAAAGGCCAACAAACTCGAATCCACCGATCAACCTTCCAACTGAGGATTGGGCGAGAAGCGACGAATAAAAAGCCAATGCTTTCGCTGCTCATCTAACGACAGTATTCGCACCACATAAGGAAACAAATACTTTCGTGCTACCCGAGCAAATGGATGATGGATTGTCTTTTAAACCTATAAAGTATAATTGTAAGAAAGTTAAGAATACAATTAAAAATTGTATAAGCCCGAAAAAGGAATTGCCAGACAATTGCATAAAACTAATAACATTCATATTCAACGCGATCAAGCGAACCGATTATATTCCTCAAAAATGGAAGATATCGGTGATCATAATGATTCTTAAGCCTGGAAAAAATGAAACACAAATTCCATCATACCGTCCAATAAGCATGCTGGCCACAATTTCCAAGCTATTCGAAAAAATGTTATTAACGAAATTGAAACCAGTGTTAACAGTGCGCCATATTATTCCAGACCATCAATTTGGGTTTCGAAATCAACATAGTACCATAGAGCGAGTACACATAATTGCAAATGCAATCAAAAGAAGCTTCGAGGAAAAGAAATATTGTTCTGCTGTCTTCTTGGATATCGCTCAAGCCTTTGATAAAGTTTGGCACGATGGACTAATTTACAAAATTAAAGAACTTCTACCTAAGAAATTTCACTCAATTCTAGGAAATTATCTTCTTGAAAGGCAATACATGGTTAAACAAAATAGTGCAACCACTTGCTTTTACGATATAAACGCTCCCACAAGGGAGCGTCCTAGGACCAATTTTATACTTGGTGTACACAGCCGATTTGCCTGTAACCAACAAAGTAATGATATCAACATTTACCGATGATACGGCGATCCTGTCGTCACACAATACTCCCGAAACTGCCGCAAAGGAATTACGCAATCATTTGAAAAAAATCGAGGACTGGCTGAAGAAATGGCAAATAAAAGTGAATGAAAAAAAAATCAACACACGTCACATTCACGCTGAACAAACGCACCTGCCAACCAGTGGCACTAGACGATATAAATATTCCTCAACAAACCAATACCATAAAAATGACGTTATGGGTTCAGCCAAAATGGTGATAATTTTAATTTCCGAGACTCATTTTTCAACCAAACGAGATCATCTATTTTAAAAATGCCTGGATTAGCGCAAACGTCGTAATTGATTTTCGATTTTTCCTTTGATTTTAAAATATTTTGTCGTGCGATTTCGTAGGAATTTTTGCAACTGGAACCTTACATCGGAAATATAGTCATCTTAGTTATATTGTACATCAACTTGACTATAAATTGAATTTGGTATATTGGGTTTATGTCGAAAGATCAGTTCAAATGGCATGTATCGAAGTAGTGCAATAATGAGTTGTGTTGTATCAGAGACTGGAACCGAAATGTTTTTCGTTCCGGTTTTCGGTTACGTTCCTAATTTTTAAATTTCGGTTCGGTTCAGTTCCGCTTCGGCCATTAAATATCGGTTCGGTTCCGGTTCGGCTCCAAAACCGGTTCAAGAATTGTTTGTTAATAAAAGATTTCTATTTATAGATACAGATTATAGATACAAAAATCTGCGTATGCCGGAAGCGGAACCGTCTAAAACGAAAAAATTACCGTCTTGGATAGTCCGATTAGGTAGTTTAATTTGCACAATTTTAAAAACTGAACATAATTGTATACATTTTTTCGGATAGCAAAAACTTGAACCGGAACGAAAATTAATTTCGATTCCAGTTTCGGTTCAGGTTCAAGTTTTTATTTTATTTCGGTTCGGTTCCGGTTTTCGGTTCATTGAAAATAGCGGTTAATTACGGTTTTCGGTTCAGTTTAAGTTCCAGTCTCTGGGTATGTAAACATTGCATATGGAATCCATGAACCCAAATTATTTTTGTCTTGTGAAATTAGTGTAAAATTAATATAACTAGTTGGCGTTATTTGTTCTAAACGGGTGGGATTTTATTGACATACGGAATCATTGACGCTGGATAGTATTGATGTATTTACGATATTATTTCTAGAATCAGAACTAGACAGAAAGTGGTGTGGGTTATAGGTTATTGCGTAACGCATTCGGTGATAGAATTATCAACAAAATTATCAGCATTATTTGCAGCAGTAGGAATTTGATTTTGTAGCTTTAATTTAGATTTTAGATGAAATAATTACACTCACATTTGGTGTTGGGTCACTTGTATTACCAATTTTTATTCAATTAAGCGCGTCTGCATTTTTGTTTAATTTACCAGACTTGTGAATTATAGAATACTAAAACTCGGCTAATTTGAATTTACATCGCATAAAATGAGATGCGGGATTTTTCATGTCTTTTATCCAAATCAACGGTTTATGATCCGCTACAAGGGTAAATTTTTTTCCATAAATATACTGTCGAAATTGATCGTATTGTCTGTGCCGAAGTTTCAGATATGTACAACGAGCCAAGAGTGCATGAGATCGCTTCCCATTGTATGACCCATGGACCATGCGGTCCCGACAATCCGCATGCTCCATTTTACATTTAAGGCCTATAAAAAAGAGATCCAGGAACCATGTAGTCGAATGTAAATTTTTTAATTTTTGTTGAACAGATTTCGTCGTTTAAATTTGATGCAACATGCAGTATATTGCTTATTATTTATATCCCCGACACCTAGGATTGACCATGTCATATTATGCTTCCAAGGCCTGTGCGATAGAGATTCCAGAAACCATTGTCGAATGTCAATCTTTTGATTTTTTTTAATGGATTTCGAAGTTGAATTTGGTGCAACTGACGGTAGGTAATAAGTATGTTCGAACGGGCCTTATTTTATGTAATGAATTAATTACAATCGTTATGAACGAGCAGCCAAAATAACAGTACAAAATGTATTTATGCGATTAAGTTACCACCACGTAAATAAAATATATACGTATACGGAAAATTTGGGATTTTATTTTGGGAAGTATTTCACATGCATTCATTATCATATGATATAAATTAATTTACATTTATCATACTTTTCGAAAAATATTTAAAAGCGCTTCGAGTATTCATTGAGATGTATGAGTGAGCCGGAAGAGTTCTGGGAAAATGTTATTTCCTCGGGCGAAAGTAAATTTAACGTTTTTGGTTCAGATGGGCGAGTTATTGGGTGACAGAAACCCAACACTGAACTTGAGTAGAACATGGTGGCGTCACATTTGACTTGTTAACCAGTGTTGAGAAAATGGAACATGAGCAAGATTTTCGCTTCATACATGACAATGACCCGAAACATTCCTCAAAGCTGATCAAGGAATTGTTATTGTACAATGTAAAGTCAATATTCCCTCATCCTAATCAGCCACCAAATCTCAATCTCAATTATAATTTATGGAATTATTTGAACCGAAAGTTTCGTGAACGCCAAATTAGTGGTAAGGCACAAATAAAACTAGGAATGGGCCAAAATAGCCCCGAAATAATTATAGGAAGTTTTCTTTTTCAATGAAAAGAAGGTTGCAAAGTGTCATTGCATGAATAGGTTACAACACCAAATATTAGACCTAATTTCTTCAACTTCTTTGTGTGTTCGGACAATTATTTGACATGATTTTTTTAAACGTAATTTGAGTTTAAAAAAAATAAAAACTGAGTTTTTTGTTTGATTTGTAATTACTTTTTTTATCAATGTTTCTTTAGAGTTGTGTACGGACAATTTTTTGATACAGTGTATGTATGCAAGTAGAAAAAATATTCTAAATGAAATACAAAAGTGAAGAAAATTCTGTTTTACCTACGCAACAACACTTTTTTATCATATACATATAAATATGTTGAAGCTGACAAAAAAACCCACTATTAATAACATAAAATCCACAAAATGCATTATTAAATGTTTTGTATTTATTTACATAACGATTATTAATTTTTTAATTATACTAATAATATAATTATAATTTAATAATCTGAATTTTATTTATCTAAATTATTTTTTCCACTCATACACATGTGAATTAATTTTTTTTTTGTCGTGTAAATTTAAATTTAACACACTATTGAAAAATGCATAAAAACACAAAATAGTCATGACAATTAATGTTAAACGTATTCAGTTTTATTTTTTTGTAAAAGATTTAAATATGTGTATAGACATACTAATTTGAATAATTAACAAGAATTACTAATGTTTGTATATGCCATAAGGAGACTGCGGGTTGTTATTTTTATTTATTTAAATCAGAGCATAAAATCTTATCACAATTTCTTATTAAATTTTTTTTTTTTTTTTTTGGAAAATGTGTTAATTATGATTAATTTAAATGTGTAATTTTTGTTGTTGCTACGTACTTCTACTGTATATATGCATATTTGACTATACGTTATATACCTACATGTAGTGCATACAAAAAAAAAACGATTACATTTTAGTTTTGGTACATTAATAGTGTAAATTTCCCTTTAACTTGTTTATATGATAGTGCATCGAACTTAAGTTTTAGAAACAAAACAAACCTAAAAATAACTTTTTTGTATAAAAAACTATGTATATAATATTCTCCAAGTCTAAGAGATATTTATAATAATAATATTTTTGTTTTCTTCGTTTTTTTAATGATCCAATTGGTCTTATGTTCAATAATTTTTACTTCTGGATTTTTTTTTTTGTAAGTTGTTTATACAGAAAATATTTTTGGTTGGTTTTTTCAGAAATAAAATGTGAAATATGATATTTTTTAATTAAAATTAATTATTAAGAAAAAATTTTGTAATTTAGAAGTCTGCATTACTGCAATCAATTACATTTTTAATTTGAATAAATTATGCTGCGCTACGTTTACATTAGGGTTAAAAGGGTATATCGACAACATTTCACTATACAGTTGTTGTTTGATAATCAATCCTCACTTAATTATTACAATGTAATTGCATGTTTTCTTGTCATAGCTGTACTAATAAAAATGTAGCCCTCATTAAAACCCCCTCCAAAAAAAAATTTCATTTCATCATATTCTAAAATTATTTTTGGAACAAAATTCTGATTAATACTGCACAGCATAATAAAGTATAAATAAATTTGTTTAAAACGGAATATAAAGGCTTACGCAATTTGTGCAGTCATTTTATTTTATTTAATTATGTATTTTAATTTGGTGATAATTCATGTATTTGTCAGATAATGCAATGTTTTTATTTTTGTGTGTAAATAAACTTCTTGTTGATTTTTAAAAAGCATGTCACACAATGGGTTGTACTCGTAACATCTGTTAAAATAATTTTATGGTGAACGGCAAGTTCTCTGTCTAACGCAACAACACATATTGTTGAATCACATCGAATAATTATCATTTTATTAAATCTAAATATTTAGTGCTTTGATTTTACGATAATTAAATTAATATTCGATTACAAAACAAATCAATTGTTATGCACAAAAGCGTGTTCAAAAAATTAACATACATAACAATATTGCAAGACGTGTTCTAATTTGCGTTCGATATTGGAAGGCAGAATACCGGAAGGCCGAATGTCGAAAGGCCGAACGCCGAAAGGCCGAATGGGTCGGAAGACCGAATATCGAAAGGCCGAATGTTGAATGACCGAATGAGTCGAAACGCCGAAGGTCGAAAAGCCGAATGGGTTAAAAGGCTGACTGCGAGAATTAAAGTGTCCCATAGACCATTTTTTCCTAAAATTGTTTTTTAACTTAGTCTTACTAATTCGACTGTGCTCTTTCACAATCTCTTATCAGAATCGTGCTATCTCTAACCGTTTTCAAAATTGGATTTTTTTTATTTTGTCTTATAGACCAGTGCTTCTCAAACTGTAGGCCGCGGCCCCCTAGGAGCCGTGGAGCTGTTACCAGGGAGCCTCAAAACCTCATCTTAATCAATTAAACAAATTTTTATTTGGTTTAGGGCTTTTTTTATTTCTTTTTTACTAATTAAAGCTTTAGCTTTCGAATCCTAATCGGATTCATTTTCAAAAGCGTAATGAAAAATATATTTAAAAAATGCTTTCTTTTATAAATAAATCAAAAAATAAAGCAATCACAAATTTTTATTAAAAACCACTTTTCATGGAAACGCACATCTATGTAATTTTTGAAAAAATCTTGCTAAGGTGCTTTCATGTAAAAAGGTTGTACATTTGAATAAAAATAAAGTTTTAGAAATTTTGAAAATTTGTCTGTTTTTAACAATATGATTCTTTCGGCTTTTTTATAGACAAATATATTATTTTTAATAGCATTCCATTATTTACGACTTGATGAGCCAGTGAAATAAGGAAGCATTTACTCATAATATATCTACTCAATAAAAAGTAGAAATACCATTTTCCCCCACATAACCTTAAAAAAAAAAACAAGAACAAGAGTACGGTCGTTCTTGTATATAACATATACAGTTCGATTTGTATTTTTGTAGTTTGGTCGTAGCTACCTGATGAGTAGATCAAACTTTTCAGTACGAAACCAAACTACACCACTGGAAAAAACTTAAGGATATTTTTTTTTTTTTTTAAGGGTATGTGGGGGAAAATGGTATTTCTACTTTTTATTGAGTAGATATATTATGAGTAAAAGCTTCCTTATTTCATTGGCTCATCAAGTCGTAAATAATGGAATGCTATTAAAAATAATATATTTGTCTATAAAAAAGCCGAAAGAATCATATTGTTAAAAATAAAGTTGCATGAGGCAAAAATAATTTAGATGGACAAATCATATGAGTTGCCAATATAAGCATAATCTTCAAGGACATTGATTGAATTTGCACTTGATTTAATGAACTTGATTAAATGCTATGATACAATTTCCAAAATCGTTTTTTTTTTTCTAAAACTTTTTTGTTTCTCGAGAATTTTTATGTTATCTAAACTGATTTGATGCGGTTTGTATTTTTCAGATGTCGTATAGGTGCACTAATGCTTAAATTTTGATCTTTATTTATGTCACTTTTGTGTTAGTAAAATGTTTCCTAAAAGTTGTTTTGTCTGTCCTGTAGGTAGCGTTGCTAAACTACGTTGTACCTGATAAACAACGTTTGATTGTTTCTTTAAAGGTGTACTATTTTTAATTTTAAAAAACAAGTTATTGTTTAAGCTTGTGGCTGCACGTCCTATAATTTCAAAGTTATAATTTTTGATTTTTTCGTATAGATTTTTAACGTAGGGAATGGCCAAATAATTAGTGATTTCATTTGTTGATCGAGAAATAAAATTTGTATGCACATTTTTTTGTTTCCAAATTATGTGGTTTAACAATTTTTCCGGATACTGGTTGCGAAATAATGCATCATTTAGAATTTTTAAATTTTTATTGTAAAATTTAGTATCGGAAAGTTTCAGAATTTTTTGAGTCAAAATTTTAATGGTGTTCATTCTATAAGTGTTGGGAAGCCAAAAAAGAAAATTGAAATATCTACCGGACCAAGTATTTGTACGGTAACAATCACCGCGAGTAATATCTCTAAAAAATCATGGTTAAAACTGAGACCTTTTATGAAGTAATAACATTTTTAAATCAGAGGTCGACATCCGAAGTAAATTCTCGGAAATTTAGGAGCTAAATTTAAATTAAAAACTATAGGAACTTAGGTCTATGAAAATTTGCAAAATTGGATATTGAAAATGTACGTATTTAGTATGTAATTTTAAAGAGTTACTCGTGCTTTAATTTAAATTTAAATTTCAAAAATTACTTATATGGTGAAATTGTATATCAGGTTAGTGTTGAGAACTCCAAATCGAAAATTCCAGGGTTGTAATTCCGAGTTTTATGTATGGAATCCAATACAGATTAACCGGTTGATTACCGAAATGTTGGGAAATTTTTCGAATAACTACCGAGCATATATATGCATAACTATTTTCAGACAAAATGCCTATAAAACATAAATTACACATGACAACAAATTTTAATTTATTTATTATATCTTGTTTGAAAAGTGCATTTTTTTGTTAATTTTGGAGGCTGAATACAAAAATAACAATGAAATTAAAAACTTAGTTGCAGTTTTCCTTTTCTCCATTGTTGATACACTGAAAAAAATAAACTGGTCCTCAGCTAAGAAAACGGACTTTTAATTCAAGAAAATGTACTTTTTCTTGATTTAAAAGATAATTTTCTTATTTCTTTCTAGTTTTTCTTCATGTAAGAATTGTGTTTCTTGAAATGAAGAAAAACTCGAAAGAAATAAGAAAATTAGCTTTTCAATCAAGAAAAAGTACAATTAAAATTATTTAATGGTTTAGGGCTCTCTATATTGTTTTTATTTTTTAAAAATTAACTTGAGCTTTCGGACCCACTTCGAGTCCATTTTCAAAAGCGATTATAAAAATGTTTTCAATACAATTTTCCTTTTATAAATAAATAAAAAAAAAACAAAATATTGAAAGGTTTTCCGTAGAAACCAAAATTCGTGTGCCTAGACTAGAAAAATATTTCCCAACCGTGACAAAAAAACTTGTGGTAAATTTTACGAAAAAACCTTTTACAAAATATGAATAAAATTTGAAACATTTTACAGAAATATAATGAATCAGTTATAAGTATAAGACAAACAACCAAATTAAGATAAATAAATCATAAGAATTACCAATATAAGCATAATCCAACAATGTTTATTGAGTTATCACTGGATTTTATGAATAACATTTCCAAAAACGATCTTTTCCTAAAATTTTTTTGCTGTTTCAAAATTTCACGGCTGGAAAATATTTTTCTAGTCTAGGCACACGAATTTTGGTTTCTACGGAAAAACTTTCAATTTTTTGTTTTTTTTTTTTGATTTATTTATAAAAGGAAAATTGTATTGAAAACATTTTTATAAACGCTTTTGAAAATAGACTCGAAGTGAGTCCGAAAGCTCAAGTTAATTTTTAAAAAATAAAAACAATATAGAGAACCCTAAACCATTAAATAATTTTAATTATATAAAATTGTGGCTCAATAATATTTAAAAGAGAAGTTTAGTTGTCTGTATTAAATCAATAAGATTCTTTCGGCTTTTTATAGACACAATATATTAATAATAATGGCATTCACAACATTTTCGACTTGTCAATCAGAAAAATGAAGAGGCCAGTCATTTATAATATATCTACCAAAAAAAGTAGAAATATCAAAATCCCCCCCGTACTTTAACCCCAGAGTTAATACAAAATGTATTTTGACTCTAAAAAAGAAAACCTTTCCTTGCGTTTTCGTGGGTAGTTTGGTTTCGTACTGATAATCTCAAAACAAAATTTTGATTTTGATATTTCTACTTTTTTTTGGTAGATATATTATAAATGACTGGCCTCTTCATTTTTCTGATTGACAAGTCGAAAATGTTGTGAATGCCATTATTATTAATATATTGTGTCTATAAAAAGCCGAAAGAATCTTATTGATTTAATACAGACAACTAAACTTCTCTTTCTATTATTCGTGTTGGCATAAAACACACAGAAATGAAAAGTTTTCCTTGCGTTTTTTGATTTGGTGAATTTATTTATAATTCGCTAAGTCAACTACACTCTTGCTTCATACTTAAAGTATGGAGTTGGAATTGTATTTTTGTAGTTTGGTCGTAGCTACCTGATGAGTAGATCAAACTTTTTGTTTTGAGATTATCAGTACGAAACCAAACTACCCACGAAAACGCAAGGAAAGGTTTTCTTTTTTAGAGTCAAAATACATTTTGTATTAACTCTGGGGTTAAAGTACGGGGGGGATTTTGATATTTCTACTTTTTTTGGTAGATATATTATAAATGACTGGCCTCTTCATTTTTCTGATTGACAAGTCGAAAATGTTGTGAATGCCATTATTATTAATATATTGTGTCTATAAAAAGCCGAAAGAATCTTATTGATTTAATACAGACAACTAAACTTCTCTTTCTATTATTCGTGTTGGCATAAAACACACAGAAATGAAAAGTTTTCCTTGCGTTTTTTGATTTGGTGAATTTATTTATAATTCGCTAAGTCAACTACACTCTTGCTTCATACTTAAAGTATGGAGTTGGAATTGTATTTTTGTAGTTTGGTCGTAGCTACCTGATGAGTAGATCAAACTTTTTGTTTTGAGATTATCAGTACGAAACCAAACTACCCACGAAAACGCAAGGAAAGGTTTTCTTTTTTAGAGTCAAAATACATTTTGTATTAACTCTGGGGTTAAAGTACGGGGGGGATTTTGATATTTCTACTTTTTTTGGTAGATATATTATAAATGACTGGCCTCTTCATTTTTCTGATTGACAAGTCGAAAATGTTGTGAATGCCATTATTATTAATATATTGTGTCTATAAAAAGCCGAAAGAATCTTAATAATATTTAAATATTTAGAAAAAGTACATTTTCTTCAATTAAATATCCGTTTTCTTAGCTGAGGATCAGTTAATTTTTGTCCGTGTATATCCTGATGGAAGCGTTCCCCGTGCTCATCACTTAAAGCTTCGCACTTTCCAGGAAAACATTTTTTTTTAGTGGGACACACATAGGGACGATATAGTGACACATGACATCACGTATCTTTAAAATTTGAACTAATATTAAAAGGATAGTTTATTTTCGGTTTTAGTACACCAAAAATAGTAAGATTTAGTCGATTTTATTTTAGATACATTATGGCTGTTCTCCTGTGTTACTAACCTTTATAAGTTGGTCGAAACCTTTACCTTGGTTTTACACATGAAAATTGCATATTATTCATTCTAATTTTCAGACTAAAAATTTTTTAATTGATTTGCAAATCTACCCAAATCTACCAAATATGAATTTATCATGAAAGTTGGCAATTAAGAACAAAGTATAGGCATCAGGTTTGGGGCATAAAACCCTTTACTATTCAACGCTTAACTAGAATTATAAGACGAGTAGCAGTTTGGTTACAATTAAGAGGGATTTTTTTAGTTAGCCTGACAACACTTTTTAACTATAAAGCTAACTTCCGTGGAACTGAATGTGCCTTTAAATGGTATATTCAATGGTAATTCGGCATTTCGACACAATCGGCTTTTCAATATTCGGCCTTCCGGCCCTTTCGGCATTTTGACACAATCGGCCTTTCGACATTCGGCCTTTCGGCCCTATTCCCCAATCTATACTATAATTCTGAAAGTTTGTCCGGATTACCGTCCCTTAAACTCCTCCTACACGGAGCGTGCTAGAAAGGTGGTCTTGGACATTTTGGAAAGGTCTCCTAATTTCGAGGTCAACGCAACTATTTTCAGCTCTTCAAGTTGAGTCGTTTAGGAGTTACGGACATTTGAATTTTCTAAGAGTATTATTGAATTTTGACGTTTAATTTTAATTTTTAAAAAAGCAAATCATAAGCAAAAGGTTACTATGATACGGTGAACGGAAATGTCTGTTTTTGTTTGACATGAATTTTCAAATGCAAATCACATTTTAGTGATGCAGTAAACAGTCAAGTCATTAAATGAATTAAGAAAAAACAAAAAATGCCCAGAAAGTGACGTGCCGTGTTTAATCCAACCCGTATTGATACGAAAAAGAAAAAAGTATCACGCGAAAATGCTTCAGAAGCTCTGAAATAAAAAGAGCTTGAAGCAACAGACGTAGAAAACAAACCTCATTTCAAAACAACACTTTTGTAGAAAAGTCCGACCGTCTTGAGCAAATAGACAAAGGAACATCAAGTCACGGCAAATCGAAACACCTGATGTAACTCATGTTCACCTACAAATACAAAGAGAGTGACAAAGAAAATTGAGAGCTAACAACTGGCTTTACCTGAAAGAAGAAGCATTTCATTATGATCGGTCATTGGAATACATGAATTTTCCGCAGGTTCTTATTGGTAAGATGGACAATAGGTGTAATTTCTGTGGAGCACTCAAATTTAAAGGACAAACACCCGGTTTATGTTGTTCCAACGGAAAAGTCAAGTTGCCCAACTACGACAAGTTACCAGAGCCATGAAACAGTCTGATGAATGGTGATCACCAAAAGTCAAAGGAGTTTCTCAATCTTATACGGAAATAAGCTTTCAGATGACTTCTTTTGGTACATCCGTGCCAATGAATAAAAACAAAGGGTTCATGCCAACTTTCTCCATACAAGGCCAAGTGTATCACAAAGGCGGTTTACTTCTTCCGCTGCCTCACGAAGATGCGAAATTCCTACAGATTTACTTTTTGGGTGATGAAGAAGCAGAAGCTCAATATCGTTGCTCCATTAAACCTGGCATCGATAAGAAATTAATCATATCACTTCAGAGAAGTTACACGAACACAATCACTACGTGAGGACATTCAAAACTGCATTAGACGAAAATCTACAAGATGACATGAAAATAGTGATCAATGCTGATAAAAAACCACACGCAGGACATGCCAGAGTTTTCAATGAACCAACAGTTAATGAAGTTGCCATTATCATTGGTGGAAATGACTTCGAAAACAGAGATATTGTCTTGAAGATAAGAAGCAATGAGCTTAAGAGAATCAGCAAAACGCACATACCTTATGATGCACTGCAATATCCGCTCATATTTCCAAGAGGAGAAGACGGTTATGCAATAAACATTAGCCAAGTTATTCCCGGAACAAATAATACTGTCTGTAAAACTATATCAGCCATGTCTTACTAGTCTTATCGTTTAATGGTGAGGTAAAATCAAATAAATCATCTTTACTCTACCGGCAAGTACTTCATCAGTATCTGGTGGATATGTATGCGAAAATGGAAGATGAACGGCTGCTCTACATTTGCCTCAACCAAAAGAAACTTCGTGTCGATGAGTATATTCACTTAAAGGATGCAGTAGCAAATGATAGAGTTGCTACAAATCACGGAAAGCTGGTGATACTTCCTTCAACATATACTGGGGGACCACAAAATATGCACGAAAATGCCTAAGACGCGATTACATACATTCGACGTGGAGGTAAGCCATCTCTTTTCATTACTTACACATTCAATTCGAATTGCGGAGGTATTAAAAGAATGTAAGGTGATTTTATGGGATGAAGTACCAATGATGCATAAAGATGGATTGGAAGCTTTAAATCGATCACTGCAAGACACTCGCGAAAATAATTACATTATGGGTGGATTGTTAGTTATCCTTGCTGGAAATTTTCGTCAAACACTGCCAGTCATTCCTCGAGATAACATGTACGACGAGATAAAAGCCTGTATCAAATCATCGCAACTGTGGAGATTGGTAAAAAACATGAAACACCAAACAAACATGCGGGTAAAACAATCAAATGGATTCGACTCACTGCAATTTTCCAGGTATCTATACTGAGTGTTGGTAACGGAAAAGAAGAACTGGATGTGGAAACTCGAAAAATTAAATTGAATAAAGATTTTTGACCACGTATAATCAAATCTAACACAACATCCAGTGTTATGTTAGATTTGAAATGATTCCAGTTGAATCGGTAGATGCAGAAAAGGCCACCAGATATCCCGTTGAGTTCTTAAATACGCTCAATCCAAGTGGCCTACCACAACATAATATCATACTCAAGATTGGAAGCCCTATTATGTCGTTAAGGAATTTGGATCCTCCAAAAGTATGCAACGAAATGCGTTTGGTTGTGAAGGCGATGAACACAAATATAATTGAGGCAACAATTTTGGTTGGACAATTTAAAAGGGAAAATGTGTTCATTCCTAGAATTCCAGTTATTCCCAATTATCTACCTTTTCAATTCAAACGCATTCAGTTCCCGATTCGTCTTGCGTTCGCCATAACGATCAATAAATCGCAAGGAATCGATAGGAATTGATTTAAGGAATGAATCCTTCAGTCATGGACAATTCTACGTAGCAATGCCCACGGGCGGAGACACCTAAAAACTTATATGTGCTGGCAGATGAAAATAAGTCAACAAAAAATATTGCTTATACACAGGTGTTGAAGGATTGACTTTGGTGATAATATTTAAACGTTCAATAAATACAAATGCTTTTTGAAAATCATGGCATTTGGTTTTATTTAAGGTAACGATACTAAAAATAAACCTGGGCGAAGCCGGGTACAATACTAGTTGGTCTATAAAAAAAATACTACAATAATTTCAAAATTAAGATCATGAAGAAATGGTTTATAAAAGAGAAACACGAAATACGATGATTCTTCAGACGGGTGGTCCCATAATTTTTTATTTTATTTTTATAATTAACTTATAAAACATTTCAGACCAATAAAAATAACTCTCTCTAAATACATAAAAAAAAAATAAAAGTACAATTTACCAAACCACACTTTGTACGATATTTTGTTTGGTAATCCAATCTCAATTTTACACTTGTTTCTTTTGATAAAATTTAAATCGATTTTCAATACTATGTGGCTTACGATTATGTCCCAATACCATACAAAAAACTATTACTCTAACAAATTATTTCCGTTAAGAAATTACTTAAAATTTTCAATTGATTTACGGTCACTGACACTATGAATTTATGATAATTTTATGTAAAAAAAAACGAAATATAGTTTCCATTTCTAAATCCATTCATGTTTATTTTTTTTTTATGTACGTTGACCATAATAGTAACGAAACAATAGTAAATAAAAACCGCATCAGAAAAAAACTTTTACTACAAAATGTCGTTAATATTTTTATTTTAGGCCTTTAAGACGGGGGGTAATCGAACCCGCAACAAGCAGCAAACCGGAATTTCGATTTCTTATAGGCTCAAAATGGTTTGGTTCTTGAAATAAATTAAGAAGGTCTTCCCAAACCAACTGTAATTGATTTATAATTTTTTACATTTTCTACTTCCTTTAATGTACAATTTTGTTTTTGTCTAAAATTACTGGAGAATAACAAAACAAAAATTAAATCTGATCATGTTTTTAAGCTGTAAAGCACTTACTAGATACTCGACAGCGATATTAATCGGCGTCTTTCTTCGCAAAAATATATAAACTTAAGTATGTTTCATGTAGCTAAAAGCATTTGTTGATATCTCACATATACAGACTATAAAACGAAGAAAATATTTTTAATAATAATTCATCATTGTATATACAAAACAAAACTATTGCGCGGCTTAATAACTTTAATCGAAGATCAAAAAATATTAAGTCTCGTTATTTGTTGTTGTTGTTGTCGAATAATAATTAAAGGGATCATTTCGGTTCAAATCCAGCAAATTGAGACCTTGTTACTAAATTAAACATAATTACGATCAAATGTGTTGAAACCATATAATGTAGTATGTCAACAGTAGGTCAAGTATATTAAATTAAAAATAATTAATAAATAAAATTGATTGTATTTACCGTGTAATTCTAGGGTTAAGCCATAAACGTTTATCCGATTTTGTTGCATATAATCCAAATGATAATAAAATTTAAAACACTTAATTTTTTTTTAAACTTTCATTAAACGATATAAATTATAACTTATTGAAATTTATAACCAATAATTAAATAATTTCACAAAAATCAAACACATGCACTATACACTAAATATTATGTACACGCACAAACACAATTATACACATTTTTTTAATACACAAGATCACACTAGCTATATATGATTAAGAAAAAACCACGAACTTAAAATAACAAAACACAACACCCAAACAACAAACACAATATTTGATCGATTTAACAAAAAAAAAACACCAGTGAAGAAAAAAATTCAAGAAACGAAAAACCAGCGATCTTATTTCTTTAAGAATAATTTTAAAACTAAAAATAAAAAGCATAAACTGGAAAAAAAAGAGAATTACGACGATTGTAATTATAGAACGTGTTGCAGATCGTAAGCATAAATAATAATAAAACAAAAAGAAAAACATCTACGAGTATAGACGGCATAGCAAGCAAAGAGAAGAGATTTTAGTTTACACAACGTCTCGATCGCTTTATAGTACGGAACCTTATTGCAACACTTTTACAATTTACTGTTTCGAATAACATTTTTAATGATGATCAAACACAAACATAAAAGAAAAATTAAAATGATTATTTTGATTCTGATTTTATTTATTTTATTTTAAGAGAGGATCAACAGAGAGAAAAACATTTTCTTTATTATATTGTATAAAAAAAATTATTACCACCATACAGAGTTATCTATTTTTGCCATTCGATATGTTTAGTTTTCAATAAAATTTATAATTTTTGTCACGATCCGCGATCGTTTAAAAACAACAAAATGTATAAAATTACTAAAAACTGCCGCGCTTTTTGTAACTATGTATAGTGCGGCATTTTTGTTTAGTATAAAATAGTCGATTCATTATTGAAAATCATTATTTCTGAAAATTTCCGATTGTTAACAAACTATATACACACTGGGTCAAATAACACTAATTTCTAATCAGAGTTAAAGAACGTGCCTTCTTAAGCATTCACGTAAACAGGTATACGTTCTTTGTTTACTATACACAATATAAACAAAATATTTTTTGTAATATTCCATCGTAGTAATTTATTCGATAGATTTAATGGACGATTAGGATGATTGACGTGAAATTGATTTCGAAAATAATATTAACGCAACGTTGGATAAGGTCAGTTTCAGGCGACATTTAAAAATATTACTGTTTCCTTATAGCTGTATGCCTATGTATATACTGAATTAAAAGATTTGTCAATTTTTTCGAAATTTCATTTTTATGTGGAAAACACTATCTCCATCGAATACCCCTCCGCGCAAAGAGAGACAACAAAAAGTTGTTTTAAAAAAACAAAAATATTACCAAAAAGCTTTCAAGAGAAACTTTCCTCTTCTGATATTTACCGTATCATCGTTATATGCATGTATGTATGTAGATATTTTGTTATTTTTTATTTATAATGAGATATTCAGGATACAGTTTAGTAATCAATTGTATATTTAATTTAGAAAGAGAGATGACCTTTGGTCTCACATCTAAATTTTAAGGATTTTTTTTTTTATTTATCGACTTATACAGTTATAATTTTGGTTTAATTTTGTTGGGGGAAATTTAAAAAAACTTCGAAAGTGTGACTTATAACTACTTAATCTAAACATTATATATACAATAAAACTTAAATATATGATTGGTTATGTGACATATATTAACTGATTAATTAAAATATTATCAACTGATGTATTTACGTTAAATTTAAGTTAATCTATTTATAAATTCAGTTATAGTTTCGATGTTATTAAGCTGAAGGAGTCTGGATGTGGAGTAATACATTGGTTTGTTATTTATCATTTTCAAAATTTTGTTTTGAATGACCTGTAATTTTTTAATATGTGATTTTACACAGTTCCCCCATACCGGACGTCAATATCGATCTGAATATGGTTTTATAAATAATTACTTTATTTTGAATTGATAGTTCGGCATTACGTGAAATAAATGATTTACTGTCAATTGACCGTAAACAATTGATCGTGAACAATTGATCGTACAACAATTGACCGTGGAAACAATTTATCGTGGATACAATTGATCGTATGAACAATTGATCGTGGTTCAGTTGATCGTTGGAACTTCGCCGTTTCTTGACCGATTATGATGAAATTTGACATGGGCGATGGTAATGGGATTCTAAAATTATTGTTGGATTAAGTTCTGGAATATTTCCACTTAAGGTGGAACTTCGCAGTTTCTTGACCGATTGTGATGAAATTTGACATGGGCGATGGTAATGGGATTCTAAAATGATTTTTGGATAAAGATCTGGAATATGGCCAATTAAGATGAAATGAGATGCTATCTTGCAATTCAAAATCTTGCAAGTAACAAATCTTGCATTTTTTTAAAATCATGCAGATCAAAGTCTTGCCAACCCAAAATCTTGAAGGTACAAAATCTTGCAAGCACAAAATCTTGCATTCGAAAATTTTGCAGTTTTAGTATCTGGCTGTACCTGTCTTTAGTATCTAACATAATGTTGCTAATTGAAAATATTCTGGATAAGGGAGATTTAATCTTCATTTTCCAGAATTTAAATTTTCGTTTCTGGTTAATGCAGATTTAATATCATAGTTAGAATGGATATCTCCCTTATTCTTATCCTGAATATTTTGTTGAAATATTCTGGAAAAAGGAGATTTCCATTCTAACTTTAATATTAAATTTCCATTAAGCAGAAACTTTTTTTATGTTTTTTTTTGTGAATAAAATTGCGATAATTTAATCTAAACTCAAAATTGACTTATTTGAATTTTCAATTGAGAAATGAAATTTTATGAATAAGCAATATATGGTTAGATACTAAAGACAGGTACAGATACTAAAACTGCAAAATTTTCAAATGTAAGATTTTGTACTTGCAAAATTTTGTAATGCAAGACAGCAAACACCTTAATTGGAAATATTGCAGAACTTTATCCAAAAATCATTTTAGAATCCCATTACTATCCCCCATGTCAAATTTTATCATAATCGGTCAAGAAGCAGCGAAATTCCACCTTAATTGGCCACAGTCCAGAATTTTATCCAAAAATTGTTTTAGAATCCCATTACCATCCCCCATGTCATATTTCATCATAATCGGTCAAGAAACAGTGAAGTTTCACCTTAAGTGGAAATATTCCAAAACTTAATCCAAAAATCATTTAAGAATTCCATTTATATCGTCCTTGTCAAATTTCATCGTAAGCGGTCACGAAACAGCGACATTCCACCTTAATTGGCCACAGTCCAGAATTGCATCCAAAAATCATATTAGAATCCCATTACCATCGCCCATGTCAAACTTCATCATAATCGTAACGCAAACAAACACACCTATTACACAAATACAAAACAATAGAACGAAGCATGTTTTGTCACTTTGTATGGAAGAGACGAACTCTTCCATACAAGGTGACAAAACAAAATAAAAATAAAATCAATAATTAGATTAAGCACTTAAGCAGTCTCGTCTCGGATTTCAAAGCTAAAATACATCGCCCGTGCTGTTGGCCGCCAACTGCAAATTTTGTGGCAGAAATTGGTGGTGATAAAAATAAGATTAAACTAAATAATTGTAAAATAATAAAACAAAATAAATATACATTAAAATAAAAATTAATACTGATACATTTTGTAAAAATAAATTTAATTAATAAAAAAATAAAGTCTCGTGTTTTCGATTTAATAAATGCATAGCATGTATAAGCTCCACCTTAATTGGCCATATTCCAGAACTTTGTCAAAAAATCATTTAAGAAACACATTTATATCGTCCATGTCAAATTTCATCGTAATCGGTCAAGAAACAGCGAAGCTCCACCTTAATTGGCCACAGTCCAGAATTTTATCCAAAAATTATGTTAGAACACCATTTTCACCGCCCATGTCAAATTTCATCATAATCGGCCAAGAAACAGCGAAGTTCCATCTTTGGCCATACTCCAGATTTTGAATTATCCATACGATAAATTGTTCATACGAACAATTGTGTCTACGATCAATTGTTCACGTTCAATTGTAATACGATCAACTGACGGAACCCGCCAATAATATTCCTGTAATTGGTTAATTCCTCAGGGTAATATCAGAACCATCTTGATGTGAATAGAGCCGGCATGTGAAAAATGAACTTAAAATAAGGGATATAGAAACACTAAAAATTCATTTATTTTCATAGTGTTTGTATGAAAAAACGCGATTTCGATTGACGATAAAATATGAATTAAAAGTTAAACCTAGTTAAATAATTTTTTAAGAAATCGCTAACAAACAACTAAATGTCTTACTCATTTAAAACACAGATTCTCAAGTTTCCCTATTTTCCAGCAATAATCAAAAGAAAATAAGGGAAATTAAATTAAAAAACATTCTACAACAACAACAATGTGTATTAAAAAGAGAAAATTCAGTTTAATGACGACATCATATCTCCACGTCTAAACCCAATAGTAAGAAAAAAGACAACACGTCTCCGCTCAACAATCAAAATTTAAAATAAAATCAAAAAGAGACAAACAGAATAAATTCAATCAATACAATGAGTGCGAAAAAAACAAAACACCAAAACAATCTAGCATGCTTTGCAAATTCAAAATATTTATGTAACTATAGAAACATATTCGAATTCAAATTGGAATGGAGGCAATGAAAGAGATGATTATTGTTTTGTTTATAAATATCGAGTTATGTTGATGACGTGATATTACAAAAACAACAATATTTAAAATTTCAAAAGTACCTTATTTTGCATGGCGATTTTCACTAACAATTATAAACAATTTCAAGACTTGATTTTTCAATCAAATAATATTACATGTTTCATTAACATTTTCATATAAAAAAAAAACAAAAGCTCATATTTCTAATAAACTAAAACTGTAAATGAAAATAACCGTTTTCCCATATAAGTTCATAGTAAAGAAAAAATTTTATGTACCTTATTTTAAGCTTAGTAAAAAATACAGTCGATACTGGAGGCTCTTATTTATACAGTAGGCTCTGGTAATATACACTAATATTGTTATTTGATTCTAAAAAGTCCAACAAAATATTACCCGTCCTCTTTGCTCTAGTACATCCCCACGCTCGATGTTGGGCATTTAAATCTCCGTATATGTATAAAAAAGCTGCCAGCATTTCTAATTAATTTTTTCAAATCATTAATTGAATTCGTTTGAACTGTAACCGATAATGATTTAATAAAATTTGTATTGAATGAACTATTAATTGTATGTGTACTTACTAGTGGTGGAAATCTATCGATAGTACTATCGATATATCGATAGTTTCGTACTATCGAAAACAATCGATACTTTTTATATACTATCGATATATCGACCTATCCAAGTAAGAATATTTTTATTTAGTTATAGAAATTTAAAATATTTTTGGCACACTCCATTTTGAGCGTTTGCTCATTCACAACAGAGCATACCAAAATATACGAATAACCTAATAATAGAACGGCTCGCTTATGATGGTTAGATCGCAGCCCGCCTGATCAAATCCATCGAGTTCCTTCACCTGTATCTTTGCTAGATGCCGTTGGCACTATTTCCAATATTGATTGCATTGATTCCTCAGCTTTTGGAAAGTCTGCTTACAGTGGCCGAAGCATCACGATTTAAAATGCTCTTTTCGGCTTTTAAATGGCTTTTGATTGCTGCTGGCTCCATTTTTTGCAAGTAATGCTTCGTGTTGTTACACAGTAATATATCTTGGACAATTTTCTCGTTTAATTAATGAGAAAAAAAACAAATTAATTTAGAAAAAAAAATATTTTAGAGAACAAAATACACGTCCAACTGACGAGGATGTCCAGAATATGATAAGTGAAAAATACTGTTTTTTCAGGAGAGCAGTATAAAGGTTTAATTAGTTCTATTCGCTGCTAGGAATAAGCGGATCACTTTAATTGTATCGTTTATGAAACGTTAATTGTATCGTTTATACTGAAGAGTATTATAAAGTGGCTTTGAATTTTTTTAACTGGATTTTTAGTTAAAAACGCATTATTTTAAGAATATAAAATCAGTCATAATCTTATCAATTTTAGAGATAATACTTTAAGATTTTATCATAATAATAATTCGACATCGTAGAGTCCAAAAATCGTATTCCCTTAAAACTATAACTGACATTTTCATGGTCTTAATTGGATAGGTCGATATTGATATTTTATTCGTACAAGAGGGTTTTGCTATTATGCGATATAACTTTAGTTACGTTTTTCTTGTTGTCATTCCTTTTATATGATAGTCAAATTAACGATCTCAAACGGTCTGAAAGCCAAAAAATGTTGAGATGCTGATTTTCTTACATAAAAACGATTTGCTGGTTTTAAAACAAAGTGGGAAACTGAGAACTTTCCGATTATAGTAACCTCCCTTGACTCTATAGTTTCTGGTTGTAGTCAACCTATATGTAATTGAATAAAGTTTATAAATTTATTATCCGATAGTATCGATAGTATATCGATAGTCTTTTAATTTGGGTCGATAGTTTTCTATCGATTGTTTTTTATGTTACTATCGATACTATCGATAGTTGAAATCGTCGATAGTTTTCCACCTCTAGTACTTACCAATATAGAAACTCCACCTCCAACTCGATCAGCTCTTAGAAATTAATATTATTATTAAGTAAATAATCGTAGAATTTACTAATCTTATTACGAATGCTTTCAGCGTTCCAGAATAAAACTTTAACCATGTTTTGTTGAAGCATAGGAACAACATATCTAGATTTCCAGCTAGAACGACAATTAAATATTTTACTTACGACTTCTCGTATGATTTGTTTTATTTCATCTTAACTGAAGAGATTATCATAATCGATAGATTTACCGGGTTTAATATTTCCTCTTTGAGAAGCACCGAATTGCTTAAAATATGTTGTTTTTTTCACTAAGCTCCATTGCAGGAAAGTTTGTTGGATCGTATTTAAATTAAGATGTGACCCTCGCCGCATAATTTACTCGTAGGGGCCATAGACCAACTACGCGCACCATGACTAAATATTTGACATTTCATACACTGTGTTGGGCCGGTTTGTGTTTCAATGTATGAGTTCCATTTTATGATTGTATTGTCAATCGAATTAAATTTTCTTAGATCTTTTAGGCTGGTAGTATCGTTTTTAAAGTAAATTAGGTAAACTGTTTGATCTGTATACCTTACATTTTTAATATTTAAATATTTGATATCACTGATATTTTTGACAGCTTCGAACTCCATTAGAGCTTTTAGATCATCAATTGGTATTTTGTACTAATGTTGTTTATTCCAGCGACCTGGTGACTAGCTATTACATTATATGGCTCAGCTTTAGCAGAGCATACCATGTCACACAGCGCCAATTTTTACAATGGTAGAAATATTTTCAACTAGAAAATAGCTCCATATTTAATAAAGTCCTAATTTTTAAAACTAAAATATGTATGATAATATTTTAAAATGTAGCAATAATATGAACTAAACAAAAATGCCACTTTTCCAAAAAAAAATGTTTGTGTTTTTTTTGTAAACTGCAGATAATGCATTACTTTTATAAATGTGTAAATTTCGTATATTTTGGTACGATGGAAAATGATTTTCAGATGAAATTAACGGAATTTTGTAATTTTGAATAGGATAATGATGAAATTCGATAGGTATAATGGAAATGGAATTCTTTAATGATTTTCAGTTGAAATTAATGAAATTTTTAATGAATTTTTCTCAATTTTTTACTAGAAAGCTGTAAATTCCTCCTTTCCAAAATAATTTTAAGGAATTTTGCTCAATTTTTTTGCAGAGTATGTCTCGGCCCTTTTCCAGAATAATTACCAGAAAGAGCAGTAAATTCCTCCTTTTCCAAAATATTTTTAAAGAATTTTCTAAATTTTTTTCCAGAGTATATTTCGGCTCTTTTCCAAATATATTACTAGAAAGAGCAGTTACAAGCTAATCGGTAACCCCTCATAATCGAAGAATCCCATTTCAATCGTACCTACCTGTCAAATTTCATCATAATCCTACTCAAAATAATCAAGTTCCATTAATAAAACTTGTAATCAATTCTTTCGCCTGATAAACATGCACTTTTATTATTTATTTTTTTAATAACAAAGTATATTTTATCCACATACAACGATACATAAATAATTATTAAAGTAGGCATTTGCTTATAAATCAAAATTCCAAGCAAATGTAAAAGGGGCATTTGCATTTAAATCTCACATAAAAAAAATTTAAAATGTAATTTTTGAATCATAATTTAATTAATTTTTGAATTAAAAAAAAATTTAAAATATAATTTTTAAATCATATTTCTGTTTCTTTTAAATCTGGGCGTGAGCAGATTTGTGTTTTGAATTTTTTTTAATAATCTTTTGTGCTATTTTTAATTTTTATGTCATGAACGTTACCTAAAAATACGTTTCACGTTATTTTTAAAATTATTAATTTCAAAATACAAAAGATTAATATACCATTTGCAAGTAGACATGTCACCAATGAGAATATACATCAATAAATTAAATTTATGTTTTAAATTTCACAATTTATCTAAAATTAATAAAGTAAAGCCATGACAAAAAAACCCGTTTTTTTAAAACTAAAAGTCCAACATTATTTAAAAAAATACATTTTCATAAATTTCTGTATTGTGATCAAATACTTAACTTATACCCATTAAAAATTATTTGGAAAATGCTAAGGGGACAAAGAAAATGCTTGGGGACAAAATCATGTGAGATTTAAATGCAAATGCCCCAAAAACATAGTTCATTTTTATGAAAACAGATGGTTTATATCTAAAGAGCGCTACACACCATCCGACGGTCGGACCGATTTGGTTGGGTTGGATGTAAAATCGGATCGTGTGTATGCATGTCGTCCGACAAAATGAAGGTTGGATGTGTCGGATGGAAATTCCATCCAACCGTCTGACCAACCAACTAAATCGGATAGTGTGTAGTGTTGTCGGGCGATATTTTTCTTCAGTCATGTGTAAAATTTAAGAGCGAGAACAACAAAGTAAAATAAACATAATTCAATCGTGTGAATTCGTTAATGTGACAAAAAATAAATAAAATATTGTCAAAGTCGGATGGTAAGTCGGATCGTCTGTAGACAACAACCGATTTGGTTGGACCGACGGTCGGTCCGACCAAATCGGATGGTGTGTAGCGCTTTTAATTAAAAACAACACGCATACTAAGATTTCAAAATTTATTTTAGTAAATACACATACCAAAACAAGTGTTTTAAACCCAAGATTCACCCCATAGTAAGGTGTTTGCTGTCAAATAGTAATAGCGTTTTATTAGCCAAGACTCAATCCAAAATGAAGTTTACCTTAATTCCACATTTTAAAAAATGGCATTTGCAAAAATTTTGCATGCGCGAGAAATGGTATGATCTGCTAAATCTGTTCCCGTTATATTATACTTCATTCATTATTACATAGTCCAAGGCCATAGTATTAGACGAATAAATTGAATGCGATGAATTAGAAGGCCTATTTTATTTGCCAAATTCAAAATTGGTATTCATTTCGGAATCGCGTCCCTACTAAAAAATACTATTGGATTTTTGAAAACCAAGTACACAGTGGGTATTCACGAATACCAAAATGGTATTGGATACAAGCAATTTTTTTGCAAATGGTCAAATAAAATGCGCCTACTATTATTTTGTAAATCGTCTGTTCGAATTAATTTGGAACCATCTCCAACTGCATCAGAATGGCCCCTTTTATGACAACTATTTCATAACCACACTATTTATAACTTATATCTATATTGCACAATAATTTACTTGCAGATGCACAAATAAACAAAAATAATAATGAATAAAAAATACTATTTAGCGATTCACTTGTTTACTCTTCAAACATTGGAATCAAAATGTACATAATAGATACATATTGTTTTCAATGAAACGCCTACTAGAACCGGTGCCTTCAAAAATACTCGAATACTATGAAAATGAAATATTTCAGTTAATCTTCACGTATATAGAACAAAAAAAGCGCGCAACGTAATTAAACCACACTGTATAATAAATTACAGTGAGAATGGTATTAATTAATTATTATTGTTCGTTCGAATATCGATAGTGTTGAAGAAACCCGTCACAAATCTGTTAAAATAGAATTAGCTGCATTTCTTGACGCATAGTGATCCGGATCAGATCAAAATTTATATGTGAAGCAACAACAACCCTTGATCCATCATTCATTTTGGATCACAAATGGTGATCTTAAAATTAATTCAGCTATTAAAATGTATGTATGTAGTTGGACAATATTTTGTAAAGCGACAAAGAATAAGATGAATACAGTACGAGTATGAAGAGGAAGATTCAAAACAAAACGGGACAGAAAATTGAAATTTGATGTTTGTTTGTTTTACGCATTTTGGTGTCGTTTCATGAGACATGATCTGATCTGGATCAGATCAAACGTCAAGAATTGCGGCTTATATTTGTGTTGCCCGCACACCCAGAGAATAAAAATTAAAACAAGTGTGCTTAGAGCTTTGCTTTGAACCAAGACTATTTTTCCAGATTTCTTAAAGATGATGCTGATTTTTTGGAAATGCAAGATTTTGTAATGCGAGATTTAGGCATGTTCCCGGATAATTCTGAAGATGGGTTCTTGAAATTCGCAGGTGAAATTAAAATGTGGATAAATTACAATTAAACACAACTTGCTATGCAATTAAAGTGCAGTAAATGGAGTAATAATTCACTTCAGGATTCTAATTCTTTCGCGACAATACTTTGCACAATAAATAATTTACAGAATTTTTTTAACCTTAATCTCTTTCGACTTTTCTACCTGTAATGTATTCAGCAGCTGTGCGACGAGATCTAATTTGCTCTAATATGATTTTGTATTATAGCATATTAACACACTGCGATTTAATAAATCGGATTTTGTGAATTTTTCGAGTTTAGCTGTAGTGTGTCAACCCTAATTATTGCTAATCGCGTTTTGTTTCATAGAGTACTTGAACAAGTTTAGCTAAATCGGATTTATTAAACCGTAACTGGCAACGCTATATTACATCGTCACAAAGTACTCTACTCAATTTGTAGATAATTTAAAATGGCTAAAAACAAAAATCGATTTAAGCCGCCACTGTGTTAGATGACATCAGTTGGGGGCAATCTGCACTTTAAGTCATCTGGATATCTTCGTCTTTTTTAAGTTTTATGATTATTTATCTTCTTGTTTCAGGATACCATTTTTAAAATTTTTGGCTGTCTTTCTACAAATTAGCGTTGCAAGACTTTAATTGAACTAAAATTGAACCGATTTCAACGAAGCAATCTGCACTTTAATTTATCTCGATTAAAGACGGTGGGTTAAATATTTAAGTCGATTGTAGAAAAAATGCTTCATATAAGCTGGAAAGTACTTTGTTTATAAGTGGGTACATATTCGTTTCAGACAAAGGTTGTTTTCATTAAAATTATTACCCAAAAGAATTTATTTTATCTTTTATCAGGGCACGTTAAATGGTCCCCCTGTACCGCAGCGTACTACTCTAAATGTACTAATTATAATGTACTAAACAATTTGTTTTCGTTTTTAATTTTATCATTCTAAGGCTTGATATCGCCGTGCACAAAAAAAAAATAACATTTATGTCCGAGCAATGCCGGGTGTTCCAGTTATTAATAATATAAAAATAAGAACACACAAATTTAAGCATTCCATCGCGCATTTTCTGGTTATTTAAACAGCAACTTTAACAACAAAGAGAAGAATATTGCGGTACATGTAAACTTTGATAAATTAATGCTTACTATTCCCAACACCAAAAATATTGAGCTGATTTGTGTGAAAATCAACAATGTAAAAACGCTTAACGGAAACCTTAATTATTTGTTACGAGCACGGTGGGGACGAGTAAACGAAAAAGAGGAAGAGACGGAACAACTAACAGCACAACAACAAATTTGGTTAATCATTCCTTTCCTATCATTTAAAAAGGTTTACGGTGGACCCGGCGTATTCCGGAAATCCTGCTTAGGGTTGGTCGAGTACCCCTGTATCAATCAATCAATTTTGTTTCGACCATGGTGCCGTGTGTTGATTCTGAAACTTCGCCTTAATTAATTTTCGTAAAGCCAATTTAATGAAACTTAACGAGCTATTAACATCTCTTCCATGGCACTCCATCGACTCCGCAATCTTAGAAACAAATAGATTTGTCTAGTTATCAGAACGCTTATAATGATTATTCCAATCTGTCTTATGTAATTTACAATAATTACATCAGCATCATGCAAGCCGACGTTTTTGCTGATCCTAGGCGTTTTTGACATTTAATCAAATTTAAGACAAACCCTGCTGTGGATATCGATCCACCTTGAAATTCAATGAACATTCTTCCAATGATCTTAAAATCATTACGTGCCTGTTCAGGAAATATGTCAGTCAAAGTTTTACTAACAACGATTTTGAATGGTAAAACATCTCCGGTTTCCATCCAAATTGAGCATTCACAAATTGAGCTTTGCTTAATGAATGTTTAACCCTTACTTTACAGAAAGAAGCCTCGTTAAATTGAAGGCAAATTAGAGATCTTTTGGTTGTTTCCTAAATATAACCTTCTGACACCAACACATTTCCTAATATTTCGACCCTTAACGATATTACCAGAACTATAGGTTTATTCCCTATATGGAAATAATTAAATTAGCCAAATAGCAAAATATTTCTAGGGTTGTTGGTCAAAGCAGTGTACCTATCTCATCATTAAATAAATTTTAGACATGGCATAGTTTTAATCAACAATTTAATGAATGGTGATTCGGTAAGTATTTCGAATCAAAATTTACCCCCATCCAAATAGCCGCTAGGTATTTCCCGAAAAATGTATACCCAAATAGGGTATACATTTTTCGAGAAATATAAAAATGTATATTCGGGGGGAATTCATTTATCCATTGAATTAATACAAAACAAAATCTCAAAAGAGATATTGATATGGCTAGGTCGTCATCCTTACGTTACTGAACAGCATTGACAATGAAGGATAAATTAAAAAATTATGTCTCCTATTATATGTCGGAACTTGACCAGATAGATTAACTCTGTTATTCTATAAAGGCGACCATATGTTGGAGATACCGGCTTAATTCACTCTAAAAATACAAAATTTATTAACCGCGTATAACCATCAAATTGAGCATCACAAGGAAGAATTCTAATATGTGGTCCAGTAGTCCTGATTTATTGTGAAAAGACAAAGAAAAATTCATTATAAACATGGTTCGGCATAAACGAATTCTGCATTTCTGCTAAAATTAACTTTCATTTTTGATCTAAATAAATATAATTTGTAAGAGCCTAACGATGTTCTTTTCTCATCTTTTTTGGTAGGAATTGCTTAATTGATGTTGAAACTTTTGATGAAATCTGTCAAGTATTTACTCGTACTAAAATTTATCAAATACGGTTTACCTGATAAATTCTTGATGAACCCCCCATTAAGCTGCTAATTAGTGAATAGCCCAAGTATTATTAAATTCATCAAAACTATGCCGTATTTCAATAAAAAATTTACAAAGTAAGTAAGTAAGTTTGAATTTATTTAATTACCTATATTCTTTACATAATGTTACCAATTTTGAAATAATTAAACATTTTTTATGGTTATTTCATTTGATGGTAATCTTCTAAAGTTTATTGAATCATAACTCAGTTTGAGTTACGACTAAACACTGTTTTTATTCACAAATCACAGCTGATTTTTTTTTTTTTTAATTTATTAGTACAAAACTATGATTATTGAAACATTTTGGTGATTTGTTGTGTGCGGGCTTTAATTTAAAAATATTAGACAAATAATTAGACAAATTGGAAAATTGAATATAAGACACAAAGAGGAGGGACACCCTCATATACAACCATATAAATTAACAATTATTATTTTTCTTTTATTTTACGTTCATAAGATGATTGGGATGGATTAGAAAAAACGTGATTTGATTCCGAAAATTTGTATAGGGAATATTGTAGAATGAATATGTATTTAAAATTATGTCGTATAATAAATTTTCCTTTCCATTTAAGTTGAAAATAATCGATATTGCTAGAAATGTCCGGTTTATTTTAACTCGATGGTTTTGTTTGGTTTTGTTATTGTCAAATGACTCGCACAAACATCACATTATATAACAAGTATGGCATGTTCACTAGCGAAATAGCCTTTGATCTCTGGGTATTGAAAGCGCGATCTGAATGATGAAAATTTGAATTTTGAATGCACCTGTCGCCTGGATTTAACAAGTCTTATTAAGATTCGAAGCGACCATAATAATTTGGCATCCCACTGCGATTTATTCACTTATAGTATATCGACTTAAATTGCTATGGCTTGCGACCCCAGCCTTTGGTCACAAGGCATTACCACTTAGGTCAAATTTAGTGAGGTTAGAAGAGAGATAGAAAACGTTGAATAATACAAAAGGTAAAACAGATTAAGGCAACTTAAATTACTAGCTTCAACAATTTCGAGGAATGATGATACAATTGGTTGTTGAAAAAAGCCTTTATCGTTTGAAATCTGTGTCCAATAATAATTGTGTTATCCGCTTTCAAGATAGTTGGGAAAAATTATTTAATTCGGTATTTCTGGAAAGTCGGTCACAAAATTTTGCAATAATGTTTCGGCTGTAGATGCATTTTCCACACAATCAGTTGGGTGTGATAGCAACCGGTACGCACAAAAAAAAAATCAAAATTGCTTATATTATTCCAAATCGATGAGATCTTTTAGAACGAATACGCTAGTGTATATAGTGCAAACTGCCTGAATTCAGTGGCTGTCTATCTGGGAATGAAATTTTTTAAATTAAGTAAACGGTTAGACAACTCCAATAAAATATTTTTCGACCTCTTCCCTCACATTTGCAATAATTTGTTCATCACACCTAAATCGAGCAAATGCATTAGTTCGATTGGAAATTGCGATACCATACGAATAATGTTTTCCAAAACATCTTGTTTCGTATAAAACTCACTATTATGATGTTTGAGATTTTGCCTTTTTGAAAAATTTTCGTCTGTTCTTTGAGTTGACTTTACCGGTGAATAACAGATGTGGCCGTCGATTTTCAAACCATTTTGGCAGCACTTACTGCACCCATTAAAAGACGTGTGCCCGTTTCTACTTGTAAGAAAAGACCTCGCGAAATTTTTTCTTTATTCCACTTTTGTTTACTGTATAATGACATTTTCATATAAATATTTAATGTCTGAAGCAAAATAGCTTAAGAAATAGTCAACGTTTAACAACCCACGAAACATCCAACTATAAATGGATGGAAATTTGGAAAATCTTCCAAAAAATTTAAAATGGGCCATAATGCTATTGCTTTTAAAAAGTGAGAACCCATCAATTCCCCCATCTATGACAATTGTTGTTATGTTATTTAGAATTCCATTTGAAAAATTTAAATTTAGGGTTGCTTCAATAAATTTCAAAAAATTTTTTAGTGAAGTTGATTACATCATATTTACGTCTTTTAAAATGTTGATAAGATGATTGGAAGCTCTTCTTGTAATATTGTGTTCACCAGCCCAAGCAGCTAATTTTTCATTCAATTTATCCTTACATTGAGTGTCTGAGTCCTCCTCTTGTTCACTGCTAGAAATCATTCCTAGGTCGCAGCTGCTAGATATTATTTCTACGTCGTAATTTGAAGGAACTTTGGTCCTAATCCTAAATCCTAAAAATTCTTCACATGATCCCCTTTCTGAGAAACCCTCTCATTTTATAATTGTATTAATTGGTTTACTTCATATTTAAAGATAGTTCAGCCGCGGCAGAAATAATTTTCTGATTTGCGACTAAAACCTCAAGGACAAATACACAATGCAAAAACTTTTTACTTTTGATTTGTTTGTATGAATTTCCAACTTAACGAACAAAATTTTTTCTTCAATATGTTGGAAATTCATACAAACCTGTAAGTCAAGAGTGGAAATTTTCCTCATTCTGAATGCTCTGATAATCGACATTTTATAGGAACAATAGATTCAATTATGACAAAAGAGCTTTTATATGAACTTGAGAAAAACATCGCTAAGCTGTCATAAGGCAAGCGAAGTATAGCCCAGACGCCATGAACACAATTTAAGTACTAAATGTCGCTTTATTTTTTATGTTTTTTCACAACCATAAAAGCGCAGAGACAAACTAAAATATTTATGAAATGAATGTCTTGCTTTGACATAAATAAATTTAGCTAACGTTTATTTCGAGATGATTGATCGGTGTACACCAATTTAATAAAAAAAAATCAACTATATTCGGCTAACTTCATTTCAAAGTGAGGAGTAATACTTCGGAGTTCTACGACACGGAAGGTAACTAAATTCGGCTTGAAATTGTGCATAAGATCACATATAGTAGATATATTTAACACAACATTAATATTAAAATCACCACTTTTATGATCTTCGGTAAAAGATGATATCATGGGTAATTCTTGATATTCTTTCAGAATGTGAAGCAACGACGAAATTTAACAACTTCATTTTGTCTTCGACACCTTTGTCCGACCACCCATATGGGTTATGTTGAATTCTCGGAATTCGAGACACGACAATGCCTCATTATGTATGTAATATACCGTTCTCCCATCATGGGAAAATTGCCGGCGAAAAAAAGAAACTTTAAACTATCAGCCTTGATTTTACTCAACATATTGCCAAGGAGCTGAGTGCATCCAATGAATAGAAATTTTGTTAGAAGTGCACCCTTAATGAAAAATTAATCCGAATTTCGATGGATGTTGGCTTGATAGTGGGGGGTTTTTAAATTGTTTTTTTTTTCTCCATTTCTGGGTTAAATTTAGCACCTGGCTTTTTCTTGTGTTTTGGGTAAGCACACAGTGCGATAATTTAGTTTAATAATGTGGGTAGACGATGCACGCCCAACTCTTCTTTCGACTGAATTCTTTTCTTTATCTGCTTTCAATGATCCTATCACATATAATCATGCAATATTGTTTCCCAAAATAGGCTATTTCGGATTTTTAGCTGGTCCCAAATGCATCATCTATAATTTTCCATGTTCTCAATTCTGGCTCTTGCCTCTTGGAGTCATTTTATCAACGAGGTAACACCTTTATTTCTTCTAATGGCTCAGTTTTCTTTTAGAGATTTTAACAACTGCGATCAATAATAGTTCTATTTGGGTATGTCAATGTCTTCCTAACGCATCTGAAGGTACATTCAGAGATTTCAGAGCATTTTATATCAGAACAGTATTGCTCAATATTCTGAAGCGCTATTTATATTAGGGAAACGTGCCAGCATAAACTCTAAAGTTCTCCAGCGGATGTAGGCATCTAACATAATATTCAGTTATTTACACTATAACTCAATAATTTTTTATAGTGTTGCACTCTTCAACTACGACCAAGCTAATTAATTCCATATGAAGTTAGTAAACGGCAACAGTCTTGTAATTGGATTTTGCCTCGCAAGCCCGAATTTGAATTATAATTTTTGTTTTATTGATCATGTGGCCCATAGAAAAAATGTGCTCAACTCAACAATAAAGCCAGTGGTTGCTCTCGCGCAGTTACTCGTTTAAATCGCTTCACTTGTGCAACAAAATTGTACTTTGCGCTATTATGTGTACCGAATGAAATTTGTGATTCCCAAATTTATATTATCTCATAGGTTACTACGCAAAAGAAAAAAACTGGTACCGTTATTTTGTAGAAAAACAATTTAAAAAAACGAATAAACGTCAAATTGGGCATTTGTTTTATTTGTTTCGAAATGGACGCATCATAAGGAGAAAAATGTGATTTAATAATTAGATTGTGCAATGATCATCCCGAGTATACCAATAAAAAAATTGATAAATTGGCCGGTGCTACCAGTAATACGGTAACAAATGTAAAAAAAAATGTCAAATCAATCTTTCTGTATCACGCAAGCCTGGATCCGGAGAAAAATCAGGTGCTCCAAATAAAATGTTGGATCAGAAAATTGTAAGAGTCATTTCGAAACATCCCTCGATGTCTGTGCGAGATTTGGCCAGAAAAACCAAAACAACCAAATCGATTGTGGAACGAGCTAAAACCAGAAATAATCTACGGACATACAAGAAGTCAAAAATCCCCAAAAGAAGTGTTGAACTATTTAATAGAGGGATCGATCGAGCAAAGAAACATAACAAATGGTTGAACGAAAGAAAAGATTCTTGTTTCGTAATGAACGACGAGACCTACATCAAAATGGATTTCTCGACACTTCCAAGTCCCCAATATTACATCAAAAAGAAAGGTAAAGAACTGGACGGAGCAATTACTACCATAGCTGTTGAAAAATTTGGCAAAAAAACATATGGTTTGGCAAACAGTTTGCCAATGCGGCTTAAGATCACATCCATACATAATAAATGGGATTATGAAAAGGTGAATGTTCGCCGTAAAATGAACAAAAAGTTTGAATGAATACGATTATTTAAAAACTGTACAATATGTGCAATAGAACAAGTACAGAAAAATAATGATTATATATTGCCGTTTAGTTTTAATTCTTCATGTACAAATCACAAATTTCATTCGGTACACATAATATATAGGTACACAACACATATAACTAGGATCGAACAATTACATCAATATTTCGCGATGGTAAGGCATATAAGATCTCACCGAAAACTTATAATTATAGGGCCCGATTCCCTTAGTCGTATCGCTTGTCACGCCAAATAACAGTCAACTTTTTATATTCCTTCTATAAACTCTGTATGGCTGCTATGAAAAACATCATATTGCCTTGACTTTTTACGACAATAGTAATTTCAAGTGACTGCAGAGCTATTCATCACTTGAAAATATATCATGACAAGGAAAGTCATTTGTAATGACTTCAATCGTAAAAAGTCAGTGCAATATGATGTTTTTCATAGCAGCCATCCAGAGTTTATAAAAAGAATATGATAACTTGGCTGTTATTTGGCGTAACAAGTGATACGACTAAGGGAATCGGGCTGATAATAAATAAATTTAAACGACACACCACATAGTTACGGAAATGCGTTGCAACTTTGTACTGTTTCATTAAATTGCATTTCGTGTGGTTTAAGTTTTTTGATTTATTACAAATAGTAAAAATGCTTAACTATCTTTATATATATAATTCTTCTGTGAGTGTGTATGTCACTGAACTTCTCTTAAACGACTGGACCGATTTTGATGAAATTTTTTGTGTGTGTTCAAGGGGATCTGGGAATGGTTTAGATTCACAATTTTATCCGCTGGACAATGTTTTTTTAATTAATTTTTAATTTATTAGTAGTTGTTGATTTTGGAATGTTTTACATTGGATCCGAAAAATGGTGTAAAAAATGTATGTGCGCACATCAGTTGAGAACGGCTCAACCGATTTGGCTCAATCTTTTTCTATTATGTTTGAAATTGCCAGGAGATGGTTCTTACGAAAGAAAATTTTGGGAAAATCCTTCGGAAAAGTCGGAAAATTCAGCAAATCGAAAAATTATGTTTTTGTATAGGATTTGGCGCGTAGCTAATCAGATGGTAAAAACCAGATGTTTTGTAGAAAAGAAAAATTGGAAAATCTGAGTGGAAAACTCGGAAACTTCCGGAAAAACCCGAAGAAAATTGAATTTTTTTTTCAATGAAATTTTGAATTTTTTGTATGTTTTGATGACCGATTGGGCTTAATCTTTTTTTATTGTGTTTGAAATTGCCAGGAGATGGTTCTTACAAAAGAAAATTTTTGGAAAATCCTTTGGAAAAGTCGGAAAATTCGGCAAATCAAAAAATTATGTTTTTGTACGAGATTTAACGCGCATCCAAACCAGATTGTCTTTAAGAAGTGAAAAATTGGAAAATCGAAGTGGAAAACTCGGAAACTTCCGGAAAAACCCGAAGAAAATTGAATTTTTTTTCAATGAAATTTTTAATTTTTTGTATGTTTTGATGACCGATTGGGCTTAATCTTTTTTTATTGTGTTTGAAATTGCTAGAAGATGGTTCTTACAAAAGAAAATATTTGGAAAATCATTTGGAAAAGTCGGAAAATTCGGCAAATCAAAAAATTATGTTTTTGTACGAGATTTGGCGCGCATCCAACCCAGAATGTCTTTTAAAAGAGAAAAATTGGAAAATCGAAGTGGAAAACTCGGAAACTTTCGGAAAAACCCGAAGAAAATTGAATTTATTTTCAATGAAATTTTGAATTGTTTGTATGTTTTGATGACGGATTAGGCTCAATTAGGCTCAATCTTTTTCTATTGTGTTTGAAATTGCCAGGAGATGGTTCTTACGAAAGAAAGTTTTGGGAAAATCCTTCGGAAAAGTCGGAAAATTCGGAAAATCGAAAAATTATGTTTTTATACGGGATTTGGCGCGTATCCAAATCAGATGGTCTTTTAGAAGAGAAAAATTGGAAAATCTGAGTGGAAAACTCGGAAACTTCCGGAAAAACCACGAAGAAAATTGAATTTTTTTTTTCAATGAAATTTTGAATTTTTTGTATGTTTTGATAACCGATTGGGCTTAATCTTTTTCTATTGTGTTTGAAATTGTCAGGAGATGGTTCTTACAAAAGAAAATTTTTGGAAAATCCTTTGGAAAAGTCGGAAAATTCGGCAAATCATAAAATTATGTTTTTGTACGAGTTTTGGCGCGCATCCAAACCAGATTGTCTTTTAGAAGAGAAAAATTGGAAAATCTGAGTGGAAAACTAGGAAACTTCCGGAAAAACCCGGAGAAAATTGAATTTTTTTTTTCAATGAAATTTTGAATTTTTTGTATGTTTTGATAACCGATTGGGCTTAATCTTTTTCTATTGTGTTTGAAATTGTCAGGAGATGGTTCTTACAAAAGAAAATTTTTGGAAAATCCTTTGGAAAAGTCGGAAAATTCGGCAAATCAAAAAATTATGTTTTTGTACGAGATTTGGCGCGCATCCAAACCAGATTGTCTTTTAGAAGAGAAAAATTGGAAAATCGAAGTGGAAAACTCGGAAACTTCCGGAAAACTCCGAAGAAAATTGAATTTTTTTTCAATGAAATTTTGAATATTTTGTATGTTTTGATGACGGATTAGGCTCAATTAGGCTCAATCTTTTTCTATTGTGTTTGAAATTGCCAGGAGATGGTTCTTACGAAAGAAAGTTTTGGGAAAATCCTTCGGAAAAGTCGGAAAATTCGGAAAATCGAAAAATTATGTTTTTGTACGGGATTTGGCGCGTATCCAAATCAGATGGTCTTTTAGAAGAGAAAAATTGGAAAATCTGAGTGGAAAACTCGGAAACTTCCGGAAAAACCCGAAGAAAATTGAATTTTTTTTCAATGAAATTTTGAATTTTTTGTATGTTTTGATGACGGATTAGGCTCAATTAGGCTCAATCTTTTTCTATTGTGTTTGAAATTGCCAGGAGATGGTTTTTACGAAAGAAAATTTTGGGAAAATCCTTTGGAAAAGTCGGAAAATTCGGCAAATCAAAAAATTATGTTTTTGTACGAGATTTGGCGGGCAACCAAACCAGATTATCTTTTAGAAGAGAAAAATTGGGAAACGAAGTGGAAAACTCGGAAACTCGGATAGATTAGTGTTGAATTCGATGAAAATGGAATGGAATGTCCACTCAACTCAATCATCTATTGAGAATAGAGTTGAGTTGTTTGATTTTTTCTATCTTCAAAATCAATTTTCGTGAAGGACAAAAGTATTTGCTCGAAACGAAGTAATTTGGGGCGGGACGAAGTTCGCCGGGTCAGCTAGTATATGTATATAAAAATACTGTACCGTACATAATTAAATTCACATTAAATTAAAATAACTGTTTAGTACATTAATGTAAAATTTATACGTCAAAAACATGCATAAATAAATAAATTAATAAATTTCGCACATGACATGAGTTTAGTATACATACTTATACGAGTGGTTTATGTACTTCATATTTTCCCATCTAAAAAATGAACTTTGTTTTCCCATTTTCTCTTACCGTTACCTACGTATATGTATATACATATTATGACAAAAAATATGTACAATATGCACATTAAATCTGTTGCATATATTTAACGAACTGGAAAGAAAATTATATGTCACCAGAACTATTTACGTTTGTATAGATTAAAGTGTACAAAAAACCTAATAAATAACAGAGAAAATATAATTCTTAAGAAAACAGAATTTTCTTTGGTTTGTATTTGGCTTTAGTACCTTAATAACAGGGTGAAATAAATAAAAAATATTTTTACTTTTCTAAATAGGGTTTTACTATGGACAAGGTCTAGTGGCGGCTCGTTCACTCATTCGAACCAATTCTTTTCTTCGCTTTCCACCACACAATCAGTTCGCATAATCAATAATTTAATTAGTCGGGTCTCGGATATGGTACTATGCGCACGCGCGCTAACATAAATACATAAAATGGTGGTGTACAAAATAATTAATGCATTTATTAAAATTGTACATAAATAAAAATTAATTAATATGTTCCTTTAGAGTAAATTAAAATAATAAATAAAATTCATGAAATTATATAAGTTAATTGAATAAAATAGAATATTAAGAGTCAACTCTTAAAAAAACCTACAGGATGTTTCAAATGTATTCATAAAATATTGTACATACAAATTTAATAGGTAAAATGAATAGAAAAAGAGAGAGAGAGAAAGAGTGAGTTTAGCTTCAAATGCTTTGTTTTGTGCAGAGATGTGTTGCTCAGTTAAACGTTATCCTGCATTGCTGACATAAAATTCTGGACAGAGTTAATGTCTTTTGTCTTCAGAATAAATGTTTGCTCTGTTTCACTCATTTGGCGTTGTTTTTCTAAATGGTGACCTCAGGCAGTTATATTAACTAATCATGTTCGTGGAGAGTGACATAGTCGAATCATAACTGAAATTAGGGAATACAATCCCGGGATCCCGGACTTCAGTATTGACAAAAACCAAAGAAACTTGACAAAAAGAAAAAGAAAATTTTTGTTATATTTCGGACTAATGATGGAATTGGAGGGACTTCAAAAATTATTTAGTTTCTCAAAAAGCCTTAAATTCTTAAAGGAGATAAATACAAATAATAAAAGACACAGATCTTGTAGCGTAAGAAAAATAAATCGCACAAGACATCAAGTTGGATATTTTGAAGTACGAGTATATCGTAGCAAATTAACTGCTGTTGGCTTATTATTACTCGGGCTTATAAATTCTTTAATTTTAGGTAACGTTCTGCGAAATTAAAAACTTCGATCAAAGCCAATTCTTTCTCCATACTCGATTGACTCGGGACGCTTCCAAGTTTAATTCGATCGGAAATTGCGAAGATTTCCCGGCATTTGCTTAGTAGTGAATTTTGTCTCGCGTTAACGTTACTATTAATTAAAAACACTGAATAATGGAGATAATTGCAAATCACATACAGATACCTTTGTCAGGGATGCACTTTCTAATCTTTGTCGTGGAGCTGGAAAGTAGGCAAAGAAACTGTTCGCATGATTATTTATACGAGACACATTATTTACGAATTTATTTAATGAGCGTCTGTCTCGTGCCAGACGCATTATTGAAAATGCTTTTGGGATTCTTGTCAGTCGATGGAGGATTTTGCTTATATGATGCCGGAAAATGCAAAAAACATTTCTTGCCTGTGTCGCATTGCACAATTTCCTTCAGCTAACAAGGAAGTAAAAAATGTATAGTATAATGTATATGTAGATAATAATTAGGGATTACACAGTTAAATTTTAAATACATACTTTCTGGGCTGAATAAATGTTTTCAAAATTATTAAGCTCTCCATGTATGGCCACTCGTCCTCCACCGCACTGCTAACTAAATCGGATTTATTAAACCCTAGTCTGCCTAGGGCTTTACTTGGTATGCCGGCGATTTCCGCTATTGCCACCCAAGCTTTTTCTTTATTTAACAAGTTTTTATAATTCTTGTCGCTCTTGTCGTACAGGCATTTGTGACCTTCCACGGCATTAATCAATGTCCCGAAATCAATTTTTTCTCCTTTAGTTTATAAAACAAAATAAAATTTGTAAGTATGCATGTGTATTCAAAATTATTTGAGGTTATGTTTCTTGAATCTTTAGTACGAAATAAATAATTTCTTCTTCTTCCGCTGGCGCTACATCCCATGAAGGGATTTGGCCGCCTCAACGATGCTCCTCCAAATATTTCGATCCGCCACAAGAGAACGCCAGACACGGTAACCGAGTGTGTACAGGTCCCTCTCAACGTCGTCCATCCATCGGGTAGGTGGTCTTCCACGAGGTACTACTTTCGCTGGTGCCGACTCCAAGGCCTGTTTAGTGGTCCGATTTTGTGAACGTAGTACGTGCCCAAGCCATCTCAGCCTTGACGATTTTATGAATCCTATGATGTCGACTTTATCGAGATCATTTCTGATCTCGTGATTCATTCGCATTCTGTACGTGGCTCCCTCTTTAATGGGACCGAGAATTCTTCTTATCATCTTACGCTCAGTTACAGCGATTTTCTGGATGTTTTGCGCTGTTAGTGTCCAAGACTCGCAACCAAAGGTGACAACTGGTCTTATCAGCGCCTTGTAGATGTCCAATTTTATTTTGCGCGATATATGAGGAGACTTGAAAATTTTGATATTGGCGTGAAATGCTCGGTAGCCTGCTGCGATCCTCGATGAAATGTCCACAGAAACGGAGTTCTACTCAGTGATCAGTGATCCTAGGTATTTAAACTCATTCACCTTTTCATATTGAGTATCTCCTGAAATGAAGTCCCCACGAGTCTGCCTTCTCGCGGTCACCATGTATTTGGTCTCCGCTTCATTGATCTGAAGGCCTATTTGTTGGGCTGTTAATTCCAACGGGAGGAGGACCTCTTTCAGAGAGATGATAGGCCTATTTTATTTGCCAAATTCAAAACTGGTATTCATTTCGGAATCGCGTCCCTGCTAAAAAATACTATTGGATTTTTGAAAACCAAGTACACAGTGGGTATTCACGAATACCAAAATGGTATTGGATACAAGCAATTTTTTTGCAAATGGTCAAATAAAATAGGCCTGATGTTGCGACCCAGAATGCAAATATCGTCAGCGTATGCTAATAGCTGGGTTGATTTATAATACAGGCAGCTACGCTGTTCTATATTAAGCTGACGAATGACATACTCTAATGATAGATTGAATAGAGTTTGAGCTATTGGGTCTCCTTGCCGCACTCCAGATGTTATCTCGAAGGCATCCGAAATTTTGCCTTCTATTAGCACCTTACATATTGAGCCATCCATTAAAAGCTGGCACATTGAAACCAATTTTGACGGTATGCCGAGATAGGACAATACGTTTCATAACGTGTTCCTCTTAATGCTGTCATACGCCTGTTGAAAATCTATGAATAGACTGTGTACAGGGATGTCCTTTTCATAGCATTTCTCCAGCACAATCCTCAGCGTGAAAGTTTGATCGGTCGTTGATCTATTTGGCCGAAACCACATTGATAATCACCCAAGATCCTCTCGCTATAAGTTGATAACTTTGCTGCGACTACGTTAGCCAAAACCTTGTAGCCCGTGTTCAGCAAAGCTATACCGCGATAGTTGTTGCAGTTTAATCGATCTCCCTTTTTATGAAGTGGACATATTAGAGCCGTCTTCAACTCTACTGGGATTTCTTCTCTAGACCAAATTGTTGATATTAGCTCAAACATGCGGCAGAACAGATAATCACCGCCATATTTGAGCATTTCGTTGCAGCTACCATCCTCACCAGGTGTCTTGTAATTTTTCATCTGCGATATCACGTTCCGTACTTCATCGTATGATGGAGGAGGTGGTGGTGTCATCTCGACGTTAATATCGCGTTGAAGCAAGAGAGGTTGTTGCTCGGAAGGTGGTGCCTGTTTATTTAAAAGCGAGGAGAAGTAATTTCGCCACACTTCGAGGACGGTTTTGGTGTCCATTTCCAACTCGCCTGATTTGTTGCGAATAGCGCTGCTACGTGAATGAAAGTCCGTAGCTAATTCTCTTATGCAACGATATCTATCTCTCAGGCTAGAATTTTGGATGTTGCTTGCCTGTTGTTCATGCCATTCCCGTTTCTTCCGTCTACATAGCCGATTAGCGATTCTCCTCGCAGTCATGTAGGCGTTATGGGATTGCCTTGTTCTTTGCGATAGATCTCGTTGTCGTGCGCGATCTTTTTCCCGAATAGCACCAATACAATCATCATCAATCCAGAGATTTTTAGGCCTTGACGGATTTTGGCCTATGGTGGACTTTGAGGCATCGGTTACCGCCGTTTTGATAATGTCCCACTGTTCTTGAACGGAGTCAGGAAGTGGTTTATTTTCCAAGATTTCTGATACAGTCATCCCGAAGGTGGATCTGGTAACTTGCTCGTTCAATGCCGCAGTGTTCCAACGAGTGATGCGCTGGAAGCGATGATTATATGTGGTTGATAGACGAAATTTTAATTCAGCAACTACCAGGAAATGGTCTGAATCAATGTTAGCTCCACGTTTAGTTTTGATGTTTTTAAGGCTAGAAAAATGTCTCTTGGACAAGAGGATGTGGTCGATTTGATTGACCGTTGTCCCGTCGTTTGATTTCCATGTGGCTTTATGAATGCGCTTATGTGGGAAGTATGTGCTGGCAACCACCAAGTTGTACAGTAAAGCTAGCTCGATGGAAATAAATAATTGTTTATTACAATTTATAATATCTTTGATATTTCGGTTATCAATTTACCTAAATGAATGTAATAAATAATTTTGAATTTAAACTTAAATTATATTAAAAATAAAAATTTAAAAAAGTTATACACACAGCAAGCTCCCACAAGACGATTTGCACAAATGATAATTTGGATATGACATTTCCTTCAGTTTTGTGCGATAATTTTTGCTCTGTTAAGTTGACACTTCAATTTAACGAAACTGAACGAACAATTCTTAACGGTTGGCTGGGCAGTAACATGTAACCTCCACATACCGCACTGTTACGTTAAATTTTTTAAATGTGTACTGGTTGGCTCTTATGATCGCGTTAAAGAAAACCACATCAATGAGTGAAACAGAGTAAAAATTGTTTTTTGGAAATAACGTTATAAATTCGCTCCTCACCTTTTATGCTTTTTATGCTAGGTTCCAGCAATATCATTTAAAGATGACCACATTGATTGAAGGAGATAAAAAAACTTGTTATCTAAATAACCTAACTGAAATCTAAAAATATAAAATTAACTTAAACCCTTTTTCGAAATCGCAACATTCCATTGTCTGTTGCAATAAAAGCTTAAAAATTGCCAATATAATCATTGTCTGTAGTGCAGCAGCTAAAAGAAGATTGAATACAGTCAAACTTGTATAAAATCCTTATATAAAATCCTAAAATTCGGGAAATATATACATACAAATGTAGGTAAATCGATCTCTTGATATAACGTTTCTTCCTTATAACGAACAAAATTTTTAGTCCTTCGAGGTTCGTTATAACCAAGTTCGACAATATCGTATAGACTTATTTCAGAGTCGATGACAATAAATCTAATTAGAAAATCATTAACGGATTGTTTACACCCATAAATTGTCAAACTGAAAGTAGAGTTCGATAAAGAGGAGAGAAAATTATATCAGCCAAACAACACGCCATTTTTGTAATATGCTTTATTTAATTGGAATTTAACATTCGGGCGAGTTTACGCTGAACTCGCAAAAGATTTGCTGTGAAAACAAGTAATATATGTATGTAATATGTATAAATATCAAGCCGTAAACCTCAGAACCCGAATTTTCAAGTTTAATATTCCAATTATTTTCCCCGAGTTAAATTCCATTTTCTCACGATATTAATTCCTGAGTCTTCCTTGCCCTTTGTAAGCAATTTGAAAAGAAGATAGCGAAAATAAATTCGTTGACGAATGCTTACTTTTTGGCAAACACCTTCCACTTTCAAATGAAAAAAAAAAAACAAAAACTTTACTAGATAAGTTTAATTTTTAGGAACAAGTCCACTTTCATATACAACTTCGGATTTTTATGAAAATTGGCACAATGAAACTAGATTTATTCGTGATAATTTTGGCATAATTTTTTTTTCAGGACGTGATTGGTTCACGAGATATTTAGATTTTAAAAATCCCCAATTTTATTGTGTTTTGAAATTTTTATTGTTTTTTTTAATATTAGTGGTATCTGGCGCCAAATAGCCAAATTAAAAAACATTGGTTTTATAATATTATTCAAGAGGAATAAAGGTATGATTTCATTTGTAAATATAGAGTTACTCGTATTAAGACTTCAATATATTCTCAGTTTAAAAAAACATTAATAGAAGCACAGCAAGTGTAATAAATATTATAGCAGTGTTTTTAAAATTATTTTAATTCGTTTGATACCTTAGAGGTTGGGGCTGCCACCCCAAACCTCCGCTTTCAGGCCCTTAAAATATGAGTATTTTTGATTGTTATTGACATAATTAAATTGGGAACTCCTCAAAATCGCTTACTATTCTCCCGCCTCCCTCCTTGCACAAAGAAGACAAATATGTTATATAACAGAATTTATCAAAATCTTTTCGGTGTACTTTTTCCATTTCACATACTAAAATAACGAACTTCCCAAAGCCGCTAAGCATTGGCCCCTTTCCACAAAGATGACAAATAATTGCCAGGATTTTTCAAAATATTTTGGTTTTACTTTTTTTTCTTCACAAATATATAAATTAAAACTCTTAATTTCAATTTAACTCAATTAATGAATTCGCTTTTCTACGGAATTCCAAAAAACAGAAATATTATTTATAATTATACAAAATATTTATTATATTTAATTAAATTACCGTAGAATCTGGATCACTCGAGAAACTCTTCATCTCGTTGCTGTCCGAGCCAGCTAGCCGCGGTCTGGAAAAATTCCTGGAGAGGATCAATATTCTTCATTACATTTTTTAATAAATATGTAATGCGCTAAATACCCGTCAAAAGAATCCTTTCGTCTTCTATAGTGGGGCAGCTTGTTTTTTATGTGTCTCCAAAAACTCTCCAAAGTATTGGAACACGCACCTCGCTTCTTATTTTCAAATTCCTTAAAATGATTCACGACAAGGTGCGTGTAACCACTTGTGGACAAACTGTTCACAAACTGTGGAGAAACGTCCCAACCATCACTCATGATGGTAGCTCCCGGCAACACATATTATTTTATTATGGGAATTAGAGTGTTTGTATCTCTTTTCTCTACGACCATAAAAAGACATGAATTTGTGCCTTTCTGCGACGGCCAAATTTGGACTAATCTATCTCCACGATCTTTCCAGGCCCACCGAATGGTTCCATTACCTTTTCAATATAATATTAAAACCTTGTTACTTAAAATGCATAAATTAGCCCTCGTGGTTTTGCTTGAAATACCAGATTCCGCTCCGGCCAAGTCTTGCTCGCAAATGTTTAAAAAAAATAAAAAATAAATGATAAGTTGACCAGGGGAAAATAATGTACAATCGTTACCTATCTGTATAACTAAACAATATATGTACGTTGACCATACATAGACTAAAAATACTTTAAAACGATCCTGTTACAGCCGTAGTTTTCAATACAAACAATTTTCAATATTACCGAAAAATCTACAATTTTGTATAATCTGTTATATCAAACGAGTAACAGAACGCGACTAGTCAAATAATTTTCGCCCATAATCTCGAAAAAATCGAAAAATTTCAAATATTTTAAAAAATGGTTATCTATATGTAACCCAACGGCCTAACAAACTCATCTTAATCTTGGAAAGCTTTAAAACAAAATGTTTGGTAAATTTCGATTTTGCAACAGAAATCTAGACTAATCTCAATATTCACAAATATTTCGAAAATTTCAGAATGTTCGGACAAACTTAAAATCCCAGAATCTTAATCAAGAAGAAATCACTGAGAATCTCAAATCATCTGAAAAATGACATGCCGACAAAATTATCTCGAAAATATGACTGCGTGACGATAATTTCGAAATTTCGAGGTCAAGCTTCACAACAAATATTTCCTACCAATTGAGTGCTATGGTTACTCGGTAATTTCACTCAAAGTTATACTTCAGGCAACTTCAACGCGTCTTGCAAATTTCGTCTTGATTAATTTCGTCAAGCTCGAATATCTTAAAGTTCTAGACTAACCGTGATATTCTCCAAAAATAAAATTCGAATAAGTATTCCCGAAAATCTTGAAAAATTGAAATTCGTAGAATAATCTCGAAAAATCTCAATGCTAAGAAATTCAAAAGCAAAAACCTTCAGAAATAATCGGAAAACCTCTTATAATCTAAAAATACTGAATTATGTTGATAATAACGAATATGTTGGATGCTAAGCTTCCAACGCAATCTCCTAAATACAAAACACACAACGCCACACAACCCTATCGAATAAGCTTAAAACGTCGAAAATTTACATAAAGCCGAAAATCCCGAGGTTTTTGTAAGTCGGTATAATTACGCAACATACTGTCAAAATTATAGAAACTGAGAAAGTGAGGCGCTACTTCACCCCATGATGTCATGCCGGTCGGGATTTTAGGCTGGTAGATACGTGAGTTCTCAACAAATTCGGAAGTTAGAAATGCCGATCAACGGGGCTCGATGAAGCCAACTAACTTAATGTGCCATAAAAACAAAGACCACCGGAGTAACGGGAATTTAAAAATAAAACTGATAAATTTTAAATTATACAAAATACCTCGGTATTTAAAAATAAATATAAGTGTTCTGGTGGCCGAATAGCTTCGTAAGATCTCAACCGAAACAGACATTTATGATGTTGTTCGACCAGGCTCACTAAGTTCAGCTAAATTAATGTGAAAAAGCTGATCCGGAAATTGAAATTAATTTGACTTTGACATGTAATTTCAAGGTCATCAAAAATAATATAAGCAGGTTTCCGAATAGAATTCAAATAAATTTTTTCTGAAATATTTTATTTTATAAGGTGAAATATTTAGATGGGTTAACTTAAATGGTGGACCCTGTATAACACACACAAAAATTAATAAACCACAAGTCACTTACATCACATGATCTATCTATGTATACTCTTAAGAATTTAAAATCAGATACAATAATCTAATCGTAATTAAAATTGACAACATAAATGAATTTTTGATAAATTGTTCAAGTGATTGATAAGAATATTGCAAAATTGTGTTACAATTACTAGTTCGAACAAACACAATTGGAATAACATTAATAACCGTAATAAAGTTGGGAATTTTATTATAGGGTATCTCTGTTAATGCAGGGTGTCATAAATATGTTTGTGTTGACGAAAACTTAAAAGCCTGAATTATTACTTTTGTCTTAATATTGGATTATACTAGCTAAAAATGATTGTACACATCGATTCAATCTTATCAATTGCTGTTCTTGAAAAACGAACCATATTTCCAGACTCTATATTAATACATATTATCTGGTTACGATAGGTACTTCAAATAAATGAAACTAATCAGGCCGTTCCGTTCAAAAAAGATAACAATTTTCTTTATATAAATCGGGGTGTGATTTAATTCGCGCTTACTGCTTAAGTAAATTTAGAATGAAGTCGTTAATAGTAATATTTTGTATTCTTATCGCGGGCGCTTACGCCTCACCATGTAAGTACAATTTAAAATAAAAGATAAGAAGCTGTATGATGTAATCATGTATATTGCAAAAATTATTTTAAGTGGCGCAACATGTAACAAGAGCAGGTGGTCGCATTGTTGGTGGTCGAGAAACACTACCATTCGACTATCCATTCCAATGTTCACTTCAAGTACAAGTTAATAATGGACCATTCCAACATACTTGTGGCGCCAGTATTCTAGCTGAAAATTGGATTTTAACAGCTGCTCACTGTGTTGATTTAGAATTTCCTGGTTTCACATTAAATTTCCAAGTTTGGTGTGGCAAATGGGATCTTACTGTTAATGAACCTTCTGAACAAAAAATTAATGCTAGACGTTTTGTTATCCACACCAATTGGACCACCATTGCAGAACCTTTTAATTTCCCATGGGACATTGCATTGGTATTTTATTATTTTACTCAAATTATTATATTTATGATGATTAACTGAATTTATTTTGATTTTATATAGATTGAATTAGAATCACCGTTAGTATTCACCGAATTTGTTCAACCGACAGAATTACCGCCACCAGGTTATAATCCTCATACTATTGGTGATTCAACTCTCCTTGGTTGGGGTTTCTATCGATTTGTAGGCACTACTGGAGTTATAGCGGATCGTCTTCGCTATGTACATGTACCATTAATTTCAATCGCACAGTGTAACGCGCTTGTTGGCGGGGAAATTGGTGGCACAGAACATTTTGCATGTACTGGCCCAATAGAGGGAGGAAGTGGTGGTTGTGATGGTGATTCTGGTGGTGCAATGGTTCAATGGAATCGTGATAACCTCTTCCAAACGGGAATTGCATCATGGGCTGTTCGTCCATGTGGTGTTGAAAATGGACCAACTGGTTACTTAAAAACACATTTGTTCCTTGACTGGATTAGAGAAAATCGAGTTCCAAGTGTTTAGATATTTTAATAAAATACCGTACAATTGCATATTATTAAAATATTTAAACGCTTGAAACTTGATTAGTGAAAATCAAGTTTAAAGCGTTTATATATTTTAATAAAATGCAATAAAGTGGTTTTTGATTTAAAGCTGAATGAATTTTTATTATTGCTTAAAAATATAGATTAAATGTGCTCCTAGCTACTGTAGATAACATAATATAGATAACTTTTACCATTTTTAGAGTTAATTACTTTTGTTTTATATTCTAAAATCGCCTATTGATATGAAATAATTGATAATTAGCACTTGACTTGTGCTATCATTTTATCGTACGTGTTTTTCCAAAATTGAAAGGCAGGATGATTTTCAGAAATTATCAAAAACTGTTAAAAATTGTTGATTTCATTTGTATAAATGGGACACACAAAAATTAATCTAACTGCGCAAAATACGTAATATAGACCCATTAAAACAGTTTTTGGTCAATTCAAAATAGATTAAATATGCGTAATCATACGTCATAATTATTAGAAAGCCATTTGAATCCACAATAAAAATTATGCTTTTTAAGACAATATTGGTATTAACTATAATTATTAATTACTGGAGTATTAAAATTAAATTAAAGCTGTATGCGTCACGAATAAAAATTGGTTTTGTCGTTATCAACTTATCAAAGTTAAATATAGATGAGTACGTACGTCACTTGTTACCCACTTCAAAAACATATCCAAAATAACTTCGTTGGCAAACGTGTAAATTTTGCGACCACTGTATCTACTTTCAAATGAAAAAAAAATCTTTATTATTAGATTAAGAATATTGTTGTCTTAACCCACGATAAATTATTCAACCAAATGATCATTGTCATGCCTTAGGCGAGTTAAATCCAAGGAGTATGATTCGCTTAGAAAAGCTCAACGAATCAATGAATGAAGGCCATTATGAAGGAGATTTCATTAATTATTTATATTGTAATAAAACCTGTATCTAACAAACAAAAATAATAATTCTGGGGAAGCATCTGAAATTTCAGGCCGTTAAGATAGTTAGTTTTATTTCGGAAGCTATAACGAAAACCACTTAACTCATCAGATCTGGCCTCTTATAACTTGTTACCTGTTTCCAAACGTATCTAATTACTGTGGAAGATTCTTTTATAATAATAGATAATATAATAACACGTGAATGGCATAATATGTACAATAATTGGACTACTTCTAAAGGAAGATATAACAAAAAAATTAACATCATTCCTCCAAATAAAGTTTGGTTCAAAAATGCTAATATAAACTCTTATAATATTAAACTAATTAATAGATTAAGATCGGGTCATTAATCGGTCAAAAATCTTATGGGTTTTGAAAATAATAATTTATGTGATACATGTACATAATTTACTTGAAGGTAATAAACACATCATAAGTAAATGTTCTAAATATAATAACATAAGAATAAAATATCCATTAATAATGAATCAAAAATTAATAGACATACTATAATCCAACAATATGAATAATTATAAAACACTGTGTAATTTTATAAAAGACATCAATTACAATCTTTAACTTTACACCTAATTAAATAATTATTTCCACCACTATATACAATAATTGGTCATAATACACAGCTACTTGTGCTAGTCGACCTGAGCAAACGAAAATAACAACAACAACAACAATAAAAATTAAATTTATTTTATTACCTTTGAGTACGTATATTTTGTTTAATGAAAAACACGGAAATTTTAACAAAAATCACTGAAACGTCAAAAAGTTAACAACAACGTCATTTATTTGTTTCTCATATTTTACCTAACTGTTTAGTACAGTATTTCAATTTACCCTGTACACTGTTAAAAAGTAGATAAAAGGGCAATTTACCCGACTATTGGTACGCAGCCTAATATACGTACCTACATTTTCAATATACAATTTCGCAAATTTTCATAGACCTAAGTTCTTATAGTTTGCAGTTTAAATTTAACTCTTAAATTTCTGAGAATTTACTTCGGATATCGACCTCTGATTTAAAAATGTTGCTACTTCATAAAAGGCCTCAATTTTAACCATGATTTTATTGTCCCGTATAGACCAAGGTTTGGGATTTGAAATTCCTTTCTGGAAGAACTTGCCTACCAAAATTGTCGTGATTGTGGAATTGATTATACATATCACATATCTAACAAAAACCATTAACAGCACAGAAACCCGTAGCGGCGGTAATTGATAATATTCAGATTCAGAAATTTGTGTGCGAGGAAATTGTGCGTTTTACTAGAGATATTAAGGCGAGGTTTCAAGGCTTCCTGCAACAGTTTTATGGCTCCCTAGGCCCACAGTTAGAGAAACACTGCTGTAGAATACTCAAAATAATTAATAAACCGCAAGTCACTTACATCACATGATCTATCTATGTATACTTTTAAGAATTTAAAATCAGATACAATAATCTAATCGTAATTAAAATTGACAACATAAATGAATTTTTGATAAATTGTTCAAGTGATTGATAAGAATATTGAAAAATTGTGTTACAATTACTAGTTCGAACAAACACAATTGGAATAACATTAATAACCGTAATAAAGTTGGGAGTTTAACTATAGGGTACTAGCTGACCCGGCGAACTTAGTCCCGCCCCAAATTACTTCCCTTCGAGCAAATACTTTTGTCCTTCACGAAAATTGATTTTGATGATAGAAAAAATCAAACAACGCAACTCTATTCGCAATAGATGATTGAGTTAAGTGGACATTCCATTCCATTTTCATCGAATTCAACACTAATGTATTGAAATGTGAATGAAATGTCGATTCAAACTCAGGCGTCTTTCCAAAATTGAGTTGTGTTTTGGATTTTTTCTCTCATTGTGGAAATGAATTGGAGTCAGTTGGAATTCAAAAGAATTCAATGTATTTTATTCGAGTGGAATTAAATCGAATACAGACGCAAATCAATACAATGCATTGTGGTAAACAATATTTCTACGATGATGGTTTGCCAATTCTCGAACATGCGACGTACAACTGACCATGAGAAAAACATGGAAATTCTAGATTTATTCCGCACACTTCCAAGGATTGACCTTGCGATTTGTTAATCGTCATAGCAAACGCCAAACGAACGGGGAACTGAATGTGCTTGAAGTCGAACGGTGTGTTAGTTGGAATCATAGGAATTCTCATAATTAGAACATCTTCTCCTTTGAATTTGCCCTTGATGATCGTCGCTTGAATCACGTTGTTCATCAGTTTCTTCACACTAAATCGCGTTCCGTTACACAATTTCGGATGGTTCAGATTGCGCAGCATGATTATTAAAGATCCAACCTTGAGCATCAAGTTATGCGGTGGTCCGACTTTTCCGAAGGCTTTTCCCAAAATTTTCTTTCGTAAGAACCATCTCCTGGCAATTTCAAACACAATAGAAAAAGATTGAGCCTAATTAAGCCTAATTAAGCCTAATCCGTCATCAAAACATACAAAAAATTCAAAAATTCATTGAAAAAAAATTCAATTTTCTTCGGGTTTTTCCGGAAGTTTCCGAGTTTTCCACTTCGATTTTCCAATTTTCCTCTTCTAAAAGACCATCTGGTTTGAATACGCGCCAAATCCCGTACAAAAACAAAAATTTTCGATTTTCCGAATTTTCCAACTATTCCGAAGGCTTTTTCCAAAATTTTCTTTCGTAAGAACCATCTCCTGGCAATTTCAAACACAATAAAATAAGATTAAGCCCAATCGGTCATCAAAACATACAAAAAATTCAAAATTTCATTGAAAAAAATTCAATTTTCTTCGGGTTTTTCCGGAAGTTTCCGGACTCAGATTTTTCAATTTTTCTCTTCTACAAAACATCTGGTTTTTACCATCTGGTTGGCTACGCGCCAAATCCTATACAAAAATATATGATAATTTTTCGATTTTCCGACTTTTCCGAAGGATTTTCCAAAAAATTTTCTTTTGTAAGAACCATCTCTTAGCAATTTCAAATATAATAGAAAAAGATTGAACCAAATCGGTTCAGCCGTTCTCACCTGATGTGCGCACATACATTTTTCACACCATTTTTATATACATAATACATAATATAGATCTCTGTTAATGCAGGGAGTCAAAAATGTGTAATAAATGTGTTTGTTTACTTCTTGCGAAAACGTGTGAAATAAGAACTCGATCAAATCATACCCCAAATCGGTAAAACGAAAACATAAAAGCCTGAACTATTACTTTTGTCTTAATATTTCTTACACTTTCTGCCGTAGGCACTTGGCGAAACACACTTAATACACACATTTTTAAAATTTTTTAAAAACACTTGTTAAATATTTCGCAAAATTACAAAAGGTTTAAAAAATCACTCGATCGATTTCGGCTTATTAGGCCATCATCAGGAGTATCTACTAAACTGTTTAGTAGATACTCCTGATGATGGCCTAATAAGCCGAAATCGATCGAGTGATTTTTTAAACCTTTTGTAATTTTGCGAAATATTTAACAAGTGTTTTTAAAAAATTTAAAAATGTGTGTATTTTGTCTTAATATTGGATTATACTAGCTAAAAATGATTGTACGGTACACCACGATTCAATCTTTTAAATTTCTATTCTTGACAAGCGAACCATATTTCCAGACTCTATATTAATACATATTATCTGGCTACGATAGGTACGTACTTCAAATAAATGAAACTAATCAGGCCGTTCCATTCAAAAAAGATAACAATTTTCTTTATAAAAATCGGGGTGTGATTTAATTCGCGCTTACTGCTTAAACAAATTTAGAATAAAGTTATTAATACTTCTTACACTTTCTGCCTTGGTGCAAAAAATTTAAAAAAAAATTTAAAAAAAATGTGTGTATGAAGTTATTAATAGTAATATTTTGTATTCTTATCGCAGGTGCTTACGCTTCACCATGTAAGTACAATTTAAATTAAAAGATAAGAAGCTGTATGATGTAATTAAGTATATTGCAAAAATTATTTTAAGTGGCGCAACATGTAACAAGAGCAGGTGGTCGCATTGTTGGTGGTCGAGAAACACTACCATTTGACTATCCATTCCAATGTTCACTTCAAGTACAAATTAATAATGGACCATTCCAACATACTTGTGGCTGCACTGTTTTATCTGAAAGTTGGATTTTAACAGCTGCTCACTGTGTTGATTTACAATTTGTTGGTTTCACATTCAATTTCCAAGTTTGGTGTGGCAAATGGGATCTTACTGTTAATGAACCTTCTGAACAAAAAATTAATGCTAGACGTTTTGTTATCCACACCAATTGGACAACAATTGCAGACCCTTTCAATTTCCCATGGGACATTGCATTGGTATTTTATTATTTTGCTCAAATTATTATATTTATGATGATTAACTGAATTTATTTTGATTTTATATAGATTGAATTAGAATCACCGTTCGTATTCACCGAATTTGTTCAACCGACAGAATTACCGCCACCAGGTTATAATCCTCATACTATTGGTGATTCAACTCTCCTTGGTTGGGGTTTCTATCGATTTGTAGGCACTACTGGAGTTATAGCGGATCGTCTTCGCTATGTACATGTACCATTAATTTCAATCGCACAGTGTAACGCGCTTATTGGCGGGCAAATTGGTGGCACAGAACATTTTGCATGTACTGGCCCAATAGAGGGAGGAAGTGGTGGTTGTGATGGTGATTCTGGTGGTGCAATGGTTCAATGGAATCGTGATAACCTCTTCCAAACGGGAATTGCATCATGGGCTGTTCGTCCATGTGGTGTTGAAAATGGACCAACTGGTTACTTAAAAACACATTTGTTCCTTGACTGGATTAGTGAAAATCAAGTTCCAAGCGTTTAGATATTTTAATAAAATGCAATAAAGTGGTTTTTGATTTAAAGCTGAATGAATTTTTATTATTGTTTAAAAATATAGATTAAATGTGCTCCTAGCTACTGTAGATAACATAATATAGATAACTTTTACTATTTTTAGAGTTAATTACTTTTGTTTTATATTCTAAAATCGCCTATTGATATGAAATAATTGATAATTAGCACTTGACTTGTGCTATCATTTTATCGTACGTGTTTTTCCAAAATTGAAAGGCAGGATGATTTTCAGAAATTATCAAAAACTGTTAAAAATTGTTGATTTCATTTGTATAAATGGGACACACAAAAATTAATCTAACTGCGCAAAATACGTAATATAGACCCATTAAAACAGTTTTTGGTCAATTCAAAATAGATTAAATATGCGTAATCATACGTCATAATTATTAGAAAGCCATTTGAATCCACAATAAAAATTATGCTTTTTAAGACAATATTGGTATTAACTATAATTATACTGGAGTATTAAAATTAAATTGAAGCTGTATGCGTCACGAATAAAAATTGGTTTTGCCATTATCAACTTATCAAAGTTAAATATGGATGAGTACGTACGTCACTTGTTACCCACTTCAAAAACATATCCAAAATAACTTCGTTGGCAAATGTGTAAATTTTGACGAACACCGTATACTATCTACTTTCAAATGAAAAAAAAATCTTTATTATTAGATTAAGAATATTTTTGTATTAACCCACTTTAAATTATTCAACCGAATGATCGTTATCATGCCTTAGGCGAGTTAAATCTTACTTGCGGCCCACAATTTCCAAGGAATATGATTCGCTTAGAAAAACTCAACGAATCAATGAATGAAGGCCAATATGAAGGAGATTTAAAAATGTGACGAATCTCGTCAATATTTAGGACTAGACTTTGGACATTCAAACTGACAACATTCAATAACGACCCATCAACTAACATGGATTTTAGAATTATATTGGGATAACTAAGCGACATAACCAAACTCAAAATCAAAATTTAGCGTACACACGAGTACACGACGTGGGCGTGATTGATACGCAATACTTACAAATAAAATTAAATAAATTTTGCTTCGTCCAGCTTCAAAATAAACCCCAATCAATGGAAATCTAAAACGAGAAGAAACAAAAAAAAACGACCCAAAGTAACAAGTGCTAAGAAAAAGTAAACAAAGGAACAATACTTAACCGTAAGCCCCAATATTTGCCCCAAAAATCGATAATTTTTTTTTTCCGAACAGACAAAAAAAAAAACGCGACACTTCAATAGTAGGTAGCAATGATGGTCATAATAAGGAAATACTACATAATACAGAATTATCAAATAAGGATCGAGCAATGTCATTTAAGTGTATTAAATTGCCTCAAGTTACGTTGCCGAGATTTGATGGTAGGTTAGAAAAATGGTTAAGATTTAGAGATTCATTTAGGGCTATGATTATCAATAATTCACGATTAACGGAAAATGAGTGATTTTATTATTTGGATGGAAATTTAGATGGAGAAGCAAAGAGAACTATAGAATTAGGTGAGTTTTCTGACGAAGATAAACACATGAATGCTTTTTTTAATCTAAAAAGAGTAAATAGAGAATCAACTATTGAAATTAGAAAATTGGGGGCGTTAGAAAATTTAGGAGAAAAAGTTAATGACGTGGTGGCAGTTCATACCGTTAAGCAACGACTTGATTGCGAGACTAGAAAATTATGGGAAAATGAAAATATGTCGGATACGCCTCTGACTTGGACACAATTAGTGGAATTTCTGCAGCGGCGATGTCAGGTTTTACAAGCGCTGGAAGATATTGGTAGTAAATCTAATGTACCTGCTTCATGCAATAATAGAAAATCGTCGACAAAATCATTCGTTTCGGCCACCACAACAAATAGGACTTTTTATTGTGCTTTGTGTAAGTAGAGTCACTTTATTACAAACTGCGAGCAATTTCTAAAAATGACGGTTCAAGAACATTATGAGAAAACTCGTCAGTTGGGTTTATGCCTAAATTGCTTGAAAGGTAAGCATATAGGGTCGCTGAATGTAGAGGATCATTTTACAGCCATTGCAATCGGAAACATAGTAGTTTTTTGCATATGGGGAAGTTGAATCACACAGATCCAAAGCACAATGATAAAGAAATAAGTTTGAGTTCCACTCGGGTGAATCGGGAAAATGCTTCTTCCAAATTTCAGAGCAGCGATAAGTGTTCTCAAGACGGCAGCACAACGTTGTGTTGTCAAAAAGGAAAGCCTCCAAAGAAGGCAGATTGTGCTTTCCACGGCAGTTGCTTTTATTCGGGATGCAAAAGGAAGATTTATTTTATGCAGGGCCCTGTTGGATTCTGCATCTCAATCTAATTTTGCGACCGAAAAGTTGGCTGATAAGTTGCAAATTAAAAAGGAAGAGTTGTCTCATTTAGTATTAGGATTGAATCAGGTAAAAACCAGGATCCAATATAAATTCTCATCTCATATTAAGTCGCGAATCAGTAATTATCAAACCGAGTTAGAATTTCTAGTAGTTCCAGAGATTGCTGGTAGCTTACCTGCCAGTTGTATTAATGTTACTAGTTGGGATTTGCCAAGCAATTTAGAACTCGCCGATCCTAGTTTGAACCAATCTAAAGAGGTTGATCTTTTGCTTGGAGCTGAGATTTTCTTTAAAATTTTAAACAACGGACGATTCGATTTCTCATTTTGTAATTTTAATTCAAAGAATGTAGACAACAAATATAGTGATTTGGAACTAGACAAAAGATTAACTAAGTTTTGGGAGTGTGACAGTTTCGAATCAAATTTTTCAAGGCTATCTCTCGAAGAAAGGAAATGCGAGGACATATTTTAAAGTAGTTACAGGCGAGAACAGGATGGACGTTTTGTGGTTAAGTTACCATTTAAGGAAAATGTTGGCGAGTTAGGTGGATTAGGAAATTTAGAATTAAAACGATTAATGTATTTAGAATCAAAATTGAATCAAAATCCTGACTTGAAAATACAGTATTCCAATTTTTTAAAAGAATATACGAAAAACTTGGCCACATTGCTGGTGGCTCAGATCAAACTATTTCGAATGATGAATATTTTCTTCCTCATCACGCTATCCTAAAGCCTAATAGTAGTAGTACTAAATTGCGTGTCGTGTTTAACGCGTCGGCTAGAACGCACAGAGGTCTGTCTTTAAATGATGTTTTGATGACAGGACCAGTCGTTCAGAGCGATTTATTCAATATAGCATTAAGATTTCGCAAATATCTCTTTGTGTATACGACAGATATAGAAAAGATGTATACCCTTTTCAAACGATGACCCAATTCAATTTTTTGAACTTAAGACGGTAACTTATGGAACCTCAGCTGCTCCTTACTTAGCTACAAAAGTGTTGCAATAACTAGGAAGCAATGAAAGCCAAAACTATCCGCTAGCTTCGACAATAATTCAAGATGATTTTTATGTGGATGATGGGTTATTTGGTAGCAACGACATAAAGCCATATAGACATGCGAAACCAATTGATAGCAATGCTCCAAGAAGCTGGTATGAAATTACGGAAATGGACTACCAATTCAGAAAAACTATTAGAGTATATTCCATTAGAAGATAGGGAAGTTAGTTGTGATTCAATCAATGAGACCATTAAAACATTGGGTCTGATGTGGCATCCGAATTCGGATCAATTCATATTTCACATGGAGCCAATCAATTTCGATAAATCAGTGACAAAAAGAAATGTCTTGTCTGAAATTTCAAAATTATTTTACCCTTTGGGAGTAATAGTAATCGGCTAGGTATTGATGCAGCACATTTGGTTATCTAAGGCTGCTTGGGACGAATGTATTTCCGAAAATCTTTCCAGTACCTGGTTACTGTACCATGAGCAATTGATTTGTATCAATAATTTGAAACTTGACAGATGTTTAGTTCCAAGGAATGTCAAGTCTATAGAGATCCACGGATTCGCTGGTGCATCTGAACGGGCTTATGGCGCTTGTGTTTATGTTCGATGCACAGATGATAATGGTAAAGTTACGGTAAATTTGGTATGTAGTAAGTCTCGAATAGCTCTTCTAATAGTGATTTCTATACCGCGTTTGGAATTACACTTGTTATCAAAATTGGTTACAAAGATTATAAAGGCTATGGAATTACCAATGGAACGAGTCATATTGTGGTCAGATTCAAGAACAGCATTGTCGTGGATTCGTTTACCTCCTTATAAATTAAAACTCTATGTCGCAAATCGGTCAAGCGAAATTCAAACTTTAACATGACTGCCGATCATGTTTCACGGGGAAGAATGCCGAAAGAATTTTTGGATATTGAAGATTAGTGAAACGAGCCGATGTTTTTATATGAATTGGAATCCAGTTGTCCAAATAATTTCAAAGAAATCAAACAAACAAATTTACCGGAGGTGAAGAAAAAAATAGATCATTTATTTTTATCAATTGAGTATCAAGACATAGTAAAGATAGAAAATTATAGTTCGCTGACAAAATTAAATCGCATAATGGCATATTGCTTGAGCTTTGGTAACAATTCAAAACCAAAGAAACATAATAAAATTTTAGGGAATTTATCTACCATAGAACTTTCAAAATCTATGAAAACTCTGATAAGAATTGTACAAAGTCATCAGTTTAGTGAAGAGATTAAAATATTAAGATCCAAAGATGAATTACCAAAAGGCAACTGGTTATCAAATTTATCACCTTTTATTGATCCAGAAGGCCTTTTGCGTGTCGGAGGCAGACTCGAACACAGCTTTTTGGACTTTGATCACAAACATCAATATTTGTTAAGCAAACATCATTTTACATCACTGATCATTCAACATGAACATCGAAGAAATTTACACAGTGGCGTACAAGCCACGCTAGCATCCGTTCGTCAACGTTATTGGCCAATTAATGCAAAAAATGTAGTTAAAAAGGTTTTACATAATTGTATAGACTGCTTTAGAATCAATCCCAAAACTCTTGATCAAGTGATGGGTAATTTTGCCCAACTCAAGAATACAAGGCACTCAGCCCTTAAATGTAATAGGAATAGATTTTTGCGGCCATTACATTGCGATTATTACAGCTGACATCGGCGCAGGATTGTGAATATTTTAGTTGCTTTGTGGCTACAGCATTGGCAAAACCTTTGTAAAAAAAGAAGGAATAATAATAATGATTTGGATTTGGCGATTGTAGTTGAAGATGAATCTGCTCTCAATCCTGGACCGGATGAACAACCGCATCTACAGAACGATTTTTAATCAAACAGTTGTGATGCATAAGTTGTAAGTGATCATGTCTACTAGAATGATTGTTGTAGTGAGTAAAGATTCACAAAAAAAAAGGAGGGGGTACTGCCAGAATTATTGAATCTGCGGTTCTGCCTGCCATACTCTGCAGAAAAATAAATAAATATATATATGCCAGTGGGGCGTTTTAGTGTTTTTGCGAGTGATGTGGAAACAGAGTGACGCTGGTTTGATGTCTTTTTGTATATTATGTTTATTATTCAATTTTAAGGTAATTTTTGAATTGGAAGAAGTTTATTATTTGTTTAAGGGGACGTACCACCTTCAAAATTGAAAAACAAAAAGTTTTTCAAAGATTTTTTTTTTAATGGAATAAAAAGAGATATCTTAATGAAATTTTCCATTGACATTTTATTTAACTGAAAGTATAAAAAAAAATTTTTTTTAGATTTTTTTTAGCCCACTGTCGTCTGCTATAACGGTTTTCCAAAAACACTGAAAATTCGCGGCGTGCATCATAACTGCTCTCAGAAACGTCCGAAAAAAAAAAACGGGGTTTTATTCAGCATTAAATCGCCCTTGGAATGAACTAAAAAAAGAAAAATTGGTTGAAAAATAAAAAAATGGCGGCATTTTTTTCGAAAATGCAGCTATTTTGTCCCCCCCCAATTAGTTGTAACTCAAAAAATTGAAAGCCGATTATTCCTTCCGTAGTTCATTCTGAGCAGAAATATATGTAGATCAACGTGTTAAAATTTTAGAACGATTGGATAAGTATTTTTTCTCAATTAATTTTTACTCATTTTTTGTAATAAACCTTACCAAAATTTAATCTGCGATGCCTGCACCGTACAATATACCTTGCTCTCAAAAATTTCCTCTCTACTTTTACAGCTGTTATGTGAGAGAATAACGTATTATATTATATATATGCATGTATATATAAGCAGGTGTTATTAAGAGAAAGTCGGTGTAGCGATACAGCAAACTTTGGCGCCCATCGCAATAAATAAATAAATTTTTTTGTGATTTTCATGTTAAAATCATGTTCTTAAACGTTCATTCTAACATGTTCTATCATAAAAAAAATTTCGATTTTTTGAAAATTTGAAGGTGGTACGTCCCCTTAAAAGACATACTTCTTCCAAGGCGGTCAGTATGTTGAATTTTGTATTAATATTTAAACAGTTTTATAGTATTTAGTAAAAAAAGTTTCATAGTCTTTGGTATACGGAAAAAAAATAAATGTTGCACGAAGTAAAATTCGTTTGTTAGAATAGTAGCGAGGAGAAAGTGTAAAGAAGAGGACTTTTTATAAAGTAGTATGAAAAAATAAAATGGCATTTTTATTTACATCGAAATAAAATTATTCTTGGTGATACAGTGCAAATAAAAATAGAAACAACACAATCACCATGATAAGAATTTGTATTAAAATAAAAATTTTCCACTTATTTTGTTTAAATTAATGAGATAACCTAATAAATTTTTTCACAATCACATGACGATCATCAATCACCATTATTTTCATTTTAATTGATCATATTCTAGAACTCTACCTTAAAATCATTTGAGAATCCAACGTCCATCATACACGGAAAATTTCATCATTATCGATTAACAAATAGACAAGATAACCATTATCATCACCGTCGTCATTGCCGTTATCAACATTATCACTCGAAATTACAACCACCATCACCATAAAAATCATCAACATCATCACCGTCGCAATGGTAATCTAATCACCTTCACACATCATCTATCCATGAAAATCATCATCACCATGACCATCATAATCAGTTGGTTTCCATTACAATATTGTTCAAATATTGAAGATGTGATGGCTCTAATGTGGGCAATAATATTTTGCCGGCAAACTTACAGGTCTATCAATGGGCCTATTTTCACGTGTATTTTCTCGTCACTTTTTTTCCTCCTTTTTTACACTTTTACCTATAAACTAATTTTGAAGAGGGGAAATTTGTGATGCACATGTTCGACAAAATTTATTTTTGTCTATCGTGTTGTTACACACTAACACATACAAATATATCCTCATTTCACTCTACGCTACTCTTCACTCTACAGGAAAATAAAAATTATTTTACACATACATCGGCAAGTAATGAATGCAAAAATACACGTGAAAATCAGCACTGGTGTTGTGACAACACATCTAGTTGCTGAAAAAATACACGTGAAAATAGGCCCAATGAATGTGCACAGTACAAATATTTATAAGCCGACCATACAATTCCAGTGTTTATATGTGGTCGGAGATTTATAAAAGATTTCACAATGTTAATTTATTTACAAATATGTTGGGACATAAATTCCACCACCACTGTATCTTCACAATAATTATTTGTATTTACTTTGCACGGATTTATTATTTTTATGCGCAAGAATTATGAAAAATTAAAAACCGACAACAGTTATTAAATTATGTATATTATTTTGTTTATCACTTTTATTTATGTCACGAATTTTAAATAGACGATGCGTCTTTTATGAATTATCGAACGAGAGTAAAATTTTTGTTTTTCATCAAAAAGATGATGGCGTAAAATGTATCGCTAGTCGCTACTGAAAAGTTGAAGAGAGAGCAATGTATATATTTGTTATTTCTACTGTGTTTACAAATTTCGGTGTTGCATTAAATTTATCCAAGAAATTATTTTAATACAAAATAGTGAACTGTATCGTTGATTGAATATATTATAGATAGTATCACTGCGGAATACAACAACAACTTAAATTGTTTGTTTCATCTTTCACATGGCCAACGAAGAGCAAATCAATATTGGTTTTGTTTTAAGAAGAATAAAGCCAGGTTTCAATAAAACAATGCAGCTAGAAAGGAATAAAAACAATTTTTGGTTTGTTTAGTTTTTATTATACTAACCCTAAACCAAAAAAAAATCATGCTTTATAAAAAAATCAAATGTTTTACTCTTTCTTTCACAAGCAATAAAGAAGTACAAAATCAAATGTTTTACTCTTTCTTTCATAAGCAATAAAGAAAAATATATTTTTCTTTGAAGTTTCAAAAAAATTAAAAAATAAAATATTAATACGTTGAAGCTCAATTTACAATAATCAGTTGTATAATATTTCACTAATATCGATATCCTAAGGAAAATGAAAATGTATAAACCAATGCTTCAAGATGTTTAAAGCAAATGAAAAAGCCTGATTTCCATGACGAAAGTATTTTTTTCAGTAAAAATGAAGCGAGATAAAAATATAGATTTACTTGAGGTGTGAGAGGAAATTTTTTATGGCTTTTACTGTAATATGTAACCATAATTTACTGGTGTATAACCATAATTTACTGAAAAAATATATGAATCGAAGTATATTTTTTCAGTATTTTACAATACATCTACAAACAGATTGTGTAATGATAGAAAAATTGTCTCGCACACTGAAGCAAATGCTATAAAAAAATGAAGTTAACCCCACTTCGATATTTTTATGGTATAGAGTGACGTTTGGATAAAAAAACGCAAAATTTACTTAATTTAGACAAAGTTTTGTGATATATGATTTATTATTTATATTAAATAAATTCTAATAATATTTCTAAAAAATTTTCTTTGAAGCTTCATTTTGCCCAGTTTCTTCTGGCCGCATATTTATTATGTTTAAAGGATCCAAATAATCCATTAAATCAGTTTCCAAACTATCCATCACAATAAATAATTTATCGAAAATACAAAAAGAATGAAACACACTCAATGAATTACGAAAAATTATGAAATTTATTGGTTATGTTAACAAAAATCTGTCAAAATACAACCATATAGTTTTGCTATAAAAAAAATTACTGTCTTTGTCACTCTAATGGAATTTTTGGTTGTCTTTACTCTTCTGTCTTTTTCAGTAAAATATATTAGTCAGTAAGATTTTCTCATGGAAATCAGGCTTTAAAAACAATTGTATCACTTGATGTGTTGTTTTTATTCGTTTTCAGTAGCCCCCTTTTTATTGTATTCAGCTGTTTTTTTATCAAACGTGACGTAACATTTTCCAATATAAAATTAAATTGTGGAACGAAAGCAAAAACAAAACACACGAATTATTATAAGGAAAAATCTATTTTGCAGTTTCTAAGCTGCTAAAAGAGCTAAACTAGTTTCAAATAATTTTGTCTCTATTTATAAGCGACAGTGGAGACGTTACTCGATCGTAGCGGCGAAAATCGCGGTGGTATTATCTTAATATATTCAATCAACAACTGTACTCAAATATAGGGAAATATATTTATTGAGTTGAGTACAGAACCATCCCTAGAATATTAGTAAGTTAACTATTCTATTGAAGGTGTCACTATTAGCCGAAAAGAGCTGTTCAAATATAATTATATTTTAAAGTTGAAATGCGCTACATTTCAAATAATTGTGTCGAATAAAAGAATGAAAATGAGCGATTTGAATGAGTGAATCGCTACAATGTAAAGGTCGCTCCTTTATCATTGATGATTGTACTATGGGATTCCTAAATATACTTTGCTGAAGCTCCAACTTCTAGATGGCTTCTTTGGCGTCTGTTGTCTTCATTGGGTAAATCAAAACAAACTTCGATCTAAAGTGGACCTAAATGATCCACGTGATAAATTGATAACAGATACTCTCGTTTTGGGAGGGGATGTAAAAACCCATCCTGTTTTCCATTCTTCTATACTGCTAGAAGTTACAAGTAATATAATTTTATGAAAGCGATCGCACTACTGCTTTAGTTTTAGAATATAATATGACCTTTCAATTAGCTTCATCATCTTTGCAGTTACAAAACGACCCTCTTCATGATTTCTATAAATTTCTTCATTCTGCATCCCTTTGATAATGAAGATTAATTGTCCGCCTATTTCATTTTGTCTGTATTCGTAAGGGCCATGACTTAACATTTTTTTCGTAATTTTAATAAAATATTTTGATTAAGATAACGAAAATTGAATTAACTGTCGTGTTTCGTTAACATTACGAACAATATTTTTTGCAGTGTATTAATGCTAGATATGGGGGCGAGCTACACCCGAGAGATATATTTGGAATAATCCCCAAATTAAATAGCTGTTTATTCGAGAATTCGTAAATGGGCAGAATGGAGAGAGGCTTTTGGTTATTTACCATACAAAATATATAAAATTACAAACGTAAAATTTTATTACAGGCTATACTGCCGTCAAATAGATTGAATAGTACAGTTTATTGTACGATAACCACTAAAAATGATTGTACACCACGATTCCACCTTATCAATTTCTGCTCTTGAAAAATGAACCAAATTTCCTGGCTTTATTAATATATATTATCTATGGTTAAGAGTGATGTACTTCAAATAAATGAAACTAATCAGGCTATTCCATTAGAAAAAGATAACAATTTTCTTTATATAAATCGGGGTATGATTTAATTCGAGCTTATTGGTGACCAAATTTAGAATGAAGTCGTTAATAGTAATATTTTGTATTCTTGTCGCAGGCGCTTACGCTTCACCATGTAAGTATAATTTAATATAAAATACAAGAAGGTTTATGATGTAATTATGTACATATTCCAAATTATTTTAAGTTGCGCAATATCTAACCAGCGCAGGTGGTCGTATTATTGGTGGTGAAGAAACAACACCATTCCAATATCCATTCCAATGTTCACTTCAAGTACTTAGTGCTGGAGCATTCCGGCATACTTGTGGCTGCACTGTTTTAGCTGAAACTTGGATTTTAACAGCTGGTCATTGTGTTAATACTGCATCAACTTACCAAGTTTGGTGTGGCAAATGGGATCTTACTGTTAATGAGCCGGGTGAACAAAAAAAAAATGCTAAACGTTTAGTTATTCATACCAATTGGACAACAATTGCACAACCTAATAATTTCCCATGGGACATTGCATTGGTATTTTATTATTTTGCTCAAATTATTATATTAATGATTAACTAAATTTATTTTGATTTTATATAGATTGAATTAGAATCACCCTTAGTTTTCACCAACACTGTTCAACCAACACAATTACCGCCACCGGATTATGATCCTCAAATTATTAGTGATTCAACCCTTACTGGATGGGGTTTCTATCGATTTGAAGGCGAAACTGGATTTATAGCGGATCGACTTCGCCATGTAAATGTAACATTAATTTCGAACGAACAGTGTGTCGCGATTATTGGCTCGGCAATTGCTGGCCTTGGACATTTTGCATGTACTGGCCCATTATCGGGTGGAAGTGGTGGTTGCAATGGTGATTCTGGTGGTGCAATGGTTCAATGGAATGGTTCTACACTCTACCAAACGGGAATTGCATCATGGGCTGTTCGTCCATGTGGTGCTGTAAATGGACCAACTGGTTACTTAAAAACACATTTGTTCCTTGACTGGATTACAGAACATCAAGTTTCAAGCAATTAGCTACTTTAATAAAATGCAATAGTATGCGGTTTTTGATTTAAAGCTGAATGAATTTTTATTCTTTGCCTAAAAATATGGATTAAAAGTGCTCCTAAAGTGTGAATTCGAAAAAAAAATTATGTTACGTTCAACTTATACCAATTTTAGAGTTAAATACTTTTTTTTTCCAAAATCCCCCATTGATATTAGACAATTGATAATGAGCACTTGACTTGTGTTATCATTATGTCGTAAGTGTTTTTCCAAAGTTAACAGATTCTGATATTATCAAAAACTGTTATAAATTGTTGGTTTCATTTTGTATAAATTAGGCACATAAAAATTAATCCAACTTTATTCAATACAAAATCTTAGAAGTTTGCTGTATTTTTTGTGTGTCCAAAGTTATAACTATATTTTGAAGATATCGAATATTTTAATGTTGAACCCGAATTAGAGGATTCGAAATGAGTAACTATGGCTGCGGTCGAATTCTCGAGTAAATCCGCAAAATTCGGTAAATGCATTTACCTTTTATTGCTGGAGGGTAAGGGAAATTAAAAAAGGTAAATCTTTTACGTTTAGATAGTTTATTCTTTATTGTTATTAGAATTGAACGAGTAAAAAATAGAAAAAAATGCTTAATTTAAGAGAAAACGAACATTAAAAATCTAAATTTACCGCAGTAAATGATTTACCCGAGAATTCGAACGCAGCCTATATAAGCAAAACTTTAAGGTAATTTCTGGATCCATTAAAACGGTTTTACGAGAATAGCATACATGTTACTAAAAGTGTCTAAATATGTTTTCTGCTTATGTATCTTTAAAAACAACACACAAGAACCCAATATTGGTATTTAATAATTATTAGCTAGTTATTGAAGTATTATTTAAGTTAATGCTGTACGCGTCACACCAAAATTGTCGACTAACTTTCGACTTTTTTAAATTTTCCTTAGTTCAGCTATGGGGCATTCAAAAAGAATTTGTTTTGTTTCCACTCGTCAGATGTCATTACCGTCGTCATAAAGGTTACAATAAAGTTTAACATTTAATTTTATGACTACGAAGTTCGAACGCGTCAATAAACGACTTATAAACGTCTTAAAATGAAAAAATTGTTTCGTGTTATTAAATACACCATACAGTTTCGATACAAATCACTAATGACATTTGACATTTTAACCTGTAACGAGGGTGCTGCATTTAAAAACAGCGGCAAATATTGTTACTATAAGCATGCCCCATTACAGCAGGTTTTTTCTATATGTATACTAAGTACCATGGCACCGATTTGTTTGGCTTAAGGCCGTGTATGAATTGGTTAAATAATTTTGTTCGCTAGATTTGGGTTCAAATGTTTTTTCTGCCGCTCGTAAAAGTAATTCAAATGCACTCGATTACATGAAGTAAATATTAAAGAATCCCACTTAAATCGAACACACATGCACCCGTTCTGCGTACACACAATACACTTGTGGCAAACGGAAGAATTTCCAGTTTTACACCACACAGCCAAGCACATATTGAAAAGAATAGGATATTAAAATTAAACAGAACAATAATATATTATATTCTACAACATAATATTATGTTCTATGAACATATTATGTTCTACAAACTATGTATGTCCATGTATATAATTTTAACTGCGTATATTTATATATAACGCTTACCAAAGCAAAATCATATAATAAAATAAAATGAAACAAAAAAAAATGTTACAGAATTCATATCACATGTATGATGTATGTATATTTATATAGACCAATACTGGTAATATGAATATACCTTAATCCGTGCTAAAAATAATATTAGTTTTACAAAAAAGTGTAAGTACACACTAAAGATAGCGATTAAAATTGTTTAACCAATTCATACACGGCCTTAAGCCAAACAAATCGGTGCCATGGTACTTAGTATAAATAGAAAAAAAAAGCCGCTAAAATAGCTTAACTAAGGAAAGTTTAGAAAAGCCGAAAGTTAGTCGAAAATTTTGGTGTGACGCATACAGCATTAATTTAAATTTAATATTTCAGTAATTAGCTAATAATTATTTAATACCCAATATATTGGATTCTTGTGTGTTGTTTTTAAAGATACATAATGTAGAAAACCTTTGTAGACATTTTCAGTAACATTTATGCTATTCTCATTGAGCAACTTTCAGCTTAAAAAACATAATTTTTACCTATGATTACGGAGAATTAAATATTCGATGTCTTCAAAATATGTAGTTGGAGACATTAAAATTTAAACAACTTCGAAGATTTTGTATTTAATACAGTTGCTATTGTAATTTGCGCAGTTGGATTTTTTGATAAGATGATTGATAAGAATATTGAAAAATTGTGTTACAATTACTAGTTCGAACAAACACAATTGGAATAACATTAATAACCGTAATAAAGTTGGGAGTTTAACTATAGGGTACTAGCTGACCCGGCGAACTTAGTCCCGCCCCAAATTACTTCCCTTCGAGCAAATACTTTTGTCCTTCACGAAAATTGATTTTGATGATAGAAAAAATCAAACAACGCAACTCTATTCGCAATAGATGATTGAGTTGAGTGGACATTCCATTCCATTTTCATCGAATTCAACACTAATGTATTGAAATGTGAATGAAATGTCGATTCAAACTCAGGCGTCTTTCCAAAATTGAGTTGTGTTTTGGATTTTTTCTCTCATTGTGGAAATGAATTGGAGTCAGTTGGAATTCAAAAGAATTCAATGTATTTTATTCGAGTGGAATTAAATCGAATACAGACGCAAATCAATACAATGCATTGTGGTAAACAATATTTCTACGATGATGGTTTGCCAATTCTCGAACATGCGACGTACAACTGACCATGAGAAAAACATGGAAATTCTAGATTTATTCCGCACACTTCCAAAGATTGACCTTGCGATTTGTTAATCGTCATAGCAAACGCCAAACGAACGGGGAACTGAATGTGCTTGAAGTCGAACGGTGTGTTAGTTGGAATCATAGGAATTCTCATAATTAGAACATCTTCTCCTTTGAATTTGCCCTTGATGATCGTCGCTTGAATCACGTTGTTCATCAGTTTCTTCACACTAAATCGCGTTCCGTTACACAATTTCGGATGGTTCAGATTGCGCAGCATGATTATTAAAGATCCAACCTTGAGCATCAAGTTATGCGGTGGTCCGACTTTTCCGAAGGCTTTTCCCAAAATTTTCTTTCGTAAGAACCATCTCCTGGCAATTTTAAACACAATAGAAAAAGATTGAGCCTAATTAAGCCTAATTAAGCCTAATCCGTCATCAAAACATACAAAAAATTCAAAAATTCATTGAAAAAAAATTCAATTTTCTTCGGGTTTTTCCGGAAGTTTCCGAGCTTTGCACTTCGATTTTCCAATTTTTCTCTTCTAAAAGACCATCGGGTTTGGATACGCGCCAAATCCCGTACAAAAACATAATTTTTCGATTTTCCGAATTTTCCAACTTTTCCGAAGGATTTTCCCAAAATTTTCTTTCGTAAGAACCATCTCCTGGCAATTTCAAACACAATAGAAAAAGATTGAGCCTAATCCGTCATCAAAACATACAAAAAAATTCAATTTTCTTCGGGTTTTTCCGGAAGTTTCCGAGTTTTCCACTTCGATTTTCCAATTTTTCTCTTCTAAAAGACCATCTGGTTTGAATACGCGCCAAATCCCGTACAAAAACAAAATTTTTCGATTTTCCGAATTTTCCAACTATTCCGAAGGCTTTTTCCAAAATTTTTTTTCGTAAGAACCATCTCCTGGCAATTTCAAACACAATAAAATAAGATTAAGCCCAATCGGTCATCAAAACATACAAAAAATTCAAAATTTCATTGAAAAAAATTCAATTTTCTTCGGGTTTTTCCGGAAGTTTCCGGACTCAGATTTTTCAATTTTTCTCTTCTACAAAACATCTGGTTTTTACCATCTGGTTGGCTACGCGCCAAATCCTATACAAAAATATATGATAATTTTTCGATTTTCCGACTTTTCCGAAGGATTTTCCCAAAATTTTCTTTTGTAAGAACCATCTCTTGGCAATTTCAAACATAATAGAAAAAGATTGAGCCAAATCGGTTCAGCCGTTCTCACCTGATGTGCGCACATACATTTTTCACACCATTTTTATATACATAATACATAATATAGATCTCTGTTAATGCAGGGAGTCAAAAATGTGTAATAAATGTGTTTGTTTACTTCTTGCGAAAACGTGTGAAATAAGAAGTCGATCAAATCATACCCCAAATCGGTAAAACGAAAACATAAAAGCCTGAACTATTACTTTTGTCTTAATATTTCTTACACTTTCTGCCGTAGGCACTTGGCGAAACACACTTAATACACACATTTTTAAAATTTTTTAAAAACACTTGTTAAATATTTCGCAAAATTACAAAAGGTTTAAAAAATCACTCGATCGATTTCGGCTTATTAGGCCATCATCAGGAGTATCTACTAAACTGTTTAGTAGATACTCCTGATGATGGCCTAATAAGCCGAAATCGATCGAGTGATTTTTTAAACCTTTTGTAATTTTGCGAAATATTTAACAAGTGTTTTTAAAAAAATTTAAAAATGTGTGTATTTTGTCTTAATATTGGATTATACTAGCTAAAAATGATTGTACGGTACACCACGATTCAATCTTTTAAATTTCTATTCTTGACAAGCGAACCATATTTCCAGACTCTATATTAATACATATTATCTGGCTACGATAGGTACGTACTTCAAATAAATGAAACTAATCAGGCCGTTCCATTCAAAAAAGATAACAATTTTCTTTATAAAAATCGGGGTGTGATTTAATTCGCGCTTACTGCTTAAACAAATTTAGAATAAAGTTATTAATACTTCTTACACTTTCTGCCTTGGTGCAAAAAATTTAAAAAAAAATTTAAAAAAAATGTGTGTATGAAGTTATTAATAGTAATATTTTGTATTCTTATCGCAGGTGCTTACGCTTCACCATGTAAGTACAATTTAAATTAAAAGATAAGAAGCTGTATGATGTAATTAAGTATATTGCAAAAATTATTTTAAGTGGCGCAACATGTAACAAGAGCAGGTGGTCGCATTGTTGGTGGTCGAGAAACACTACCATTTGACTATCCATTCCAATGTTCACTTCAAGTACAAATTAATAATGGACCATTCCAACATACTTGTGGCTGCACTGTTTTATCTGAAAGTTGGATTTTAACAGCTGCTCACTGTGTTGATTTACAATTTGTTGGTTTCACATTCAATTTCCAAGTTTGGTGTGGCAAATGGGATCTTACTGTTAATGAACCTTCTGAACAAAAAATTAATGCTAGACGTTTTGTTATCCACACCAATTGGACAACAATTGCAGACCCTTTCAATTTCCCATGGGACATTGCATTGGTATTTTATTATTTTGCTCAAATTATTATATTTATGATGATTAACTGAATTTATTTTGATTTTATATAGATTGAATTAGAATCACCGTTCGTATTCACCGAATTTGTTCAACCGACAGAATTACCGCCACCAGGTTATAATCCTCATACTATTGGTGATTCAACTCTCCTTGGTTGGGGTTTCTATCGATTTGTAGGCACTACTGGAGTTATAGCGGATCGTCTTCGCTATGTACATGTACCATTAATTTCAATCGTACAGTGTAACGCGCTTATTGGCGGACAAATTGGTGGCACAGAACATTTTGCATGTACTGGCCCAATAGAGGGAGGAAGTGGTGGTTGTGATGGTGATTCTGGTGGTGCAATGGTTCAATGGAATCGTGATAACCTCTTCCAAACGGGAATTGCATCATGGGCTGTTCGTCCATGTGGTGTTGAAAATGGACCAACTGGTTACTTAAAAACACATTTGTTCCTTGACTGGATTAGTGAAAATCAAGTTCCAAGCATTTAGATATTTTAATAAAATGCAATAAAGTGGTTTTTGATTTAAAGCTGAATGAATTTTTATTATTGCTTAAAAATATAGATTAAATGTGCTCCTAGCTACTGTAGATAACATAATATAGATAACTTTTACTATTTTTAGAGTTAATTACTTTTGTTTTAAATTCTAAAATCGCCTATTGATATTAAATAATTGATAATTAGCACTTGACTTGTGCTATCATTTTATCGTACGTGTTTTTCCAAAATTGAAAGGCAGGATGATTTTCAGAAATTATCAAAAACTGTTAAAAATTGTTGATTTCATTTGTATAAATGGGACACACAAAAATTAATCTAACTGCGCAAAATACGTAATATAGACCCATTAAAACCGTTTTTGGTCAATTCAAAATAGATTAAATATGCGTAATCATACGTCATAATTATTAGAAAGCCATTTGAATCCACAATAAAAATTATGCTTTTTAAGACAATATTGGTATTAACTATAATTATTAATTACTGGAGTATTAAAATTAAATTAAAGCTGTATGCGTCACGAATAAAAATTGGTTTTGCCATTATCAACTTATCAAAGTTAAATATGGATGAGTACGTACGTCACTTGTTACCCACTTCAAAAACATATCCAAAATAACTTCGTTGGCAAATGTGTAAATTTTGACGAACACCGTATACTATCTACTTTCAAATGAAAAAAAAATCTTTATTATTAGATTAAGAATATTTTTGTATTAACCCACTTTAAATTATTCAACCGAATGATCGTTATCATGCCTTAGGCGAGTTAAATCTTACTTGCGGCCCACAATTTCCAAGGAATATGATTCGCTTAGAAAAACTCAACGAATCAATGAATGAAGGCCAATATGAAGGAGATTTAAAAATGTGACGAATCTCGTCAATATTTAGGACTAGACTTTGGACATTCAAACTGACAACATTCAATAACGACCCATCAACTAACATGGATTTTAGAATTATATTGGGATAACTAAGCGACATAACCAAACTCAAAATCAAAATTTAGCGTACACACGAGTACACGACGTGGGCGTGATTGATACGCAATACTTACAAATAAAATTAAATAAATTTTGCTTCGTCCAGCTTCAAAATAAACCCCAATCAATGGAAATCTAAAACGAGAAGAAACAAAAAAAAACGACCCAAAGTAACAAGTGCTAAGAAAAAGTAAACAAAGGAACAATACTTAACCGTAAGCCCCAATATTTGCCCCAAAAATCGATAATTTTTTTTTTCCGAACAGACAAAAAAAAAAACGCGACACTTCAATAGTAGGTAGCAATGATGGTCATAATAAGGAAATACTACATAATACAGAATTATCAAATAAGGATCGAGCAATGTCATTTAAGTGTATTAAATTGCCTCAAGTTACGTTGCCGAGATTTGATGGTAGGTTAGAAAAATGGTTAAGATTTAGAGATTCATTTAGGGCTATGATTATCAATAATTCACGATTAACGGAAATTGAGCGATTTTATTATTTGGATGGAAATTTAGATGGAGAAGCAAAGAGAACTATAGAATTAGGTGAGTTTTCTGACGAAGATAAACACATGAATGCTTTTTTTTAATCTAAAAAGAGTAAATAGAGAATCAACTATTGAAATTAGAAAATTGGGGGCGTTAGAAAATTTAGGAGAAAAAGTTAATGACGTGGTGGCAGTTCATACCGTTAAGCAACGACTTGATTGCGAGACTAGAAAATTATGGGAAAATGAAAATATGTCGGATAAGCCTCTGACTTGGACACAATTAGTGGAATTTCTGCAGCGGCGATGTCAGGTTTTACAAGCGCTGGGCCACCACAACAAATAGGACTTTTTATTGTGCTTTGTGTAAGCAGAGTCACTTTATTACAAACTGCGAGCAATTTCTAAAAATGACGGTTCAAGAACATTATGAGAAAACTCGTCAGTTGGGTTTATGCCTAAATTGCTTGAAACGTAAGCATATAGGGTCGCTGAATGCAGAGGATCATTTTGCAGCCATTGCAATCGGAAACATAGTAGTTTTTTGCATATGGGGAAGTTGAATCACACAGATCCAAAGCACAATGATAAAGAAATAAGTTTGAGTTCCACTCGGGTGAATCGGGAAAATGATTCTTCCAAATTTCAGAGCAGCGATAAGTGTTCTCAAGACGGGAGCACAACGTTGTGTTGTCAAAAAGGAAAGCCTTCAAAGAAGGCAGATTGTGCTTTCCACGGCAGTTGCTTTTATTCGGGATGCAAAAGGAAGATTTATTTTATGAAAAGTTGGCTGATAAGTTGCAAACTAAAAAGGAAGAGTTGTCTCATTTAGTATCAGGATTGAATCAGGTAAAAACCAGGAGCCAATATAAATTCTCATCTCATATTAAGTCGCGCATCAGTAATTATCAAACCGAGTTAGAATTTCTAGTAGTTCCGGAGATTGCTGGTAGCTTATACCTGCCAGTTGTATTAATGTTACTGGTTGGAATTTGCCAAGCAATTTAGAACTCGCCGATCCTAGTTTCAACCAATCTAAAGAGGTTGATCTTTTGCTTGGAGCTGAAATTTTCTTTAAAATTTTAAACAACGGACGATTCAATTTCTCATTTTGTAATTTTAATTCAAAGAATGTAGACAACAAATATAGTTATTTGGAACTAGACAAAAGATTAACTAAGTTTTGGGAGTGTGAAAGTTTCGAATCAAATTTTTCAAGGCTAAGAGCATACCCCTTTTCAAAAAATTTTGTGGAGCCAAAATAACGATGACCCAATTCAATTTTTTGAACTTAAGACGGTAACTTATGGAACCTCAGCTGCTCCTTACTTAGCTACAAAAGTGTTGCAACAACTAGGAATCAATGAAAGCCAAAACTATCCGCTAGCTTCGAAAATAATTCAAGATGATTTTTATGTGGATGATGGGTTATTTGGTAGCAACGACATAGAAGAAGCCATATACATGCGAAACCAATTGATAGCAATGCTCCAAGAAGCTGGTATGAAATTACGGAAATGGACTGCCAATTCAGAAAAACTATTAGAGTCTATTCCATTAGAAGATAGGGAAATTAGTTGTGATTCAATCAATGAGACCATTAAAACATTGGGTCTGATGTGGCATCCGAATTCGGATCAATTCATATTTCACATGGAGCCAATCAATTTCGATAAGCCAGTGACAAAAAGAAATGTCTACATAGTCTGAAATTTCAAAATTATTTGAACCCTTTGGGATTAATATCGCCTGTAATATAGTAATCGGCAAGGTATTGATGCAGCACATTTGGTTATCTAAGGCTGCTTGGGACGAATGTATTTCCGAAAATCTTTCCAGTACTTGGTTACTGTACCGTGAGCAATTGATTTGTATCAATAACAAAATCAAATTCAAGACCAAAGAAACATAATAAAATTATAGGGGATTTATCTACCATAGAGCTTTCAAGATTTATGTTAGCTCTGATAAGAATTGTACAAAGTCATCCGTTTAGTGAAGAGATTAAAATATTAAGATCCAAAGATGAATTACCAAAAAGCAACAGGTTATCAAATTTATCACCTTTTATTGATCCAGAAAGGGACTTTGATCACAAACATCAATATTTGTTAAGCAAACATCATTTCACATCACTGATCATTCAACATGAACATCGAAGAAATTTACACAGTGGTGTACAAGTCACGCTAGCATCTGTTCGTCAACGTTATTGGCCAATTAATGCAAAAAAAATTGTTAAAAAGGTTTTGAAACTCTTGATCAAGTGATGGGTAATTTGCCCAACTCAAGAATACAAGGCACTCAGCTCTTTAATGTAACAGGAATAGATTTTTGCGGCCCCTTCGAAGTTAAATATAAACTTCAAAGAATTGATTGACATTTGTTTTGTTGTAAACGCAGTTCATATAGAGGTCGTAGAAGATGCAACGAGCGATGCGTTTATAGCCAATTTAAAAATATTTATATCACAAAGGGGTAGATGTTCCGCAATTTGGACAGATAATAGCACAAACTTCGTAACTGCGAACAACAATTTAAAAGAACTTGCAAAGCTATTTGAATCAGAACAACTAGATAAAATTTCGTAAACAATGAAGGGATAGAATGGAAATTTATTCCTCCTCGCTCTCCATTAGGGCATCCAATTCCGGAATTCGGAATTCCGGTATTCCGGAATACCCGCCCATATTTTAGATTTGATTATTCCGGAATTGAAAACATTAATTCCGGAATTATCGAATTTCTATTTCTCACATTATTTTAAGTAGTTTCAACTTAATTTTATGTAATTAAAGTATTTGTTGTACTAGAAAATACTACATACAGTGAAACTTCTGTAAAGTGACCAATCAAGAGTAGAAGAAATTTTGGTAACTTTATGGAGGTGGTCAGTTTAAGGAATAAAGCAGTCCAATAATTTGAAAATTAAAAGTCTAGCCTGACAGAAACAATTTTTTTAATTGTAACAAATTATTTTGCAACAAATGTTATAGATAACATTCCAGGGACTGACAAATGTGGTCAATTTAGAGAGCTGTTCAAAATTGGTCATTTTTGAAAGTTGTACTGTGTTTCATTAAAAATTGCCTTTTGTATTTACCTATTTCATTTTATCCATCCCTAACATACACCTTTGTCAGAAATGTAAGTGTTGTATTGCTTCTGTATTGTTTTCAAAACCGCCAAAATCTTAGTATGCACCAGCAACGCCATATATAGCCCGGTTAAAAACAATGTATTTAATGCTAAAGGCGTTCATTCCGAATCGAACTCAAACAAAGAAATCCAGAAAATTTCTCGTCGTTACAATTCCGGTATAAATTTGATGAGCATAATTCAAGCTCCGATGTGGATGAGATAACTTAAGTATTCTATAATTTTGAATCTTGGTCCAGAATGCTGATTGCGGGAACAATGTTTCAACATAAAATATATGATTTGATCAGATCTTCCAAAACGCAAAAAAAATAAACATATCGCAAAAGTGTATCTACAAAATTCCTTATCGATTGAGGTGCCCTCGAAGCCTTATTCATCAGAATGTTTATGAAAATTTACCATCAATCAGCATCGAGCCTTAAAGAGCGCATTTAGCAGCAGGAAAATCGCCACTAAAATTTTAGACTGCCTAAATGACACAAACCTTGGTGCGTTAGGTTTAATGAGAAAAAGAATAAAATAGGAAAAATTTGGTTTTTCAATCAATTAATTATTAAATAATGAAATAGAAGAAATCGGTTGTTTTTAGTAAAATTTTGATTTTTAATTTTTAATCAAAGATTATTTAAAAAAAAATCAATTACGGAATTGATACCGGAATTCCGGAATCGAGTACATTCAAATCCGAAAATTCCGGAATCACTTTTTTGCCAAAAATTGGATGCCCTACTCTCCATATTTGGGCGGATTGGGGGAGGCTGGCATCAAATATTTAAAGACACATTTAAAAAAGGTAGTGGGAAGCAGCGTATTGACATTAGAGCAAATCTACACCCTCAACGCAGAAATAGAGGGCATAATGAACTCACGACCATTAACTGCTTTATCGTCGGATCCCAATGATGATATCAACCATTAACTCCGGCTCATTTTTTAATCGGAAGACCAATTAACTATATGTATATCCGAACCAAGCTTAGAAAATTTGCTTACAAACCGATTATCTCATTGGCGAGCTACAATACAGATGGTGCAGCATTTTTGGGAATTTCAAACCACAAGATATTTTTTAGAAGGCCACAAGATATTTTTTTTTTGGCTAGAATGTTAGTGTCAAGTAGCTTAATTGAATTCACATTTTGAGAGTTCCGACTTGAGTTTTGAAATTCATTTAGACATAGTTTAAGTTAATCTAATTTAAGAAAAAAAAAAAAAGGATATGTTTATTATCTTCAACGTTTTTATCATTATTTGTTTTTGCATAGTTATTATAGTTTTAGGAAAATTTGTATTTGTTTTGTTTATAATCTACTATTTTTAGCATGCTACTGCAGCTGACATCGACGCAAGATTGTGAATATTTTAGTTGCTTTGTGGCTACAGCATTGGCACAACTTTTGTAAAAAAAGGGGGAATAATAATAATGAGTTGGATTTGGCGATTATAGTTGAAGATGAATCTGCTCTCAATCCTAGACCGGATGAACAACTGCATCTACAGAACGATTTTTAATTAAATAGTTGTGATGCATAAGTTGTAAGCCTACTAGAATGATTGTTGTAGTGAGTAAAGATTCACAAAAAAAAAAGGAGGGGAACTGCCAGAGTTATTGAATCTGCGGTTCTGCCTGCCATACTCTGCAGATATACAATATATATGCCATTGGGGCGTTTTAGTGGTTTTGCCAGTGCTGTGGAAACAGAGTGACGCTGGTTTGATGTTTTTTTGTATATTATGTTTATTATTCAATTTTCAGGTAATTTTTAAATTGTTTAAGTGTTGGAAGAAGTGTATTATTTGTTTAAAAGACATACTTCTTCCAAGGCATGTTGAAAGGTATGTTGAATTTTGTATTAACGTTTAAAAAGTTTTCTAGTATTTAGTAAAAGAAGTTTTATAGTCTTTGTTATACAGAAAAAATAAAATGGCATTTTTATTTACGTCGAAATAAAATTATTCTTGGTGATACAGTCCAAATAAAAATATAAACAACACAATCACCATGATAAGAATTTGTATTAAAATCAAAATGTTTACACTTATTTTGTTTAAATTAATGAGATAACCTAATAAATTTTTTCACCATCACATGACGATCATCAATCACCATTATTTTCATCTTAATTGGTCATATTCTAGAACTCCACCTTAAAATTATTTGAGAATCCAACTTCCATCATACACGGCAAATTTCATCATTATCGGTTAACAGAAACAACCAAACTCCTCATCATCGCCATCATCACCATTATCATCGCCATCACATCATCATCACCAACATTATCAACATATTGATTACCGCCATGATAATCACCATTACAACCATCATCATGCCCCTCACTGTGGCCATCGTCATTACCATCATCATAGACATCATCATCTTCATCACAATTGCCTTTATCCTCACCAGCAAAGCATGGCCACTTTCATTTTCGAATCATTTGAGAATCTCATTTTAATCGTACAATCAAATTTCATCATTAATGATTAACAAATAGACAAGATTACCATTATCAGCACCGTCGTCATTACCGTTATCACCATAAAAATCACCAACATCATCACCGTCGCCATGGTAATCTAATCACCTTCACCCATCATCTATCCATGACAATCATCATAACTACGACCATCCTCTTCACCATGGTATTATACAGTCCCGTACTAAATGATAGCCGCACTCCTAATTTACGATTTATTTCATTTTAAATAAATTCTTTTAAAATTCTTCCTTTGCAAAAATAATACTTTTCACTTTACCAATGCGTGTTATAAATAGAAATCATTATTCTCTGGGGCGTCATGGCAAATTTATGGAAATACCTCATTTAGTATGTTAATAAAAGATAGCCGCACACAATATTTTGTTGTTTGTAATAGGAATAAATATAAAACGCACAATTATAAAAATTATTTTTTATTCCATTAATATTTTGTGTTTCCACCATTGTTTTTTATTATTTCGAAAATTCGATTTGGCATACTTTTGTACAAGTTTTGTACATATTAATTTGAAATATTAGCATATTATCGTTTTACTGATGCCTTTAGTTCATGAATGCTGCTGTACTTTGTTCCTTCAACATACACAACTCTGCTGAGTTCACCCCACATGTTTTCGATGAAGTTAATGCCGAGTGACCTTACTGGCCATTTCAAAACTGGTATCTGAGCCTCCGTAAACCAGTCATTTACTATCCCGGCTGTGTGTACCGCTGCATTATTCTTCTGGAAAATAAAGTTTGGGCCGCCAATTTGTGCACCAACAACTGGTAATGATTCGGCTAGCATGAATTTATATCGGTTGCGTTAATACGGCCGGAAATAAACTTCAGATTCCTTCTTCCTCCATATAGCCAATTGCACCCCAAACCATCAGGAACCGTCCACCACGTTGACGCCTCGATAGCACAAGAGGTTCTTTTCGAAGGTCATGAAAATAGTATTGCCAACCATCAGGGCTATCTATATTAAATATTTTTCGTCACTAAATAAATCGCGCTGCCACTTTTTCTTCCACGACATATGTTCCTTCGCGAAACGCAATTTGGCGTCTTTATGATTTGGTAACAGTTGCGGTTTTCTTTGTAATTTTTTGATTTGTATATTATCTGACTCTCTTAACAGGTTCCGCACATTACAAATCTTTGTATTAACACCAGCTTTTAACGCAATTTGTTGCGCGATGCCAATAAAATTAGAGGCGTTTCGTAAAATTGACGGTTTTTTTCTATCAGTAAGTGCCGCCGGCCGGCCTGTACTTTTATGCGAACTGTATAATTGCTGATATTTTAAATAATTTCGCACTACCTTCTCACTCCAACTAATATTTTCTGCTATTAAACGGTTAATCATATTTTTTTTTTAAAAACGTCAGTTTGTCCTTTTTCAAACTCGTTCAACCTACTTTTTCTGCCCACATTAAAAAAAATCGGAATAATATTTAACACAATAATATTTTAAGACACAAGAAGATATTTGCACGCCAGAAAGCTCGAATAGATACTGATACAGTGTTGAAAAGAATTTGAAAGTATACCTGCGGCTATCTTTTATTACCATACTAAATGAGGCTTCTCCATAAGTTCTCCATGACCCCGCAGAGAATACTGATTTCTATTTATAGCACGCATTGGTAAAGTGAAAAGAATTATTTTTGCAAGAGAGGAAGTTTAAAAAGATTTATTTGAAATGAAATAAATCGTAAATTAGGGGTGCGGCTATCATTTATTACGGAACTGTGTATCTAATAATATATCTAAGACTAAAACTAATTGACAAATTTGTAACTAGGTATCTATATGTAATTATAGATACCTAAATTTTTACTTACCGAATATTTATATTGTTGCACTTAAATTCACGGTTTCGCACAATACATACACACTAAATATACTTTTTGTAGACTTTATACAACACAGATATATTTTGAGATGGAACTATTTTATTATGTATAAATAACTGTTTCAGAATATAATAATGGTACAAATTTGAGTAATGAGACTGTATCAAAAAAACTTATATCAGACTATCTTACAAATTATATAATACTATTACTTTGTAACTACTTCATAACTACTTAAGACTATTTTATAATTACTGCCCTTACTTGTAAGAATTTCCATTATATATCTGGAAAAACTTACAAGCTAAGCGGAAACATATCATCGCGGAACATAACATTTTTAACGCGGAAAATACAATTTTAAAGAATCGCGGAAATTATGGAAAAATGTTATGTTGATGAATATGCTTGTTTTACGATTTTACAACTTTAAATGGCCTTGACAAATATTTACAATTATGCGCTTATTGTTTGTAATTTAATATTATGCAAACGCGACTTACTAATTATAAATTCACCTTCAAAGTTGTATGATCGTGAAAATTAGCTTATTATAAATTAAATTTAATAAATAAAGAGTGTTTCACAACAATGGCCATCACCATGACCATCATAATCAGTTGATTACAATATTTTTCAAATATTCGATTCATTGTCGTTGTGCTTGCAACATCAAATTTATTTAAAAATTAAAATTTATTTAAATTATAAAAAATAAAATAAAAAACTAAGTAAAAACAAATAAATTATAATCACAAGTCCATGGTACCGTGTACCAATAATACAGTTTTTGGCATTTATACTCGTGAATCTAATTAATTGGTTACGGTCTACATCATTGAAGCGAGAGAACTTTAATAATTCAATATTACATATTAGTACAAGTGGCTTAATATTTATTAATTAGATATACATATTGTTTATCCGTCTGTGATATTTGTGGCAGTGAAATTAGTGGATTCTAATGTGGACATAATAATGAGATGCTTATAACCGAGGATCAATAATACAGTTTTGATATTTGTAGCCGTTAACATATTAAATTGGACTAAATCAATTTGTGCTTTTTATGTACATGGGGCATTTGCATTTAAATCTCACATAAAAAAATTTAAAATTTAATTTTTGAATCATAATTTAATTAATTTTTGAATTAAAAAAAAAAAATTAAAATATAATTTTTAAATCATATTTCTGTTTCTTTTAAATCTGGGCGTGAGCAGATTTGTGTTTTTCATTTTTTTTAATAATCTTTTGTGCTGTTTTTAATTTTTCTGTCATGAACGTTACCTAAAAATACGTTTTACGTTATTTTTAAAATTATTAATTACAAAATACAAAAGATTAATATACCATTTGCAAGTAGACATGTCATAAATGAGAATATACATCAATAAATTAAATTTATGTTTTTAAATTTCACAATTTATCTAAAATAAATAAAGTAACGTTCATGACAAAAAACCCGTTTTTTTAAAAATAAAAGTCCAACATTATTTAAAAAAATACATTTTCATAAATTTCTGTATTGTGATCAAATACTTAACTTATACCCGCTAAAAATTATCTGGAAAATGCTAAGGGGACAAAGAAAATGCTTGGGGACAAAATCATGTGAGATTTAAATGCAAAAGCCCCACATACATATATGTATGTGTAATTTTGTGATTATTGGTAGCTTCGCTTGTTTTTACTACCGTTTACTTGATTGATTGGTAGCATTTATAATTAATTGAAAATTAAATCCTTGGGCTTCTGTAGAATACAGATGATGAAGTGCATATTAATATTGATTGTGTTGGTAAGGTCATTGTTATTGCATACCGTAAACTAAAAGACAATAAAGAAATATTATAATTCTAAATAAAAATCAAAAAATGAGTTTAATCAAACGTTTACAGTTTGCGCAAGTGCTATCTTATTACGTGCAATTTACATATATAATCTGGGGTGATATTTAAAGAACAAACTATTATCTAGTAAAATTTCTGCTGAACTCAGGTGAAAACTAATAAACTGTTCAAAGTGTTACAACTTATTATAATTTGTACCGGTTATTACAATTCAATAGTATGAAGTGAACTATAATCATACAATTTAATTGACTTAATTATTAATAGTGTTAAATTCGACATATCTGTTTTCTATATAAGTTTGTGTTTAATAGTGCAGACGTATTGATAATAACTGAAGTGATATGTATGACGTTATATAGTAAAACCGTGCACTAATTTTACAGTTTATGTAATTATCTACCGTTACTATATTAAATTAAGTTATCACCCAGCTACAAATTTAGAATTGCTACCAATTAATCTAAAGTGCATATTCAATAATTGTACTATGTTTGTTAATTTACAATTTAAATTGTGAATACTGTCTGTCTGAGCGATTTTTATAGTGAATTATCTTGTGCACAAACTAACTCTAGTAACATAATGTTGTGTAAAGTATGTGATAGGAATATAATAAGGGCAAATAGGGATGGTGTTAAGTGTTACTCTTGTAATTTGACATATCATGCTCCTTGTGTCAATTTATCAAATGCTATTCTCTATGATATAAACAGAAATAAAATCTGCTGGAGCTGTGACCAGTGTAAACAATCATCAAATGCTAATAATTCTGTTATAGACGCTGGTGTAGTGGCTGATGATTTTGCTGATATTAAAAAATCTATGGATGAATTTGCTGCAGACTTAAAATCACTTCGCTGTTCGCAAGCAGAATTTAATAAATCTATTGATTCTATTAATAATAAATTTGAACATTTCCTCAAACTATCTACTATTTTGGAGAGTCAGGGTCTTCAAATAAAAAAGCTGGAAGTCGAAAACGTCGAATAAAAAGTAAATGTTACAACGATCAACAATAGATTGGAATCGCTGGAAAGTAAACAACGTAGTACTAACCTAGTATTTCATGGTGTACCTGAGTCAAAGGATGAGGCCGTCTATGATATAGTTTTCCAAATCCTATCCTCCCTTGAAATTCCTTCTTGCACTGATAAGATAAGGATCGCTTATAGAATAGGTCATAAAAGGACAGCTGATAGGAATACCATAAACCCAATTATTGTTGAATGTGTGAGTTCAGCTGTTAAGCAGAAAATTATAGATGCCGTCAAAGCTACAAAAATTAAACTTAATCGCAACATCATCGTAACTGACCTAGGCTTCTCCAGACATAGTGGGAATTTGGATTTTTTATAACAGATCATTTGACAGCATTAAAATCTAAACTATTTTCAAAAGCCAAGCAACTTAAGGAAGAAAAACTAATTGAATTTGTTTGGATTAAAAGCAACAACGTGCTTGTCAAAAGAACGGCTGATTCGAGAATAATTCGATTAACATCCTTGAACAATCTGGACCAGTTTCAAACATCATCAGATTAACCTCTGCTTTTTTCTTTTTTTGACATTTGTTTGTTGTTAATTCTAATCATTTTTGTTTTTTGTTTTCTTTTTTTTTCTTTTTTTCGTAGATACATTTTTTGGAAAATGTTAATCTATTATCAGAATGTGAATGGCCTTAGATTAGAACCAAGCTGCATGATTTTAAAAGGAACTTCATGCTGTGTTGTTATGATTTTATCCGCCTAACTGAGATTTGATTAAATAGCACTCTTTATAATGATGAATTATTTACATCTAGTTATATTGTGCATAGGCGCGACAGGAACCTGGACTTGTTTCCGGACAAAGTGGATCGAGGTGGGTGTTTGATCGCAGTTAGACAAGGCCTGAAGTCGTACCGGATGACGAGTTGGGAGGTGTCTGCCGAGGAAATTTGGGTCTGTATTGAAGATAACAATCGCAAGACGCTTTACATTAATGTTCCTTATATCTATCCTGAAGCTACCCATGAAACCTATGTTAATTATTTTGATAATTTAAACAGAATCATTAACATTGAAAAATCTATGTCTCTCTCTCAGTGGAAGCAGTGAATGCTTGTCTGATGAAACAATGTTCGTAATTGTATTAATCGCCTTTTGGATTTGATACTTACTAACTTGGAATTTTTTAATATATCAGTTAGTCCTTCTACTGATTTTCTCAGTAAGGTTGATAGATACCATCCACCCCTGGAGATAATTGTTAACTGGAAAAAACCACATATTTTGAATGAATCTTCTATTAGAACGCACGATTTTCGTAACTGTGATTATGACGTCATAAATAGGGATATCTGGAGAATGGATTGGGCTGGAATAATGGGAAGTATGAGTACGGATCAAGCTGTTGCTTTTTTTTTATAATTCTATTGAAAGTATGATTAAGAAGCATGTTCCGCTTTCCTCTTATCACAATAAGTTATACCCTGTCTGGTACTCACCTAAATTGATAAAATTGCTACTGGCTAAGCAATATTTTAGAAAGGTTTATAAAAAACATAATGATAGTGAGTACTATAATATGTTCTCAATAGCACGATGCAAGGCGAAAAGAGAAATGAAGTTATGTTACCTCAATTATATCAAATCGGTTGAAAGCTCTATGTGTGTAAACCCCAAGTTATTTTGGACCTATTGTAATAGATCAAAAAAAACAAATGATATTCCTGCTAGGGTGCATCTTAACAATTCGTTTGCTTCCGGTACTAAGGATATATGTGAGAAATTCAGTACATATTTTAATTCAGTATATAATAGCTGTCAGGGATCAGTTTTGAACAATATTAATATTGATTGCGCTTCCCAAAGTGTCACACTGACTGACTTATATATTGAAGAGAATGAAACATTGGCTGAACTAGATGATATTTGCATCAATAAAGGCTGCGGACCGGATTCCATTCCTCCCAGTTTTATAAAGCATACAGCATGTTCTATTTACTTACCCCTTACGTTAATTTTCAATCTTTCGCTTATTGAGGGCATATTTCCTGAGCGTTGGAAAGTCGCTAAAATAGTGCCAAATTTTAAAAAGGGTGACACCACAGATGTATCTAACTACAGACCGATTTCGATATTAAACTGCTGCGCAAAGGTTTTTGACAAAATTATTCACAAAAAATTAATGGTTCATACGAGGAGCATGATATCCAAAAATCAACATGGTTTCATCCGTGGGCGTTCAACATTGACCAATTTGTTGCAGTTTACTGAATATGTGACTGAATCTTTAAACGCAGGTTTTGGAGTTGATGTTATATACACTGATCTCAGCAAAGCGTTTGATAAGGTCAATCATTCGAAATTGCTGAATAAACTTATCGCATATGGTGTAAGAGGGTCGAATCTACTTTGGTTTAAGTCATACTTAACACTTAGAGCTCAATATGTTGAGCTAAATGGTATCCGCTCGAATCCAGTCTCTCCCAGTTCTGGAGTACCGCAGGGTTCTACTCTAGGCCCGTTATTATTTATTTTGTTTATAAATGATGTAACAGCTGTTACACAAAATATGTCCATATTGTTCGCTGATGATTTGAAAATTGTTAGTTCTATTAGGTCCATACGTGACTGTTTTTCACTTCAGCTGGATCTTAACAATCTATATTCCTGGTGCAGGGACAATGATATGGAGCTCAATATTGAAAAATGTTATGTTCTTAAAATAAAGCCTCGAAATGAATATCGAGATTTTACTTATTCTATTAACAACGTACTTATTGATGTAAGGTCTAGTGTAGTTGATTTGGGAATAATGATTGATGAAAATGTTGATTTTAGGTTGCATATTCAAAACACAGTTAAAAAGGCGTACAGCATGCTTGGGTTTGCCACTAGAACTCTTGCTAACTTTACCAGCATCAGATCTCACTTAGTTATTTATGGGGCTTACGTAAGAAGTATTTTTGAATATCTACGTATGGGGCTTACGTAAGAAGTATTCTTGAATATGCGATCTGGAATCCAATCTATTCAATTCATGTGGATGCTTTAGAACGTGTACAACGTAAGTTAATTTAACTAGATTTTTGAATCATAAATTCCACTCTGGTAACGAAGATTACTCATGCAGACTTGTCAGGTATGGATTGATGTCACTTGCGAAGAGACGGATTTTAGCTGATGAGATTTTGTTGTTCAAATTATTGAATTTTGTGATTGATAGTGACCTGAGGAGTGCACTCAAGCTAAACAACAATCCGTATGATACGCGTTTCCCTCTAACATTTAAGTTATTTCCATACAGATCGAATTACCGCAACAATTCTCCCATCGTCAAGATCTTTTTGCTGGTTCTTTGGTCAAATTTGTGAATCCAAATTTCAAATTCATTAGTTTAAGTACTCAGTCTAGTCTCATTATTATTATTATTCAGTTTGTTTAGTACTATATCTAATGATGGAGAAAAAGAAAGGGGAGAAGGGGGGAAAAAGGAAAAAAGAAAAAAAAATGGTAATTTAAAAATATATTTATTATTCTTTTTATTTTATTGTTATTTTTTATAGTAATTTAATTATGTATTTTTTCTTATATAACAAAAAAAAAAAGACAGTATTTGTAATATTATTGATCTATTAACGTTGTGATCTATACCGACATGTAATTGGAAGTTAAGCTTCTGTTTGTCGGTGATTGAATAAAATAAATAAATAAATATATAAATATTGAAGATGTAAAGATCGGTCCTTTATCATTGATGATTGTACTGGGATTCCTAAATATACTTTACTGAAGCTCCAACTTCTAGATGGTTTCTTTGGCCTCTGTTGTCTTCATTGGGTGGATTAAAACAAACTTGGACCTAAAGTGGACCTAAATGATCCACGTGATAAATTGATAACAGATACTCTCCTTTTGGGAGGGGATGTAAAAGCCACTCCTGTTTTCCATTCTTCTTTACTGCTAGAAGTTACAAGTAATATAATTTTGATGAAAGCGATCGCACTTCTGCTTTAGTTTTGGAATATAATATCACCTTTCAATTAGCTTGAAAATGAAGATTAATTGTCCGCCTATTTTATTTTGTCTGTATTCGTAAGGACCATGACTTAACATTTTTTTTGTAATGTTCATAAAATATTTTGATTAAGATAACGAAAATTGAATTAACTGTCGTGTTTCGTTAACATTACGAATAATATTTTTTGTAGTGTATTAATGCTAGATATGGGCGAGCTACACACGACTCATATATTTGGAATATTCCCCAAATTAAGCAGCTGTTGCTCCAGAATTCGTAAATGGGCATAATGGAGAGAGGCTTTTGGATATTTACCATACAAAATATATAAAATTACATACGTAAAATTTTATTACAGTCTATACTGCCGTCAAATAGATTGAATAGTACAGTTTGTTGTACGATAACTACTAAAAATGATTGTATACCACGATTCAACCTTATCAATTTCTGTTCTTGAAAAACGAACCATATTTCCAGACTCTATTAATACATATTATCTGGTTACGAGAGAGGTACTTCAAATAAATGAAACTAATCAGGCCACATTCCATTAGAAAAAGATAACAATTTTTTTTATATAAATCGGGGTATAATTTAATTCGCGCTTATTGGTGACCAAATTTAGAATGAAGTCGTTAATAGTAATATTCTGTATTCTTTTCGCAGGTGCTTACGCTTCACCATGTAAGTAAAATTTAACATAAAATACAAGAAGGCTTATATGATGTAATTATGTATTTATTCCAAATTATTTTAAGTGGAGCAATATCTAACCAGCGCAGGTGGTCGTATTATTGGTGGTGAAGAAACAACACCATTCCAATATCCGTTCCAATGTTCACTTCAAGTACTTAGTGGTGGAGCATTCCGGCATACTTGTGGTTGCACTGTTTTAGATGAAACTTGGATTTTAACAGCTGGTCACTGTGTTAATCCCGCATCAACCTACCAAGTTTGGTGTGGCAAATGGGATCTTACTGTTAATGAGCCGGGTGAACAAAAAATAAACGCCAAACGTTTAGTTATTCATACCAATTGGACAACAATGGCACAACCATTTAGTTTTCCATGGGACATTGCATTGGTATATTCTTATTTAGATCAAATTATTATATTTTGATTAACTAAATTTATTTTGATTTTATATAGGTTGAATTAGTATCACCCTTAGTTTTCACCGACACTGTTCAACCAACACAATTACCGCCACCGGATTATGATCCTCAAATTATTAGTGATTCAACCCTTATTGGATGGGGTTTCTATCGATTTGAAGGCAATACTGGATTTATAGCGGATCGTCTTCGCCATGTAAATGTAACATTAATTTCGAACGAACAGTGTGTCGCGATTATTGGCTCGGATATTGCTGGCCTTGGACATTTTGCATGTACTGGCCCATTAGAGGGTGGAAGAGGTGGTTGCAATGGTGATTCTGGTGGTGCAATGGTTCAAAGGAGCGGTTCTACACTCTATCAAACGGGTATTGCATCATGGGCTGTTCGTCCATGTGGCGTTGAAAATGGACCAACTGGTTACTTACAAACACATTTGTTCCGTGACTGGATCACAGAACATAAAGTTTCAAGCGATTAGATATTTTAATAAAATGGTATGCAGTTTTTGATTTAAAGCTGAATGAATTTTTATTCTTGCCTAAAAATATGGATTAAAGTGCTCCTAAAATGTGAATTCGAACAAAAAATTATGTTACGTGCAACTTATACCGATTTTAGAGTTAAATACTTTAGTTTTTTTTCCAAAATCCCCCATTGATATTAGACAATTGATAATGAGCACTTGACTTGTGTTATCATAATGTCGTAAGTGTTTTTCCAAAATTAAAAGGCAGCATGATTTTCAGAAATTATCAATAACTGTTATAAAAATCGAACTGCGCAGATTACAATAGCAACTGTATCGAATACAAAATCTTCGAAGTTGTTTAAATTTTAGTGTCTCCAACTATTTTGAAGACATCGAATATTTAATTCTCTCTGAATGTTTATGCTTTACAAAATGCCCTTTTTGAACCCGAATTAGAGGATTCGAAATGAATAATTAGATGAGCAAAACTTTTAGGTGATTTCTCGATCCATTAAAACGGTTTTAAACAGTTTAAAATAGATTAGCGTAATCATCCATATGAATAAAGTAAAAATTATGTTTTTAAGCTGCAAGTTGCTCAATGAGAATAGCACAAATGCTACTAAAAGTGTCTACAAATGTTTTCTACATATGTATCTTTAAAAACAACACACAATAACCCAATATTGGTATTTAATAATTATTAGCTAATTAGTGAAGTATTAAATTTAAATTAATGCTGTATGCGTCTCGCCGAAATGTTCGACTAACTTTCGACATTTTTAAATTTTCCTTAGTTAAGCTGTTACAGCAGGTCTTTTCTATGTATATTAAGTGCCTGTCACCGATTTGTTTGGCTTAAGGCCGTGTATAAATCGGTTAAAAAATTTTGATTGCTAGATTTGGGTTCAAATGTTTTTTCTGCCGCTCGTAAAAGTACTTAGTGGCGAAAACAGGTAATGAAAAATTGTAGGTGCAGGACCAGTGTAGTTAACTTTATTAATGAATTTATAATTCAATAGCAAAATAACAAAGCGTTCCTAGATATACAAGCCGTCAGGTTAAAATTTGAACTTTCAAATAAAAAACCCTTTATTTACAAACACATTTTTATGTCATGACGTCATACCATTTGTTCGAATTTTTTTTTATAATAAGCCATTAGTGCCACCTATTTATAAACTCGACTAATTAAATATATTTAAAAAAAACAAAATGGATGTGTAGTTTCCGTGTTTGAAATCAGATGACAGTAATATAAAAATTGAAATATTTAAATTGAAATTTCAGCAAAACAATCCAAAATAATGTTTTAGCAAGTTTAACGATCATGCGAATTTATTTCATAAGAAATGCGCTAAAAATATTATAAATATTTAACATAATTATTGCACTGCTAAAAATATTTTCAAAATTCGAAATTCGAATTTTCGAAAACGAAAAAAATCTTGTGTAGCTAACTTCATAATATCTTACGTCATTGATTTTGTGTTTATTAATTTTATACTGTATGTATTTACATTACTTTTTACATTTACATACAAAGAAAAAGTACATTTGTACAATTTTATTTTTAATTATAATTAACAAATTACTAAATTTCAATTCTTAATTTTAAAATATGTTATACTTAAAGGTTTGATTTAAATATAAACCTAAAAATATTTTCTGTTACGAGTATTTTTCATTCATAAAATTGTAATCAAAAATTATCAATTTTGCATGGGTTCTTATGGGAAAACGTAAAATGTTTACCCATTAAATTAAGCTTCTTAATTTAAAGGGTCGATGCTGATGGCTTGTATATCTAGGAGCTTTGAAAATAACGACATTTTATTTATTACACTTGATTATGGCTTCACCTTACAAAACTGATTGAAAATGCAAACCTTTTATGAAAATTATTAAAGTTTTATTTTTTTAGTATAGTGTGTAACTGTGTACTACCTCACATTTTTGTAAAACTAATTCAAAAATTACTTTTGGCACGTGAGCCATCGACAGAGATTTGAGCAGATTTATAGCGAAGTCTTCTTCCAAGCAAATTTAATGGCCTCAAATGGCCATCAAATTGTCTCCCTCCTTCACAAACCTTCCAAGTCAGCCAACCCCAAACGTTTTCAATTATGTTCAAGTCCAGTGAATGACCACGGCAATAAGTCGACATTTTGATTTTGGATCCAAGCTTTTATTATCCTTGGGCCGTGTGGATTAGTGATTTGTCATGTTGGTAAATCCAAGGTAGGGTCCAAAAATATCATTGAATTGCGGAAAAGCAATTTAGAGTGATTTTACAATTTTGAAATATGATTTGGCATTGGCAACATTAAACAAAATAGCTCCATAGACTATTGCATCACCTTCTCGGCCATGATGTTTGGCCAAAACTACCTCGTTTTTCAGTAAACCTTGGAAATATAACTATAACCTTCCAAAAAATAGCAAACTCCAACCCTTAATGTTAGTCACTGAATTACCTGAGTTTGATGCGTTGTGATGAATCAAGAGCTTATCAGCGGGTATTGTAGCCCCCAAAGTTCGAACTTCGGACTATTTTTGCTCGATTGAAAAACCCATTCTCTTTGTAGACCTCAATTTTGGCTTTTTCCGATACTTTTAAAGTGTTTCCAGAACCCATTTTATGCTACGACTAAGTAAAATATAGACCTATAATTTATGTTTTTGGGTGAACTCAATCAAGTGAAATAAATAAAATGTTGTTTTTTACTAATGAATTATAAATCCATTAACAAAGTTTAGTGATCTGGTTCGGCATCCACAATTTTTTATTAGTTTTTTTCGTCACTAAGTACCCTTTCGACCAGCATAAAAAACAATTGGTCCGCAATAACAAAATTAAGTCGTACAAAATCGGCTAATTTCTGTTGATTTAATTTTAACGAAAATTGTTTTAAAGTTAAACAGCTACCGGGATTTGGCCGGGATGTTTTTTTCCAGAAACCAAGAAAACCATTAATCGAATCAAGGCGATTTGTATGTTGAGATTGTCGCTTATTCAGAATATCGATAATAATATTCTAAAACCGTTTTTTTTTTGATATTTAATGTGTAATTTGAATTTCTGTGCTATCCTATCCCATCCATTCTAAGCTATCTCAGCCAAATCCCGCCAAATCTAACTTTAAGGCCAACATTTCGTATTTGTCAGATTTTAATTTTTGCGATTTTCTGTAATGTACTTATTATAAAATAGAATAAAAATTATTATCTGGGCTAGAGTTAATTATATCATATGAAATAATGTTATACTGAAATAAAGTTATAACTTTATTGTTGCCTGATGGTGTTTTTCTTTCTGTGATGAAAGTCTGGTCTACCTTCACATGTATATTAGGAAGCTATAACAATTTAAGAGGATTTTTAGGATTACCGCGAAAAATTGTCGTTCCTTAGAGACTATTTACAACGTAGATGGTTGGGGTAATTTAACCAATCAGCAAGATTCGAAATTAATTAATGATCAAACGTTTCATTACAACCCAGGGTAATTATCACCACCTGCTAGATGAAATTAGTGTGGGTGCAGATATAAAAGAAATTGCTGACAGGTTAAATTTCGTGACAGAAAATGATTTGTCGCAGTATTAGGATGATGCAAATTCTTCAACAACAATTTCCTCTTCGAAAAGAAGTAACTCAGACATCCACCACCACAAAGTTCAGTTCAGGATATTCCATAGACGACGATTTACCAACGAAGGTTCGAGACCAATGGCTAAAGATACAAGACGAAATAGACAATATATCAACCATAGGGGTACTCCGCTGAGAGATTGGATACACCGCTTCAGTTTACCTTATACCTTTTATAACGGGCAAATTCAACATGACAAACAGTCAATTATTCTGTTGGACTGATTCCACTATCGTACTGGATTGGCTGTCCGAACCACCACGGAAGTGGAAAGCATACGTATGCAAATCGTACCAGCGAAATTTTGGAAATTGTAACGGTCAGCTCAGGCCTTGCACAGTATTTTGAAAATTGTACGATCCTGCAATCCAACCGTTAACAGATCTCTCGAGAATTTGGTTGGTGGGACAGCATATTGCCGGCTAGGTGGCAGCCGTATTGGGTGGGATCTTTCCACCAATCCTCAAGAGCTAGTTAATGCTGTACTATTTAATTATGACGAACAATAACACAAGAAAAATTCACGAATGACCATTGACCAAAAGAAATATAACTATCACAGACCGTTACATAACACGGCGAGGAATAAAAACACAATTAAGTAGCGTGACCTTCGATCGTTTGATCACGTTTCATCACCCACACCTCCATATAATTTAACTTCACAATCTGGAAGTTCCCTGTGTGGTACATACCTCAGATCATCAGGTTATTGTTAAGGGAATATTTATTCCATTTCTAAATCACTATACACTTTGCACTAAAATTTCTTGAACATGACACCACTCATAACCACTATGTAAGAAAATTTTCAACAACGAATTTAAAACGCGTTTTTATACACTACACAACTCTCATACGGAACAAAGAAGTTAAGATATTTGGCAAAGAAAGAAAATAAATAAATTTAACTTTAAATATATAAATTGTATAATTAATGTAAATTAGCTTGAAATAATAACATAATTACATAAATAAATTAATAAACAATTTTAGATATCAACATATCAGTATACATAATTATACAGTAAACTACTAAATGGTTCGAACCGTTCCCTTTAACTTATCTTAGTTTAAATATTTTTAATTATATTCCTATTTTGGTTGCAATTATAGCATTCTAGTTAAATAATATTTTTAATTTTAATAATAATATAAATTAAGAATTAGCAAATTATAATACGAAACATATAATATTATTTAGTAACTTGTTTTTATAAATATAATTACACTTGTTATTAATTTTTATTTTGTATAAATTATACGCCATTGACCGACATCATTGTTGTATACCACTGGTGATGGCAAACTATGGTATTTTGTCATCCAACGTGTTTTATTTTTTTAATATTTAACCATTTTATGAATGACGATTTCCAATTTGAATTATTGGATTATAGTATATAATAATAAAACGAACAGTAATATAAACTTAAATATTACGCTTACCAAGAATACAGGGTTAAGCTGTGCAAACTTGCCACAATTTTGTTTTAGTTTTAGACCCGTTTCTGTAGAAAAACGATAAACAAACACAACTGAATATTGCACTATCCGAACGAAACAAAAATTCAACTATTTACCATGGTAAGCGCCTTGTACAAAAAAATAAAATAATCTCGTGTCCCCACAACAGCTGATTAACTTTTGCTTAAGTACCGGAACAACGTTTGCACCACTATTTAATATACACAGCTTTTTATATTTTAATTTTATTTTTATTTTTTTATTATCACTAGTCAAATGGTTTCACGATAATGGCAAGAATGAGAATAATCGATCCACGAAATTATTTTACCTTTACAAACAATAATTTTTATTTGTTGTTGTTGATCTATTTATTGTATATTATTTTTTTTTTCTTTACCAGGGGAATTTCCAGTTTGCTAATAAGTTTCCCCTTACTTAACGAATTTTAAAAGTAACTTCCGTCATTCAAGAGAGTTATGCGTTGTAAACAAAACGATGTACAGTGCGGAACTAAATTATGAAGACATGCGCGTGACTTGTTATGTGTGGTGCACCCAATTTTTAAAATTTTACAAAAATGAAACATACCAATGTTACAATATTATACAAAGAGACCAATGGCGACACATTAAATCTAAGCTAAACCCAGCAGATTGTGTCACTAGAGGATTAAACCCAACTGAACTAAGAAATCACCTGCTCTGCTGGAGTGGACCTGAGTTTTTGAAGACAGTATACCCCAGCATTAGCCAGTTTTTCGGAAAACAGAAATTACAAGCACTTTAGGTCGCCGGAAAAGGCTACAAGTTATGGTCGCCATCTGTCCCGAAGCATCAAAACAATTTAACAATTTAACAAGTTACCAAACACTCCAGTTATGATATAAGATAATAAATATCCTTGATAATTATCCGAAACTTCATTGTGAAATACTTAAACTTAAAAACCATATCAAATGTAAGAATTAGTTGTGTTTAGCGAGAAGCGGAAGCAGAAGTATTAAGATTCACCCAGGAGCAATATTTCCAAGACAAAAATTAAACTGTGGAGAACGGCAATGCTGTGTCACCGAAGAGCAGTGAATAATCCGCCTATTTTTAAAAATTGGTTTCGAGTTTGCGAGTCCTATAAAATCGTATTTAAAACGCGGACGAAGGCGACGAGTTCATTCTTTACCAAAGCGATACATTTAGAACTCGTAGGAGATATGACTACTGACTCCTTTGTGGCTGCGTTGAACCGATTCTTTGCGCGAAATGGTGTCAGTACCGATATATTTCGGAAAATGGCACACATTTTCGAGACACAACTCATAAAATAAAGGAATTGAACTTATTTATTATAAAAATATCTATGTATGTATTTCTATTTTCAAAAAAAAAAAATATCAGATTACCTGGCATTTTATCCCTTCTCAACGAAGAATGTGATCCGTTAACCCGAGCACATTTGGTTTAATTGGTCATCCTCTCATCCTATTGGTCAATAACCAGCCATGGAAAAATCCGTAGACCATTTATAAAGTTATGTCGTTAACCAGTAAATTGAAATCTCGCGATTTCAAGGTGGCCGCGTTGTTCGAGATACACAACAGAAACAGAAAATAAAGAGACGCTAATAATTCAGTCCACATTGCATTCGGCTGAGACAATTCTATTAATGAAGTTACATGTTATCCGAAATATGTATGACCGGCTTAGTTGTGTACTGAAACTGTGACAGAACTATATTTCTCTATATTTACTCTATACTTGAGCAACATTTCTTTTACTTATGTATTATTGATTAAAAATTTTTTTTAATAAGTTGTATATAAAATATTTAGTTTCACCGTTAAGTTTGCTTCTTATGTATCAAAATTAATTAATCCGTCATTTCAGTTAGGCAAACTTTACGTGATCACTGAAAAATGAAACCGACTCAACCAACCTAATGTCAATCGACTGAATATGTCCAACTAAATACCTTATAGCACACTATTTTGGGCTGTCTCAGCTTGCTTGAATAAAACAGTATTCTATTTCTACTTTTATACCATTGACAGACTGCGATTTATTAAATCCGATTTAGCTTTAACTTAGTGTTCAGGTTCTTTTGAGATTTGGCCACTGGAAAGTCTAAATAATTGTACGCACAATTAGTAAAACGCAATGATAATTGAATAATGTATAAATCCACGAAAGATTATATTATTGTAGCTAACAAATAATTGTAGAACCTTATCAATTTCTATACTTAAAAAACAATATAATTTCTGGCTTTATTAGAGTTAGGTACTTCAAATAAATGATACTAATCAGGCCGTTACATTCAAAAACGGATAACAAATTTCTTTGTGTAAATAGGGGTTTGATATTCTTATCGCACGCACTTACGCTTCACCATATAAGTACAAATTACAATAAAATACGAGACGTTGTAATTATGATGTAATTATGTATATTGCAAATTATTTTAAGTGACGCAACAGCTAACCAGAGCAGCTGGTTGCATTATTGGTGGTGAAGAGACAACACCATTCCAATATCCATTCCAATGTTCACTTCAGGTACAAGTTAATAATGGAGCAGTCCAACTTACTTGGTGTGCCACCGTTCTAGCTGAAACTTGGATTTTAACAGCTGGTCATTATGTTGATTTAGAAATTGCACGTGCCACATTAAATTTCCAAGTTAGGTGGCAAATGGGATCTTACTGTTAATGAACCGGGTAAACAAGGAATTATACGTTTTCCATATACGAATTGGACCTTTTAATTTCCCGTGGGACATTGCATTGGAATTTTCTTATGTTTACATAGATTGAATTAGAATCACCCTTAGCTTTCACCGGCACTGTTCAACCAATACATTTACCGCCACCGGATTATAATCCACATATCATTGGTAATTCAACCCTTATTGTTTACTGGATTTATAGCGGATCGCCTTCACCATGTAAACGTAACATTAATTTCGAACGAACAGGGTGTCGCGATTATTGGCCCGGAAATTGCTGGCCTTGGACATTTTGCATGTACTGGCCCAGTATTGGGTGGAATTAGTGGTTGCAATGGTGATTCTGGTGGTGTAATGGTTCAATGCAACGGTACTACATATCAAACGGGAATTGCATCATGGGCTGACCAACTGGTTACTTAAAAACATATTTGTTCCGTGACTGGATTACAGCAAATAAAGTTTCAAGCGATCAGATATGTTAATAAAATGCAATAGTATGCTATTTTAGATATAAATTTGAATGAGTTTTTATTCTTATCTAAAAATATGGATTTAAAGTGCTCCTAAAGTGTAAATATTTTTGTTTTTTAGTCCAAAATTGCCTATTGATATTAGACAATTGATAATTAGCATTTGACTTGTGTTATCATTTTATCGTAAGTGTTTGCACAAGCCTAATAAATCTTCATTCATTATATCATTTACTTTTGCTAGAAAAGCGGTAGCCTTGGAACTTAGGGCTTCGAGAGGGCAGAGTCCCACTCCCGTATATTCTTAACCGTGCCTCGTCTACCGTTTTGATTTAACTCTTGCTTATAGAAATTCGCCTGTAAATTACCCAGGTCTACAACAGGAAGGCTAAATAAAACTGAAGGGTGCCTGGTATCCAGAGTCTGCATATATGAATTGATTAACGTATCAGCCATTCATCTTTCGGCATATGCTGTTCCACCTTAGATTAGGGTTTTCTGTCAAGGTTTTCTCCTTTAGCGCCGTACTTTAGCCTGTCCCAAAAGGCCATATTTTGCCTAATGGTTTCAGTTACCAGTGGTGACGCGAAGAGGCAGTACGTACACTTGCGCTCAGTGAAAGGTTACGGAGCTGGTAGATTGCAATGCAAATAAGGCAGGTCGTCCAGTTATACCAAACCATGATGAATTAGAAGCCTTTGATGAAAAATGTTATTCTCAGGCTAGGAATAACGATCCAGTTCATTTCCCCGAAAAAAATATTATTTATCAGAGGACTGAGGGTAGGTAGCCTTGTAAATTAGCGCCTGTAGTTATACCTTAAACAAATCTTAACGACTTCCAAAAAAAAAAAAAAAAAGTTAACACAGACCCTGTCAGAATGTCGTCGAATGTTCTTTCAGCATATTAAAAAATAGCTGCACAGATAATTGTTGGAAGCTTGAAATGTTCAAACAAGTGATTCACGTGTCTTCACGCGTAAGGGTTTTTCGGCTTCTGTTTAAAACAAAATGCAGTTTTGTCCAATATAATGCATGTTACAAATATTTTCTGTTATACTAAGACTGGCAGATAAAGGGAGGGACAGCGGTTATAAAGCTACATTGTAGAGAGTTTTTAATGGTTAGATATATGGAGGTATGCTCAACATATCCTAACCATACAAAAATATTGTATTAGGTTTCTTTGTAGCTTTTCAACTGCTGTCTCTCCCTCCATCTGGCAGCCCTAGTTATACCTAATCATAAATTCATGATTATAAAAATGGTTACGGGCCATTTTGTGTCTAGTAGTAATGGACCGCCACCTACACCTAACCTAACCTAACTTTTATGGATTCCAAAATGTAGTGAATGTTTTAGGAGCATCAATGCAAAAAAACTCCTCTGTTTATGCTTCGGTCCATTCTTCTTCATAAAGAAACGTTTCTTCGTCAGGAAATTATATATAAATAGTAATAAAAGTATTTCTTTTTCGTAAAATTTTATTAATTTAGTAAATAGAAAAATTCTTGAGAATTTCTGAGACACTCGAGAAAAATGTGAAAAGTTTTAATTTTTCGGGAAGCGCACTTCGTCGGGAATTCTTAATCTCTAACTGTGTGTGATTTCACATTTCTTTACTGTTTTCTCTTTTAGGACGATGTACATACCAAGGAAAATAAATTGTGCTCAGATTGCATTGCAAATAACAGCTTGAATGATGATCAATTAGCTATAAAAATAGAGGCACTTCGTCTTTATATTGAATAAAACCGGAGTTACATTATAGAAGAGGTAATAAATCTTGCTGCGTGCAAAAATCGGAAGACTACGACATTCCAATAGAAAGACGAATTTGTCGTAAAAAACGAATGGTCAGTAAGTTGGCTACCATTTATGCAGGACAAATAAAATCATACTTAACATTCATCGGATTTTTATTAATTTCAACAGTTTTCATTCTCGGGATGACACCGTACGATATCCGCACCGGGTGCCACCCATGCTAGCTACGCCACTGAGCAGGTTCAAATTTACTATGGCGGAATTTCTAAAAATTCTCCGATTGAGCTGATTTTTGGATATTTAGTGGAAAATCAAAACTAAATCGACACGTATATCATTAATTTTAACGGTGATGGTAATGGTCTCATCTTCACTCTCAAACATCTTCATGTTGATGGTGATGATAAAAACTAAAATCGAGATAGGGATGTAATGATAATGGTGGTGCTGATGGTGATTGTAATTATGATGGTGATAATGATGATATTTGATGGTATGATGGTGTGATAGTAAGATGGTATGGTGGTATGGTGGTATGATGGTGCGGTAGAATTTATGACGAGATGTATGATTATTAGTGATATCGGTATCATTCGTAAAATCCGCCTATGGTAGCCAGTCAAACCAATTTCAATAACAACATAGGAGTTCATATGCAAATCTCCTCGTCATCAAAGAGAGTTTAAACCATTTATAAAGATAGACCACAATTAGATGGCAGTTCTGTCTCACCAGCTCACATACAACATTTATTTCTTGGTGACCCAACCTTATACAAACAAAGTTGAATTTTTCGTTTAATACGACCGCCACAAAAATTTTAATAAATACATTGGACGTTGGATTAGCACTACAATTCAATATTCAACTCAATAAGAAATTATTTTGGATAAAGGGGTAATATTGTGGATGTACGTTGCATATTGCTGGCGCGTAATGGCCTGAAAGGTGCAGAAAGTGTGTGCATTTTATAATTAACTGCTAATAGGGAATAGGGGGGGCATTCTTTAAAAATATTTTGGGAAAAGGAAGAATTTACTGCTCTTTTCTAATTACATATCATATTATGAACTTTAACTAAAAATAATTTTACTAATTGTTAAGTTTCATCATTTTCGGTTAACAAATAGCCAAGATAACCATGATCATCATCATCATCACGATAACCACCACCAACATCATCTTCATCTCCATTATAATCACTATCACAACAATATCACCATCATCCTATCAATCCCTATCCCTATCTTCGTCGCCATAACAATTTGTATTCAAATCAAAATTTTACACTTAATTTGTTTAAATTAATGATGACTGATGACCTAATATTGAACGACCTATTGATGATGATACCCTAATAAATTTTTTCACCATCACACGACCAACATCAATCACCATTATTTTCATCTTAATTGATCATTTTCTAGAAGTCCAACATAAAATCATTTGAGAATCCAACTTCCATCATACTCGGCAAATTTCATCATTACCGGTTAACAAAAATAACCAACCTCCTCATCACCGCCATCATCACCAACATCATCTCCATTATTTTCACCCTAATCGGCCATGTTCCATAACTTCATTTAAAAATCATCTTCATTTAACCATTTCCACCGCCATGATAATTACCATCACAACCATCATCATGACCGTTACTGTGACCATTGTCATCACCATCATCAGCTTCCCCATGGCCATCACCATGATCATCATCATCATTTGGTTTCCGTTACAATATTGTTCAAATATTGAAGATGTAAAACTCGGATTCCCAAATATACTTTGCTGAAACTCTAACATCTAGATGGTTTCTTCGCCCTCTGTTGTCTTCACTGGGTAGATCAAAACAAACTTGGAAAGCGCGGCGATTACTGCAAATATAAATTTATAGCATTTAGAAGTCTTGAAAGTGGACATAATTGATCTACGTGATAAATCGATAACAGATACTCTCCTTTTGGGAGGGGATGTAAAAAAAAACCCATCTTGTTTTGCATTCTTCTTTGCTGCTAGTAGCAACAAGTAATACAATTTTGACGAAAGTCCTTATGCTTTAATTTCGGAATATAATATGACCTTTCAATTAGCTTCATCATCTTTGCAGTTACAAAACGACCCTCTCCATGATTTCTATGAATTTGTTCATTCTGCATCCCTTTGGGAGTGAAAATTAATGGTTCGCCTTCGTGTAATTGGTATTTTCGTAAGGACCATGACATTTTTTTCGTAATGTTAATAAAATATTTTGATTAAGATAACGAAAATTGAATTAACTGTCGTGTTTCGTTAACATTACGAATAATATTTTTTCAGTTTATTTAATGCTAGATTCACCCGACTCATATATTTGGAATAATTATCAAATTAAGTAGCTGTTGATTCGAGAATCGGTAAATGAGCAGAATGGAAAATGGCTTTTGGGTATTTACCATACAAAATATATAAAATTACATACGTAAAATTTTATTATAGGCTATACTGCCGTCAAATGGATTGAATAGTACACAGTTTGTTGTACGATAACCAATCAAAATGATTGTACACAACGATTCAACTTAATTAATTTCTGTTGTTGAAAAACGCACCATATTTCCAGATTCTATTAATACATAATATTATCTAGTTACGAGGGAGGTACTTCAAATAAATGAAACCAATCAGGTCACTTTCTATTCAAAAACAGATAACAATTTTCTTTATATAAATCGGGGTATAATTTAATTCGAGCTTATTGGTAACCAAATTTAGAATGAAGTCGTTAATAGTAATATTCTGTATTCTTTTCGCAGGCGCTTACGCCTCACCATGTAAGTAAAATTTAACATAAAATACAAGAAGGTTTATGATGTAATTATGTATTTATTCCAAATTATTTTAAGTGGAGCAATATCTAACCAGCGCAGGTGGTCGTATTATTGGTGGTGTAGAAACAACACCATTCCAATATCCATTCCAATGTTCACTTCAACAAATCGATGATGGAGGATTCTACCATATTTGTGGCGCCACTATTTTAGATGAAAATTGGCTTTTAACAGCTGCTCACTGTGTTGAAGATGAATCAACTTACCAAGTTTGGTGTGGCAAATGGGATCTTACTGTTGCTGAGCCGGGTGAACAAATAATAGAAGCTAAACGTGTAGTTATCCATACCAATTTTACAACAATTTCATATCCATTAAATGTACCGTGGGACATTGCATTGGTATTTTATTATTTAATTCAAATTATTATATTTATGATTAACTAAATTTATTTTGATTTTATCTAGGTTGAATTAGATACACCCTTAGTTTTCACCGACACTGTTCAACCAATACAATTACCGCCACCGGATTATAATCCTCCTACTAATAATGCAACCCTTATTGGTTGGGGCAAATATCAATTGTTACGCCCTGGTATATCGAATCGCCTTCGCCATGTACATGTATCATTAATGACGCCCGGAGAGTGTAATACAGCTTTAATCCTTATTGGTAGCCCAGAACATTTGTTATGTACTGACCCAACATTGAGTGGAAAAGGTGGTTGCAATGGTGATGCTGGTGGTGCAATGGTTCAACAGAGTGGTTCTACACTCTATCAAACGGGAATTGCATCATGGATTCCTAGTTCATGTGGTGTTCCATTATTATCAATAACTGGTTATTTAAAAACATATTTGTTCCTTGACTGGATTATAGAACATAAAGTTTCAAGCTATTAGATATTTTAATAAAATGCAATAGTGCGGTTTTTGATTTAAAACTGAATAAATTTGTATTCTTGCCCAAAAATACAATTATTGGGCAATTGATAATTAGCACTTGACTTGTGTTATTATTTTATCGTACGTGTTTTTCCAAAATTATGGCAGTCTGATTTTCTGATATTATCAAAATCTGCTATAAATTGTTCGTTTACTTAATCCAACTATACAAATTATGAAATACCATAGCAGCTGTACTGAATACAAAATCTTAGAAGTTTGCTGAATTTTTAGTGTCGCCAAAGTTATAACTATTTATGAAGACATCGAATATTTAATTCTCTCTGAATGTTTATGCTTTACAAAATGCCCTTGTTGAACCCGAATTAGAGGATTCGAAATGAATAATTAGATGAGCAAAACTTTTAGGAGATTTCTGGATCCATTAAAATGGTTTTAAACAGTTCAAAATAGATTAGGGTAATCATCCATATGAATAAAGTAAAAATTATGTTTTCAAGCTGCAAGTTGCTCAATGAGAATAGCATAAATGTTACTGAAAATGTCTACAAATGCTTTCTACATATGTATCTTTAAAAACAACACACAAGAACCCAGTATTGGTATTTAATATTTATTAGCTAATTACTAAGCCATAATCATAATGACGTATTTTTTAGAAACTTTTTTAGTGGTATAACTTTTCACTGATTTCCATAGGAATCCATAGTAAAAATGATGTTTTTAAGCTTCAAGTTTTTCAATGAAAAAAGCAAAGATGTTACAAAATTATTATACGAAATTGTTCTACATATCTTTAGCAGCAATATACAGGAAGGGTATATTGGTATTAAGTAAATATTAATTGCAGAAATATTAAAATTAAATTATTTTTAAAATATATTTTTCGAACTTTCAGTTTGAAAAATATATCAAAGTTGGCTTTGACGAATTAAAATACATAATACTTGTTACATTTATCTTTAGTTTTACTAGTGTACGTTAGATGTCTCAGATTTATACAGAATAATACGTAAAAAATTCTTTAATCACAAAATTATGACACGTTCTTAATATTTTGAGAATTTGTTTTGCTTTTTCTGCAATTTTTGAACTTGAAATTTCTCCAGGTGGCAATTTTTCGTACGATTTTTCAAAATGTTTACTGCCATCTATGTAATGTATATTGACTTAATGCACACGATTTGTAGTAAGCTTTCCTTTTTAATTTGACCAAAATGCTGTTGTTATGAACTTTTTTTATATTTTGGTTTAAATAAATCAATTATTGTTAGAAAATGAAAACAATTTACTTAAACGATATTCATATATGTTGAAATTCAAACATTTATGAAAATATTTCAGAAATCATAATAGAGAATTTGTAACGTTTTCATTTACAAATTTGTCTTAGGAAAAAAAGTGATTTCCCATATGTTTTATGTGTTTTACTATGGAAATTTTGATTTTTTCCTCGTTTCTAATTCCCTTCTAAAGGCTTCGTTTTTTAGATTATGGCTTGTATAATCAAGGTTGGTTTGCTTAAGGTCGTGTATGAACAAAGCAACCTTGATTATACAAGCCATAATCTAAAAAACGAAGCTTTTATAAGGGAATTAGAAACGAGGAAAAAATCAAAATTTCCATAGTAAAACACATAAAACATATGGGAAATCACTTTTTTTCCTAAGACAAATTTGTAAATGAAAACGTTGCAAATTCTTAATTATGATTTCTGAAATATTTTCATAAATGTTTGAATTTCAACATATATAAATCTCGTTTAAGTAAATCAGTTCATTTTCTTGTAATAATTGATTTATTTAAACCAAAATATAAAAAAAAGTTCATAACAACAGCTTTCTGGTCAAATTATAAAGAAAAGCTTACTACAAATCGTGTGCATTAAGTCAATATACATTACATAGATGGCAGTAAACATTTTGACAAATCGTACGAAAAATTGCCACCTGGGGAAATTTCAAATTCAAAAATTGTAGGAAAAGCAAAACAAATTCAGAAAATATTAAGAACGTGTCAAAATTTTGTGATTAAACAATTTTTTTCGTATTTTTTTGTAAAAATCTGAGACATCTAACGTACACTAGTAAAACTAAAGATAAATGTAACAAGTATTATTTTAATTCGTCAGAGCCAACTTTGATGTATTTTTAAAAATGAAAGTTCGAAAAATATATTTTAGAAACAATTTAATTTTAATATTTCTGCAATTAATATTTACTTAATACCAATATACCCTTCCTGTATATTGCTGCTAAGGATATGTAGAACACTTTTTTATAAAAATTTTGTAACATGTTTGCTTTTTTCATTGAAAAACTTGAAGCTAAAAAACACCATTTTTACTATGGATTCTTATGGAAATCAGTGAAAAGTTATACCACTAAAAAAGCTTCTAAAAAATACGTCATAATGATTATGGCTCTATACTCTAGAAGGCTCTGGTATGAATCGGTTAAAAAGTTTTGATCGCTAGATTTGGGTTCAAAATTTCAAATGTGTTTTATGCCGCTCGTAAAAGTACTTAGTGGCGAAAACAAGTAATGAAAAATTGTAGGTGCAGCACCAGTGTAGTTAACTTTATTAATGAATTTATAATTCAATAGCAAAAAAACGACATTTTATGTACTTATTTCACTTGATTATGGCTTAACCTTACAAAATTGATTGAAAATGCAAAACTTTTGTGAAAATTATTTTAAAGTTTTATTTTTTTAGTAGTGTGTGCTACCACATTTTTGTAAAATTAATTCAAAAATTATTTTTAGCACGTGAGCCATCTACAGAGATTTCAGTAGATCTAGCGAAGTCTTCTTCCAAGCAAATTGAATGGCCTCAATTAAAGCTACTTTACCATCAAAATGTCTTCCTCGTTCACACACCTTCCAAATCAGCCAACCCCAAACGTTTTCAATTATGTTCAAGTCCCGTGAATGGCCACGTCAATAGGTCAACATTTTGATTTTGGATCCAAGTTTTTATTATCATTGGGCCGTGTTGGTTGGTGATTTGTCGTGTTAGTAAGTCCAAGGTAGGGTCCAAACTATCATTGAATTGCGGAAAAGCAATTTAGAGTCATTTTACAATTTTTAAATACCAAATCAATTGCACCATTACAAAACAAAATAGCTCCATAGACCTTTTCAGCTATCATATTTCTCTGTAAATCGTGGAAATATAACTATAACCTTCCAAAAAACAACTCTCTGCCACTCAGATTTTTATGCCGTATGCTTCTGTAAATTCCAACCGTTTCTCCTTTCTTGCATTATTCAATGGTAGTTTTTTTTTAAAATTTTAATCGTTTTAGGTGTGGATCTTTATTTATAACACGCCATACCGTTGAAATTCTGGCATTTACTCCGGTTAAATGCTTAATGTTAACCAATATAGCTGAGTTTCATGATTTGCGAAGAATCAATAGCTTATCAGCGATTAATGTAGCCTCTAAAGTTCGGTTTTTTTCATTACCCCTAACATTTTTCAGTAAACTGTTAATGGAATTTGAAGTTCGGCCTATTTTTGCACGAACACTGGAACTGTGTTCGCGTGTCCTTTATAAATTTTTCTTTTGCTATATTTTATCGATGTGTAGAAAAGGGAAAGTATGTAGAAGGGTAAAACATTTGTTCTAATTACAAGAGACAAAACACTATCGAAAACGGATCGAAAGTGATGGTACAACATGTCACCCTTAGAATTTTTTATATTGCAAGTAATTTGGTTTCATAAAATTTTAATGAGATCAAAACACAATATCTGATCTCTTATAACTACATAATCATATATATTTGAGGAACTATTCAGGTTATTGTGGAATTTGTTACACCTAACGATAATGTGTATGGGACACCGGAATGTCATGGTATACCTGGCCACTGGTAAGTCTAAATAATTGTATACGCACAAATAGCAAAACGCAATGATAATCGAAAAATTTATAAATGGTAATAAATGATTGTAGAACCTTATCAATTTCTATACTTGAAAAACAATATATTGCCTGGCTTTATTAATATATATTATGTACTTACTAGAGAGGTACTTCAAATAAATCAGGCCGTACCATTTTAAAAACAGGTGCGTAATTTAATTCGCACTTATTGCTAACCAAATTTAGAATGAAGTCGTTAATATTAATATTTTGTATTCTTATCACAGGCACTTACGCTTCACCACGCAAGTAAAATTAAAAATAAAAGACGAGAAGTTGTACGCTGTAATTATGTATATTAAGAGCAGGTGGTCGCAATATTGGTGATGAAGAAACAACGCCATAACAATGTTCACTTCAAGTACAAGTTAATAATGTAGCATTCCAACATACTTGTGGTGCCACTGTTCTGGCTGAAACTTGGATTTTAATAGCTGGTCATTGTGTTGATTTAGAAATTTCAGGTGCCACATTAAATTTCCATGTTTGGTGTGGCAAATGGGATCTTACAGTTAATGAACCTTCTGAACAAAAAATTAACCCTATAAACATTTTGTTATCATTTAATATTTTGCTCAATGATTAATTAAATTTCTTTTGATTTTAAAGATTGAATTAGAATCACCTTTAGTTTTTACCGACACTGTTCGACCAACACAATTACCGCCACCGGATTATAATCCTCATATTATTGGTGATTCAACCCTTATTGGTTGAGGTTTCTATCAATTTGAAGGCAGTACTAGATTTATAGCGGATCGTCTTCGCCATGTACATGTACCATTAATTTCGATCCAACAGTGTAATGCGGTTATTGCTGGCCTTGTATGTACTGGCCCAACGATCAGATATTTTAATAAAATGCAATAGTGCGATTTTAGATATATATTTGAATGAGTTTTTATTCTTATCTAAAACTAAAATATCTTGATATTAGATAATTGATAATTAGCACTTGACTTGTGTTATCATTTTATCGTAAGCGTTTTTCCAAAATTAAAAAGCAGGATGATTTTTAGAAATTATCATTTGTATAAATGAGACCATTAAAACGGTTTTAGTCAATTCAAAATAGATTAAATATGCGTAATCAGGCTAGGAAACCAATATATGTATTCAAAAATGAAACCCATGCCAAAACCGAATAACGATCCAGTTCATTTCCCGCAAAAAAATTATTGTTTATTAGGGGATTGAGAATAGCCTTGTTAATTAGCACCAAGTACTGTATTTATATACCTTAAATAAATCTTAACGACCTCCAAAAAAAAAAAAAAAAAAAAAAATTAACACATACGTATATTAAAATATCGCTGGAGAAATATTTAACAAATCAATCTGCACAGCTCTGATTTACGTGTCTTCATGCGTAAAGGCTTTTCAGTTTCTGTACAGAACAAAATGGAAACTCATTTTTATTTAACGAAGTATGAGCAATAACCACTATACGTGCAGTTTTATCCAATATCCTTGGGTCTTATTTCTCCGATATCAACTTCTATGAAGGTTTTGTTCCAACAGTTATGGATTCGCAAAATAGAATGGGACCAAAAATTACCAAGGGAACTTGAACTAGAATGGAATCAAATAAGAAATTCCTTAGTTGTTCTAGATCTAGAGAGACTCAAGGATGCCCGTTGTTTGAAACTTAATGCGGCTATTGTTGGCGCTCAAATCCACACGTTTGCTGATGCATCCGAAAAAGCTTATGTAGCAGCGATGTATCTTGATGAAATTACAGTCAATTTAATAACTTCGAAATCTAGAGTTGCTCCGATAAATCAAGTTACTATTGCCATGCTCGAATTGTGTGCTGCTGTTTTAGCCGCATCTTTGTCCAAATATATTTCAAGGGCATTAGATATTGAAATAAGTGAAATACATGCCTGGTCAGATTCACGTATAGTATTGGATTGGCTTTCCGATTATCCAAAAAGGTGGAAAACGTTTGTAGCCAACCGAGCCTCATACAGTATATTAGGTATAATACCACGTAGTTGGGCAGGGCCATGCCCCAGCAATCCGCATGAGTTAATAAGAAAAAATATGTGGTGGTCAGGCAGGTCCCGCTTTTTTACATAAGCCAACCTCCATGTGGTTCATACAAGAATTTGGATCTACAGAAGGTGCATTACTTGAAGAGAAGAAGCCTCAAAATGCAGTTGTTCAACTGTTGAGTGAAGTCGAACACGATATGCCTACGTGTATTCAGCACGTACAATTCAATTCAAATAAGCTATCGAGTTTTTGCTTTTATTAGACACTATGAAGCTCATTTACAGGTTCGATAAGAGGTGAGACATAGCAATGGTTGTGCGGTTAATCTACAAACAAGATATTTATCAATTCGTAAATTTATGGAAACGAAACATCAGAAAAGTAATAAAGTGAAGAACGTAATAAAATCGCCATTTGATAAGATAGGTGCAACAGTGTATGAACTTCGTGGTGTAGAAAAAATATCGGAGAGATGGACTCAAGGGCAACAATTTGAAAACAAAACAAGGTTACTTGGGAAAGGGACAGTGATACGATATTAAGTGTTGGAGGCAGACTAACTGAATCATCATATAATTATGATACCAAACATCCCATCATATTACCGAAACAACATGTATTTACGACTAGAATCATTGCCTATTTACATCTCAAATACCTCCATGCTGGATCAAATATATTAATTGGGTTAAATAAGCAAAAATATTGAATTTTGGGCTGCAGAAATCTGGTACGAAATCTCATAATATGTTTCAAAGAGAGGCATCAATGCACTACACAATTAATGGGCAGTCTTCTAAGATTATGAGTTACACCGGGAAGACCATTCATGTGCTGTGGAGTGGATTATGCCGGTGCAATTTACCTCTGTGATAGGGTTGGTCGGGGTCCTTTCAAAATTATTAAAGGCTATTTGGCTTTATTCGTTTGGAGATCGTAACTAGCATTTCCACTGACGCGTTCATAGCGGCCCTACAAAAATTTATTTCTCGTCGAAGTCTTCCAGGCGAAATAATTTCCGATAATGGCACAAATTTTGTTGGAACGTGCACTTAGTTGGCCGAATTATTCGCACAATTCAAATCTGAAATACATTATCTATTAATTAACAATTTTCTATCTCCTCAGCAGATACAGTTTAAATGCATTCCAGCTCGGACTCTGGGAGTCCAACATTAAGTTAGTCAATAAAAGCCATTGGGTACTTCCGTTTTCACATTTGAACAGCTATATACGATTTCAACGCATATAGAGGCCATACTTAACTCACGTCCAATTGGTGCTTTATCTGAAGACGTGAATGTTTTTGACGCAATAACTCTAGGCCACTTCTTAATTGGCGGTCCCAAACATGAACCACAGCTTCAACATATAAATGAGTCAAGGCTGGCGATGTGGCAAAATATTCAAAATCGGGTTCAAGGGTTTTGGCGCAAGTGGTTAAAATCATATATTACATCGTTGCAACAGAGGCATAAGTGGAACAAGGCAGAACAAAATCTCACCAGAGGTCAGCTAGTATTAGTGAAAGATGAAGGATTGCCTAAAAATACCTGGTTTCTTGACAGAATAGTATGTATATATTTTTGGATACGGCCTGTCTCATCATTCAACTCGCTGCAAGAACATTGTTAGTTATATAGTTCTAGTTTCTCGAGAAATTAAATTTACTAATTTCTAATTTACAAATTTTAATTAATAGTGTTTTTATCGCGGGAATTTTAAAAACACTAATTTTATTTGAATTGCATTAAAACAATTTTCTAGGAAAAAATCTACAAACTTTATAGAGGATGTCCAGAACTGAAGATATTACATTGATGTATTTACGGTTTTTGAAACATTTTAAAACTCATAAGTTATTTGTAAAACTGTGGAAAAAAATCGATATCAAAAATTCGTTAATTAATTTATAGAAATTAATTGAAACATTCTGAATTTGTTGAATTTGAAAAATTGAGTACATAAATGCATGATTGTTCAGAATTTGGTGAATCTAATCTTTGAGCATTTGAAAAAATTAAGTTTGAAAATATTTATTTATTTAGTATTTAGTCCGAAATGGAAAATGTGCATTAAGCACCGAAAATATCATAAAGAAAATAAAACCAAAATTGACAGCTATAGAACCGAAAATAAACTTGGGTTTTTTTTCGTGATAAATTGGTGTGTTTAACCCTCTAATGCATGAATTTTTAATCATTTTCTATCAAAATTTTGACTTCAACTCGTAGTTATTGAACAAATGTGCATATTACAACAATAAAAACCAAACCGTTATGACGAGAGTACTTTAAAAGAGAATAACTCATGTAAAAATTAAAGAAAAAAATATTCATGGTCCGCCTTTAGGCGGAGTTATGCATTAGAGGGTTAATACCATAAGTGATGATAAATAAAAGCGAATAAAAATCAAATGATTCTTCATTATATTTTTAAAAAATTTCGGTATAACAGAAAGGACGCGAATACATCATATAGTTTTCAATTCTTATCTAGTCTTGAGTCTCTATAGGTCTCGACAGGAAAATATTGACTTGAGAGAGAAAAACAAACAAACATGAGAAATTCACTGTTAGTTTGTATTATAATATTCCACTGTAGTAAAATTCACAAGCTTCCTGCAGCCAGTCAAGCGATCGGCTCTGCAAGAACACTTAATCCAGTTTTGAAATGAACCCGAAACTCGAAAATCGATCAGAATTTGACTTGATGTTTGCCCCGATATTTAAAAGGTAAATATTGTACAGAAATCAGTTCGTACATACTTCTTCCTTAGTATATCATAAGAGTTGTAATTAGTACGATTTGGGAACAATTCTTCTGATTAGCATTATTTTTTGTGATTTTTCAGGTAAGACGATTGTTTATTATGCTTCGGTTTGTTTTTGGTCCGCAAAATGATATATTTATTCCCAATACCTAGGTTCAAGATCATGAAAGACTCATCTTAATCACCTTTTATAAACTTACTAGCTGAGGTACCCGGCGTTGCCCGGGGTAAATAAAATATTTTTATTTTAGCAGAGAGAACCAAAATCTCTTTTTTTTTTTTAAATTAACTTATATCGTTTTTCCAATGTACTCTTCAAAAGGTGGTAAAACATATTTTAAGCCCCTCAATCAAGGAACCGCCCCTCGGATAAGAGTATTCGATTAATTTCATTTAACCATTTATCTAAACTCAGTCCTGTATTTTTTTTTAATTGAAATTTTAGAAAAATTATTGGAGGCACCTAGACTCAGGGGCTAGACCCTTTAGAAAATACTACGAAAATCTGCTAATTTTCCTGTGAAACCACTATGCAAAATTTAAATCTGGTGTGATAAATAGCATGGAAACGTGTGAAGAGCATTTTCATTTTTATTAGTATAGACAGATAAATAATTTGTGTATCCCTCCCCTATTGCAATAATGTACTATTAACAAAATTTGCTTTACATGATTTGATATAAAGAATAAAGATGCACAGTTTACGTGCCCTAGTTTAACGCGGTTAAAATATATCAATTGCATTGGGGTAAGCTTTGAAAATGAAAAAAATCCAAAGTTTCAAATTAACAGTTAAAAATTTGAATTTCGATTAATTTTCGAAATTGATATTTCGGTTTAAGAACAAAAATCCAAACAAAATATTTAAAGTCTTGAACCATTAACTTTTCACAAATACATTGCCGTAAAAGTAGAAATTTAAATATGCACCAATCATAACAGCAACGAAGCAGAATGGAGCGCTAAAGATTTGTGAGGATTTTAAAGTCCCAACGAATCTGCAACTCATCGTCCATTGACATCCGGTACTCATAAGATAGAAAACTTTTTCATATAAGTAATGCGAGATGCTTAAATTCAGCAGATTAAAAGCAGGGTTAAAATTCAATTGGTGTACTTCAACAGGGGTTTTTATTTTAAATATAATTGAAAATACAGCAAGGCGCATTTGAATACAATTTCTCAAGTGAATTGAATAAAATCAAGACAAAAGTAATTTGTCGGGTTCACCGCAATGCTTGCTTTAACCCACATTGTTTGTTGCTCCCGGAGTTAAACACAAATGGATTAAATAGTACAGTTTGTTGTACGATAACCAATCAAAATGATTGTACAACACGATTCAACCTTATCAGTTTACTGTTGTTTAAAAACGAACCATATTTCAAGAGAGGTACTTCAAATAAATGCAACTAATAATGCAATTATCCATTACAAAAAGATAACAAACTTTCTTTATATAAATCGGGGTATAAATTAATTCGAGCTTAACATTGTTTGATTTTGCTCCCGGAGTTAAACACAAATTTTTTGAAGTTCCCACTCTCGGAATGAAGGTGCGTTCTCTGTACCCAACGAGAGGGATCGAGTTCTGTCAATCTGTTGGATATAGATCTACCTACGATGCCATGTTGTGACTGTTAATTTCTAATTATTTGTAGAGGGTTGCGTCTCTGGAAGTAAATATTGAATGTGAGCATGTGAGACAGAACTCCCATACCATAAGACCCTCATGTTAATATTCAGGTAATTGAGTTCTACGCTTAAAAAAAATCCTCAAGTTCTTCATTGTGCTTACATTCTTGCTTTACTTAATCGAAGAAGTTGGCGTACCCACTCGATGAGGCGTAGATTTACAGATGAACTCGCGTGTTGTCATTGAAATATGCTTGACATGCCTCCAAAGACAGATTTTGCGAATGATACCGTTATCATAAATAATCATACAATTATAACATCATACTATCGTACTATCATACAACCAGACCATATTATCATCATACCATTATACCCCAACATCATATCATAATACAGTTAGCTCATCGTGCCATCAAACCATTAGCACGTTTTACCGACATACCACTACACTATTACGTCACCATATCATTACACCACCATAACATAATAATATCATACCAGCTTACCATCATACCATCACTCAATTGCACCATGTTACAATAGTATTTTGAAACCATCATACCATCAAACCATCTCACCATCATGATACTATCAAACCATCATACCACCACACCATCCTTCCTTTAAACCATCATACCAATATACCATCATAAGCACAATCAAAATCACCATCACCATAATCATCACCATCATCATCCCACATTACGATCAACATCACCATCAACATTACCATCACCATCACCATTACCATCACCGTTAAAAAAAAATGGAACACGTGGTGATTTGTTTTTACTTTCCAGTGAACATGCAAAAATCAACTCAATCGGAGAAGTTTTAAAAATACCTCTTGTAAATGGCGTGTCACTGAGGAGCATTGGAAAGGGATAACATTTTCGATCACTATAACAACCCTATATTTCTTCTCGACTGCTACAAAGTATTCGTGCAAAAAGACGCAAAGGAAGCAATCGCTTGAGTCGATCAAGTAACATAATTTTCTTCTTTATATATATATATATATATATATATATATATATATATATATATATATATATATATATATAGAAGATAGATTAAATCATCATACCATCAAGCCATCTCACTATCATACTTTTATATCATTATGCCATTATATCATCAAACCATCAAACTATCAAACCATCATTCCGTTAAACCATCACACAATTGTATCATGTTGATATCACACCTTCATATCATCATACCATTCTACCTAAATACCATCTTACCATTATACCATCACCATCACCATCACAATCAAAATCACCATAATCATCAAAATCATCAACCTCATCAAACTCATCATCATCATCATCATCAACATTACTATCAACACTACCATCACCATCACCGTTAAAAAAATAATGATACACGTGTCGATTTATTATTAATTTTGCACTAAATATCCAAAAATTAGCTCAATCGGTGAAGTTTTAAAATTACCTCTAGTAAATGGCACCTCACAGGGGAGCATGAGAAAGGGGTACCAATTTTTGAAAACTAACCCCCCTATGTTTTTTCTCGACTGCTAAAAATTATTCGTGCAAAATTTGGAAACAATCACTCGAGTGGACCAAGAGCTTTTGTGGAACATACATACATACGAATATACATACATACTTTTCTTCTAGCCAGCTGACGCCCCAGGATCATCATCACAAATTAGGTACTTACAAATTTTAGAAAATTATTAGAATTAATTTGGCAACTTATAATATTTGCTTCGAGAAATTTTATAGAAAAATTTTAAATTCAATTTTCAGAGTTTTGAGAGTTTGAAACCTAATAAAATTTTGAGTATCTTACCATATTTTTTAAGCATTCTAGAAATTCGAAGTATATGAGAAATTTTAAGTAACAACAGACTTTGTTTATAGATTTGAGTGGATTTAAACCGAATTGGAAGACCATATTTTGAACAAATTTCTAATTAGGAGTTGAAGATTTTAGAAAATTTCTAGAATTTTTCACAATAAAGTTGAATTTGAGAAATTTAGGCAATTTTTAAAATTTAACTATTTAGCATACATACTATGAAAAATTAGCACTTTAATTTGCAGGTTTTTATAAATTTAAAAATTTTAATAATTTGATAAAATTGTTGAACTCTTAAAGTTTGTATAACCCATGGTTTAGAAGAAGTGAAAGACTTTTCTGGAGATTTTAGTTTACAAATGCATATATGAAAATTTACGGAAATTAGAGATTAAGAATTCTGCCAAATTAAGGAGTTTTAAGTTTACTTAATCCTAAAACATTTCTAGAATTTTAAGATTAAAAAGTTTAGCGAAACGGTAAAAAGATGAATTTAAAAAATTTAAAAAACGGCTAGACGAGAATTTTTAGAAATTTGAGACATTTCTAGGGTCTTGCTGGTATTCAAAATAATACAAAAAAAAATATTTCAAGGATTTTAAGAACTTAAAAAACTTGGAATTTTCGGATTTTACAAGATTTGTGTTTGCAGAGTTGGACCGTACAAAACTTGCTTAATTTGAATTTTTGGATGAATTTTGTCTGAACCAAAGGGCACAAATTTTGAGTACATATAAATAAATTTTCAAAAAATTTTCAACTTCTGCCACCCTTTAACTAATTAAACTTTTCAGTCTCGTGCAAATATTTAAATTCCGTAAATTTGATGATTAAAAGGTTTTGTAAAACTTCAACATTTAAATTAATGATTTAGCAAAAAACTGATGAGATTTTTAAATGTTTTGTGAAATATTTAATGGATTTGGAGGTATTGCAAGATATTGAAGAATCCTTGTAAAATTTCAAGAATTTTAATGTTTGAGAAAATTTAAGCGGAACAAATTGTGGATCTTAAAACAATTAACGAATTTGCAAATTTTGAAAGAATTTAGCAAATTTAAAGAACTTGCCGGTTTGAAGAAAGAGTTTAGTAAATTGAGAAGGATTTTTCGAGGAGTTCTACAGGATTTTAAATGTAAATAGAAATTTAAAAATAAAATCCTCTACTTTTAGAGATTGTAATTTAAGGATTTCCGGGCTTAAGTGCTTTACCCACTGAAAAACGAAACGAAAAATTGGATTTAGCTTTTTACCAGACAATACTATTTTCAATTTAAAAAATTCAAAATACATTTTTAATTGGCTGAGAAAATGAAAATTAAATTTTTTCGGTTCTAAATCATTTTTTCGGACGTAAAAAATTTAATTCTCATTTTTTCAGCCAATTAAAAGTTTTGTCTGGTACATTCGGTCAAGAACCAGAAGATTTTAACAAAAATAAAGCAATCATTTTAGAATCACATATGTATATCGAAAAAACTAAATCCGATTTTTCTTTTCGTTTTTCAGTGGGTAAAGCGCTTGTATTTATTTGTTAAAGAATATTTTGCAAAATTTTATATTGGGCAGCACTTCGTAGCAACCTCAAAGTGGTTTCAACGAGTTGGAGGAACAATTTTTAAGTTATGGTACGGCTACGGACCTTTTTTGTGTCTATGCCCGGTCCTAGTGGACCGCCACCTAAACCTAACCTTATAATGGGCAGAAATGAAAGAATTTTCGGGTTTGAGTGCTATGTATTTTGAAATTTTTCATTAATTTGATAGGATGATTTGAGTAATGAGGAGTTGCAAATTTGCTCAATAAAATGACCACCACCACATGGTCGATGTGGTGTTTACGATTCGGATTTTCCACCATGGAAGAATTTAAGATTGACGAAAAACGATAATCGTCAATTAAATGGGGAATAGGCGCTAATAGGGAATAGGAGGAGGGGGGGGGGCATTCTTTAAAAATATTTTGGAAAAGGGAGAATTTACTGCTCTTTTCTAGTTACATATTATGGAAAAAGGGGAAACAAACATTCTGGACTTTAACTAAAAATAATTTTACTAACTGTTAAATTTCATCATTTTCGGTTAACAAATAGTCAAGATAACCATGACCATCATCATCATCGTCATCACGATAACCACCACTAACATCATCTTCATCTCCATCATAATCACTATCACAACAATATCACCATCATCCTATCAATCCCTATCCCTATCTTCGTCGCCATGATAACAATTTGTATTAAAATCAAAATTTTACACTTAATTTGTTTTTTAAATTAATGATGACTGATAACTTAATATTGGACGACATATTGATGATGATAACCTAATAAATTTTTTCACCATCACACGACCAACATCAATCACCATTATTTTCATCTTAATTGATCAGTTTCTAGAAGTCCAACTTAAAATCATTTGAGAATCCAACTTCGATCATACTCGACAAATTTCATCATTACCGGTTAACAAAAATAACCAAGCTCCTCATCATCGCCATCATCACCAACATCATCACCATCGCCATGACTAACACTCTAACCATCACCGTCACCGGGATCATCACCATTATTTTCACCCTAATCGGCCATATTCCGTAACTTCATTTAAAAATCATCTTCATTTAACCATTTCCACCTCCATGATAATTACCATCACAACCATTTGGCTTCCATTTTTACAATATAATTCAAATATTGAAGATGTAAAGCTCGATCCTATATCGTTGTTGATTGTACTGGGATTCCCAAAAATGTGCTTTGCTGAAACTCCTTTTGCCTCTGTTGTCTTCACTGCGTGGATCAAAACAAACTTGGAAAGCGCATCGATTACTGCAAATATAAATTTATGGCATTTAGAAGTACTTGAAAGTGGACCTAAATGATCCACGTGAAAATTGATAACAGATACTCTCCTTTTGAGAGGAGATGTAAAAACCCATCTTGTTTTGCATTCTTCTTTGCTGCTAGTAGCAATTTTGCAATTTAATACAATTTTGACGAAAACGATCGCCCTTCTGCTTTAGTTTTGGAATATAATATGACCTTTCAATTAGCTTCATCATCTTTGCAGTTATACAAGACGACCCTCTCTTTTATGAGTGAAAATTAATGGTTTGCCTATTTTATTTTATCTGTATAGTATTCCACCGTGTAATTGGTATTTTCGCAAGGACCATGACTTAACATTTTTTTCGTAATGTTAATAAAATATTTTGATTAAGATAACGAAAATTAAATTAACTGTCGTGTTTCGTTAACATTACGAATAAAATTTATTTCAGTCTATTTATTGCTCATATAATTTAATGGAGAATGACTTTTGCGTATATTTACCATACAAAATATATAAAATTACATACGTAAAATTTTATTACAGGCTATACTGACGTCAAATAGATTGAATAACACAACAAAATGATTGTACAACACGATTCAACCTTATCAGCTTACTGTTGTTGAAAAACGGACCATATTTCAAGAGAGGTACTTCAAATAAATGCAACTAATCATGCAATTATCCATTAGAAAAAGATAACAAACTTTCTTTATATAAATCGGGGTATAAATTAATTCGAGCTTATTGGTGACCAAATTTAGAATGAAGTCGTTAATAGTTATATTTTGTATTTTTGTCACAGGCGCTTACGCCTCACCATGTAAGTAAAATTTAACATAAAATACAAGAAGGTTTATAATGTAATTATGTGTATTCCAAATTATTTTAAGTGGATCAATATCTAACTGGAGCAGGAGGTCGTATTGTTGGTGGTGTAGAAACAACACCATTCCAATATCCATTCCAATGTTCAATTCATGTACGTGTTAGTGGAGTATTCAAGCATAATTGTGGCGCCACTATTTTAGCTGAAACTTGGATTTTAACAGCTGCTCACTGTGTTGATACCGAAACAACTTACCAAGTTTGGTGTGGCAAATGGGATCTTATTGCTGATGAACCGGGTGAACAAAAAATAAACGCTAAACGTTTAGTTATCCATACCAATTTTACAACAAATTTAAAACCATACAATGTTCCGTGGGACATTGCACTGGTATTTTATTATTTTGCTCAAATTACTATATTTTGATTAACTAAATTTATTTTGATTTTATATAGATTGAATTAGAATCACCCTTAGTTTTCACCGACACTGTTCAACCAACACAGTTACCGCCACCGAATTATGATCCTCATATTATTAGTGATTCAACCCTTATTGGTTGGGGCTACTATATTGATTTGGGTATTACTGGAGTTAAAGCGGATCGGCTTCGCCATGTAAATGTAACATTAATTCCGGTCAATCAGTGTGTCGGTTTTGTTGGCCCGATATATGCTGAACTTGAACATATTGTATGTACTGGCCCAATATTGGGTGGAAAAGGTTCTTGCAATAGTGATTCTGGTGGTGCAATGGTTCAACGGAACGGTTCTACACTCTATCAAACGGGAATTGCATCATGGATTCTTCATCCATGTGGTATGATAACTTCTGGTTATTTAAAAACAAATGTGTTCCGTGACTGGATTTCAGAACATCAAGTTTCAACCGTTTAAATATTTTAATAAAATGCAATAGTATGCGGTTTAAAATTTAAAGCTGAATGAATTTTTACTCTTGCCCAAAAATACGGTTTAAAAGTGCTCATAAAGTGTAAATTCGACAAAACATTATGTTACGTGCAACTTATACCAATTTTACCCCAATTGATATTAGAAAATTGATAATTAGCAATTGACTTGTGTTATCATTATGTCGCACGTGTTCTTCGAAAATTAAGGCAGGCTGATTATCTGATATAATCAAAAACTGCTATAAATTGTTCGTTTACTTAATCCAACTACACAAATTATGAAATACAATAGCAGCTGTACTGAATACAAAATCTTCGTATTTTGCTGAATTTTCAGTGCCGCCAAATGAAAACCTTTTTGAAGACATCGGATATTCAACGCCATTGTTTAACCGAAATTAGACGATTGTAAGTGATCTGCTAAGCAGATGAGATAGTTTAGGTATTTATTATGACGATTTTAATCAATTCAGAATAGTTTAGCTGTAATTAAACGTCATAATTTTTAGAAAACCATTCGAATCCACAATTTTTTTTTTAAGCTTCAAATTTCTCAATGAGAAAAGCAACATGATTCAATCTGGCTAGTTGAACAAGACAATTAGCTGGCTATAGATATAATGCCTGTCTAATTGTCTAGATGTAATGCCGGTCTAGCAGTTTTTGACAGATATCAACATTGTGTAATTGATGCTTCTGGTCAACCCAAACGATCTGGATATTTTTTATGATGTTTTATGAAAATAATTATCAGCTTTATACGGTTACTGCAAATTGTGTTCCATAAGACACAATATACTGATGTACATCGTGTTGCGTAAATCTTGTTGATTGATGTTTTTCCCGTGACTTTAATTTCATCAATATTCTTGAAACTAATCCTCTTAGGTTCAGATTCTTCGATTTGTTGAAAGGTTCCGGAATTTTGAGCCTTTATAATTTGCTCCGAGATGTTCGCTACAAGAAGGAATGAGTTGTTTAAAGAATTTATTGAAGTATGATACCCTGCCCTTATTATTCCCTGATGCTTAATAAAGCATGTTGATTGCAGTGTTAAAATCTCTGTTCCTTTGATTTGCATTGTTGTAGTTCTTGTTCCGCAATTGATGTATTCGGCCCATGCAATTTTATCCATTGTATTGGAGTTTTCGTTCTTTGTATTTGACATAATGATAGATTCGTGTTATGCTCGAAGATGAGATTGATTGTGCCGTGTATATCGTGTTTTGATTTGCACACCAGTATTCATGCTCTTGAATGTTGTGGCATTTGTTGAATTCGGATTCCGTCATTGAATAATATCTATGATTTTCATTATTAATCGCTAAATATGGTGCCGCTGCCTTGATGTAGATGTAATCATCTCCATATCTTGTTGGTAGAGGGAAGACCTTATACACTTAATACCTTTGATCATTAACCAGCGAAACTTTGATTTCAGTTATTAGGTTTACTCTGGTTACTCGAGGTTTGGCAGTCATAAACGAATTGATAATGTTCTTGTAGTGTTCTGATGTATTACATCCAGCTGCTCGTTAAATTGTTCTGTTGTCAAAATGAGCGAATTAATCTTTCCTTGATATGTGTGTCAATAACGATATCTAGTAGTTCCCTCTGAGTGTTTTGATAGTTGAGCAGATTTAACACAATATTTAAGACAAGATTTGTGGATAGCTGTGTGGTTTTTAGTTGATCTACTTCTGATGCTAGCTTGTTTACCGCTTTTGTTATATTACTCAATCCAAGTTGGAAATTTGTCATTTGTATGTTTATGTTGGAGATATCCTTTTTATAGACGTTTAAAGTTGACTAGGCTATTGATGTTTGTTCTTTAAGTAGTGTTAGTAGATGCCTTTCATTTTCTACAACCTTCTATCTTGGATTCGTAGTTACATATTTCCCCATTATTCGTCTAGTGCCCCAAAAAATCATGGGTTAATGTGCCAACAAAACTGATTAGTGTTCGTCGCCGTCTGGAACCTGATAATTTTCGATTGGCCATTAATATATTATTTGCATCGTCAATGCGATGCAATGGATCCAATAGATATGCCACCGTAAATTGACTGAACATATTTGGGTTAAATGTTTCACGCAATTCGTTAGTTGTTGTTGCTCAACCCAATATTTTTTTAGATTATAGTAAACTATTATCTTCCATTCTTCTTGAGCCAATATTGTTGCTGCAATATTTTCGAAATATATTCCTGGCGTATTCTCGAACTGTTGAATTTTAACGGGGTTTGTCTGGTTTAATAAAGTTCTGGAAGTGGTGGTGTTGAAACTTGAGTATATTGGTAAGGATTGAGGACATCTTATACAGAAAGCTAGCATGCCTAGCAGTTCCTTAGCAGTTCTTAGAGATCTTCTAAGTTTCAAATTTCCTTTGTCTGGACGTTTGTCGGATTGATGTTCTTCGTTGGGAGGGTTGTCAACCTCTGGACTATTGTCATCTATAGGCAAAAATCATAGTTTTTGAATCGGCCTTTTTAGAATTGTTCTACCTTTACAACGCATTGTCACTATTCGGACCTTACCATCGTTACCACAGTACAGTTCCTCAATTTTACCTAATAGCCATTGAGCTGGTGGTAAATTCTGTTCCTTGATAAGAACTATATTCCAAACATCTATATATCTCCTTTTTGCCACTTTATTATTCTCTTCTGTAGCGATGTTAAATATTCTAAAGTCTATATTCTCCAAAAGTCTTCAATCAGCCTCTGTGTCAACTTCCATAAGCTCAAGATACACGCCTCTTCAATTATTTCTGAGTTAGGTGTAGAAATTAACGGTTCACCGATAATAAAATTCCCTGGTGTTATGTTGAATGTATCTTCCATATCTGAAAATATGGAATACAGTAGCCTTGAGTTGAGACATCCTCATATCACAAAACGATCTCTCCTACAATACTTTTTAAATGGTACTTGGTTGATTTTACGGCAGCTTCCTACAATCCTCCGCAGTGATGACTTTCCGGGGCATTAAAATGCCAATCTCCATTGCTTGATGTTATGTTTAATATTTAATTATTTGTCCGCACATTTCAATCGGATAGGGCCGGCCGGCATAGTTAATCCCTGTGTATGAGTAAAAGGCCGGGATGGTGTAAGATAATTTTCCCATTATTTGTGTTGATTCTTGAGTTTTAAAACGGTAACATCGGACACATTTATTAACTGTATTTCGAACTACTTGTTTGGCATTTATAGTCCAATATTGCCTTCTAATGTAAGTGAGGACTGAGGACCATAGCTGACATCCTCCGTGCAATGTTTTCGCATGTGCATCTTCGATTATTAACTTTGTAATAAAATGATGTTTAGGTATCCGCAGGTTCGTCTTTTACTTTAAGTCGTTATCTCACTCATCGTAATAAATTCATACATTTCCTTATATGCCAAACAACCTCCCTCATTCATTAAATCACTTAAATTCCTTGCGCATTCACTTAGATTCCTTGCAACTCACAATCTTTGTTCTCACTCACAAATGACGTTTCTACAAACATTTCTTCCAGTTTCCGTGGTTCAGTCTGATTCTCTCAACCGTTCGCAACATTCGCGTATCTCCTTTGAGCTCCTTATCGAATGGAGTTCTCAAAGGAGTGCCACGGAGCACTCTGTACTTCATTCCATTCGTCAGACTTTTCTCATAAAATTCACTCTCCCATTTTCTCCGCAGATTCATCTGAAGCATTCGAAGTACGTCTCTTGCATCGGCTCTTTCATTTCCTTCGATCTGTCTATGTGCTGGAATCCATTGTATGGTCACATCACGTTGACAGCGTAGAACGCATTCAAAAATCAAATCCACATACACATTGCCATATACCCATAAACCACTCTGAGAATCGGAAATATTAATATTTTCCTTTCTCCTTCATTTACAGCCAGGTTAATTCCTTCAAACAATCCAATCAGTTCAGCTTCAGCGTTCAATATACAGATGCTTTTGCCTACTTTAAAATACTTCTCAAAATTCTTACAAGGCATAAAGACACCAATATCTACTCCACTCTCATTCACATTAGCATCTGTATAAACGATGTCTTCTTGCACATACCGCTGACTGATTTTCCCAAACATAGTTTTGACGATAACTTCATTCATTTCCTTATTATATTCCTCCATATTCAAACATACCCAAACACCCAAATACCTGTACGCATTTACTTGTTCAATTCTACTAATGTTAACATTTGCAACATTCGTTCTAAAACACATATAAGATTTACTATCAGATTCAACAGTTTAAGTTTTAGAATTAACTCATCTACTCCCTTTTGTGCTTTTAGAATCGTCGCATCAATCCTTCTTCCTTTTCCAATCACTGCAAAATCGTCTGCAAATTACAGAACGATTTGATTGTCTGTATTTTTTTTTTTTTATAAATTTTTTAATTGGGTGCAGAGCGGACTTATTAACGGTCCTAGCTCCTTGTAACTGTCAGAGGTTCTGCACCCAATGCGCGATCCTACAAGTAAAGATTAATAGCTACCTTAAATTTATTCATTTTATATTCCTTCGGAAATTTGAAATGTATTAGCGAATTCTACTTTTTTGATGTTCGGTATATAAATTCGCGCTTGATTTCTTCAGTTCGAGGTTTCGGGAGCTTCACCGTAAACCTATGTGCATTGGTTGTTCCTCTTGTTACTCTTGTTGTTGTAACGAATGGTGGTATTTTCTCCGATAGTTCTGCAGAACATTTACCATGTAAGCATCTGTAGAAGACGCAGAGTTCTGCAACATCTCTGCGATGCTGTAAGCTGTCTAGTTCTTGAGTAAGTCTGGGATTTCGTATTATTCTGATAGCGCGGCGTTGAACCCTGTCCAATAAGTGGAGGGTGGTACCAGACGCACATCCCCAAACTTGACAGCAATACTCTATACATGGTCGGATGAAGGTTTTATATATCTGGAGAACTTGATGCGATTTAAAAAACCTTCTGCATCGATTCAGGAACCCGAGTTTTTTTGAAGCTGATTTAGCCAATGCAACAATGTGTTCATTCCATTTGAATTTGTTACTTATTTGAACACCAAGCAGTCGAATTGAGTCGCAACCCACAAGGATATGGTTTTTTACCACAAATGGGTAGTCGTTGCGACTTTTTTTACGTGAAAATGTGCATATTTGTGTCTTTTTTTCGTTAAATTGTACTAAGTTTTTGTTACCCCACTCAAATATTGTACTTAAATCGGAATTAAGAGAAGTTACGACTTCTGACCGTTTATTATTTAGATCTGTAATGCTAGGCTCCGCCTCGAATGAAATAGAAGAATGCAATGTGGCATCATCCGCAAAGCTATGGATAGGGTTTACAGTGCTATCCAGCAAATCGTTGATGTATAGCAAAAACAGGGTCGGTGACAAAGGTGATCCCTGAGGGACTCCGGCATTTGGGGAGTGCGTCGATGATGATCTCCCATTAAGCACGACGCTGATTTTTCGGTCATTGAGATAGCTTTTAATCCACCTGGTGGTCATCGAGTCCAGCCCGTATGCCACAAGTTTACAAATAAGATTCTCATGCCATACCTTATCAAAAGCCTTGGATATATCCAAGGCGATTGCAAAGGCCTCTCCGTGGTGTTCTAGGGCGAGATTCCATTTGTTCGTGACATACGTCAGGAGATCGGTCGTGGATCGGCTTTCACGAAAGCCGTATTGTCTATCCGAAATTAGTTTGATAATTTCAAGATATTTAACTATATGTTGATTGACGCATTTCTCAAAGACCTTAGCGACGGCTGACACAATTGATATTGGCCGGTAGCTTGAAGGGTAAGTTTTGTCACAACCCCGTTTCAGCACGGGTTGCACCATTGCATTCTTCCAGGCGTTCGGGTAGTCACCTTGCTTATATGAAAGATACTATTGGAGCCAATTCACTGGCATTGCGCACATTAAAATATTTACCATTCACCCTATTAAAAAAATTCCATACATTCTTAGTTGTGGTTCTATGTGTCATTTGGGACACATATTCCCGCCAACTTTTCCTCTTCGTTTGCGAAAAGCCTTTTATTCTCACTACTCTTATTCCTATATTAAATTCACGGAAGGCTTCCTTTCATACCAGAATTGAACTTCATTGTTCCAACAACCATTCACATTAATCTCTTTCAAATCCACAATTTTTGTACACAGTTTATTTACTCGTTAAATTTCACTACCCAATTGGCTTTGTTTCACACATTTCCTATTATTCATTAATTCACGCTTTTCCTTAAACACTCGATTATCATTTATGATCGTTTTGATCATAAAATGATCCCCCCCACCCAAATTGCCTTCTTCTAGGTAGGTGCCTTCCACATTCGCCATTCTAGTTGGCCTTCCATCATTCAAGAGCACCGTATCGGAGTCTTAAATCAGGTCGGCCAACTGTTTTCCTCTTGCGCAATTGTCCATACAACCCAACATTCTCGCATGCGCATTCATATCTCCACATAAATCAGGTCACTCTTATCTCTCACCCACTCAAACAATTTTTTAAAGTCACTCAAGGCTTTTTTCCTTTCATCTTCATCATGTACCTGGGTTACATACACGTTCACTAGTAACAGATTACTTCCCAAATTCGTCGTTGAGGCGGCTATTGCTTCAATAACCTCAAATGCGAATAACTGTACCTCTTGAAGCATAAGATTTCTTTTGTACATAATTGCCACTCCACCATAACCAAAGCTTCTTGGTTTGGAAAGAAATTCTTGAAAGTCTAATGCTTCGATGTTACCGAATATTGTGTCCCGACTATTTCTTAATTCGATTGAGGTTTGTGCTCCAGTTACTCGTTCTGTTGGCTGCTCACATCTTGAATTATTTATAAAGTGTTTTATAAACGCCACTGTTCTTAGCTCTCTTGTACACACAAAAAAATAAAATGTCACCACAACACCGAATCGGTGTTACATAGTGTCCCACCGATCGGATATTTATAATTTGAATCCAATCGGATATTATAATAAAAATGGCATAAAATACATTTGGATAAAAACTTTTACACCGCATAAAACCCAAACAGGAACATTCATCTTTAGGAAAACACCTAGAGGTGCATTTTATTAAATCCAAAAGGAGTTTTTATAAAAATTTATCTTTTCGGATAGATAAAAATATTTATCCGTTGATGCGTATTTAATTTTATAAAATTCAGTTGGAGAAAAATAAAATACTTTTTCGGATAAAAAAAAAATTAACACAGCACATTTTTTGAGTGTATGGTTTTTATCCCATTGGTATTTTATTTTAATGTATGTATATGATTTTAATATGTTCCGGATATTGTAAGAGAATTGAATCTTCTCATCAGGCCGCTGCGACTAGACTGATTGTTTCACAATTTAAATTCTATTATACAGAAGGAATATGCAGGTTGCTTTAGCGAATTTAACTAATACAGCCAAAATCTCTTACAATTTTACTTTTTCACGAAAACTCCAAACGGTGTAAATATTTACTCCGATAGAACGGAAATAATCTCTGGGAAGTACCTTTTAAAAAATCCGCTGTTGACAACTTTTGCGTTTACTCCGAACGGTGCAAAAGTATACTGCTCGATACTTTTGGATATTTTAAAATTTGTACCCGATCTTGCGGAGTTAATATGGTACTATTGGATAAAAAATCCATGCACAAAAGATCTTTTAGGTCGCAGTGCGGGGTGGCTTGAACGCCCACATGGCCCTCAACTAATAATAATAAATTGGATAAAAAATAAAGGTTTTTTCGGATAAAATACCATTCACACCGCAATATTTTTTTGTGTGTAAGTGATGAGTATTTTTCCAAATGTTAATAGTAAGCACCGATAGTTGGGCTATGATTTTGATTTTCTTCATCTCCTCAAGAGTATCAGCGATCGTTCCTCGAACGTAGGGTTATCAACATTTTGCAGCCATTTGGGCCCCGGCCACCATAAGAAGTTGTCCTTAATTTCATTAGATGTTAAACCTCGAGAAGCAGCATCAGATTATGTTCTGGTTTTACGTGGAACCATTTACTTTGGTTGACTGTTTCCTGTATCTCTGCAACACGATTTCCTACAAACACGACGAACATCAGTAAATCGTAATAGCTGCTATAACTATTGGCATAAAACATCCACAAACGTCCAATGCACCAGATCCTTTGGGATCTTAATTATTGTTTAATGATGTAGCCAAAGTACTGTTTCCCGAGAGGATCAAAATTCAGATTCAAAAGTAACTAAAGTAGGGAAAATCAATTGTTTTGGAAAAAATTTACCCTCAATTCCATACTATGAATTATTGTAAAATTTCACGAATATTTTATAGTGACCTTCAATACTGTAAATAATGGTGAATGGGTAACAACAGAGTATAAAAAATTAAATGACAATATTGTTATACAATCAGGATAGTACAAATCCAACAACTTTCAATCTACCACAAAAGTCTTAACAAATGATCCAGATCTGCCAAAAATCTTACCAAAATTAAACTTCAATATAAATAATTTTGAAGCCATTAAACCAATTGAAGCGTATGGGAATATGCCCATGGATAAACAAACAATTGAAAGCCTAATCAGGACAAATCACTTATGCGAAAATGAAAAACAAATTCTCATAAGTACAATTTATAAGCTCTAAACCATATTGTTGAAGCAGAGAAAAACTCTCTGCAACAACCATGGGCGGATCTAGCTTTTAAGTTTGGGAGGGGTGGTAATTTTTAACTAATGTGTAACTATTATCAGAGCCCTCTGTATATATAAGAGCCCTAATGATGCCGCCATTTTTTAAACGTGCTTTCTATAAGAGGTGTAGATTTTGTGACGTTCCATGTAAGCCGGTGTAAAAAAGACTTTTTTAAATTTACATTTTTTGAATGAAAACTCGTTATTTTCGGCAATTTTATTTCACCCATTCGTAGGTGAATAATCATATTTAGACATATATGAAAACCAAATTTGGAATCTATCAATTAATCCGTAAAATACAATTTAAATTTCCCTAATTTTATTCACAACTACATGCAAAACTTCAAAAGCTTCTTAAACGAGAAAAATAAACAACTCATATAATATTTAATATATTGGATATCTATTAGAACGACAAGGATGTCTATTGTTTTTATTTATTGTATTTTTACACGTGTTTTTATTTTTATTTTTTCTTGTTGTCGCCTTTTTGTTTTCTATATGTAGATCAGACGAAGATATCTATACCTTTTTTGTATAAATTTTCGTGTTTGCCCGTTTTTACTTTAAGGTGTTCTTTGTCATTTTTAATGGTTTGATATTGAAAAGACAAAGATAATCTAAATATTGTTTTTATTTTTTTATTTACGAACTTTTACTTTTACGCTTTCTTTGTTTTTTTGTTAGTTTTATATTGAAAAGACAAGGATGATGCTATTTGTTTACATTTTTTTAATATAAGGATTTAATGGTTTGTGTGTAGTTGTTGAAAATGGAAAGGTTTTCTTTTTTCAATTTATTTGAAAATGTAGACATATTTCCTTCTACGATTTTCAAACCATAAATAACGAAACATATCAAACATGCAAATTAACAAACATTTTATTACATTTAATTGAATTTTCATTAATAAACTTATAAATCAAAACTAACAATTTTACATTGGTTCTTATGGGAAACAGAAAAATGTTCACCTCATATAGAAAGCTTCTATTTCTACCTTACGGCTATGATATATGTAAGATGGCTATGCTATTATATACCTAACCAGAAATATATTTTTTACAAAACCCGTTTTTAATTATTTATAAAATATATTGTATTTAAGAAGGACTTGGTCGCACAGAGTTTATGATTATTTCTTCCTTAGCCCTCAATCCATGAACCAGGGTCGTTTTCATCCTGGCCAAAACTACTTTTTCTAATTTTTCCGAAAGTTGCTCCATATGCAATTTAAAAAAATATATTAGTTTTTTTTTGCGTGCAAAAAAAACGATTGTTTCTTGAATGAGGATGCCTAAAGATAATCCATGAAATATTTAAGAGTTTTTTATTGATAATTGTTGATTTTATAGCCCAAAGACGAAAACGACCATGATTCATGGAATTAAGGTGCTTAAAATACCTGCATGGACTGAGGATTAGTGTTAGTAGTTGGCTGCTTTCAATTAGGATATGAAATATGCGTAAATACTAAAGTTTTTGTTTACATTTTATTTTCAATTGACTGGTAAATGTAATCAAGATTTTTTTTCATGCGTACATTATTTAATCCATTTTTTTAGCATTATTTCTGTAAAATATCGAGTTTTAACCTCTCTGAATTTAACAAGTGCTTATATACCCTTAGTCAATTAATATGTACATAGTTGAATTATTTGCGTTGATTTTAATGATTGAAATGTATATATTTTTAGAGTTTTTTGTTTCATTTTGGGAGGGGTAATTACCCCCTCTACCCCTCCCTTGTATCCGCGCCTGGCAACAACGATGACTAAACATAAAATTATTACAAACGATGAAACTCCCGTTTATACCAAAATGTATAGGTACCCACTACCCACGTATTTTAAAAGTGACGTGGAGGAACACATTCAAGAAATGTTGAATAGTGGAATCATTAAAAACTCCAGCAGTCCCTATTCATCACCAATTTGGGTAGTACCCAAAAAACCTGATGCGTCAGGTCTCCGCAAGATCAGAGTGGTGATCGATTAACGAAAATTGGATGATAAAACCGTAAATGATAAATTTCTATTACCTCAAATTGAGGAAATCTTGGATAGTTTAGGCAAGTCTACTTACTTTACCACATTACACTTGAAGTCAGGGTTTCACCAGATCCCAATGGATTAAAACTTCCAACAGAAAACTGCTATAGTTGTAGATGTACCTTCTATGGGTTGCAGCTGCAGCTCTTTATGAATCTCGTGTGCGGTTTTCCTTGTTGTATACTCCAATATGCATGGCTCTGGTTAATACCAAAATGGGTATTTAAAACTTGATCGTTTAGTTTGAATTAGATGTACTATTTAATTGATTTAAGGTTTCTAACCGTTTCGTATGGTATGATAATGCAGATTTTCTATCTTTACTCTCTTTATTGATGTTATCTTTAAGTTTTATGATTTGTGCATGAATTTCGCCTTGCTTTGAGGCTAATTCTTCGAACTCCATATTAAATTAAATATATAATTACTACTCTTTAATTATTAAATAATTATTTCCGCTAATAATTAAACCAACATTTGGTATTTTAAAGATTCGCAGTTCTTTTTCTTCTCGAAGGACCAATGTTTCAACCTGGCGAGATGAATTGTCAATTAGCTGGCTATATATGTACCTAATGCCTGTCTAATTGTTGATGTAGCGAATGTACTGTTTCCCGCCTACCGTTGGTCGTAGCTTGACAAAAACAGTTAATTTGTGTTTGAATATTTTCTCGCGGGAACATTTCTTCGCCTGACATAAGGGAGCGTTTCCAGAATTTATAATTTTTAAATTTCCATTTTCCACAATTTAAAGCGATTTTAAATCCGCATTTTCCAGAATTTATAAGAGCAGAATTTTTAGCAAGGAAATGTTTCCGCGAGGAAATGTGCGCGAGGAAATGTCCTGGAATCAACAAGGATTACTGAAGTATTAAAACTAAATTATTACTGTATGCGTCGCGGCAAAAATGTTCGACTATCTTTCGATTTTTCTAAATTTTGCTTAGTTCGGCTATTAAACAGCAGATGTTTGTCTATTAATACTGAGAGCCTGACACCGATAATTTTGGCTTAAGCCAGTTTATGAATTGATTAAAAAGTTAAATATTTTAACTGTGATAAAAATAATAAAATTCAACGCAATTTTACCAATTGCAACTATAGTTAACAAGTTAAAATCTTCCTTTGTGAATTTCCACCGCTATACAACAAATAATATACGCAAACAGATAGTTTTCCAGGTGTTGTAGTTTTCATTGAAAATAATTGCGAGCTTTGTAATTATGTACTTTCTCACACTGAGAAACACTGAGTTAAAAATGAGGTAAAAATGAAAATTTTGATTGCGGACAAATGGTTCTCGTCAAAAATTAATCAACTTTGAAATGTAACTTTGTAAACAACCCATTTAGATATTAATTGCTTATAAAACTTTGCTATTAAAACCAATTAAATCCAACCAGTTAACTAAGCTTAGTGGTTTGTATGATAGGCATTTTTTTAAGGGTTATTACGAGAATACCTGCACTCTCGTATAATACTTACAAATGGGCCGGATTAAATTCTATCTAAATAATTTTAAGAATTTAACCGTTTGGAAAATCTGTCAATAGATTTGGTGGCACCCTTTAAATATTTATTTTTTACGCCTTTATTTGAAGGATTTTTATTATATAATAAGTAAATTAAATGCCGTGAAATTTCAACTAAATGAAATTTTTGGTTCAGCAAAATGCCAATTTAGCGATTTACGAATTGATTTATATATTTAGTTTGGAAAGAAGCAAACCAGAAATTATACCGTTCTACCTTATAAATGTGGTAAAAAATAAATATAAATCTTAGATTATGTTTATAATTCAAGGAAACGTTTTGTTTTTGGACCGGTGTATATACATTTATACATATAGTGCGGAGTAAGCCAGGTAGACATAAAGGATATATCACTTTGAGATTCTTTTCTTTGTTACCTTTTTCAAAAAAATTGTGTTTTTATTTCAGTCCGTTATTCTTATGTAAATTGGATACATTTTAATGAAGAAATTATATTGTTCTGCTATACATATATTGTCGTATTATTTTGGTTCAGAAATAGGGATTGTTCAAGAACTAATATATTCTAAAAATAAAAAAAACTTTTCCATTGTTTTAAATATAATTTATTTTCATTTTGACCCATTTGATAAAGAAAAATTATATGTTGTTGTTTTGTCTTATAAATTCTCTCGGCTCCTGTACCTATATACTGTTACGAGTAAGAAGTTCATTGATATACGTACTAAAAGTAAAATCTGGCATAAATTGAAATGTAGAAAACGAAAGAAATGGTTGAAAAAAAAAAAATTACGTGTAACTCGTAAATAATACGAACTTTTTTTGTATAGGTACAAACTTTTATGTTGCTTAAAAAAATAAATTTTTCTTTTGAATCTTCCCGTGAACCTATTTCACAAAAAACAAGCAATAAAAGAAAATTAAAAACAAAATATTTATAATTCTTAAGTACAATTTTATTTTTATTTATTTTAAAATTATTAGGATATTACTTTATAATTTATGATTTAAAATTTAATTACTTTTTTGTGTATAGTAAATAAAAATTGTTCTTAAGTTGGTTAATACCAACTGTATAGCATGGATTATTGCCACAGTAACGTTTAACATAATGATAAAAATTGAATTGTTTTCGTCTTTCGTAATTAAATCTAATTAGTGTTTTAGTTGGTAAATAAACCATTTTAACTAAAATTTTAGGAATTTAAGATCTAAATAATTATTTACATATTAGCAGTTACCGCAAAGAGTATCTCTTCTCTCTACAACATTCAATAAAAGTGGCATACTCGTCAATCCCGCGGATACAATTATACGCATGGTCAACAATTTGTCGCATTATCCAGATGCACATGGAAGAGTGTTATAAAATTCGAATGCAACAGGAATAAGTTCATTAATCAAATTGTATTTGTTGAAGCTCTCTTAGATTAATAAAAAGTAATAAATTATTAGTTAATACAAATGCTTCATTTCATTACATTATTTATAATTCGAATACATAAATTTGGAAGGTGGAGAAGAAGGTAAGTGCGAGCGAAGAGAGCTTTCGTCGGGGTTGGTGAGCGAAGTGGGCGTGAGCCCTCTAGTAAAAATAAAATTTAATATTAAAAACAAAATTATTACTATTTAATTTTTTAAAAATATTGAAAATAATAATAAAAGAAATTCTTGTTGAGCCGCCTTGGTTTCCTTATTCAATATTTGGTTTATTAATTTTTTCAGTGTTTTTGCAAGTATGTATTTTTAGTTGCAAAAAATCTCGAAAACATTTTCATTTTTTATTCTAATTTTTCGAGATTATTTTTATTGGTTTGTGTTTTTAAGAAGTGGGTTGGCGATGAACGCTCGCTGTCTCCGTAAGTGAAATTGATTTTATTTTATTTTCAATTTAAATTTTTATTATTTATTTTTTTTTTAGTTTGAATTTGAATTAAATTACATTAAATGAATTTAGTGTTATTATATGTTGGGTTCTTATGTAGTGTAATAGTATTTATATCTAATATATAAAAATCTCGTGTCACGGTGTTTGTGGTCGCACTACTCCTAAACGGCTCGACCGATTTTTATGAAATTTTTTATGTATATTTGGTAGGTATGAGAATAGGTCGTAAAGTATATTTCATACCGCTAGGTGATTAGGGTGTCCCCCTTATCCCCAAATTTTTTTTATATATCTAACAAAATTTTTTTTTCGTATGTTTTTTTGATTTGGCATCAAAAAATACCTATAACCCCAAATTTTCACCCTCCTACCTCACTCTCCCATTTTTTAATCGCGATTTTAGTATTTTTGTATGAACAATATCCAAATAATTAAACTGTAGTTCGTATTTCAAACATAACGAAATAATTTATGTTGTTGTATGGCAGTAGGCGCTGCGTCAGCCTCATCGAACTTTCATCCACATATGCGCAAGTCATTCACGAAAAGCGTTGCATCGTTTTGACTTTTTATTCTGCATTTGTTATGTATCACAACGCAGTGCGTGCAAAATTTTGTTCGATTTATTTTAATTTATATGAAATATAACTTGTTTTATGATTGTAAAAAGGTAAATACTAAAACAACAAATTACATTATCGATATACCGCTTTTCATCAGTAAGTACAACAATTTTGTCTATTTGTGTGTGTGTGTGTGTGTGTGTATTATAGTAAACAATGCCAGCAAGACGCAAAGGGGCCCATTTGGGTCATCGAACGAATAAAGTAACAAACATGCGAAATAATAGAGCAGAAAGAACAAACGAACAAATCCAACAAGATAACGAAAATGTGCGTGTGAGCATGTCGCAATTGCGTGGATCTCAATCACAAGAGGTACGAGCTGAACGAAATCAACAACCTCAATTGGAACGGAGACAAGCGCGCCGGTTCGTAGTTAACACACGCAGAGCAAATGACCGACAACGCCAACAAGTATTCAATATTCCAGATCAATCATTCAATATTTACAGATATTCAATATTCCACTCATCCGAAAGTGCTGATTGGTGCTATGGACAAAGAATGTCCCCTTTGTCATGCGCTCAAATTCAAAAATGAGTCAGCCGGGATGTGTTGCGCATCAGGAAAAGTGCAACTACCAGAAATTGAGACACCACCAGAACCATTGAACGGCTTGCTCATCGGCACGGATCCAGATTCAAACCTGTTCCTTAAGTCCATTCGCATATTCAATTCCTGCTTTCAAATGACTTCGTTCGGAGCAACAGAAATAGTTCACAATACTGCGGCAAATGGTCAAAAATTCAATTCAAAGTTCAAAATCAAAGGCCAAGTGTACCACAAAGTAGGCTCATTGCTGCCAATGCCAAACGAATCACATACATTTTTACAAATCTACTTCATGGGCGGTGAGGATATCAATCGTGTGGATGCACGTTGCGGCTACAATAACCTCAATTCGCCTAATGCCAGACGCATCGTCGGCGAACTGGACGCCCTATTGAATGAGCACAATGAACTATTGAAAATGTTCAAATCACACATGCACGAATTGCAAAGTGGCAATAACGCTATTGTCATAAATCCTGATAAAACACCAGCTGGAGAGCACGTGCGTAGATCCAATGCGCCTGTTGTTGACGATGTTGCTGGAATCATGATTGGCGACCGCACATCGATACGAGAAATCGTGATTCGAAGAAGAACCAATAATCTTGAGTTCATCGCCGACACACACCGTTCATACGACGCTCTCCAATATCCGCTAATTTTCTGGAAGGGAGACGGATATTGCATAAACATTAAACAACGAGATCCCGCAATAGGTAATTCATTCATTAGGAATATCATTACTCATTTAGAATTAATATTTATGAATATGTTGTTACAGGAGCCGAAACAAACAAGAAAGTGAGCTCGATGGATTTTTACGCGTATCGTATGATGATTCGACGCGGTCAGGACAACGTCATTCTGCGATGTCATTAGCTGTGCCAACAATTCATGGTCGATATGTACGCGAAGGTAGAGAGCGACCGACTGCGATTTCTATGACATAATCAACAGAAGCTGCGTGCGGAAGAATACATTCACTTGCGAGACGCTATCATGAGTGACACCGACATCGCCGAAATTGGTAACTCTATCATTCTACCATCATCGTACGTAGGCAGTCCACGTCATATGCAAGAATACATACAAGATGGTATGACTTTCGTGCGCGAGTAATCCAAAGTGGACACAATCACAAATGTCGACGGATAGCCAATATATCGTCGAAGAAATACTGATAATGGTGGACAGTCATTTACGCCAAATACCAACAACGCAGACATTGAAATTGACAATCGTTGGGTGGTATCCATATTCGCCTCTGCTAAGCAAAACATTCAATGCTCATATTAATGTTGAGTTCTGCAGTTCGGTGAAGAGCATCAAATACATTTGCAAGTATGTATGTGTATAAAGGCAGTGATATTGCTGTGTTTCAAATTCAAAATACCGATGTGAATGCTCCTCGATTGAATGACAACGACGAAATAATGCGCTACCAAATTGGCCGATACATCAGCTCCAATGAAGCTGTCTGGCGTATCTTTGGTTTTCAAATTCATGAACGGGACCCAGCAGTTATACATTTAGCCGTACATCTTGAAAACGGCCAGCGCTTATATTTCACCAACGAGACAGCACTTGAGCGTGCCATAAATCCACCAAAAACTACACTCACGGAATTTTCGAATTGTGTAATCGTGCGGATACTTTCGGTGCCTTTGTACGAACACTACTCTATTCCGAAGTACCACGCTATTTCACATGGAATCAAACAAAAAAATGGATGCCGCGCAAGCAAGGCACACCAATTGGTGAGTGCCCCGGCCTATTCAAATCAAACACTTTGGGCCGAGTATATACGGTCACTCCAAGACAGATTGAGTGCTTCCATCTGCGACTGTTGTTGGTTAATGTCACCGGCCTATTGTCATTTCAAGATATACGCAAAGTGAATGGACAACAGTATCCAACATATAAAGATGCATGCCTTGCACTCGGCTTGCTCGAAGACGACAATCACTGGGACGATATGCTTGCTGAAGCAGCATTGAGCTGTACAGCAACACAGATTCGTCTACTATTCGCTATAATGTTGACTACAATTTTCCCGGGACGAGCAGATACGTTGTGGGATAAGCACAAATGTTCAATGACTGACGATATATTGCATCGAATTCGTATACGGTGCAACGATTTAACGATTACATTCAGCGACGCTAAGTACAATGAAGCATTGATTGCTATCGAGGATCATTGCGTTTTCATGGCCAATTTACCACTCAGTCATTTCGGTATGAGTTCACCAAATCGAAGTGCATCTAATTTAATGTACACCGAAATGAATCGTGAACTACAGTACGATACTGCAGAAATGGCAGCGATTGTTACTCGCAATGTCCCACTACTGACTCATGAACAAAAAATCATTTACGATCGCATTATGCTAGCTGTGTCGGCGGGACAAGGTGGATTCTTTTTTTTTGATGCACCCGGTGGAACTGGCAAAACATTTCTCATTTCGCTAACTCTCGCCGAAATACGATCAAATAATGGCATCGCATTGGCCGTTGCATCATCTGGCATTGCGGCAACTTTATTGGATAGAGGCAGAACAGCTCATTCAGCATTTAAGCTGCCACTGAATATTTAAAATAACCCAGACGAAGTGTGCAACATAAAAAAACAATCGTCCAAGGCCACAGTGCTGAAACAATGCAAAATTATCATCTGGGATCAATGCACTATGGCACACAAACATTCTCTGGAGGCGTTGAATAGAACACTCAAAGATATAAAGCACAACGACAAACTATTCGGCGGCACTCTGTTATTCCTTTCAGGTGATTTCAGACAAACACTTCCCGTCATTCCACGTTCAACGTACGCTGATGAGATCAACGCTTCCTTGAAATCATCGCCACTGTGGCGTAATGTTGAAAAATTTCAGCTACAAATAAACATGCGCGTCCAAATGTTACAAGATCCATCCGCTGACACATTCTCGAATCAATTGTTAGATATCGGCGATGGAAAAGTTGATATTTATGAAAATACTGGATGCATAAAATTGCCAACTAATTTCTGCACAATCGTTGATTCGCAAAATGCTCTCATTGACCGCATATTTCCCGATGTACGCACACAATACATAAATCATGCGTGGCTGGCAGAAAGAGCCATTTTGGCAGCAAAAAATGTGAACGTCCACGATTTAAACTGCAAGATACAGCAGTCGTTGCCAGGCGACTTGGTATCATACAAATCGAGCGATACAGTTTACGATGCCAACGAAGCTGCATATTATCCAACAGAGTTTTTGAACTCACTGGATTTGCCAGGCATGCCACCACACCTTCTACGACTGAAAGTTGGATCTCCGGTTATTTTACTTCGAAATTTGAATCCACCACGGCTGTGCAATGGCACGCGATTGATCATTAAAAAATTGATGAAAAACATTATCGAAGCCACCATTTTGAATGGCAAATTCCGAGCCGAAAATGTTTTGCTGCCACGAATTCCAATGATTCCCACAGACTTGCCAATTGAATTCAAACGCGTTCAATTTCCTATTAGATTGGCATTCGCAATGACAATCAATAAGTCGCAAGGCCAAACGATGTCTGCTTGCGGCTTAGATTTGGGCACACCATGTTTTTCACACGGTTTTAATGTAACATTCTTTTATCTGGCATAGTGTCACTTCTAAACTACTTATAGTTTTCAATAGATGTGACGTTGAATTTGATGAATTCAACTATTTTATACCAAAAAAAAAAAAAAAATTCAAATCGATTTCCTCAAAAATATGATATTTTTAGTTATCCGATGCATTAGTAATTGTGATGAGAACGTTTAAGGTAACGTTCATGTTTGTTGTAATATAAAACCAATGAAAATTATTTTTTTGGATTTTCTTTTTATCTTATTTAATTTAATTATAAATAAAAAGGGCTAAGCAACCAATGTCAACATTAGAATTAGGACTTACCCATTTGTGTCGTTGTTGCAATTCGGACAAATATTCCAAGGAGCAGCGTCTCCAGAATAGTTGGAAACAATACTGAAGGTGTTGATAATTTGACAACCGATTAAATTTTAAATGACATACCAAAGGTTCAGGTATTACATTTATTGGCCTTCCAATGAGGAAATGGCCAGGTGTGAGCACAGCCATATCTGATGGGTCACTAGATATGGGAGAAATAGGTCTTGAATTAAGACACGCTTCAATTTGCGTCGTTAACATGGTCAAGTCTTCAATATTTGGCACTTTTCACTGCCGCCTCCCACAAATCGCCGAAGTGTGGAGAACGTGGTGGTATCGTCGTTTGGCAACCTATGCCTTCCTCTGTGCAGTATTTTAAGAATTCATGCTTATGCGATTCAGACTCAAACAAACGCTTGAATTCTTTTAACTCGGCTCGCGCACCTATAAAATTGGTAGCATTGTCGCTATACAAGTTTGTGCACTGTCCTCTTCGGGAGCCAAAACGTCTCAATGCTGCCAGGAATCTTGAGTTGACAAGTCATAAACGACTTCCAGATGCATTGCTTTTGTTGTAAAACAAATAAAAACTTCAATAAAAGCTTTAGTGGTTACATTTGTTCGAATGGATTGACGAAGAACAAACGGACCGCAATAATCAACCCCCACATGTTCGAATGCACGAGAAGGTCTGACTCGATCAATAGGCAATCTGGTTTATTGATGTCGTTTTGTTCTAAAGCATAATATACAATTGTGGACGATGCTTCTACACAACCTCCTACCGCCGATGATCCAAAATCGTTGTCTTACAAAACAAATCAATGATTGTGGTCCTGCATGTAAATTTCTAAAGTGCTCCCTGCGAACTAACAGGCTGGTGAAAACATGATTTGATGGCAGAAGAATTTGATGTTTTTAATCATATGGGAGTAGAGAATTCTTCAACCGGCCACGGTGTGGCCACTATCGTTTTCCAATAAATCTTCACCACATCGTTTTATAAATCAACTGAGACGGCATCAACCCACGTGACAGACAATCTGTTGGAAGGAGCAATATCCTGTATTTACGAAACTCTGTTTGCAACAAACATTGCGTACTTTGACGGGGATGAATTGATTCGAAAAGTGTTATCTCTAAGTCAGACCACAATTATACCTTATCAAATTCAATTTGAATTAATTGACGAATTTGACGTGGTATGGTTTGTGTTTTGAGTGAGGCCACTCTTGATTTAGCACAGAGTAACTGACAGAACTGCCATTTGGATACAACGTTCGAATATATAAACAACAACCATATCTAACTTGAGATGCATCTTCGAAACCATGGAGCTCTATTCGATCATATTTCCTTGATTGTATGACACATCTAGGGATCTTAATAGTTGACAGTACATTAAATTGATTGGCATAATGAATCCACTCATTTCGATACGGTTCCGGCAATTCGCAGTCCCATGTTAGATTCGGAACTGACCACAATTTCAGTAAAAAAAATTGGTCAATGAAAACTGATGGAGCGCATATACCAAGAGGATCGAAAATTTGTAAGATTTGTGACAAGACCGATCTCTTATTTATACTATTTGAATCACACCTGGAATGGGAATTGTCTCCCACTGAAATTTAAAGAGTATCCTGACGAGTATTCCAAATGATACCCAGAGTACTAACTACCTCGTCAAGTGAATTCGACAACATTCCTAACGTTAGAAGACCATTTCATCAGATCGAACCCACCTTTGGCAATGCCGTTAGTTCGGCCCTGAGAATATGCGCTTCTTTTACAGTACTTGCTCCACCCAAATAGTCGTCAACATAGAAATTCTCCAACAAATGCTGAAAAACGCTCATGTGGTTTTGATGCTCATCAATGGCCAATTGTTTTAAAGTTCTGACGGCTAAGAATGGTGCACTTGTGGTGCCGTAGGTGACGGTATTCAATTGATAAATGTTCAGAGACTTTTCTTGAGAACCACGCCACCAAATCTGTTGAAACGCACGATGCTCTGGATGAATATTTATTTGCCGATACATTTTATTAATATCAGCACTGAGAGCTACTTTATACTTTCGAAACCGCAGAAGAATTGAAAATAATTCTGGTTGGATTGTTGATCCTGGCATTAGAGTGTCATTCAATGCTTTCTTTGTACACTGCGTGATGTGGGAGAAAATATGACAAGTCAGCATCGGGTTCCTTTACTAGTTGCATGTGATTCAGAAAAATATATTCTTCCATGAATTGAGAATATAACTGTCTTAATTCAGGAGTTGCGTTCAATTTGTTCTCAAGATTATAGAACTGTCTCAATGCATTATTTTTGTTACTAGACAAATTTGAAATATTTGTTTTCATTGGAAAAGCCATACACTATATGTATCTTCCATTGGAATCACGTTTAACGCTTTTGGTATAACTGGCTTCACACGCTTTCTTTTCCAATGAGAAATTGTTTTTTGTGATGACTCTTCGATTTCATAAAATTTCTGAACTTCTTTGCGCAACATATCAACGTCGCAACAAAATAATGACACAGATACTGACGGCATTGAACAAGTTACTTTTCCACAAAGTACATACCCAAATACTGATTGTTGGAATGGTGAAAGTTCTTGACATACGTAAATCCTTTCTCCACTAAAAACATCACTGAGGATTTCTGCGTCAATCCGAAGATCAATGCGTGCAGGCACATCAAAATTTGGATCAGCTAATTCCAAATTCTTTGGTAACATATGCAAGCCAAAATGAACTGGGTGCAGTGGCAATTGGCCGGTTATCTTTGGGAGAACTAAAAATTCCAAACTTTGTTTAAAGTTTTGAATACGCGAGACTCAATCGACAAATTAATCTTATACTTAATTTCCGATATATTTGAATTGATTCCCTTGTCTGGAATATGAACTTTGAGTACCCAACATTTGACAAATCTTTTCTGTTATAAAATTAGATTGGGACCCAGAATCCAACAATGCACAACATAAAATACGCGTACCCTGTGAACCTTTTATCCAACGCAAAACAGTGGATAATAGTATTTGAGATTCGGTTGAGTGAAGACAAACTTCGCCCTCGATATCTGTGTTAGTCACGATATTTGAGTGTACAGTGGCAATAACCTCGCGTTGAGTATTAGATGGAACGGTTGGATTCAATCTAGGAACTTCGAAAGCACTACTTTTATTAGTATCTGTAGTTTGTTTCGAACCACTCGAAGTATCAATTATATTGGAAGGCAATGATATGTTTTGAATGGACTTTGAAACTTGAGTCAGATCAAGATTATCATGATTAAAAGTTGAAAGTGTAACAGCGTATGATGCCTTTTCTTACACGTATAACACGAAAGTTTGGACTTGCACTTGGATATATGTATGTATGATGTGCACCAAGGCAATTGTGACACAATGTTTTATCTTTTGCCAATGTATTTTGTCCTTCCATGGCATTGATTTAAACCGTTCATATTTGTAGATCAAATGTTCAGACTTACAATAGTGACACGCGATTGTGTTTCTTGGTTCGGTAACCACCATTGAATATTTTGATTTTGGAGAATTGTTGACAATGGATTCTATATTTGATGCCTTACAATCAGTAGAAGATATTGCTTCTGGTATACGAGCTCGTTGTGCTAGAATCTCCATGACTTCTTGTATGGTGAAATCTCTGTCGATTGGTTTTTTTATTTCAATTTGATGACGTGATACTGAGTCCACCAATTGAGAAACGTGAAACACCAAATACAAATCCCACTGATCTATGGGAATTTTTAGCGATTTTAAAGCATTATACCACTGACAGACTAGGGATTAGCTAAGCGCGATTAGTGAAACGAGATTAGCTAGGGATTAGTTTCTTGCAGAGAAATAAAATATTATTATGGTGATTCGCTGAAATATAGCTAATAAATCAGCTGGATTCATTTTTTAATTCAATATTTCTAAGATTTATACATTAAAACACACTAGATTTTCTTTTTCATCGAAATTTATTCAACAAAAAATTTTTAAAATGTCATTGATTTTATAACTTCTATCGTAAATTCAAGCCACTTGCATTTTCAGCAATGTTTAAATAAATATTTCACATTGTAGTGCCACTTGTACCATCACTAAACCCATTACAACGAGATAAGCTCGAAAAATTTCAAGGATTAGTGCACTAATCTCGATTAGTCACTAATCCTCAAATAAAACGAGATTAGCTAATCTTCAACTTGACACACTATAGCTAATCTCGAAAAAATCACTAATCGCGCTTAGCTAATTCCTAGTCTGTCAAGGGTATTATATTGTTTGCACTAAATAGATTATTATTAGATTATTATTTTTTGTCACGATTTTATTCCACGCCAACATTGAATTTTTATTAATTTTGTTTTTTTAATATACGATGTGTTGTATATGAGAAAAATTACGAGAGAGTGTTTTTAATAAGACTGTACCAAAAGTATCATTTGTATCTTGGGGCTTTGCGCAAAAAACATAGACGCAACTCAAAAGAGTTTGCGTGAAATAGACTGGAGAATCTAATTGAGTTAGTCTAATTGGTGATGAAAATGAGTCTAATTGGTGATGCACGAGAAATGGGTGTATGAGTGTTTTACGAATTATGAGTGAGTCGCTACAGCCTATCGAAATCGGAGATTGCGACGACAGAACATGTTACCTCAGATTACAATTTAATAACCACCACCACCACTACAAATTCTAAAATTGTAATATACAGGGTTACTGGTAACTTGATGTATTCCTTGCAGGACGGTATCGTAGGGTTAAAATGCAATAGTAATTGACGAAGAAAACATTGCCTGGCAAATGTATCCCGATGATGTATCCCCTTCTGACATTTTATCCACAATTTTAAAATTTTAAATATTTGTTTTCATTAGCAACAGTAATCACATAAAAATCACCTAATTAACCTACAAACTAATTTTAATTTTACACTTAAATAAAATAAATAAATAATTTAAGGAATTTAAATTAAATTAAAGAAATGTTTACTTGCGCAGCACACAAAAATATGTCTTTCTCCCTCGAACGTTCTTCGTCGAGCGATTCTTATATGATGTACGGCAAATTTTATTGGTTCGGGTCGTTTAACATTTTTCGAAATGTTCGAAAACTAATATTTAGGTGTCCATATACCGGGCTGATCCGTTTAAGGTGGCAAATGCGAATTTCTTGAAAATAACAGAATACTAATCAAAAATTACCTATGTAAAGCAAGTATTTGTTAAGGGAAGGCGAATAATTTAGGACACATTTTATCTACAATGTTGATTATTTACGGCAACTTCTAAATTAAATATATGACATAAAGGTAACATACGAGATTGACAAAAGGCGTAGTTTAGTGAATTTTTTAGTTCTATTTAGTATGTCTTCTCAAAATCAAAGAGAATTTTCGCATCTCTAAAATGTAAAATCTGGCTCAGCAATAATATTACCAGAAGTGAAATTAACCTTCATCAACAATAAAACATTTCTTTTGCTAAACTACAGCAACTGTTAACAAAATTTTGACCCACTCTGTACACGATTTGATTTACGGCTGCCCTTATTAAATCTTTTTTTAGACCGTACTGATGAAAACCACTTTAAAGATTTGAAGAAAAAATTTTTGTGTAAATTAAAGCAATCTTTGAAATTTGATATTCGCTATTAAAATAAACAAATGAGAAAATAACAGTGAAATAAATGAACTCGGCTGTTATGAAAAAGGCAGGCAGGCACATAACTCAAAAATTTAGTTTATTACATTTTATTTATATTCTATATTTAAACATTTAATTGAAAATTTTCTATTCCAAAACAAATATCCGTGTTTATATTTTGTATAATAATTTAAAAATAACAAAAATTTATTTAAACATAAATCAATAATAATCATAATAATAATAATATCAATCAAACAAAAAATATTTTAATATTTTCAAAAGATGATTAAATTTAATTAATTATGAAATTATATTTAATTAAAATAATTACAATAATTCTGTTGCAAATGTTTACCAAAATAAAATATACAAACCAAAGTGATTTAAATGAAAATGTTTTTCGATTTTCACAAAATAATTTTAATGACAATTCAAATTTATTGAGTATGACCGCTGTACTAATTGAATGTCCCGACGATGTTGAAGATGGAGGAAAGCCAAAAATAAAAGCTGACTACAATTGTGAAGATAAAATTATTGCGACGATACGTATGAAGAGGACGGGAAAACCGTGCGATGAAATGGGCAAAATTTTATTATTGGACGAAGTGTTTGATAAAAAATTAAAATCAAAAGCTAAATTAATGTCACCATATTTGATACAGATAAAAAACGGTGATCCCGTTGTTATGTATCCACTTGAATTTGTTGACGTAAGTTGGATATTATATCATAATTGTTTCCTTTTTTAAATTTTTTTTTATTTTTTTGTTTGCAGAATATTTCTTGTCCAAATTGTACGGCGAATGCAACATCAGATACTAGTACAACTTCCAAACCAGATACAAGTAGAAACAAAAAATCGTATTTATCTCCGAACGGTAATATTAAAGATTATGATAGATTTTTTCAAGAGTTAGACGCCGATACCGAAAAAGTAAAGGGTAACATGATGAACTACTTGGAATCTGCGGATTTCTATGATGACCTTAAAAATAATGATCATAAAACACGAAATGTGGCACCTAGTGAAATAGATCGGGGCACAAAAGACACCGATTGTTCTTGTGGATGTAGATCATGTGATGAATATAGCGGATTACAGAAATGTAATTGCTGTGGAAAATGTAACAAATATAGAAATCCATGCCAATGTCGTGAATGTGCATACGTTGCTGATTCGTTAAAATGTGAATGCTGTGCTTCATTAAGCTCATGTCATAATGGTATGTGTTCATTTAATGGTGAACATTTTATTTGTGAAGGTGGTATTTGTCGCAAATCTGGCACCTCACAAAGTGACCCCGATGGCTTTGATGTTGGCATGTTCAATCACAAGTACAAAAAGCTAGCTAAAGAAACAGAAAATTTTAATCTTGATAATAAGTTTAATAATTTTGAAGACTCGGATTCGGAAGTTTTGGGATACGACTCTCATTCCAATAACAATTATAAAAATTATAATGATGATGCCGTCCGATATGGTCCTTCTAATGATTACAATGTTCAAAATTACCATACATCTGATTATGGCGGTCGAAAAAGATATAACAACTATAGGGAGCGAAATAAATATGAGGTTGATCCTGTCGACGTCAACAATTACAACAATCGCATTAATGAAGAGGCCGACTATGATAGTGCTTTAGCCAATAACAATTTTAACCACCATAATTACTATTACCCGGCCGACAAACAAGAAGACAATCTGAATTCACATAATTTTAATGAAATTAACGATTTACAAGATTTTGATGCGCCAGATGGCATCAATAAGAAACGAAATGGTATCTAAATTTATGAGGGGCGGGACACGTCATTAAATTTTAATCACTTATTTTATTTTGCTATATAGAACACAACAAAATCTACTATGACAGCAAAGATGATGATGAGAATGATTATGAAGATGATTTTCAATTAAATGTCAATAAGTTTAATGAAAATAATGATGAAGGTGACAATCAAATGGAGGAGGATAATAATGACGATATTGCACCTAAAAACGATATTGGTAAGAGTTGTATAAATTTTAAATAACATAAGGTATCGAAAAATTGAAATAATTTTGAAAAAACAGATTTCCAGAAACGTAAAATTATGAAACCACATAGAAAACAACACCACCATCAACAACCATTTAAATTAAAAAATTTGGATATAAAATTTCCGTATAAAAAATTAAATTATCGGCGAAATTTAGAACAAAAGCAATCACCATTATTTGTACAACTACCAAGTATACTTTCCAAACCGGATATGAGTGTGGTAAGCCAGCCACGTGCCGTTTCATCACAAGAAAAAATTCCGTTCGGTGAATTTTTAAGCGATGATTACTTGAACGATAATGATAAAATTAAATTATTAGATACATTGGATCTTCACCACAATATCGATGAAGATTTAGATCGGTTACTGAAGTCAAATAATGATAAAACAATAGTGGTACCATCCTCAAGCACAACCAAACATTGTTATAATTCAAAAAGTGATAGTCCAATTTTTTTTCGCTGGCGTAAAAATATAAACCAACAATTGCCGCAACCAAATTTTAATAATAAATTACGAAAGCGCAGTTTATTTGGTTACGAGAATGATAACATTGAAAATGATTTTGATGAAAATTTTTCGGCAAAATTCACAAAGCGAAATGTGTACGATCACTATAATGAACAAAGGTTGACAAATAGACGGTTGGATGAGGACAATGATCCTGGAACAGAATTGGGCGGCTTACAAAATGGCCAGACAAATTTCGAACGATACAAGCATAAGGCGAAAGTAATACAACCTAGGAAATTAAATCAAAATCATCCACAAGTAAATGATAATAAAAAAGGTGACGACAGTGATGATGATAATGATGATGATAGTAGGGATGATAATGATGAATTGAATGATGAGGCATTAGATGAAATTAATGAAACGAAAGAAGTTTCAACCATTAGTGAGAAGAAGGCAGAAAAACCAAAAGGGGGAAATACAAATAATAATAAAGATAATAAAAATGTGCAAAAACCAAATACTGATAAAGTCAAGGAGACGAAAGACAATGAAAAAGTCAATTGCAAGGAGACGAAACGTTCAGTAAAAGACGTTTGGTGAGTAAATTATAATTGCATTACAGTATTAGGTTTTAAAAGGATAACAAATTAAATCAACTCACAATATTTTCGTCTAAAATCGTCAATTTTCGTCGCGAGATTACTTTTTACAAATTGAAAGAATTATTAACAATTTCCAAAATTCCTTAATACCATGAAATTCAAAATTTAAAACTATTTAAACTAAAAATCTTGATACTCGTAAAAATTTCACAAATTTTGAAATATTCAAAAATTTTAGAATTTCAAGATTTTCTAGCAATTATAAATTACGAATTTTAAAGCGAAACTCATTGTATTGTACTCTTGATGTGCAGCATTCTGAGTGATTTTATCGATCTGTTTTTCATTGTATTGCCGGGCATCAAAGTTTAAAGAAATAAGTTTTCGTGGAATCGATTTTACGTTTTATGATTATTCAGTTAATTGGTGAGAATTGCTGAATTCGACCTTCTTTGCGTTATGACTATCTTTGATGGTTTTTGTATTTTTAAGTTCTGCTTACCAATTTACTTTTCATATCTAGTATGACGACAGCACGCGCGGAATTCAAAGTACCCCAATTCCTTCGGTACCTGGCACTTGTGGAATTTTTTGCAAAGATAAGGCACACACGTGATAAAACGCTTGTAAGCAAAATTGTTCGTGCTGATACATTTGATATCTTATATCTAAACTGTATAGACGTATGATCGCCAACCCTGGTCAAGGGATCAATCCACCTGCATACGAATTATTTATTATGACCCCTTTACCAGGTTAATTGTTGGACAGGAGCAACTATACTATCATACAGTCAAACAGCACTCCAAGCATTCAATAGTAATTAAAACGGATTTTAAGCGGAACCGATGCCAGGAACAACATTATTCTTGTGCCAACCAACTTGTCGTGAGATCGTCTCAGTCATAGCTTTATTATAGGTGAGATATGGATTTGGGGATACGTTTCCTTAAGAAATGCTCCCCAAGAATTACTCATGATAGTAGGATTTGGAAATGAGGATAAACTAACAAAATATTATTATACCGACAAGGTTTCAAAGGGTGTTATTTGTATTGCTATAATTTTTGAAGCAATCACGAAATGATGTAATGACGGATTTTATTTTTTTAAACAAAAAAATTGTTGTATAGTCTTCAATGTTTTCAAAAAATCATTGGGTAGCCATTTGTCAAAAAATTGGTTATTTTCCATAATTATATATATTATGCGGTTTATAAATTGTTAACAGATTTGTAGCCAAAAGCCATAAGGTCAAAAATCGAGAGGTCTTTTTCGTACGTGGAAAGTCGATAATGCAGAACGTGCTACTTAAGTTAAATTTAAAACAATGGTAATAAAGATTGCGGAAGCCACACGGAAGTAAATCTGCCGGTATTGCAGATTATATTATCCAAGCTAACTAAATAAAAAATTAAGTCACAATCAATCGGTAGTGTTTAGCCTAAAAATTACTAAGGATGCAGGAATAGCATCGAAGAACTTTGTCAATATTCTTATATAGCAAAACCTGGCTCCAGTACCTCGTGGAAAATTGTGGAAAATTCGCGAAATGAGAGTGCTATGTCTGGAGTTCCACAACTTCATATAAACATAACTTTAGAATACCATTTTCAATGATCATGTTGAATTTCATCAAAGTTCGTTATTACCCTGGTTTGTACTTTGTCACTTTGAACTGTCATTTCGACCGGGGCCAATAAAATGACTGTGTTAATGTTTCATCGAGTAACGTCCAAATCATCAGGGTTCTTCCCCTTGGATTGCTCGAACGTTTAAGCTGGAACCACAACAAATTACGCGGCATTATTTTGAGACTAGTTTTGATTTTAGTTTAGATTAGATGCAAAATACAACAATCGAGTGATCTGTCAATCCTCAACAATATATCAATCGGAAAATTGTCCGCCTTATTTTTGTTGGCGGAATTTTTCTTGCTATCAAATAGATGGCGAAAAAGAATCGTGTTTTGTGATCTCAAATTCACGATATAGTGAAAAAATTCTTTCGCGGCGGAAATCATGATATTTCCTATTTTTGTCTGATTCGATATGAATTGATGGCTTACCCAGAATGTGACTTCGGCCGCCAAGAGCTTTAGTCAAGAAAAAAACGTTCTGACTAATTTCGTGTATTTCCAACATTAGTGTAGAAATTTAGATGATTATCCATTCTTTCTCATATTATTCCGCTCAAGGACGGACGGCAAACCAATACTATTCAGCATTTTTTTATTTTTAATTGCTGAGATAAACTCGACGCGACCGGCGTGACTAAGTAAAAAAAAATGTTAAACCATGAAAATGTATAATAAAGCAATTATTCTTAGCGCAACTCAGGCGCGATTAACAAAAAGATGATTAAATTTTAACTTTTGGTTGTTTAGTTACAAAATTTCAAAGTTTAACAATTTTTTTTAGTTAGTCACGTCGCGTCGTTCGCGTTGAGTTTATCTCAGCCATAATGTTTAAAACTGAATTTCTGTGTTTGTAGTATATGTACTGCTAAATTTTTGAAATCAGGAAACTTGAATAAAATATTTTGAAAACAGTTTTTTTAAACCGAAATAAATTTTTGAATAGCCATTTTCGACCAGACTTTTTACTGAAATTTTTTGTAGCGTGTGTTCACCTAGAGCAGGATGAAGTCGACCTTTAATAATTTTTTTAATTTCGATATTCTGGATCAGATTGAAATATTAATTTTGAAAATCGATTTTTTGCGGAATTGGTACGAAAGGCCGAAAGTCGAAAGGCCGAATGTCGAAAGGCCGAACGCCGAAAGGCCGAATGTCGAAAGGCCGAATGTGTCGAAAGGCCGAATGTGTCGAAAGGCCGAATGTCGAAAGGCCGAATGGGTCGGAAGGCCGAATGTCGAAAGGCCGAATGTCGAAAGGCCGAATGTGTCGAAAGGCCGAATGTCGAAAGGCCGAATGTGTCGAAAGGCCGAATGTGGCGAAAGGCCGAATGTCGAAAGGCCGAATGTGTCGAAAGGCCGAATGTCGAAAGGCCGAATGTGTCGAAAGGCCGAATGTGTCGAAAGGCCGTTTATGTTGAAATTTATTTTAATTTTTCATCTTTTATGAATGAAAATTTTCAAAATTTATATTTTTATGAAAAAACAAAATTCATATTTTTGTATAAAAATGTTTAATAATAAATCGCCTTAAATATTAAAATCTTTTTAAGTTTTTTTTGGCAAATAAAAATTAATTAATTATAATAAAAAAGAAAAATAAATAAATTTTTTTTCGACAAAATTTGATCACATTAATATGTATGCTAAATACACAGGATTTACATTTTACATTACGAAATAAATTCAATGGTCTTAAATATTGATGTCAATCAATTAAGTGAAGGAAAATTTAATGAAAATTCGGCCTTTCAACCCAATCGGCCTTTCCACGGGCTGGCCACGTATCACTGTTTTTCAAAAGACTGTTTACAAAAGACTGTTTCTAAAATCTTTTCTCCAAAATCTTGTTTTACAAACTCTTCTTTCCTTAAAGGCATTGCAAATAATGTTGCTCTTCATTGATTTATAGCACTAATCCATTAAATTTAGTTTAATTTTTATTGTATTTTTTCAAACATATCTCAAGAAGAGAAACTTACTTCTGAAATTATAATTTTAAATAAAATGTGTGTATGTACCTAAATTTATTATTAAAATTAAAACAAATGCCTGCTCATGTGAAAAATGAACTTAAAATAAGGAACATAGAAAAATTGGTTTGGGTATGTTATCTTGCATTACAAAATATTACATTATAAAATTTCGCGAAGAAAATTTTGCATTACAAAATAGTTTAATTAAAAAATTGCAATTAAAATATTGCAATACAAAATCTTTGACACCTACTAAAAAGAAAATAATTGCACTATTTTGTTATGCAAGATTTTGTAATTGAAAGATTTTATAGTTGCAAGATTAATAAAAAAAAGCAATATTTTGAAATGCAATATTTTATAATAAAAACACGTTTAAATTTCGTTCACCCTTAAAAATTACAAAATAAAGAAAAATAAAACAAAAGAAACACTATTATGATAATATATATACCTACACTGAAACCTCACTACAGTGGACATTGATGTAACCAAACAATTTTTATACGAGAACGAAAAAATTTTTAAAATTCAGCCTTTCGACACATTCGGCCTTTCGACATTCGGCCTTTCGGCACATTCGGCCTTTCGACATTCGGCCTTTCGACACATTCGGCCTTTCGAACCATTCGGCTTTTCGACATTCGGCTTTTCGACACATTCGGCCTTTCGACATTCGGCCTTTCGACATTCGGCCTTCCAACCCATTCGGCCTTTCGGCGTTCGGCCTTTCGACATTCGGCCTTCCGACATTCGGCCTTTCAATATCGAACCATTTTTACTACTCAACTACTCAAATTTAACAAACATTAAAATGTTTGCACATTTCTATAATTCAACCGCAACACAACTTAGAACCAAACTTTAAATATAATAAAAATTAAAATTTTTAATTAATGAATTTGAGTCCACTTGCTTCATTTGAAATTATAATCTCAAGTTCGAATTTTATTTTGATGTTTTTGTTGTCAAATTATGAACGCACTCCATATTCTGACCTGTCAACACTATTATATTGAAATAAACACTGCTGTATTTTTGTATCACTCTAAAAGGCAACATCTTTATTTTTCGCTCTGCTAAGAGGTTATGGGTCCATGTGCCACGTTAATTAAATCTGTAATCATCGCGAATATTTTAAATCGTAAATACATTTTTGTTGTACAAAATTAAATAGTTAATTGTTTAAGCAAGTAATTAGACTTTGCATTTAATACCGATTACATTTGTTGTAAAATTCGCAGCAGGACCAAACAGTAAATCAGATTTTCACATCCAAAAACTACGCGGTGCTGATAATTATCATATGTGGTGTTTTGCTATGCAGAATTATTTCGATATAATAAAATGGCATAAGTGTATTAAGAAGTCTCCAGATGATGATAAAATGCCAGAGGAAAATAATGAGGACATGCTACGTAAATCAAAATCGACGTTGGCTCGGGGTGTGGAACCGGAACTTTTTGTTCACATTCTTAATTGTAATTCAGCCCTTGAAATATGGGAAATATTCAAAAATTTGTATTAAGACCGTAGATTATTAAGAAAAATTACGTTATTGCGAAACCTGATTTCAATTCGTTTAAAAAATTGTGAAAACATACAAAATTACTTCGACGAGATAACCTCTATTTGAGCATTGGATTATGACTGGTTGGCTGCAATTATGTTGGCAGGTTTGATAAATGAATATAAACCTTTTATTCTGAGTTTTGAGGCAAGTGAAATAATCAATGCAGATCAGATTAAAATGAAATTAGTTGACACACAGTACGAAATATAAAAATCGTCATACTGGAAGTATTCCGAGTAACCAAAAATGGTGATCACAAAATTTTAGAACAATTTGTCACAAAATGTAAGTTCCTTTTTGTCACAAAAAAAGTTGACAATTTGGAACTCATTTATGCGGGTATTTTGTGACAAAATTTACGTTGATTTTACCACCCAAAAAAAAAAAAAAGATTTTGATCATTTTTGATTTGGTGAATTTATATGTAATTCGCTAAGTCACTACGTACTTGCCTCATACTTAATGTATGAAGTTGGAATTTTATTTTGTAGTTTGTGTTTGGTCGTAACTACCTGAGTACCTGATGAGTAGACCGAACTTTTTGTTTGTGCGAGTTTCTCTGCACGAAACCACAGTACCACATAGAAAACTCAAGGAAAGTTTTCACTTTTTAGAGTCGAGACATTTTGTATTAACTCTCGGCTCGGGTTAAAGTACGGGGGGGGGGGGGGGGATTTTGATATTTCTACATTTTAGGTAGATTTTTTTTTTTAAATAAATAATAATTAAAATATCAAATAAACCATACATGGGGTTTTTTTTACAAAATTATTTAAGTAGGGTCATTAAAAATTTTCTTACGCATAATTGCATCAATAAACCAATAAATATCTACAAAATTGTTGATAATTAAGTGATATTATAAAAAAACTATCGAATTTGTCGTTATAATTTCAACAAATAGTTCATAATTAGTTCCACAGTTAAACCACCAATTATTCATAAAATATCGAGAAATATTTGACTTTATTACCATAAAAAAACTGTCGAATTTGTCACTAAATTTTCAAGAAATATTTCAAAAATATTCCACCAAAAACCGACAAATTTGATTTACAAAATGTTCGTTTACGCGTGACAATTGGCGTCAACCCCATCAACCATTTTTCATCCATATTGTGACAATTTTTTGTCACATTTTTTTCCACCAATCACCATTTTATGCGAAATTTTTGTCGCTTTTTTGTGACATGTGGTTACTCGGGATAATTTGTTATGAAAGTAGTGGTAAAAATCACAAGAGTTTTGAATGGAATAAGATCAAAAAAAAGCAGAAGTCATCGTCGAATGATGAAAAGAATAAAATCAGAATAACGTTAAAAGCAATAAAAGTGAATCGGCTAAAAGAGCATTTGGTGTAGCTTTATTCTCACAATCAAAATCATCCGACTGGTTTTTAGACAATGGTGCGTTGAGTCACATGACGCCTGATGCAAATTTATTGAAAAATCAAAGACCAACTGAAACTGTTGAAATAGTAGCAGGAGCAGCAAATGATATGAAGATGTCAGTGGAATGTGTTGGTGAAACTGCTCTATTAATGCAAAATCAAACAATATCAGTAGAAGAAGTCTTACATGTTCTTGATCTGTCTACTAATCTTTTATCGGTCAGTAAAATTGTCGAAAAAGGAAATAAAATTGTGGTTGATAGTGATGGTGATAAAATTTATGACAAAAATGTTGATTTGTTTGCACAATGCCAGTCACAGGATGGTGTTTACAAGATTTCAACCTCCAGTGATAAATGTATGTTGTCAAAATCAAAAAAAAGTAGTGCATTAATATGGCACAGACGTTTCGCTCATGTAAATTACAAAACAATTTGTGACATGCGTAATGAAGTAGACGGAATGATGTTCGAAAATGATGAAATCATAAAATGTGAAGTTTGTGCAATGGGCAAGCAATCACGCCTCCCTTTCAAGCTTAGTGGTAAGCGTTCAGATAATGTACTTGATTTAATCCACTCAGATGTCTGTGGTCCGTTGGAGACAAATTCAATTGGTGGCGAAAAATTCGTTTTATCATTCATCGATGATTGTTCAAGGAAATTCTCAAGTTTTGTATCATTTGTTAATTTCAAATTGTACGTAGAAAATCAGACTGCTCGCAAAATAAAGAAATTCAGAACTGACAATGGCACTGCAAATATGTACACTCCTCAATAAATTGGTCTCGCAGAGAGAATGAAACGAACAATTGTGGAACATTCCAAACCATCACAATACAATCAACAGACGAAATGGTTGCGGACAGTTTGACAAAAGCAGTCACTAAGGACAAACATAATTTTTGTGCCAAACTATGGGATTATGTTGAAAAATCTTTAATAATTGAAAATTAACTTTTAAATTCGTTACGTAATTATTCAACAAGTGAGAGTGTTGTTAAATTATGAACGCACTCCATATTCTCATCTGTCAGCACTATTATATTGAAATAAACACTGCTGTATTTTTGTATCACGCTAAAAGACAACATCTTTATTTTTCGGTCTGCTAAGAGTTTTCTTCCGAATTTTCGAAATATGAAAATTTTGGAAATATCCAAAACACATTTAAGAATTAAAATTGGATGTACAAAATTCAGAGTTATCAAAAGTTTTGTTGATATTTTTTTCAACTACCAAATTTGACATTTTATTTTTTATTTCGAATCTTGAATCGGTTTGAAATATTTAACGCTTATGAAATATTTTGAAAAAATTGAAAATTTTGCAGAAGAATTTTATAAGCTAAGATTTGGAATTTCAAATTGAATTTAAATAATGATAACTTTCTAAAATTACAAAATTCCTAAATTTTAAATAGCCAATTTTCAAAATTTTTATATTCCTAAGTTCCTATATATTATATTTTGAATTTAGCGTCTAAATTTTCGTGGGTTTAAGTATACCAGATATTCATTTAATTTACATTGAATCTTAACAAATTTCTTGGTTTGAATTTGAAAAATTGGTTAATACTTGAAACATGATATTTCTGAAAAATTATAAGGAACTTTTAAAAATTCTGTTTTAAAAATTTTGGTTAGCCCATAATAACCAACAATCCACAAATTGCATAATACATAGCCTCGTGATGATGATACACTTTTACATGTTGTGTTTTATTTTACCCATAATTTGTTTTGTCACGCAGATCAGTTTTTATGATAGGAGATCGTTAGATATGAAGGGGCTTACTTGATTTTAACGGGTACTATAGGAAGTAGAAACAATTAAATGTATCAACGGTGTTAAAATATATGTACTAAGCATTGGGATAAGCGGCCTCCCTTCTTAATTCACAATAATAATACGTTTTTAAGAAGCCATTCTCGATGAACCATCATCGTCGATAGAGAACCAAGTAACCGGCCAGCGAAATCGATGTCTTTTAATTTTAAGCACCTCGTCGTTCGAATCAAATTCCAGATTTTGCGATTTTGCAGAACTGGTTTATGCCATTCTACCACCAAATTCACACTCGTGATTAGTCCTAATATCGGTATACAGGTCATCAAACAGCGTTCAACTGTCACATTCTGCTGTGACAATGCACCTTTTCGACGCTATTTATAATTTTAGCTTGTTGGTTGCAAGGAATCCCACCACTTACTTCCTTGTGTATTTACTACTACTAAAGTTCATTCGTTATATTCCTTAAAACCATAAATCATATATTTTTCAATCCGGTCGCTGATAGCAGTGGAGTTTGTGTAAATGACCAACATTTTACTAGAAATACGATAAATTCCAAAATAAAAAATCAGAAATTTAAAGAAATCATTCCTCCTCTGTAAAGTCCAGACACAAAAAAATGCCTGGTTATTTTATTCAAATTCCAATAACATTCGGTGACATTCGGTTGACGATTGAAAAGTTGCAATTTAGAAAAATGAAAAATGAGGCATCTGATACCATCTACAGAGGACTGGTAAGGACCCACCAACCTGATGCCATCTATAGAGGACTGGTAAGGACCCACCAACATTTTAGAAAAGTCAAAAATGTAGCCAAAAAAATTTGCGTTTTATGATAACGATATGGAAAAGCTGAAGTTCTGTTCTCTAGACATATTTTCGAAAAATCAATAATAAGAAAATTATTATCTAAAATCTTTTTCCTTCTCCATAAATGAGGGTGATTCTATACCTGCTCCTGATGAAAAATGTACTTCCGGAATTTTTGCAGAATGAAATTCTAGTTTGACTGGGTTATAATTCTGAAATATGAAAATAATCGAATTAATGCTTAAACTTAATTTTTTCAACAATTATGTTTTGGTTATTTTTTTGTTGCCATCAAAATTTATTTACTCATAAAATCTTGGAAAAAAAAATTTAAAAATACTTTGTTTTTATCGCTCTTATGGATTTTTTTTACCTTTCGATTATTAGACAGTTCAGTGAATTTTTCGCAATGGAATGTAGGCTTAATAAAAACGACAAAGAGATCGTGTTCAGTCGATCAAAAATGATAAAAAACATCAAGATATTTTTTATTACCCCAACTCCACTCCATTGTATTTTATTTCATACCCGACTGAAGAATGAGACTGGCATTTATTTTGTTTTCTTATTTTTAGAAAGAAGTTTAGTTGTCTGTATTAAATCAATAAGATTCTTTCGGCTTTTTATAGACACAATATATTAATAAATTAATAATTTTTAGAGTCAAAATACATTTTGTATTAACTCTCGGGTTAAAGTGCGGGGGGATTTTGATATTTCTACTTTTTTGGTAGACTTTTTTGACCACAGAATTGTGCCTTTACTTTTGTGATCAATAAGAATAATTCCCTCCGAGTCCCAAAAGGTGGTAGCCTTCACTTTTCCAGCTTATATTCTAGATCATAAGCTCCAAAAACTTCTTATAACAATGAACATAAAATTTGTTTTGATCCGATGCTAGCATTCTTGTAACCCACCTTGCATTGCGTTGGCGAATTTGACCAATATTAGGGACGAGCTAATCTGCTATGCAGATTGAAAGCTTAGTATTTGGTGTTTATCTGTCCAGGTTGTTAACCAATATTAACTTCTCTGGGAAGCATATATTGTCCAAAACGATTGGCCTTATATTCGCTTATCTATTAAAATATTCCGACCGCATTTCATAACAATTTATCCCTTTTTATGTCTAGAGTAACTTTCTGCCCCAAGCACAGACCGATGTGTACTTTGTTTTATTGTACCACATCTGCTGGCTCGATTTCGATTGTGTGTTTGAGATTATGTGTAAAATATATCATTCATTTTTATAAGCCTGGGGTAAATTTTTACCCGGAAGCATTATTTTTAGTAACTTTTTGTGAAAAAAATTTTACTTTTTCATGTAGCATGCGAAAAACCTGAAAAATTTTGACATACGCGGCTTTACCCAAAAGTCTCCAAAAAGAACAATACAATTTACGATTTTAATCTAGCTATGGTTGAAATATTTGACATAAATTTTTCTGTTTAACTTTTTGTTAACGAATTTATTGGTTTCTTGAAATATAAATAAATTCCAAATTGTTTACATAAAATGATTTCACATTTTTTTTTATATTTCAAATTGAACAAATATTTTTTAAAATTTTGGTATTGCAAATTTGTAAAATTGAAAAGTAACTACATGGTTTTTAGGTTTTCAGTATTCAATATGAGTGCACCCTTGCAGTTCCTTACGGTAAAAGTTCATATTTTCCGCAAGCAAAACAATACGTGGAGGAAAATTGCACAACCACTGCTGTAAGTATATATTATAGTACATATAAATAAATAATGGCTTGTCATTTATCTCAAAAAATAGTCTCACGAGTTCATCGCGGATTTATGCCAACAACAATTTGTCGATTATATTCTCATTCCATTCAGATTATGTAAACCTAGAAAACTCTCTAGATCATAATCGTTTTAAATTGTTATTACCAAATAATAAAATTAATAATACAAAGAAGGAGCATCCAAAAAAATCGAATGTAACTGGAAGATCTATAGATTCAAGTGATATGCTAACGGTTGATACAACAAAAATACCAATTTATGATAAACGATTACTTCATGCGAATGCAGCAAAATTATGTGAAGCTCAAGCAAAGATTGAAATGATGCGACACGGTGAAGATTATCTATCAAGAATACGTCGTGAAAAGGAAATGGGTTTACATATTCTCGATGATTTGGGTAAAGTAGAAAATTTTGAAAAATACAGTATTGTGGACAATTGTGTGAATGGTACAAATAAAACGTGTTTGAAAGGGTTAAATAAGAAAATTCCAGGTGAGTTATTTTATGTTTTTTTTTTTTCATTTATAAATTAACCAATAAATATTCGGGCGTACAACACCTACAATTTTAATATATGTAATCAAAACAACAAAAGAAATTTTGTATCGTGTTAAGTTTTCTTCATATATTGTTCTCATTTTACGGACTCATAAAGTTCCAATTTATATGTGTATTTTCATCGTCTCGTTGTTGTGGTTGCCTTCGATTTTCATTAGATTTTCACAAAAACAAAAGACGAAAATAACATACCAAATAAGGTGAAATGAAAATTTATTAGAGAAAATGGAGAAATTGTTCTATTATTGTATTTTCTATATTGAATAACAAAAGTTATTGAATTACACAGTTAAGTGTATCAAGTATGTTACATATATGCAGATGGATACCGTATGTATGTATGGACAAAAGTAATTAAATTAGATAGAACACATATAGGAGAGGATCGATAAACTTTTATTAGTTTTTGATAGTGTACATATGTATATATATATATATATATATGTCCTATAATTTCTCTTGTTTCTGGGAGTTCGTAATACAACATGTGTTTTATACATAATATATCTTTGATTATTGGAAAGCTAAAAAAATTGAATTAAAAATTAAAATTTCAGCTCATAAACTTGCTATAAAAATTCCCTTCATTGAAAATTCGGTGATCGTCCCTAGTATAGATTTTGTCCGCATAACCAATATAATCATTGATGGAAGTTCTTTGGAATTACTGGGCATAACCGTGTTTCTAACAAATTTTGGATTAAAAGCGGCAGAATACAAAGTCATATTAACCAAATGTATTCCAACCGTCATAAACGGTGATAATATAAAACATAAAAAATTATTGCCTCACATCGGATTGAAAGCGTGCTTTAAATTACCAATTCAGGCCATTGTGGAGTATGGCGTCAAGGAAGTCATGTGTGAGGGTAAAAAAATGAAATTATTTATTGTGTCATTAAAACGTTTAAAGTCTATTAAATTATTACAGTTGAAGTAGCATCAAGTGGAACTAGAATTGTGGCGAAAAGAAAATTTCCCGTACGTGCACAATCACGATGTTTTTGTATATGGAATTGTGCTTGTTCATGTATTAGCGCATTTGCTTTGGCTGATGCAGCCGAAATTTGTCATCCATTAAAAACGAACGATTATAAAGAAGCCGGTTTTGGTGGAGCATTTTTACAAGAAGAGGAAGAACAATCGGTGTTTGATTGGACCGCAATTATTGTCCTGCTGGCTCTATTTTTTTTATTGCTCCTGCTGCTCGGACTTATCAAAGCAATTTTAGGCATTTGTATTCATCCCGTCGGACGATGGCGTTATGATTATTTACAGCCAAATCAACAATACGATAATTCATCGTGTTGCCGCCGATTTTTTATAAACAGTATATTTTTCTTAGTGTTTCCTTGTGTATGCTGTTGTTACTGTTTTGAGCCAAAAGAAGAGGACGAATTACTTATTAATAGTAGCTCGACATGGCAGAAGACTATAATACAAAATGAAATAAATTATGCTGTCGACGAAGATGATGATGAACCTGAAAGTGACGATGAATTAGCAAAATTACTTGCGGAAAGTGAAAAAGTTTCTGAACCATATTCGAAAAAACAACCGGCCGATTCTAACAGTGGTACTACCGGTATGACCACCTATAATGACGAAGATGAGGAAAAGGATACCAGTTTTGTGTTATCAGCGTTGACCGAAAGTCGTGAATCGTTGAAGTTGATAGTAAGTAGGAGTAAGCATTCTATTGTTAATTATACTTTATGTGTTAAACTTATTTTAACAAAATTAAAATTAAGTTCATGCAATTTAACCAAAATAAATATTTAAAATTGCTATCGAAAGGTGCGGGACTAACAATTTTGCCGAATCTGAAAAATGTTGATCCTCATCATTCGGCGATGAACCGTTAGTCTACTGCAGAAATTTGATAAGTCAAACGATTTGTTCATTTAAGCCTGAACTTGCAAAATGTTTACTGAAAAAATTTAATTAAAACCTTCATTAGTTTCACAATGTGGATCCTTCTTCTTATTGGCAATTTTCTCGGCTGTTAAACTCTTAACGGGCTTGTTGTCTTCTTCAACATTACGCCGCTATGCTTTGAAAAATACCTGTTAAAATTTCAGCCATTTTAGATACTCAGTTGTTGTTTCTACAATATGCCTGCGCGTATTAAAGCTAAATTAGGCGCTATTAACCTCTGTTTCATCATTTGCCACCGTAAAAAGACGGGCAGCTGAATTTAAGCATGGTCGTACCATGCGAACAACATCTACGAGTGTCCAAAATTGCTGAAATGACAATTTTTCAAAACAGATACGATTGTAGTACCCAAATAGTTTTGCCGAAAAACGCCATCTTTATGTTGAGGCTCGAAATATTTCAGATTAGATTTTAATGCAAAATTTAATTTACTTTACCGTATCAAAATTATACCCAAATTAATTGGACTGGGATTTTACACACAGCGAGTCGCCTTTTTTGAGCGAATTTTAGCTAAAAGCGAGAAAAAGCGATTTTGCACTATGCGAGTAGACACTCGCTCTCACTTTTATTTTCGACCATGTACTTATGTGCTTGGTGAGAAGTAGGAAAAATGAATTTAGGTTGAGGTTTTAATTTAAAAAAATGTAATTTTGCTGCCACATACATATCTTATGAATGTTATGTATAAGTAAAATTAATGTTTTAATTATGGAATTTTTTCACTTGAACCAAACAGTACAAATTGTAAAAGGAAAACTAATGATTGAATTTAATCAATTTATGTGCTTATTAGGAAAATTTAACTAACGATTATTACAATAGAAACCATCATCACCAAATATCACAGAACAGGAGGAAGAGGAAAGAATTACATAATTGATAATTTAGCAAACAACACCATAACATTTGCCTGGCTTAGCAACAAACAAAATCACACTTGAAATAGGACAACGGACAACCCAAAATTAAATAATGAACGAACTTTAATTTTTTATGACACAAAGCTCATTATTTATTTATTTTAAATAGCATGATTATTTTGTTAATACTAATTTTTATCAGATGCAATGACACAAATCTAAATAAATTTGTCAATAAAATGTATTTTTGACAAGTAAATCAAAGTTGCTCAAAGTTTCTCGCCTTTTATTTTGTCCATATGTGCAAAATCGAAAAAAAAAAAACTGTCGGACAAAATTGAAAGGCGAGAAATCAAACGAAAACTCGCTTCTCGCCTTTTGTGCTAAATCCCACTCCTGTTAGTTTCATAGCAGAGCAAAGATTTTGGTTGTAAAATGAGATTTGAGAGTTACGATTTTTCTTTATTTGGTAGATTCTGGTCAAGTGACAAATTACATTTAGATTTCCGTGATTTTTGTTGTGTATGTTGTCTAAATAAAATATATATTATGACTAAACGTACTGTGAAAATAATTTCATGCAATACGATATTTTAACTGATTTAAGATATTGTAAATGACATAGCTCATTTCATCAGAATCTCAAATTTCCAGTGGCAATATAGTGTACTAATAAAAAGTGCCACGAATTCAGGGGTGGGACCATGAAATCCGCTCGGGAATGCCGGTCGTTTAAAAACGTCACCGTATCATGAAATCAGGTCGGTAAAAATATTGAGGAAATTTTCGTTCAGTGTATATTTTTCTGAGTTGTTTATATTTGACGTCTTACTTTGGTCAAACTTAAAGTATTGCCACATGACATAACTACAGACGTTTTTCTAGAAACAGATTTTCCTTTTATGATTAAATGGCTCCGTATTTTGTGGTTAAAATAATGATATGTAAATGATATAAAATAACTCAGATTATTAATTAATATTAGGAGTTTTCAATAATTAAACAATTTTAATTGAAAAATTGTCATTTTTCGTTGCTGCCGTTCCCCGGAAACGGATTTTGACTTAAATGGTTATTTTTCAATTAAAATTGTAAAGTTATTATACATTTGTTTTTTTAATTAATAATTTGAGTTATTTTATATCATTTATGATTATTTTAAACACAAAATATAGAGCCATTTAATCATAAATCGAAAATCTGTTTCTAAAAAACGTCTGTAGTTATGTCATGTGGCAATGCTTTTATACCTACCCGGATAGGAATGAAATTTTGCTCAAAGTAAGAGCAATTCTTCGTAATAATTTATTGGTTTACTTTCAACAGTTGGTACCAAGCTCTAAAATATAATTTATTATTTAGAATTTTAACAAACATTACATAGTGATAACAAATGATTTAATAAAGTATAATTAATTCCAAATGATAATTAACAAAATTTAAAATGCTCATTTATCAAAAAATTGATAATTGTTATTTAATACCAACTCATAAAACTAAATATATGTGATATATTTACTCTAGTGGTAAACACTAAAACTATGTGAAGAAGAGAATTTTTCTATACCTACTTCTCAGCGGAATGAAACTCTTCATTCCGGAATGAAAATACACGGCATTGTTGTTGTAAAATTGCCAAAGTAATGTAGTCTTACTTACTTTATTTTACAACAACAATGCCGTGTATTTTCATTCCGGAATGAAGAGTTTCTTTCCGCTGAGAAGAAGGAATAGAAAAATTCTCTTCTCCACCTAGTTGCAGTGTTTACCACTAGAGTAAATATATTTAGTTTTATGAGTTGGTATTAAATAACAATTTTCAATTTTCCGATAAATCAGAATTTTAAATTTTGTTAATTATCATTTAGATTTAATTATACTTTTTTCAATAATTTGTTATCACTATTTAAAGTTTGTTAAAATTCTAAATAATAAATTATGTTTTACAGGTTGGTACCAACTGTTGAAAGTAAAAAAAAAAAAAATTATTCTGAACAAGAATTGCTCTTACTTTGGGCAAAATTTCATTCCTATCCGGAAGGGAATAACTTTTACCAAAGTAAGACGGCATAATGCCTGAATTCCATGAGAGAAATTGACTCACAGTCAAAAAAAAAACGAAAAGAGAAAAATAATATGAAGCTCCATATAAGAGACAAAGTCAACGTTCTTTTTTGTTCTTTTTCTTACTTAAATTATTCTCTAATAAAAATTACTACAAATTTATGATGATTTTTTAATGAATAAACATTTTCGAGTTAATTTTTATCATTAATTAATTTTTGGTTTTTTTAAAGGAAAAATCGTTATCCGTCGGTTTTTGTAAAACCGGATGATTTCCGTCAAAATTCTACCGGTACCGGATTTTATGATACCGCCGCAGAATTTTAAGTTTGAATTATGAAACATTTCTTGTATCACAATGCTAGTAAGAACTTCTTATTATTCGGAATTGTGTTATTTTGATATTTTTAAACACTCTATAGCCAATTTCAAGGAAAAAACACAAGTGTTAAATAATATCTCAGCGAATTTCTGTGGCGGTATCATGAAATCCGGTACCGGTAGAATTTTAACGAAAATCACCCGGTTTTACAAAAACCGGTATCATGAACACCGCTTTCGCGGAAAATTTCCTTCAAAAATCGTCCGGTAGATATTAGTTGACGGATAGCGATTTTTCCTTTAAGGGGACGTACCACCTTCAAAATTGAAAAAAAAAAAGTTTTTCAAAGATTTGAAATGAAATTTTCCATTGACATTTTATGTAACTGAAAGTATAAAAAAAAATTTTTTTTAGATTTTTTTTAGCCCACTGTCGTCTGCTATAACGGTTTTCCAAAAACATTGAAAATTCGCGGCGTGCATCATAACTGCTTTCAGAAACGTCAAAAAAAAAAAAACGGGGTTTTATTCAGCATTAAATCGCCCTTGGAATGAACTAAAAAAAAAAAAATTGGTTGAAAAATAAAAAAATGGCGGCCTTTTTTCGAAAATTCAGCTTTTTTGTCCCCCCCAATTAGTTGTAACTCAAAAAATTGAAAGCCGATTATTCCTTCCGTAGTTCATTCTGAGCAGAAATATATGTAGATCAACGTGTTAAAATTTAAGAACGATTGGATAAGTAGTTTTTTCTCAATCTTGCACGCCAACTTGAAAAACGTCATTTCGAGATAATCGCGTTTAAAGTTAAAATTTTTTTTTTTGTAATAAACCTTACCAAAATTTAATCTGCGATGCCTGCACCGTACAATATACCTTCTTCTCATAAATTTCCCCTCTACTTTTACAGCTGTTATGTGAGAGAATAACGTATTATATTATATATATGCATGTATATATAAGCAGGTGTACGTAAAAAAACGACTTTGGCGCCCTTCGCAATAAATAAAATAAAAATATAAATAAATTTTTTTTTGAGATTTTCATGTTAAAATTATGTTCTTAAACGTTCATTCTAACATATTCTATCATAAATAAAATTTCGATTTTTTGAAAATTTGAAGGTGGTACGTCCCCTTAAAAAAAACCCAAAATTTTCAAACCAAAAATTAATTAATGATAAAAATTAACTCGAAAATGTTTATTCATTAAAAAATCATCATAAATTTGTTGTAATTTTTATTAGAGAATAATTTAATACTTTTAAAATATTGACGAACGTCATTTAGAAAAACCTAATGGCCGATTTTATGAACGAGTTAAATGCAAACAAAATAAAAATTTGATACGACGTATATTAAATTTTTGTTTAATCAATTACAATAATGATTAGTCCCTGGTTAAGGACTATTTCAAAATAAATATAAAAAAAATTAACCTAAGTCAGTTTTAAAAGAAACGCAAGTTTCCTATTTAGATTTATTATTTTGACAACTCCACAAAATATATAGCAACTTAGAAACATATACACTGAACAAAAATTTGCTCAATATTTTTACCGACCGGATTTCATGATACGGTTTCTTGCCCGATCGGTTTTGCTAGCCGTGACGTTTTATAAACGACCGGCTTTTCCGACCAGATTTCATGATCCCACCCCTGATAGATCTCGCGCATCTACAAAAAAAATGGCGTAAACACAGCGATGTATTTAGGCTACTTTGTTTACATTTTGAGGTTAAATTTGTCTATTTTGAATTATGTTTTTCCTTAAATTTATTCACAATAATTAATGTAATTCTAATTTAGATAACACACTAGCACTAGAACTTTTGATAACATTTAGGATAATTTTAATATCATTAGCTTGCCTCGAACAAATTGAAATTTAAAATCTAGTTTTTCATTGTTTTGCTTTAACACGAAAAATGACATTTCTTTCTAAATATGCCTAGTTCGTACCTTAAATGGGTATAACATTACATATCCAGTGGAGTTGTTAGTATTTTTTTCTATTTTTTAATTTCACATGTTATTTTAGAATTTACCTATGTATAAAATAATGAAAATAAATTACATTATGTAATGGAATCAAATTTCACATATTTTTATTTATAATATTTTTTGTTATACAAAATATTACTCAGCCGACCCTTCTCTGAATTTTAAATTTTTTTTAACTACTTCACTGTTGGCTGCGCACAACGATGTAAAAATGAGTTACGGAAATGTTTAATTCTGGTTTGGCTTGAATAGGATTCGCTTATTTGTTATTAAAATCAAATAGTACCAATCATATACGTTAGAACTCGCATCGTATTCGAAAAAAAAACTTCGCTTATTTTCGGAAAGAATCAAAATCTGATGCATAAATTCTATCATTTCATGAGCTATGACATATTTATGTTTATCGTGCATATATCATAAAACGATTTTATGTTCTCGCTACCTTGCACTTGAATTGGACATGAAGCATGATAAAACGACAAATTGAATTCGCAGCTTTAGTAGAAGCAGATTTCTATGGCTGGTCCTAGTGGACCGCCACCTAAACCTTACCCTTAAGGCTGGGTTGTACAGTGAAGTTTAAGATGCGGTTTAAGGTGAATTTTTAGTTAGGAAGACATTATATGGTAAATTTGAGATGAATTTTACAATGAATTATAGGATGACGTCTATGTAAGGTGAAGTTTATAGTAATTACTGGGCCAATTTTAAGGTGAACTTTATGCCCCAATTATAGTATTTATTTTATTATATTAACTTGTTATTTTGTATCTAGAATTTCAATACAATAAATTTATTAAATAAATTCTGTTGGTTTTATGTCGTCTACGGTTGAATTTGATTTGGAAAAAGTTCAATTTGGAGTGCAGAACTATACAAGAAGAATTCTTGAAAATAAATCTTGTGTATATTGATAAGTGTAGATCATTATGTTCAATCTTCCATCACAAAACTCAGAATTTTAGCTCTTAGAGAGCAATAGACCAATACGAAGAACAGTAATCTAAAGTACGTTAAGAACTATCTACATATATGTACGGAGGGTGGTACATACATACTAATGGAGAGTATGGTGATTTAGCTAATTGTATTTTCTTAAGTCACACTATATTCATTAACTCTTGCAGACTAAAAAACAAAACATTATTTATGTTACTCAATTTAATTACATTTTCTGTAACAATAGATAACAGAATACAAAACAAGTAATTAAATACCAAAGCAACAAAAATTTTTTTTGTTTGTGTGTGTGTGTGTGGTTCTTTACGGAATTGTAAAAATTTTAATCATTTTGTTATTTGGCAAAAATCCAAATTGAAAATTTATTACTGTTATAATTTTTAATCTTCAAATTAAATCTTTTGTTTAATTTTAACATTATGTATAATATTTTGAATTACATCTATATAATGTGATTATTTATTGCGGTTTGTATAAAAACATTGCCACTTTAATATTAGCGGAAAAATATTGCTTTTTCAAAAAAAAACTTTAAAATTTCTATAATGTAAAATGTAAATTTACAAATAAAATATCGATTGCATAAATATTAAATTAAACAATTACGAAAAATCATACACAGCCATTTTAAAAAATGGCCAAAACCAAAGTCAAGTTAACGTGCTGCTGCGACACATTTTAGTTAATTAAACAATTTATGAGAGTTAGGCCCGTTGCACATTTCAGCTAAGCTAAGCGAGAAATGTAGTTTTCGTTTGCTTTGTTAGCTCGCCTAGCTCATCCCTTTGCACTTTCCAGCTGATAACTCGCCTTATACAAACATACACTTCTGATTTTATATCTTCCCATTAAAATTTTATATTTTCAACCGGGGGATAAGAATTTAGCTCACATCGCTTAGCTTAGCTTAGCTGAAATGTACAACGGGCCTTAACATTGGCATTAATTTATTCTTGACTAAGCACAAAAATAATGTTGTAATAATAAATAGTAGAACGAGTTTCCCAAAAAAAATAAAAGACATCATCATAAATATTATTTTCATAAATCATAAAAGAAAAACGAAATTTTGTTTTTAAAGGAAAACACAAAAAGAACATAAATTCTTTCGCAGTTATTGTCTTGTCTTAATAATAACAATAATGATATTCTTATTAAACTTTTTGTTTTTGTTGGTGTTTTTGTTGATTCTTGTGCTGTTTGCTACTCCTACATTAATCATAAAAATTATATGTATACATATTTTATATTTTATTGCGTTATGGTTTATATTTGTTTAATTAGTTTTTGTAATATTATTAAAAATATTTTATAAAAGTTGTATTTTATGTTTTCGATTTAATTGACAAATAATGATTTTACTTAATGAATAAAATTTTTATTGAAATTGGTTTACTGAACGATAATTATGACTTCTAACGACGTCTATTAAATAATTAAAACAAGATCAAAGTTCTGTGTGTTATTATGATGCAGCATAAATTGTGTTCATTCATTAAGTGATTTAAAGCAATTTCATAGCTTTTGTTGGAAAAATGTACTACAAAACTTTCAAAATTGGATTGTTAACAAAATAGTTTGGACATTTTTGGAGAGGCACTTTTTGGACAGATGGATCATTCTAAGGATCTATTTTCTCATCAGACGAAATTTGGAGTTTTTTTGTTGTCTGACAATTTCCCGATTTTTAGTATTTTGAACCTTGCACAAAATATTGCTGGAATTTGTCGAAAAAAAAATTTTATTTGATTAATTAGTTAGAAATTCTTTATTAAAAAGAATTACCCTCGCCTCGAACAGACAATCCAAGAAATCCCAAAAAAGTCAATCTTTTAATTCGTTGTGTACCTTGAAGCATGGAGTCTGTCGCCCCTAACCTCATATTTTTTATTAAAATTTCAATATTAATGGAAATTAGAACGTATTTCGGCAATTTGTGTTTTTTAATAATTATTCACATCGTAACATATAGAGCTTCCCAAAGCCGCTTATCATTGGTCCTCCGCGCAAGTACCTATGACAAATTATGTAGCATATTTTGGCTATCAAATTGTAGTTTGTCGTATTTTATAAAAATTTAAGTTTGTGTTTTCGAGATTTTTTTGGCGATTTTTTTGTTGAGAATGCGAGAGTATCCCGATCAAAAATTGTGGAAAATTTGTCGAACTGATTTTTTGGAAAAATTTTGGCCAATAATAAAATTGTGCCGAACTACTGTATTTTATTGACAGTCTGTTGACCAAAAATTGTTGAAATTTTCTTGATCACGTGATAAATTGTTCATGAAACAAGTCGATCAATAATAAATTCGGTAGGGACATGTAGCGATGGAGAAAGTGCTAAAAAATTTGTAAGAAGTGTTTAGTCAACAATTATTCAACCTTGATATTCAGTGTCAGATAAAATTTTACGTGGAAGGATTAAGCTATAATCCGTCGTATGAACATAATGAATTGTTACGGTTCCAATAAAAAAAATCTCATTATAACCGACAACATAAAACACTTGCGTGTTTTAGAATGGTCTAGAACAACAACACAAAAGAATGATCTTAGCCTGAGCTCAGTCTAGAGAGGTATACGTTAGTCGTGGGTGTTGTTCTAAACCACTCGATCTAATAATAAATAAAAAAAATGTAATATTGCATTTGCCTTCGACCTACTGACATCCTCATGAACTTCCCTCCCTATATGGTTCACTCATCTTTCCATAACAAACCCAAAATGAAAACCCATGTGAACTAAAAACTTCAAAATTAAACATTGCCATAAATAAAAAAGCAACAAAAAAAAATATAAGCAGATAATTTGGTATGGCACTAACAGTAACACGGCACAGCAAAAAAGTGAGTTTTACCATTACACAGTCAATCAGATATATTCAAAACAACTAGAATAATTCATTGATAGTTATTATTGATGATTACCATTGACAATTTACCACTCTGGCAACCAATAATAATAAGTAACAATTTATAAAATTGTTACAATCGTGGGGACGTACCCAACGACTCCATGAGTGTCTCAATAGGCCAGGCTTCCAACGTTCAAGTTCAATCATTATTGATAAAGACAACATTTGTTTTGCACTGAACGATGATTTATCAAGACCGAATATCTTTCGCGTGAAAAATGCCAATATTCTTCCCGTCTTTAAGAGCCAATTCGTATGCCACCGTTCCAATTTTTCGAATAATTTTTGCTTCCAGAAACTTCGGTGCTACTTTGCCGAGAAATTCCGCGAAGCGTTACTTTGCACGAAATTTCGCACATAGACAGATTGACCTACGTAATTGTGAGCTCCTCGGTCATAAGCTTATTTTAGGTGGCCCAGAATAATTTCCTGGCACATATTTAAGTGGTTCATTTTTGATTGCACTGACACTTCCCTTGCATTAGTCAAATTAAGTTTCTGCAATATTTTATTATCGTCTCCGTTAGTCACCATATGCTGGCCAAACTTGATAAAATGAGGGGAACAACTAGTCGAGGTGTGTACTACATTACAAAGGGCACAGGTTATGTCCGTAATGTAGAGGTCCCAATTTTGATGATCGTCGGAGATATAAGCTCGTATGGCGGATATTATAGAGCAATTAACACTTTCGGATGAATTCGACTGAGGAGAATACTTCGGTGTTTGCAAGTGGTTAATTCCGTACTTTCCCACAAGCGTCTGAAAATTCTTCGAATTAAATTGAGAGCCATTGTCCGAAATTTTGGTCTGAGGTGATGCACTGAATAGGTTTTAAATATTTCGTTTTCAAGCATCATACTTATTTCCGAGGACAATGCGTGCTTCATAGGCTTCAAAAATATATATTTGCTGAATGCATTTAAAATGATAAACAAAACTGTGTTGCCAAGTTTTGACCTAGAATAAGGGCCAAGGAAGTCAATATAAAGCCGTTACATGCACCGTTCCACCTGAATTTGTTGGCCCATTGGTGGCTGCAAAGCATAATTTAATGGTTTCGTTTGTTTACATACACTGCACTGATTAATGTAGGATCGCACATCACGTACCATACGAGGCCAATAATACAAGCGTTGCAATTTTTCTAGTGTCTTGGAGATTCCTTGGTGTGCAGACAGAGGTGGGTCATGCGATTGGCTAATAATATTAGGTATAAGCTCGGTCGGAACGAATAATTTCCAAGTTGGTATGTCCGTGATTTCCGTGTTATGATTATTAGATAAATTTATATAAATTTTACCCTCCACTGCTAGGAAATTTTTAAGAGTCTTCGGAGCAGCCTCAATTTCGCGTATTAATTCGATATATTGGTCCGATAGGAATGCAGGAGAATTCAAATTTAAATGAGGTACAGTAGGCAATGTATTACTACTAATTTCGTTAACATATGCACGTGATAGCGTATCGGGAACAACATTTTGAGATCTTTTCCGATGCTCAATATGGAAATTAAAAGACTGCAGCTTTAAGCTTCACCTCGCTAATCGACCAGTTAAATATTTTTGAATCATGCGCCACTTTAAGCTTGCATGCGGTCAGTGAAAATTGTGAATTCACAACCCTCCACGTATGCCCGAAATTTGTTCACGCTGAGTATGGCCGCGTAAGTGGGGGGGGGGGGCGAGTAGACAAGAGAGAAGAGACGCAACAACTTCAACAACAATGTCAAGCAACATTTACTACAGTTAGTACAAATTTGGTTGACTGCTTGGGAACATGATGATGGAACGAAATCTCGCCCCTCCCACCGCACAACCGCCGATGGGAATAATAGTGGAGACTAATAATTAATTAAAATTTAAGGCTTTTCAGATCTTGCGGTTACAACAGGGAGACGCTGTATTAGAAAAAATTGTGTTGTCTTGTGATTAACTTAGTGTCAAAAAAAAAAAATTTAACAAATTTACTAACTATCGACTACTTAGGTGTCTGGAACCCGGTCGAGTCTTTAATGCTAACATACCTTTCCTTTCCTTCGGTCTTGTTGTGTGTAAAGAGTGTACGGAGGGCCCGGCGTCATCCGGGAGTCTTGCTTAGGCTTGGTCGTACATTCTGATCAATCAATCAATCAATCAACGCTGAGTATGGCCGAGTAACATTCCAGCTCCGTTATGTAATTTTGTTGGGCTGGATTAAGTCTTTTCAACATGTAGGCTAACCTGAAAAAAGACACTACCTAGTCCTGAAATTTGGGTACACAAGAACAGGTGCTGTTGTTAAAGCATTTTTCAGCTGATCAAATGCCATCTGACGCTCTTCATTCCATATAAATGTTGTGTTCTTTTTAAGTAGATTTGTTAGCGGTGAAGATAAAGCTGCATATTTTGAGATGAAGCGCTGGTACCATCTTGTCATTCCCAAGAAACTACGCACCTTCTTTACACTAGATGGGACTGGAAACTCTCTAATGGCTTGAACCTTTTCCGAGTCCACTTGAAGACTACCATCGCCAACAATAAACCCGATATAACGAATATTTTTCTGAAGGAACTTTCAAGTCAGATGTTTGGCAACAGTTTTAAGTAACTCAATATGTTCCTGGAACGTACCACTTGTGACCAAAAGATTATCCAAGTACACAAACAGCTGGTCCTGGAACTGTTGTGGAATTACTCGGTGCATCAGTCGACACATAGTCTGCGGGGCGTTGCAGAGCCCGAATGGCATCACGGTAAACTGGTACAAAGGGAGGGCGACCAGGGACCGTAAACGCTGTTTTATCACGAGACTCCTGAACCAGCGGAATCTGCCAAAATGCATCCTTAAGAATGATGCTCAAGCTAAATCTTGTTTGATCCAACCGACTCAGAACCCGGTCGATTATTGGCAGCGGATACGCGTCCCTGACCGTCACTTCGTTCAACCGTCGGGCATCAAGATATAATCGCACTTTGCTACTCGCTTTTCGGACCAATGTCACCGGGGAACTCCTCGAACTTGACGACTCCTCTATAACTCCCAATGAGAGCATCCGTTCAATCTTTTTGTCTAGTTCGGCTTGAACTGGCGAAGACACAAATAGTACCTTTGCTTGATAGGTGCTGCTGTTCCAACATCGATGTGATGTGATAATAGCGAAGTCTTCCCAAGTCCTATTCTGGTAAAAGATGGAAATTCTTTGATAGTGTTAGCGAGCGCGGTTTCCTGCGATTCCGAGAGTAGGTGTCGATTTAAGTTTTGCTCAGGTTTTGTATTTTGCGAAGTAATATTCGCATATTACGTTGTATACCACTGAATGACACTTTAAACCAAATGAATCCAAATACACGCTGCTGTTGGCTAATAGCGGTCTTAACCAGAGATGGGAAGTTTCGTTTGGCATATATTTAGTAATTGATGCTCCACTATCCATCAGTCCTCGGTATTTAGTGTCATCAATAACTACGTCGGCGTATGGTCGATTATCCATCTCATCAGTGATAAATGTTTCTGCAATATTGAATCGTAACTGCTTGCAGTTGCTCCAGTATTCTCTTGCCCGATGAAAATTCCGATTTTGGCTTTAGAATGTTCGGCCTTCCGCATCCAAAGCAAAAGATTTTTGTGACGGGCTTATTACAGTCGAAGTAACCATGTCCTATGTCATGGCCATTCCAGCAGATCAATAAAGAATCATTTTTATCCCGTTGCCTAGAGTCATTAGTCTAATTAGTAGGCACTTTTTTGGCCAACGAAAAAGCCGATATATACCATTATTCAGACTGGTTTGTTCATATCCAAACATTTGACCTATATTTGATAAAGTTCATAATTAGATCTATCGTAACCACCATCAGCGTCCACTTCACTAACATATCGTCGAGTGCAAAACATTTCTGGTTCATAATGGGTTCTTTTCCATGAGCCTCACTAAATCACTTATGGTATGAATAACCCTGTCAGCCAAGGTATTTTGCAACCCAGGCCTCATGTTTCTTCGTAGTATGGAAGAACGTCAACATTCCGCGGTGGAATACGATACTGTAGTGTCATGGCCTGAATGTCGTTATAGAAAACCATAAAAGACTCTTTGGGTTTTTATTTTCAAGTGTCTATCATTTGCCTTACGTCTAGGTCGGTTCTACGATCTTGAAACCACTCAAGCAAGCCTTCTTTTAATTTATCCAAAGTCATATCTGAATTTAACTTCAAGAAACACCAAAACCAATTTGATGCTTATCCTTATAATTAATTGGCGCTAATGAAACATTAACTGCAAAATAATTTTTTCTAATAGCATATTCTCAAACATTATGTGATGTTTAGTCTCATAGCCCCGTTTCTTATTATACACCGCATACTTTATGGTTCTTATAACTCAATGTTCGTATGCAACTTTATACTCTAGTCCAGTCATCTTAGGTCAAATTAGTTGAAAATCTCGGAAATCGAGATACCCAGTATATTATTACATGAAAACTTGTATTTGGGCATCCTAAAACTATTCTTAAAATTCGAAAATAATTGGATGGCCGCAAGTTTTAAAATCAGGGGTCAAAGGTCACAAAAATCGATTTTTTCTACTTTTTTTGCAAATATCTCGGTTTCTATGGGTTTTACGCTAATTGTACACATTATCAATATTGTAGAGAATTAAATTTTCTACAACTTTTATATTTAACATTTTTTCATACCTCGAATTGTTTTCGAGATAGAGGGCGGAGAGCGCGCGGTCAAAGAATCATGTGAGATCAACTGACAGTCCCGATCAAAAACTTGTAATATTAAGGTTATAAATTATTAGGGTTATATTATAAATTACTCAGAGTGGTTTTTTTAAACCTTTTGTAATTTTGCGAAATATTTAACAAGTGTTTTTAAAAAAAAATTTATAAATGTGTGTACATGATTCTTTGACCGCGCGCTCTCCGCCCTCTATCTCGAAAACAATTCGAGGTATGAAAAAATGTTAAATATAAAAGTTGTAGAAAATTTAATTCTCTACAATATTGATAATGAATACAATTAGCGTAAAACCCATAAAAACCGAGATATTTGTAAAAACAGTAGAAACAATCGATTTTTGTGACCTTTGACCCCTGATTTTAAAACTTGCGGCCATCCAATTATTTTCGAATTTTAAGAATAGTTTTAGGATGCCAAAATACAAGTTTTCACGTAATAATATATTGGGTATCTCGATTTCCGAGGTGAACCCCCTATAATGACTGGACTACTCTTATTTCATTCAGAATGATGATTAGCTAGAATTAGGATAATTTGCTTTCAGAAAGAGTAGGTTTGGTCAAAGAATTTTTCATCAAAACCCCATTTTCAGAAAATTTGGAGCTACGATAGTGTACCTCTGAGATACAGAGTTGAATTTTGACCCTCTCTAAAATAGGAGAGGCAACCCTTAAGGTCCGATTGACCATATCGTTTTAAAAATGTGTTTGGGGGGTCAAACATTGGGGTAGTTTTTACTCCTTATATTAGCGAGTTATCACCAAAAAAATACGTGACTCATATTTTTTTGAGTTCTTTTACATTATAAAACTTCAAACCAATTGATGATGTAAACCTGGGGTACGTTCCTTGTGAGTGTTCATCGTTTTTGTTGTTCTTCTTATTATTCGTGACATTTTAAACGATTAATTGAGATTAATTTAATAAAAAATATTATTAATTGTTCATTTTGTACATACATTAATGTATACGTGTCAATAGTGACTAAGATGTAGTAATCATCTAGTGAACTTCAAACTGTCTGGACTTCACCTTGAGTGAACGATTCAGATGGTGATAACTACGTAGACTGTACGGAAACGCTGCCCAACAGAAAATTGTCCCGTGTGAACAGTTAATTTATTAGACAGTTAAATACTGCATACCAGTTAAATACTCCATATTTGATAATATTGCATTTAGATTCTATGAGCACAATTTCCATTATCGGTTTTCTTAATTCTAGGGTAGTTTAGGTTACTTTAAAAACACATTACGCAGAGATTCAAGCTAACACATAGCAATATTGCAAATTATACAGCAACATTCTTAGAGTTTGATAATATCCAACAATGATAACATTGTTATATAATCTAAATCACATTTCAATTTACTTTAAATTTTTTATTATTGAAAGTGAAAATTTTACGATTTTTTTTTGTTATCACAAAAAAGTTACATTATCAAGTACCAAGGAGTAAGAAAATATTTTTTTGGATTAAATGTAAAAATAAATTTTCATTTATGAATATATTTTGAACTACAGTACAATATTATTATTAGCTTTTAGTAATGGCATTAACGATAAGATACCATGCCTTGTTGGGAGTTCAGTAACATATATATTTATAAAAAACACATAAAGGATTGAAAAAGGGTGTCGCTATAATGCAATAGATGCAACAAAGTTTAAATGGTTCCTTTATTTACGCTATTCGTTTAAATAAATTAGCTTAATGATAGTCATAAAAGCGACTAAGTGTGTAGTATTGCTAAACAATTAAAAACAATTTATTTCCATTCAACATTGAAAATATTTTTCTTTGTACCACTAGTATTCAGAACGACCAAATACAACAACAGCAACCAACTCAATTGAGTTTTAATTTACCAAAAAAAAAGTGAAACATTCTTCAAACAATTTGTTTGTTGTTGTTGCTGCTGTTTTTGAAATAAAAATAAAATTTAAAGCAAACAGAAACTAATAGAAAATGGAGTGAACATGCTTTTATTGTTTTTTGTGAGATGAAAATAAAAGCTTATTTGAAAATTTACCATGCAGCACGAGAAAGTTTACAATAAAAAAAACAGTTATCCATTATTCATAAGTTTTACGTATATACACATGTCTAATATAAAATGATTGAATGGCGGATTATTATGTGTGCTTTTAGTCTAATGCAATATGCTCATGCACTTATATACATATTTAATAAAAATTCAGTTAAATACAAGTTATACAAATAATCATAATATTTTTATTATCTTTTCTACAGGAGGGCCACCTCAGTGAAGATAGTCTTATAAAATCTTTTCCACAATATCCCGAAGCTGTTGCACTGGTCAAGAAGTTATTAGAAGCGAAAATAGTTTATCGAGTATTTCAGGGACCTGTTGGCGATGTCATCATTAATAAAAATCAAAAATTTTCCATCCGTGGTTATTTTTTACCATCACTAGGTCCCGGATATGATTTCATCACACCTACCCCGTTAAAACAATACTATACCATAACCGAAGGTGTAAGTGATTAAAAATTTCGTCAAAATATCGATTAAAAAATAAAAACAAAATTTTATATTTATTTTGTAGAAAGCTGAATTAACGCCATTAACTCCACCAAAATTATTAAATCAGGCAGCTTTTACATTAACTTATAAAACTAAAATTGACGTTATAGAAAAGTCTGACCTAATGTTTACACCAGATCCATCTACACCGTGTATAAATGTCATAGTTCAAGATGTAAATATGTACCAATTTAAAGAGTAGTTTATTTTTTAAGATTTCCTTTAATTTTATTATTGATTGTTTAAATAAAATATTTTTATTTTTTTATTATTTATACACATACACACACACATTGTTTAATAACAAATATTTATCAATAAATTTGTATTATTTATTAATTAAAAAAAAAAAATCGTAGTTTATAGGTACATATATTTATGTATATGGCTGGCTTTAAGGAATATAACAGGGATTATAATTTTTGTCCGAATTTAATGTACACACATCTGAATGTAATAAATATCAAAAATAAAAAACATAAAGCGCAGAAACGTGATTTTTTCAATTTAGGATAGATTTAGTTAATATTTAAAAAAAAAAAACATAATCATTTATTGAACATAAATAAAATAAAAATACGTAGGTATTAGGTTGGTACTTGTATGAGTAAAAACCAAATTGTTTATTGAACCATTATTAATGATTTTCAGAAAATAGGGTCGTTGATATTGATGTTTGGTTGTTGTTCGCTGAAATGATATCCCAAAATTATCAGTTGTGTACACAAATACCTTTAAATCTGTACATTATATGAAGAACTACAAACCAAAAAATAAAATAAAAATCTCAATTTACCTAAAATCCGTACATAAATGTTTGAAACTTTATCGTCGAATACGTTTTTTTTATCAAAACGAAACATTTTAATTTTTAAAGTGCACACAATCTCTTCTTTACTGATTCAACATAGTTGATACATAGATATCATAGACAACGTTAGTTAGGTACAGGTAAAATATCATGCAGACAATGTTTTGTTTTGATTTTTATGTCGAAATCAAATTCTATATGCTATATTGATTGCGCTCATATTGAAGAATCATATGAAGTGCAAACATCAATATGTCAATAATCAATTTAACCAAAATTCTTGTCAAATTTTTATTTATTTTATTAATAATGTAAACGAAATTTTACTGCTCAGATCACCAACATAGTAAAGAATACTAAACAAAAACAAAAGAAAATAAAACTTTTATTAGAAAGAGAAATTTGTCTGTATTAAATTCAATAAGATTCGTTCGGCTTTTTATAGACAAAATATATTAACAATAATGGTATTCACAACATTTTTCGACTTGTTAATCAGAAAAATGAAGAGGCCAATCATTTATAATAAATCTACCAAAAAAGGAGAAATATCAAAATCCCCCGTCCTTTAACCCAAGAGTCATTCAAAACGTATCGACCCCAAAAAATGAAAACGCTCCTTGAGTTTTCTGTGTGGTAGTTTGGATTCGTATTACGATCAAAAGTTCGGTCTACTCTTCAGGTGGCTACGACCAAACTACAAAATAAAATTCTAACTTCGTACAATAAGTATGAGGCAAGACCGTACTGACTTAGCGAATTATATTCACTAAATCAAAAACTCAAGGAAAACCCTTCGTTTCTGTGTGTTTGAAGCCCACATAAATAATAGAAAGAGAAGTTTGTCTGTATTAAAATCAATAACATTCTTTCGGATTAACAATAATGGCATTCACAACATTTTTCGACTTGTTAATCAGAAAAAATGAAGAGGCCGGCCAATCATTTATATTATAATGTATCTATCAAAAAAACTTTTATTATAAACGTTTATGGAACAACTCTCTCAAAATGTGAAAATGCAAAAAATTAAAACTTTTGCTACAAAAGGTGGTCTGAGGTAAAAGCTGGTTTTCTGAAATATTAGACCCAGATCCTCTATAAATTTATATTATGTTGCTAAATTGATTGACAGTTAGTACCATCAGAGAGCCTGTTTAGATTTAAAAATTAGTAAATGAAAAATGAAACAAAAATTAAGAAAACTCACAAGGGAACCTATTAAAAATGGTACACACATTTTTAAAATTTTTTTAAAAACACTTGTTAAATATTTCGCAAAATTACAAAAGGTTTAAAAAATCACTCGATCGATTTCGGCTTATTAGGCCATCATCAGGAGTATCTACTAAACTGTCAGTAGATACTCCTGATGATGACCTAATAAGCCGAAATCGATCGAGTGATTTTTTAAACCTTTTGTAATTTTGCGAAATATTTAACAAGTGTTTTTAAAAAAATTTTAAAAATGTGTGTATTAAGTGTGTTTCGCCAAGTGCCTACGGCAGAAAGTATAAGAAGTATTAAAAATGGTTTTGCTGGTAATGATGCGATGTTGTTCGAAGGACCAGAAAAAATGATAAAAATGTTAGTGCGATCCGGGACGATAATATGCAGAAAATGTGGTGGCTATTTATTTTCATTAAATGAAAATTTCACTTTGGTTTCACTGGTTCAACAAAAATTCAACACTTTTACGGAAAAAACTGAATCTTTTTCAAAATGGCAGTCGTAGCTTGATTTTTCAATTTTCCCAAATTTGCATCTTTTTTTTATCAGCGCAATATCGAGAAGAATTTAAGTGAATTTTATTCAAAATCTGTCCATATTTTGTCAGCTCGTTTCGAATTTTGGCAGCTAAAAATGAAACCGGGTGATTCGTACATGTCATGTGTGTTCAAATGTGAGTGCAAGAAATCTTACACTGATACTGATATTAGGGATATGATAGTATTACAAACGATTCATGCCCCCCGTTAGAACAGCAATTTTACAGTTAGTAAACCCGAAGTTGGAAGAAGTCATCAAACTTGCGCAAGCTCATGAGAGCGCACACGCCGCAATTGTTCTGTTGAAAGGTAATTCACAATTACCCAATCACAGTTTCTCACAGGAAGCAAAATCAAAATACCTTTCGTTGTAGTTCAAGGAGCTCACACTACAGTCGTAGTCGTACCCCATCACATCCTAAACTTCGATCGTGTCCTGGAAGTTACAGCCACATCATGAACGTGAAAATTTTAAATTTTTAACGGCTAATTGTCACCGATGTGGTAAAACGGGACATATTGCGTCTGTTTGCAAAAGCAGTTTATGATCTCATAGTTAACAGAAAGGTGACAAAGGAAATCGTCAAGGCAGAGAATACGTACAGTATCGATTCATTTGAGTATCTAGAATTGCCAGTATCGAATAACTTATCAAACGATAAGAGAAGTGTCAAAGTTGGAATGGAAGTTTGGAAGTTTGGAATTTGGAATTTGAAATTTAGAATTTGAAGTTTGGAATTTAAAATTTGAATTTTGAAATATGAAATTTTGTATTTTGGGATTTGGAATTTGAAATTAGGAATTATTGATTTGAAATTTGTAGTTTGGAATTTGGAATTTGTAATTTGATGTTTGAAATTTAGGAATTGAAACCTTTTTTTTTTTTTCGTTTTATTCTATGCAATCTTTTCTAGGGCTCAAGGCACTCCCAACTCTTTCGCAGTTAACTTTTACTGTCCTACTTTACGCAGTAGTTGCCAAATAGAGGACGTACGGCTATAGACCCATTTTTGTATAAACCACCTGCATATTGCATTGCTTCATGCCAGCCTATAGTGCTGACATGAAAGGTGGGTCGGCCCATTGATTCTGTACTCTCAACAGGGGGTCATAGTTGTGTTCATCGTTATCACCGATCATAATCAGATGATGAAAAATCCCTTTTGCATCCCGCCCCTATCGGGATTCGAACCCGGTACCTCCCGATTAGAAACTTGATATTTGAAATTTGGGTTTTGTAATTTGGAATTCGGATTTTGAAAATTAAAATTTAAAATTTGAAATTTAAAATTTGGAATTTGAAATTTAAGATTTAAAAAATTTTGAATTTTGAATTCGGAATTTGAAATTTAGAATTTGGGATTTGAAATTTGAAGTTTGGAATTTGGAATTTGATGTTTAAAATTTAGGATTTTAAACTTGAAATTTGAAATTTGGTTTTGAAATTTGGAATTCGGAATTTGAAATTTGGAATTTGGAATTTTGGGTTTGGAATTTGCAATTTGAAATTTGAAATTAAAATTTAAAATTTGGGATTTAAGATTTAAAATTTTGAATTTGGAATTTGAAATTTGGAATTTGAAATTTGAAGTTTGGAATTTGGAATTTGAAGTTTGGAATTTGGAATTTTGTAATATGAAATTTTGTATTTTGGGATTTGGAATTTGAAATTTAGAATTTGGGATTGGAAATTTGCAGTTTGGAATTTTGAATTTGTAATTTAATGTTTGAAATTTAGGATTTGAAACATGAAATTTAAAATTTGGGTTTTGGAATTTGGAATTCGGAATTTAAAATTTGGAATTTGGAATTTAAATTAAAAATTTAAAATTTGGAATTTAAAATTTGGAATTTGGAATTTAAGATATAAGATTTAAAATTTGGAATTTGAGATTTGAAATTTGAAGTCTGGAATTTTGAATTTGATGTTTGAAATTTAGGATTTGAAACTTCAAATTTGAAATTTAGGTTTAGAAATTTTGAATTCGGAATTTGAAATTTGGAATTTGGAGTTTGGAATTTGAAATTTGAAATTTAAAATTAAAATTTAGAATTTCGAATGAAAAATTTGAAATTTAAGATTTAAGATTTATAATTTGGAATTTGGAATTTTAAATTTAAAATTTAGAATTTGAAATTTTTAATTTGAAATCTAAATTTGAAATTTGGATTTTGGGATTTGAAATTTGAAGTTTGGAATTTTGAATTTGTAATTTGATGTTTAAAATTTAGGATTTGAAACTTGAAATTTAAAATTTGGGTTTTGGAATTCGGAATTTGAAATTTGGAATTTGGAGTTTGGAATTTACAATTTGTAATTTAAAATTAAAATTTAAAATTTGGAATTTAAAATTTGAAATTTGAAATTTAAGATATAAGATTTAAAATTTTGAATTTTGAATTGGAAATTTGGAATTTGAGATTTGAAATTTGAAGTTTTGAATTTGGAATTTGATGTTTGAAATTTAGGATTTGAAACTTGAAATTTGAAATTTAGGTTTTGAAATTTGAAATTCAATTTGAAATTTGGAATTTAGAATTTGAAGTTTGGAATTTGGGATTTAAAATTTGAAGTTTGAATTTGTAATTTAATGTTTGAAATTTAGGATTTGAAACTTGAAATTTAAAATTTGGGTTTTGGAATTTGGAATTCGGAGTTTGAAATTTGGACTTTGGAATTTAAGATATAAGATTTAAAATTTTGTATTTGAAATTTGGAATTTGAGATTTGAAATTTGAAGTCTGGAATTTGGAAATTGGAATTTGATGTTTGAAATTTAGGATTTGAAACTTGAAATTTGAAATTTAGGTTTAGAAATTTTGAATTCGGAATTTGAAATTTGGAATTTGGAGTTTGGAATTTGAAATTTGAAATTTAAAATTAAAATTTAGAATTTCGAATGAAAAATTTGAAATTTAAGATTTAAGATTTATAATTTGGAATTTGGAATTTTAAATTTAAAATTTAGAATTTGAAATTTTTAATTTGAAATCTAAATTTGAAATTTTGATTTTGGGATTTGAAATTTGAAGTTTGGAGTTTTGAATTTGTAATTTGATGTTTAAAATTTAGGATTTGAAACTTGAAATTTAAAATTTGGGTTTTGGAATTCGGAATTTGAAACTTGGAGTTTGGAATTTAAGATATAAGATTTAAAATTTTGAATTTTGAATTTGAAATTTGGAATTTGAGATTTGAAATTTGAAGTTTGGAATTTGGAATTTGATGTTTGAAATTTAGGACTTGAAATTTGAAATTTAGGTTTTTAAATTTGGAATTCGGGATTTGAAATTTGGAATTTGGAGTTTGGAATTTGAAATTTGAAATTTAAAATTAAAATTTAAAATTTGTAATTTAAAATTTGAAATTTAAGATTTAAGATTTATAATTTGGAATTTGGAATTTGGAATTTGGAATCTAAAATTTGAAATTTGAAGTTTGGAATTTAGAATTTGAAGTTTTGAATTTGGAATTGGAAATTGGGATTTGGAGTTTGAAGTTTGAAATTTGTAATTTGAGATTTAAAATTTAGAATTTATTTTTTTAATCGTCCAAGGTGAAGAAGTTAATAAAGATTCAAATTTCTAAATCAAAATGATTCTGAATTTAAATGTATACATCTTCTAGCGGATATTTTGATTAACAGATTGTGCGCTTAAAATTTAAATAAAGTTTATTAGCCAAATTATATATTTGGTCTAATTGTTTGGCATATATGGTTCTTATAAGAATATACTAATATGGATACTCAAATTATTGAATTTAATTTAGTATGGACAACTTAAAGCTGTTATTATTTAATGAGTTTCAGATCTAATTTTAATTATTTCGCAGTGGGATTTTAAGCAGAATAACCATAAGCAATTATTTATTTTAATTGTGATTTTGGAGGTAATTGCTAGAGTCAATAGATATAAATTTGTAAATGAAATTTTATGGGGTTTCAGATTTTTAAGTTACTGATTTTAAAATTTTCGTTTAATATATTAAAAAAAAGATATTTAGTATTTAACATTCTTAATATAGAATTAAAATTGTTTATGCATCTCGAATTTCAGGTTATTTAGTTCGTGATTAATTTGCTGTCTTTTTAATTTAGATGCCGAATTGAATTTAATTTATTTAAGGGTATTAAGGGCTAATTTTAAATAAAGAATTAATATAGAAGTAAACTGGATTTTCGGTTTCACTGAATTTAAAGAAATTAAATTAATTTTTGTTAAAATTAAATTGAATTAAATTTAGGGAAATGAATATTTCGATATAATCTGTTGGTATTGGTATCGATGTGGATATTGGTATTGATATTTATGTTGATATTGATATTTATATTAAAATTAATAAATTAATAGTTAATCATTAAAATAATTTTAGTTTAGAATCACCTGAGAAACTCGACCAAGCTGACATTGGCTGAGGCGATAGTGCGTCGGGCGGGGTGGTAGTTGGTTTAATTATTGTTATAAATACAAACTATTTATGTTAATTTATTTATAGTACATAAAGAATAATTGTATTTCAGAGAATTTAATTTATACTTAATTAATTTTAGAATAGTTATTAAAATAGAGGTACTAACCATCGCATACGCATTAAAATATTAATTTAACGAAAAAACTCTAATATATTTATAACTCTATTTTCCATCATGAATATTAACTATACGATTGTATGAAAGAACCATTCCCGAAATTCACCTCGAAAATCCAGAAACCACACCCCGAAAATCCAGAAACATAATTATCAAAGTGCAGTCCAAAATAAAATTTATAAAATTTCTATAAAATTCACTTTTTTTTAAGAGTTCTTAATATTTATGATCCTGAAAATCGCTTCGTCAACCTTGCAGACACAGATCGAAGGTACATATTGTATCATTTGAATCGCTTCTACTGATAGAATAGATACACCACAAATGTTTCAATTTATGTTAAAAGTCTAAAAATGCCTGTAACATTGAAATTATTTCATTTACTTTAAGCAAATAAAGTGATCCCGAAAATTATTTTTCAAAATATAATTCAAGGACATGTGTAAAACATGATATCTATTTCACAATATAGGGAAACAGTAAAATAGGAATAAAAACCATAACAGACCGTTTTGAGATTTTTGCAATAATCAGGATACGGCGCAATGCTCGCGATTTGACAAACAAAATAATCTCAAAAAAAAATCAAATTTTTTAATTACATACATAAAAAATGTTTGAAAAGTTATTTCAAGTTGTTATATACCTTTGAGGATGAGGGCTACCGCCCGCAAACTCCCGCTTTGACGATTTATTAAAATTCCAATATTAATAGAACTTAGAATGTTTTTGAAATATTTGTGTGTTTTGATAATATTATTCACGTAATAACATAGAGTACTCCCAAAAACCTGGCGATCGGAAAATGTGATAATTTTTTTAAAAATCGGTTAAGTGAAAAATAACAGTTCAATATTTAAAGCATAAACAAATTAAGCTAAAATTTAATTTATTTAAAGAGTATTCTCAAATCAATTTCAAATATACGATATAAGCAATAAAATTATTAATTCATTATTGGATTTCGTGGTTTCGCACGTTCGGCAAACACTAAAAAAGTCAATAAATCTAAATTTTCCCCAAACATTTTCATAATTTAGTTTGGTTTGTTCGGTATTATTTAATTTTAATGGTGAACATGATAGAAAAGCCAAAAAATATCACTGTTGTATCTATATACATGCAATAAAAATGCCATTAACATAATTAATGTACTCGACAAATTTAATTTATATAAATGTTTATCTTATCACAAACACTTAAATTGGCATGAAAAAAGTAGTTTGGATAATATTTTATCATTTGTTGAATTACTACTAACCGGGGTATACTGAAATAGTTTTTTTTTGCCTTTTATTGAGTTGTGTGTATGTGTGTTTATGTTATTAGGTTCAGATTTCAGCCTATAATTTATGCACCCTCAATTGATTTTCGGAATTGATATTACGAAATAAGGAAGTTAGAAATAACACATTAGGTATATAGGTTCCGTATCTTACGGGATAATCATACATTATTTTATCATTCATTTTCTTCTCGATTTTTGTGTTTGTTTAACAGTTAATATAGCCCTGAGCACCAAAACAATAAATCAATCGATTAATTTTCCTTATATAGAGTAAAGGAAATTAAAAATAAAATTTAAGAAATAATTAAAAAAAAAAGAAAGGAAAACTATGTAGTGATAAAATGTGTATCGCAGGTAAACTGTTAAGAATTCCTATGGGACTTCTTGTGTATTTGTTTATCTTAAAATATGTTAAGATTATTTTTACGATATTTATGTTTTCCATTAAATTTTCATTTTCATTTTATTTTTACACTCGTATTTTTGGTTCTTCCTTCCATGTACACATACTTATTTACGTATGTACATATGTGTTTCGGTATATTTTATGTTTGCACGTGCATTGAATCATTTTAGAACTTTGAGAATAATAACAAAAAACGAAAATTGTTGTCGAAATGCCAATGAAAATTTAAGCTGGGGAAAAATAACTTCTTTCAATTTATGTTTATAGTAACAACATACTTATGTACCTATATAAAAAGTATTGACGTTAATTTAAAGAAGATGGAGCATAAAACTAGTGATAACCATTTTGGTAATTTTATTGTTATAGAGACCAAAAATTGATGAAAAGAAAATTATATTTCAAATTTTTTTAATTAATTTGAGAAAAGGTCCATTCTACATGGCATATTAGCAATAGATAACAATTTTTCAATTATTGCCATTTATGGAAAAGAAACAAAAATAATTCTTTACGCTTTCAGTGAGAAGAATATTGCAAACATTTTATTAACTTTAAAAATCGTAAAGCTAAGATTGAAATTTATTCATTTGTATATTTAAATTTTGTCAAAACTCTTCAAAAAAGTAGTCGGAAAAGGTAAATGCCTGATCGTTTAGAGAATATTATTTATTGAATTAGTTAACCAAATTTGTAAAAGACGGTAATCTTGGTGATCTTAAATTCACAAAGTGTTATCAGATTCTAGTAGGACTTAATCCGGATAATTTAACTGGACTAAGAGTTTATTTAAAAATAAATATAAAGAATTTAATTATGAGATGGAAAATTTTAATTATGATATAAGACGTGAAATTAATAATAGATAACTTATTTAATTTTCCTAGCAAAGGGATTTTATGTTTGCTGGGTTTGAATACAAGGTATTTTGATTACTTTAAATAAACAAACAGTAGGGGGTCTTTCTAGTGGTTTTTGTTTTGTTTAGTGAGGTTAGGACCGGACATTTTTAATATCAAATTATTAAAAAATAATTCCAGCAAATATCTAAATAATTGACTGGTGACGAGAATGACAAATGTTGCATTCAGACGTAGCTGAGGAGCCGGACACCATTCCAGAATTTCAAGGATACGAGCGCAGACTGCAGAGTGAGGAACTTGATATGGTTTGTGCAAACCTATCTGACTGAGTAACTGGTTAGTTTATTCGTTTTTTATTATGTGTTTTGCTTGCGTGATATTTCTTCATATTTTGAAGTATGTTTTAAATTTGTATCCCACATACAGTAGTTTTAAAGTGAAAACGACTTTAATTTGACATTTTAGGGTTGGGTAGAAAATAGAAGATTCATGCACACACGATTGTTTAATAGTGCTGAAGTACCAATGTCAAGACAAAAGCGAACATAAATGTTGTCTTCTATTTGACTTGATAGGAATTTGTTGGACGATTCATAAGTAAATCTTGTTCTTGTTGGATGCACACTTACATTACTAACTTCAACATTATTTGAAATATCTGAACTGGATTGCAAGTTACGTAAATCCATCGTTTATGTAATGCCCTTTCTTCTTACAATATGCACAAGAAATAATTCTGATTGTTTGGATTTGAGTACTTAGAGAAACTAACAGAGGCAATGTGTCCATTCGTTTGACAAATTTGACACTTTGCGATTTGTGGTTTCAATTTATTGGCATTATGGGGTTGAATACAATTTTTTGATTTTATCTGTATTTTATCTTCTAACGCTTTTTCAATTGCCTTCCTAAGTGAATGATAAGCTCCTGCCTATAAATGGGTTCTCGTAGCCCATTTTGAAAAGAACGCAAAGCTGTTATTGCTGTACTTCATCAGTTCATTTATTTTGCAATTCAAAACATGCTTCGTTAAGCTCTGCAAATAATGATTCAATTTTGTTCGCAAACATCTGTACTGATTCATCAATCATTTGAGAAGCACTGAATAGATCGATTTGAAGGCATTCTATCGAACGAAGTGTTTTAAAATTACTGTTTAAATCATTTTTTAATTCGTTGCAGGTCTTGAATGTTCCCAACCGATAAATAGAATATTTAATTTGTGAGGAATAAATTTCAAGAAAACAAATTTCAACTCGTTAGGTAATATTCCGAATAATCCAATGCAACTGTTAATAAATTTAGGGGATAAGTTTGACTGCAATATTGTAGTCAAATTCCATTTTACCTAAATTATTTTGTAATTCAATTAATTCTTCGGATTTAAGAGAAGTTATCGAAACTTCGCGTGTTCTACTATAAGTGAATATAGGATTGAACTCGTTTAAGAAACATTTCGTTTAATTTAAAAATTACGCGCCACACAAGAAAAATTTAATAAATATGATAATCATTTCAACTTTACAGATATTGTTTACCGATAATTCAATAATTAATTACAAAATTTGTTTGCAATATTTATAATTTTTGTTTTGTTTTATTTTATGGAAGATTTTTTTGTTGCAATGACGTCATATTGATGCGATAATTATATATTGGATTAGTAATATTTTATTATTATTCATAATGATTTTTTTTTTTATGCTCGTTATTAAAATAGAGAAAATGTACCTTGATAATATATCCTATTTGTTGCGGTTGTTGTTATGTATTTATGTTATTACTCCAAGATGTAGGTAATCGTAGCAGTGTATATTTTTCTACAACATGCGCTGATTTTATAACAACACATGATAACCACATTGTTTATCACTTACAGCTTGAGCGTATTTCTTTTTATATAATTTTCTTAAATTAAATTTGCAGGGTCAAAATAATTTAATTTTATGTTTATTTTTATTAATTTATCAATATATGACATTTTTGTTTTTTTGTTTTAATTATTTAAATAAAAGTGAAATTCGTTTAAGTTTTAATCTAAATACTAATGTTATCTTTAATGAATAAATTCAATAAATTTAGAAAATTATCGTACTTAAATTCTCATAATTCACCTAAAGTATAGAAATTACTTAAAGAATTATACGGCTTAACTCCATTATACCCTAATGATCTTTGTGAAAAAGATTTACTGTACAGCGGTAACCGAAAATGAGTATTTCTCGTATTATAGCTGTAAACTTCTTTTAATACAAAGCATTGAATCTAAATAACTTGGAAGGTCTCCGTTTTCAAGGCGAAACAACAGTTTCAGGACATTAAAGTTAATCTTCTGATTTATGGACTTCCACCCCAACGCTCCAAGCATTTCTCTTATATGGGTTCTACTTTTTGCCCTTAAAATAGCTCGCATAAATCTATTTTGTATCTTTTGAAGACGATATATTTGTGATTGGTTCATTATGAAAAATACTGAGTGATGAACAATAGTCAATATACGTGGCGACAATTGATTCGTAGAACATAATTTTTGTCTCGAGCGGCAATTTGGCGTTAATTCTATTAAAAAGTTCCAATTTTTTATTCATTTTTTTAGCAATATAGTCCAAATGATCGTTGAAATTTAAATTTTCATCAATAACAACACCCAGGTATCTATTTTGGTCCTTATTGACATTACCATGTTCTTTGTTTTTAAAATATTAAGTGACAGTTTGTGGAACATCAACCATTTCCTTAAATTCTCTAAATCTTCGTTTACTTTTTGTGCAGCTGAAGTTGTAATGAACGTATCATCTGCAAATATGTTCACTTGACAAAATTTTTATGACTTCGACTATGTCATTAATATACAGGATGAAAAGCAATGGTCCTAATATAGATCCCTGGGGTACTCGTAGATTGTTTGGTAGCGGTTCAGAGACATAATTATCTATTTTTGTGTATTGTTGCCTTCCTTCGAGATAATTAGTGAACCACTCAAGTTTCTCCCTTGTACTCCATAATTATTTCTCTTTTTAAGCAAAAATTTTCTATCGATTGTTTCAAAAGCGCGTTGGAAACCTGAAACTACTACTTTATTATTATTTATTTCTGACTTCCAATTATCTAGCATTAGGTTTAAGGCCCGTTGTACATTTCAGCTAAGCTAAGCTAAGCGATGTGAGCTAAATTCTTATCCCCCGGTTGAAAATAAAAAATTTTAATGGGAAGATATAAAATCAACAATGTATGTGTGTATAAGACTAGTTATCAGGTGGAAAGTGTAAAGGGATGAGCTAGGCGAGCTAACTAAGCTAACGAAAACTACATTTCTCGCTTAGCTTAGCTGAAATGTGCAACGGGCCTAATGCTGTTTCGCATGAGTGCAGCTCCCAAAATCCAGATTGTTGGTCTACTAGTATATTATTTTTGTTAATGTGGTTGATTAATTGATTTTTAATTACCCGTTCCATTATAGCTTCATACGGTGGCAACATGTTAATTGGGTGTAATTTTTCTGGTGTCGACGGTTTAATAGTTTTCGGAATTGGAATGACTGTTGATATCTTCCACGATTTTGGTACTTTAGCTTGATTTAAACTTTGATTAATTACCTCTGTGAAATTTGCAGAGAATATTTGATTTTTCATCGCATCCATCATGACAGTTCGATTTATACCATCTATTTCAGCATTTGAATTCATACTACTTATAATTTTGACTAAATCCTGATGCGTAATAACTTTAAAACAGAATTTTTGCAAGCATTTATCCTCAACCGAAAAATTCCATTCTTTTACTTCCGGAATATTGTTGTGAATCTCAATTACACTATATACAAATTAATGATTTAGAGCATCGGCTAATTCGTGCTTCTCACTTATAATTTTGTTGTTAAATTGAATGTTCCACTGTGTTGATTTTTAGTTTTATACATCGATTTTAGTGTTTTCCACAGCTCTTTTCGTTTATTTCTGTTTTCCGATGACTTTGTTTTTTAAATATATCGATTGCTCCTTCTCAGTGGTTGTTTATACAAATTTCTAGTTTTTTTGTAATTATCACAGCTGTTCTTTGAATTAATAATTTTCATGAGTCCGTAATTTCGTGCTTTAACGATTTTAAGTTTTGAGAGAACCATGGTATCTTATTCTTTCTTTGAATTCTTGTCATATGCGTCAATTCAGTCACACAACTTTTTAACTTTAATGTTAAATCTTCAGCTGTTTGGTTTATTTCTGCATATCCTTGAAATACCAGTAATTTTAGATTTAACGAAATATTACGAAATATACGAAATTATACGAAATATTACGAAATATACGAAATATTTCGAAATATACGAAATATACGAAAATATACGAAAATATACGAAAATATACGAAAATATACGAAATATACGAAAAAATATACGAAATATACGAAAATAACGAAAAATAACGAACGAACGAAAATAACGAACGAACGAACGAACGAAAATAACGAACGAACGAACGAAAATAACGAGCGGAATAACGAAAATAACGAAATATACGAAATATACGAAAATATACGAAAATATTACGAAATATTATTACGCAATATTACGAATATTACGAAATATTTAGTGATTCAGTTTATCCATGACCTTTTTTCTACTGCTGTCGTTATTGCTGTCATTATTGCTGTCATTACTGCTGTTTCTACTGTTGTCATTATTTTTTCTACTGCTGTCATTATTGTGTTGCTGTCTTTTTTCTACTGCTGTCATTATTTCTACTGCTGTCATTTTTTCTACTGCTGTCAACAAACGAACGAACGAAAATAACGAACGAACGAACGAAAATAACGAACGGAATAACGAAAATAACGAAATATACGAAAATAACGAAATATACGAAATATACGAAAATATACGAAATATACGAAATATACGAAAATATACGAAAATATACGAAATATACGAAATATACGAAATATACGAAATATACGAAAATATACGAAAATAAACGAAATATTACGAAATATTATTACGAAATATTTAGTGATTCAGAAGAGTAGTTTTTCCATGACCTTTTTTCTACTGCTGTCATTTCTTCTGCTGTCATTGTCGTTTTACTATTTATAATAACACTTATCATGTAATAATCGCTAATTTGGTGCTCTTTCACTATTTCATACCGAATATTCTTTGCATTAGTATTTAATACATCTATTAATCTTCTCATCTATTAACACTGTAAAATTCGTTGAATTTAACGTCAATATTGCAATCACCGAAAATAAAATTCTTTTTGTTGTGATTTAAGAACACCGGATTTGTTGTTTGAAATTATCGATAAACTACTCCAAATATCCCAGTTGTGTGGTATCATTTTATAATATGAATTGCTAAAAACCAAGCAAGTCTTTCTCAATATTGGAAATTATTTTAAAATTTATGTTTTCGTGAATATACATAGCAACACCACTCGTATGTCGGCTATCCGAATCGCAACGAATAAAGTTGTAATTATTAATATGAAATTCTGCGTCGTACATTTCACTATAAGTAACACTATAGCTGGTTTAAAATATAACATTATCTGTTGAAGCTCCAAAAAATTAGAAGGTAAACTTCGAATGTTTGTATATAATACGCCTTGTTTACTGAACTGCTATTGGTAATTAATTTGGTTCTTAAGTGATTTTAGTTTGCGTTGATATATTGTGCAATTATTATCCCACATAGCATGATTTGCATTGATCTTAAGATGAAGTTTATTACACACATTTTTAAAATTTTTAAATTTTTAAAAACACTTTAAATATTTCGCAAAATTACAAAAGGTTTAAAAAATCACTCGATCGATTTCGGGTTATTAGGCCATCATCAGGAGTATCTACTAAACTGTAAAAATAAAAATGTAGTTATATTATGTATATATAGTTGGAAAAAGCAAAAAGTGAAACCAAAATATACAAATAAAAAATGTGGGAGTGGTAAACAATAAAATTGGTGACAGCAATAAACATTAAAAATTAAAAGGGGGTGAGTTAAACACCAGCATTATGATGTCTCAACCTCCGTATTCCCCTCCATTACATGCAATTTATTTCTGTTCCAAAAATTAAATTGCTGAGAACCTTTTCGACAGCCAACAATAAACTAAGCTAGAAATGTCATGATACGTCAGGGACAAGTGAGCCAATACAACACAAAATAAAACTTGTAACAAATAGACATGCAGCCCACTAAGTTCAAAACTCCCTCGATTTTTTGATCCATCCATGTATTTTATCACCTATAGTAGATTTCTTTCGAGCTTTTCATATTTCTAGAAAATATTTGGTATTCGTAAAGGTAGTTATAATATGCCCCAATTGATTTCATAGTCACTAAAAACCTCTTTTTCATTTTTTTGTAAGAATACATTTCTAAACGTGCCAAGTTTAGCACGCATGCCAGGTATTTGCGATCACTAATCTATAGGTTATAGCGAAAAATTAGTTTTCATAGTAAATTATGGCAAAATTGTAAAAACAACGTGGAGTATTATTATAACTTACCTTAAACTATCAGACAATGCGGGTCGAAGAAATAAAATGTCATTTGCTTAACTAATAACGGAAATTTTGTTTATATATTTCATTTTCAAACATTTATATAATTAATTTTGCTAATAATTTTGTTTGTATCACAGAACTTTCAAATTTGTTTTTATTTTTAATTCTTAGTATTTATAATACATAGGTAATATCATATTTTGAATTTTTACTATTTATTAATTAACTAATATTTTTTATTATATTTATTTGGTTTTTTATTTCCAAAAATTAAATTTTACAATAGAATAAATTATTTTTATTAGTTAGTACCTATAAGTATATTTAAATAGTTTAGTTGTTTTATGTAAAATTAAGGCGCTACAATTGAGATGCCAAAATTAAACAAGGAAAATATGTTAAATGTTTATGTAATATGTTTGCATATTATATTTATATTTATATGGATTTATTAATGTATGTATGTATCTAAAAAAATATGTTCGTGTATTTCATATATACTAAATTTTTTATGGCCCCTAATAGTTAAATTAATTTTAACCATTTTTAGTATTAATTTTCGTAATAAAAGAAACTAATTGAGTTTTAATTTAAATATATTTTTGATAGAAATGTAATTGTTTGTTTATATGTATATCAAACTATACATTATATGCAATATCACTTCTTGAATCATCGCTACATAGTGTACAAGAAAAATGTCTACTTCTTTATCCACTAATAATAATTCTATAGACAACATTTCTGAAACGGTTCCCTCATTTATTCCTTATTAAATGGATTTTAAAATAATAATTGATTAGTATTTTAATTTGTTTTTAGGTCTAACCATACTAGAATTAATACTACATACATACTTCTGTTTTTCTTTATATATCACAAAGGTTAAATTATTAATTTTGGTTTTTATTGCTATCATTACTATTACCTACATATAATATCCTATTTGATTTTCAACTACAGTCATTTTATATTCTCTACATTTCTAAATACGTCATTTTTAAAAGCAGCTAATTGTAATTATACAGTGTGTTAAAAGAAGTATCTACTTAATTTTAAAATGTGTATCGATCTAATGTAATTCCGTTATTTAAATAAGTAATATTTATCCTCTGCAAATTTAAATAGCCTTTGCTAAAACGATCATCTTGGCTTCCAAATACTCTCTGAACCATCTAAAGATCAGCATTAATTTACCCAACTAACATCAATTACCTACAAATTTCATAATTTAAATGGGTATTTCGATATGTTCTTGTTTGATAGAAAATTTGGATCCACTTAGTAGTTTTTAACTGTAAAATCGGCTAAGCAATATTTGCAACGGATATACTATTAGTCTATTACTAATATTTAATTTTTTTATTATTTCCGGTATAAATATGTATATATTTACAATTTTAAATTGAATTAGTTGTCGTGCTCCTGATCTATTGAAATAAAATCTAAATAAATTGTTCGTTGTTAAAAGTGATGCTGCTTCCCCAAGCCATAAATTAAATAATGTTTGTTTACAACCTGTATTGTCGGTATAGTTTTAAATAATTTATATATTATATTGAGATGACATTTCCCCAACAAACTGATAACTCGCTTGAATATTTTTATCATCTATTAGTTTGAGTAAATATAATTTCTAATTTCTGTAAATTGTTTATTTTCAATTGACATTCTCTAAAAGTTTATTTTATTTATTTACAAAATATTATCAAATTTAGTTTCTTTACTAAACTATTCGCCTTATTTTAAATGCAACACTATTTGCAATTAGTCGGAAAATATTTTCACCATATTTAAATTAGTAAAGACATAGTGTTTTATTGTCCACTACCTACCAAAGATTTAAATAAGTTTTATAATTACAAAAGATGATACAAATTTTTTATGTATAAGCAATTCGGAAGACAAACAATCTAAAACAAAAATAAAAAATTGTTAGTGAAAATATTTCCTTTAAATAAAGATTTTTAAATTTAAATATAATATAATATTATTATTATAATGGGCACTTATTTGAATAATAAACTGAATTATAAATAATTTGTTTTAGAAATTAATTAACAACAAGGATTTACCGGAAAATAAATCCACCAAATACCACGCTTCGTTTTAAAACAAATAAAATGTGTATAAATAAATAAAAATTAAGGACGTATACCATTTTTATAAATCATATTTTTTTATATACTATATACAATTATTTAAATTATAATTTTTAAATTCATATTTTATTATCATCACTTTTTCCTAATACTTTTAATAATAACTTAAATTATTATCCATTTATGTGTTATTCATTATTGAGTTAAAGCACGCTACAAGTTTTTTGATTCCTCATTGAACTTCCATACGGGCAATGAAACACATCGTTTGCACTACCACCTTGAGCAACAAGCCATGTTAATCTAAAAATAAATGTTGATATTAAATGATTAATTAATCATATCATAATTTTATTTTATTAATAATTTTTTAATGCTAAAATGTTACATATCAGATTTCTATAGACTTTTAGTTCTGTCACATCATTTTTCATGACGATTGTCATGTCACATCAATTTTTTCGTCACTTTACATGACATACGTTGCTTGATTTTTGCATATGACGGACGAATAACACAAAATGGAACGATGCAACTATTTTATTTTAAATATCTAATTTTAAAATTATATTTGAATTTTTCACATTGTTTTAAATATATGTTACTGTTTATATTTCTATTTTGTCTAATATATTTCTAGTTGCTGTCGTCTCACTTGATTCGCCTTCATAAATATCAATTTTCAAGTGTTGTATGTCTTAATTAAATCGTGTAGTCACAGACTAAAAAAATAAATCACTCAAAAGCAATTGTTGCCATATAGCAAAGACAAAAATATTTTGCTTCACCAAGTTAAAGAGATATGTCAATAATTTCTCGTCAACCACAAAATAATTAGATTTTAACGAATTTATCATTTTAAAGAATTTATCGATGTGGAAGAAAAAAACTTCGCACTTAACCAGGAGAATCAGTCACTATATGATAATATTAAGCAGTTGCATTACGAATTAATAATTGGATTAAGCGGGTGGGAATAAAATGTTAGCATTACCATTGGAGTAAAAGATACACCGATAAATGATACAGTGACTGGCAGTCTCGAATAGTAGCACCAGAGTGAAGCTTGCTGAAAATAGAGTATACCCAAAATTAATAACCTATATACCGAATGGCAAACTTTTTACCAATTATATTTACCACTGCCATAAACAACAGCACCAACCTAATGTACATCCGGTGCAAAAATTCCAATTCTTGGTTAATTCGTTTAGGGAGAAACCGGCACGATTATTCCGCCACATGGATATTACCGAAGCCAACTACATTCTGGCGTTGAACAAATTAAAGAAATGATACGACCGCAAACGCGATATTCTGCATAAATTTATTCAAATGTTTTTAGAATTTGGTTTGAGGAATATGTTTGATGTTTTGGACCAAGTATAGTACGTATACCATCTGATCAAATTTGACCCGGACTGATCCATTTTCTTTTCTTGGTTGGTATAACCTTCTTTGATATTCGTGTGACGTTTGAGCAGAACTTGTTTATTAGTGTGAGTTTATCAGCCATTTGTTTACAACGCGAAAAGCATGTCTGACGATTTCTACTATGGAAGCAAAATGAACAACGAGTTTGCTTGAAATTTTGTGCTTCCAATGAAATTTCGGCTACAGAATCATTGAAAATGTTGCAGAAATGATCTGGGGAGTCTACTCAATCGCGAGAATGCAAGTATTTGAGTGGCATAAAGCATTCAGTGAGGGTCGTGAGATCGTAGAAAACTTGCCTCATGCGCGTCGTCCATCCTCCTCTTTAACGAGGATAACATCGAAAAAGTGAAAAAAATCGTGCGCGAAAATCGTAGTGTTGGCATTAGAGAGATATCAGAGGCTCTCAACATCTCTTATCGATCGACTCAACAAATTTTGGTTGATGTTTTAGGTATGAAACGCGTTGCCGCGCGATTAGGGCCGAATGACCTGAATTTTTGGCAAAAAGAACGTCGAGTAAAGGTCGCAAAAGAGATGCTTGCCAGCGTAGCTGATGACCCTACATTCATCAAAAGAATTATTACTGGTGACGAGACGTGGGTTTATGAATATTACATCGAAACTGCCCAACAATCTAGCAAATGGAGCGCCAGAAATGAGCCAAAACAGAAAAAACCACGTCAAAGTCGGTCCAAAATCAAAGTAATGCTCATCGTTTTGTTTGATTAGCGTGGTAAGACCCAGAGGTCAAACGGTCAATAAAGCATACTACTTTGTCATTTTGAGGCATTTACGTTAAGCAATTCGTCGTAAACTTCCGGATTTGTGACCAAATAAATCATAGATTTTTCACCACGATAATGCTCCGTCACATTCCAGTCTAATTCTGACTGAATTTTTGGCCAACAAAAGTCATCGCTCAACCACGCCATGATAAGATTGAAGTCATAAAAGAAATTCGCTGAAGAAACTAAAGGCCATCCCAACCGAGGCCTATAAGATGTGTATGTAAAAATAGATTAACCGTTGGCATGCTTGTATTCGCATAAAAGGAGTCTAGGCGATAATTAAGATTTGTATTAAAATACATAAAACTGTTGTTTTCTTTACCAGTCCAGGTCTAATTGGATCGGAAGATTTAGAATACCAGCATAATCCAGAAGAGCAGTCAAGAGTACCAAGAAACTCCACCGGGCTTAGATCACACAACATTAAATCGTTGTTGACGTTATCAATTAGTTGTCCTATATGTATTAGAGCCAGCTCTTTCGAAAAATGTTAGTTCCCAAGTGCAAAAACAAAATTAAAACGTCAAGCCGGTGCTTTAATTTCTTGGGTGCCGATCATATAGTACGGGAAGGTCGGTCACGCCGAAGTTCAGGATCGTACTGGATAATGACAATTATGTCGAGCCCTACTGGACTCTGGAGCAGTGTCCTCTTGCATCTATAGGAATATTACGTCCATAGATTAGGTTTAAGTGGAAGAGAGGTATCTTTAGCAGTAAGAGGTTTGGACGATCAATTAGAGGGGCAAACAGGAGGGAGTACGCACTCCTGCTTCACGGTGTATAATTGCATAAATAAATTCGTAAAACAACCACGCTAAGGGTTGTTTTCGATGTGTTGGCTCAAACATCCTCTGGAGTATCGTTGAATAACACATTAAAGAGTCGGGCCAACTGTAAAACCAACTTGTATCATATCTTAATAAAGATTCGAAAACGCAGCATAGTATTTGGAGCAGATTTCGAGAAGATATACCACCAGATATGAATTTATCCTAGCGATCGTAAGAACATTCAATCTATATTTATGAGACGTATGGTATAGATCCGTCACCATATTTGGCTACTCGCACTCTTCAGTTGATCGGCCGATTCCAATTAAGCATCTTACCCAGAGCAACACGAACTATCAAGGGGGATATTTACGTAGTTGACTTCTTGAGTGGTGGCGCTAATATGGACGAGGCGATACGAATTTGTGGGGTTCATGCACATGGATGAATCTGAGAAAATGGAGCTCCAATTCAAGAGAATTGTTAAGCAAATTTAACAAGAACGTACGATCAGAATCATTCATTAGCTTTAATCAGCCTGAATGCAGCATACAAATAATGAGGTTGATGTGGAAACCGGAAGCTGACCATTTTATATATCAGATTAACGTTAACGCGAAACCAACCTTCACCAGACGGAGAGTGCTATCAGAGTTTAGTCGAATATTCAATCCACTTGGCCTGTGTGTTGTTACCAAGGTTAGAATTTTGTGGAGCCTTATTGGAAGCTGAGCTAACGAGGCATATTGGCCAGATTTTAGGCATTCCAGAGGATCGATGACATGCGCGGCCGATTCTCGCATAATACTTGATTGGTTTTCAGAAATAGAATTAACGGGCTATTTACTAAAAAGAAGATGTTGGTAAATATCGAGAGAGTAATTAAATTAATGTAACAAAAACATTTTAACGTTGAGATTGAGAGATTAGCAACTGGTAAACCTATACCCAATGGAATTGAATTTAACAACATAATCGATCCAATTGTCGGTAAAGCTGGTATATTATGGGTTCGAGGGAGAATCGAACATGCACCGATAAGTACTGATCGGAGACATCCAATCACATTACCGTCACTTGATCCCCTTTAAGGATTGAACTAGTAAAGCCATTTCATCGAACAGGGGTAAATTTTTTTGGACCACTATGCACACCTATTTATTCATTGACGAGGAAATAGTCCAAAATCGAAGGCACGAAACGCGGTACACTTAGAAATCGTTACCGATTTAACACCCGATGCGTTTCTTAGGGCATTTGATCGATTTGTAGCAAGACGAGGTCCTGTAACCAGCCTATATTCTGATAATGGGTTTAATTTTCACGGCGCAAGGCAAAAACTTGAAGACAAATCAATTTGTGACAAAAAATGTAGACAGATTCCCGAAGCCGGAGTTCCGGTCTATAAAACCACAACTTCGGAAAGCTACCGGGGATAATGTCATATCTATCAGGAATGTGCAACGTATTTCTGTATTTAATTATTGTGACCTCAATCATTGAGATAAACTATAGATGTAGTATACTAACTGTACAGTTGGATTATATCGGTTTTTGCATTTGGAATTTTGGACCCCTCAAATGTTAAAGTATTGACACATATTTCTATAAAATAGGCTTCTTATACTAATTAAATTTCCACAAAAACCAATCTCGGCACAACAACTTGATTTTGGAGTTTATTTGCGGTGTTATAGAGATTTCTTGAAAAAAATGTCGCGCGGAGTCAGCTACTACAAATGTTTAACACAAAAATAAATTTACGGATAAAAAGCAAATATTAGTGATAGAAATGAGATTAAATTAGGGGTGACAATGTGTAACAGATCTATTATCCCTGTCCAACGAATCCCTAGTCCTAGGTCAGATAAATTGCGATGGGAATATTTTGGTCACTAGCATGGAACTCTGGGTACCAGGCGACTCCCGTTTTAAATTATACTTGTCACAGCAACAGGCGTTGCTGTGGTGGACCTTTTTTTCCTCAAGCTAAATTTACAGTGAATATATGAGATGGCAAGAACCAATTAAGCACTACTCCTACGAAAATAGACAAATTACCTACGGCGTGTCGACTCCAGAAACCACTCTCTTTGGAACACAGGAATCCCTTGGGGTCTGTAAGGAAACCAAGTGGAGAGACAACCACAACCAGGGAGGAGACTCTGGAATGTCTTGTGAGAGGTCACTTCCCAGAATGTATTATACTGAGGGATCAAGAGGAATCCAACGCAAATAGTGTACATCCGTATCAGGTTCCAAAGGGGGCTCAGAAGTTCTCTTTCAAATCACCGGGAGGGAACTGCGTATACGCCGCCTTTTTACAACAAGGCCTGCAGACTTTGCTGTCTTATCTTACAATACTTTTCAGAACCAGTTACCGCTTGGAATATGTTCCAAAACGCTGGAGAGAGGTTCGGGTGATATTTATCCCCAAAGCGGGGAAAAGATCCTCAGAGGAGATTAGGTCTTAAGTCTTATAGACCTACTAGCCTCACATCATTTCTACTGAAAGCCATGGAGAAAATTCTGGCATTTTGTATTAGATCCAACGCTCTCCAAAGATACCCTCTGGACTCTAGGCAGCACGCCTACCAAGAAGGGAAATCAACAGAAACAGCTCTACACGAACTGACATTGGAATCGAAGATACGCTTCGGAATAAAGAATTATTACTATACTCCTTCATTAATATCCAGGGAGCTTTTGATAATACTAGTTTCGAGGTAATTCAGGAATAATCACTAACAAGGGGCATAGACCCCTCCACCGTAAGGTGGATAATAAGCATGCTGAAAAACAGGAGGATTACGGCCTCTTTTGGTGACAAAACCATCACCATAGCGGCCACCAGGGGTTGCCCCCAGGGAGGTGTCCACTCTCCCTCTTGATGGTGAGGGGCGGATTCGTAAATACAGTAGGGGAAAGAATGTAAACTGCCCTAGAGGTAGTAAATGATTGGTGCACGGAGGTGGGCCTTACGGTAAATCCTAACAAGGTCAACTGCACTCTCTTTACTAACCGGAGGAAAACTATCCTCCCGCTGATAGCCCGGGGAGGGGGGCGCGTTAACTATCCAACTGTCGAAGGACGTTAAATATCTGGGTGTCGTACTTGATCAGAAATTGACATGGAATCCCACTTAAATCATATCACAAACAAGGCCAATAAGGCCTACTTCACCTGCCAAAGAATGATTGAGCAGACTGGTGCACGGAGAATACTGGACAAGATTCAGAGGTTAATTTGTGTGGGTGCAACTGGAGCAATGAGGACTTGTCCAACAGCTGCCCTTGAGAGAATACTGGGGTTCTCACCACTGCACCTACACATTAAAAAAGTAGCCGGTTCAAGAAGTCTGAGCCTAAAAATTACTGCTAAAATTAAAACCATAAGGCCAGGACACAACAATATCCTACATAAATTAAATTTTAAGGAGAAATTGATTCAACTATCAGATTTGATGGTAAGGACAATCGATTGTCGGAGGAATTTTATCAGCAGGTTGCCGGATAGGGCACTGGTAGAGAATATTATCTCCTCCCTCCACTGACATGCTTCTGTATGGTATACGGATGGGTCAAAGGCAGACGGGGGTACCGGTGCAGGGATAGTCGGGTCTGACCTAGAATTATGCATACCACCGGGTAGCACCCCACAGTTTTTCAAGCAGAGAATCTTGCTATGGAGGTATGTGTGCATTAATGTCTCAAAAAGAAATATAAGAAGACCGAGATCCATATAATCTCAGACAGCCAGGCAGCTCTGCTAGCCTTAGAATCTTCAGTGTCCAACTCAAAATTGATCTGGAGCTGCTATTGTAATTTATTAGAACTGGGTAAAGCAAATAAAGTCACCCTTTTGTGGTCTCCTGGCCACTCCACTATTAAGGGAAATGAGGCAGTAGAGCGATGTGCAAAAATGGGAGCAAGCCAGGATTTCCTGGGTCCCAGTCCTAGTATCGCTTTTTCAAAAATCCATTTGGCAGATGGTATAAGGGACTGGATGTGACAGGCTAAGAAATTATTCAGTTATAATATTATACGTCTTGGAGAGGCACCGTGGATGGACCGGCAATCCCTAAGAGCCCTTACCTGGTTTATAATAGGGCACAGCCCTTTTAACGGCCATCTACATACATAAAATGAGAAGGTCCCTTACGAACCAGTACAGATTCTGTGACTGCGGTAAGAACACATCGGAACACGTACTCTTCACACGCTATGCCATCATCCTAAAAAGATTCAAGTTGCTCAATGCGTATACAATCCAGTGGCCTAATGCCGGCCCACTGGATATGCATCAGGTAGCGGCGTTTATCAAGGACATAAACCTTGTCTTCGTTGGCGATAAAACCATCACGATGGCGGCTACTAGAGGATGTCCTCAAGGTGTAGTCTCTTTACAGGGTCAACTTGTATTGTGGTTACTCAAGATGGATTAACTATTCGCAAGATTAACAAAATTCTCTTTCTCGAACATTACCTAAGCTAATGATTTGTCTTGATCGTTTGAGGAAAATTCGAAAGTACAATAGCAGATAACTATTCACATCCTATTTCAATCGATTATGTGGAAATTCATAATCGTCAAATTTTCTGTTGAAAAATTATCAAGAAATTGGGGAGTCGACGGTTGTACACATTTGAAACATTGGAAAATTTAAATTGTATCCCAATCTACTCGAAATAAATACTTCTAAACAGCAAAGCTGTTACCACTGTTACATTTTGAAAATCGCTTTTTGACCTAGCTGCGGAACCTCGAGTCTGAAGTTGCCGTGTATAAGAAAAACAAAATCATCTAGTGAAGAACATACCATTCCAAACATTAATACAATCTCTTTCTTCTTATGCTTATAAGTTATATAACAATAAAAATTGCTTGTCAGTAGATTATAACTTGATAAGTACACCGATGAATTTACTCTCATCTTTACTTTCATTAAGTCGCGCTATATTCAAAAATGTTTCAGATTTAACTGTATCTAAAATTTTTCTTTTATTCAGCGCAAACATTTTCTTGCTGACAATCGTTGAGGTTTGCGTCTCGACTAAATAAAATTTGAACATAGAAACGGAGACATTCAACATTTGTTATATATAAGGATAAGCTTAGAGAATATAATTTCAAACTTCCCTAAAATTAGTAAAATTAATTTAAATATTTACATTTCATCAAAATCCGGTGATTTCGAATCAATTCCTTCATACATCGCATTTATACACATTTCTTGAGCAACTAGTAGAAAAAATAATTGGGTTGGTGTTAAATTTAATGCGGGCAAACGATCCAATCCTTTTAATGGTCCCGTAAGTGATAATAATGAATGATATGCAATTTGCATGCCACCTGAATATATTAAAATTTCCATTCGACTTGAATTCGAAAATATATCGATTGACGATGGTACACAACGCATTGCCTTCTCATCAAACGCTTTTGTAATTGATCGTAATATTTCACGTCCCAATTGTACTCCAACGGTCGCATAATGCATATAGATTGGTAATTTTATATTAAAATATGGTACCAAAATTAATGAAAGTGGTACAACTATTGAATGGCTAAAATTATCGTAGAATGGTTTGGAGACCGAAGGATATGCGTACCTAAAAAAAAACATCGAATTAATACAAAACATTTACATTTTAGTAATATGTAATCTTACGCAGTTTGCGCCTCAGTCGGCATATTTAATTGCAAATTTGATTTTCTTAATTTATAAATTTTTAAGATATTCTCGAAATAATTATCGGAACTAATTTCAAGCTGTGAAATACAAAAAAAAACAATTAATAAATTGGGAAACAACTCAGGATTATGATGTACTTACTTTATCTAAAATTTCGGTTGATTTCGTAACATTATATAAAACTGGCCATTGATTTGCTTGCATTTTTAATGATGATAATTTTACCAATGCTGTACCTCGTAATGATGGTGCTCGTTTTAAATGTGACTTCAATGATTCAAAGATGTTTTCAGTCTGCAAGATTCGATACAAATTTGATTAATGTACAAATTAATATTTTGTTTGGCTTACCCGTAGGATGGAATCTCTAACGTATTCATCGGAAAATTGGCCCATATAAAGTGACGAAGTTACTTGTGGCAATGCCCACATTGTTGCTTTTGTACAAATTTCGGGCGATGGTTGAGATGATGGTAAAGCGCTTAATGCAAATAATACTAACAATGAATTATGTACAACACGAGTTTGATACTCGCTTAATAATACACGAATTTTGGTAAAATATACAGGACTTCGTACTACAATTGGCCCCGACCAATTTGATGCTATTAAATCCGACCAGTTTAGCTAAACGAAACGAAAAAAAAAACGAATTAGTTGCGTAATGAATTTTGAAACCAATTTGATCTATACTTACAAATGGATACGTCATATGTAATGTGGTCATATTATTCATTATCTGACTGTTTGCAAAATCACGTTCAATGTAATACTTTCGAATTTGAATTAAATCTTTAATAAACTTTTCGATAATTTCCTTCTCGGAAATTTTTTCTTCTTGCGCCAAACCATATGGCAAAAATTGATCTAATAGATCGTCCAGCAAATTTGGCACTTCATCCTTTAATATATATGGCGGAGCTTTTGGCCCCGTAAATCTAACTAAATTATCCAAGACATACGGTGATGTACCTTGCCCATCAATAATTAACATAATTTGCCTTTTTCTACCATAACTTAAATCAAAATAAATTTCTAATATTGGTATTGGACCGTACTCATTTAATTTCGAAACTAATGATGCAATATTTGATGGGCCAAGCGAACCTTTCGGTAAATAACCACCCAATTCATCTAGAAATAATCGTATTGTAGATGAATTAATTTTTTGCCGCATACAGCTACCATATAAACGACCCAATTTACGAAAAGGTCCACTTGTTGTATTGTGTATTAATAGTTCTGAAAATAAAATAAAATTAGAATACAAATTATAACTGTAATTAAAATGTATGTAATTATATACGTTGTATTTGTACAAATGTATTTTCTTGAGCACTTTTTACCGCTCTTAGGGTACTATGAACCGGTGAACATGTATACGATTTAAAATCTTTACATGGATCAATTTTCCAATTCATTCGAGCTTGTATACTGCTAGCCGCGCCCCGGCATTCATCATCTAAGCATTCAGGTGGTGATGTCGGCGTTGGTATACAATCATCGTCTTCTTGTACATAACAATCACGCGGAAGTTGCGATGGTGCTGTACTAATTAAAAATAATATAGGTGATGCTACTAATAATGATGTTACTAAAAGTGTGGCTGCCGATAATGCTATTTTATGTACAGTTGTTGATGTTCTAAGCCATATGCATGGCGCACAACATATCCAGCCCAGTGAGGTTCTCTGTGAAAAAACAAACAAACAAACAAAAAAAGTTATGAATTTTAAATCTATAGTTGTATGTAGGATTACTTAAAATAACAACAACACAAAAATGTATCATGAAAGATTGATCTACAAATATTCATTCCCAGTTTCATGTTAAATTTTATATTACTATCGCGACAAATACACCCCAATTATCATAGTCATGTCACATCATTGTCCATGACTATAATCACATCAGTGGTTTGTTACGTGTAAAGCCATTTTATATGATAGATGTCACTTGATCGTTACAAGTGACAGACGAATACCACAAAATGGATTCTATTTCAAATTAGTTTCCAATAGGAATTTCTTTGGATAAAACCTTTTGTTTTATTTCGTTTTTTTATTTGAGTAAAATATATAAAATTATAGGCTGTCTCTTTTAAGCAATCTTTTTGAACGGAGGAATAAAATTTTGCATACAACAATATAAAACTGTGCCGTGCATGCTATTTTATTAGCATCTAGCGTGCAGTGTAACAATTTTCATTAGTTTCAGTTTTTTATGAAATAAATGATTTGATTTAGAATATTTAAAAGAAATAGTTAAGTGCATCTTTCATAGAAAATGTAATGCATATGATATCAATTAGCTATTTGTAAGTTGGTGTGCTTCCGTTTCTGAAAATAAGCTTCGTCGCTGGTACGTACATATGATGAGTTTTTTGACGGTAGAAGTGTTGAATAGGTATAAAACAAATAATTTAACCTTCCTTGTCCTTACATACCAATCACAACGCATTCCCCAAGCACTTGTTATGCAACAAAGAACAAATTTTGGTTTTTAAATGTGTTGAAAGTCAATTAGATCAAACAAAAATTCTTACAGAGACAAATTCTATTAAATATTTAAATATTTTGTTTAATGTTGTTTTCCTAACTAAAATATTCATAATTCCGTTTCAGTAATTAAACACTCTGGTTAAATATTTAAAGGAAAAATTATCACCATAATCCACAAAAATGTGTACAAAACAATTTATGTATTTCGTTTAAGAAAAGCTGTTAACGTTTCATTTTACAATTTTCTTTTTCTTTTAAGAAACTTGGCTTAATGGTAAAATTAAATGATGAAGAAAACGTATAAAGATTTAATTTAGATGTATATGTAAATATAAACGGCAATAATCTAATAATTAAGAATAAAATTAAGTTGATTTTTTTAACACTCGTTTATAGTAATTAAGTGGCAATTTGGAACATATTTTTAGGTATTCTATTTCAGAAAAAGTGATTTTCAAATTTATGTTTGTCTGACGGCCGTCTGTATAGTTATATTACCACTTTACAGAGTGCAGAAAACAAATTAAAGAATAGGCCTGAAAATGAGCGACGCCAAACGATAATAAATAACTACAAAAAACTACAAAAATCAATTAAGCGGGACAACCGAGACGAAAGGTATACTATGTCGGTATACTGCTTGTCGGCAGATAAGCTGACTTAAGGCGATCAATTGTGACGTTCACTTCGCGATTAGGCAGTCGCACGCGAAAATATTTTGGCGTTCGTGCGAGCACCTTGATTGGTGCATTGTACGGATGCGTCAGGCTCGGGCGAACCGAATCGTCTCACAAAAATACGTGGGTCGCTGTATGCAAATCTCCCTGCAGGAATACTTTTGGACTACCGTACCACGCCGTTGTTGTTGGACGAGTGTTGCTCATTGCATGCTGTCTTCTTATGGCTGCTCGTCGAAAAATTCACCTGTAATGCGAGACGTTGTACCGAAAACGAATTCGGCCGGTGTTGCAAATCCTATTTATATACGTTCATTTCTCAGTGCTGTTGGAGAGAATTACTGTCTTCAGCGTGCAGTGCTATCTTTCGATAAGGTAATTTGCCTGTGCAACTGCCTGGAACGGTAAAAAGTTTTAATTTAATCGAAATGTTATTACCTTCCACAAGTACAAATTTTATTTCTGCGTCGTTTCTCTGGTCATCAGCCAATTCCTCGTAATTGATTGTCGCGGGGTGATCATTTGTCCAATGTAATCGAGTTGCCTCGCTTGACGATCGCTCGCTTTTCTGGTTTCTGTGCGAAGGCAATAAACGGCTTATGGTCGGTGAAATGTAACAACTTCTTGATGAACGAGTAAAGCGACATTGGACAAATCGAGTTTGCACTTCTCAAATGCATTCCTTGCTTCGTCCGTCCACGTTAACAGCGTTCGATCATTCTTTTTATTTCCGGGAATCATTTCCAATAATTTGACTTGAGTTTCCATGCCGTTTGGTAAAAACTTGCGATAATAGTTGAGAGTCGCCAAAAACTTGTTAGTTGATTTACCATTGTCGGAAGTGGAAATGATTTTTGATGGCTCCGATTTTGTCGGGCAGCGGTAAAAGTCATTCGGTTGAAACACGATGTCCAAGGAAATGAATCTACTGCCGGCCAAATTCGCATTTGGCAACATTTATTGTTAAATTGTATTGTTTCAAACGCACAAAAACGATGCGCAAACTTCGTGAATTAATCACTGGAAAGTTTGTACAGCATTGCGTAGACCAAACGTTATAAACTTAAACTCAAAGGGTACGAATGGTGTCGTAGTAGCCATTTTTTTCAATTTCCTCTTCAGCGACTGGAACCTGATGGAAAGCGCTTTGCAAGTCGATCTTTGGAAAAAAGGTATTTCCTTGCAAATTGCAAACGAAATCGTTTATCTACGGAATGGGCTAGCGATCCGGAACTGTAATAGCGTTTAAGGCGCGATAATCACCGCACGGACGTCACGATTGCCTAACTACTGCTTGATGGTCGACAAATTCCGACTTTTATCAATAATTCGGATTCCTTTTGCGCTTTTTCGAGTTTCTCGAGCTCCATTCGTTGAGGTCGAGCACATACAGTGCAACAAATTTCCCTTTTTGGCAGTGGAAATGTCGTAATTTACTTGAACTCTTCCAGTAGACCAGCGTAATTTGAATCCAACTGGTACGTTTTGTATTCGGTCGTCTCGTCGACGGTGATGCGCATACAATTTAAATTCAAGCCAGGGAGCGGGTCTGCATCGTTGATTGGGGTTTTTAGGTATGCGATTAAAAACGTTCACGTGAAGTCACGTCGTAATCTGAGGTTTACCATCAGTCTTGTAGTTCCAAATGTTTTGATTTCGGTACCGTTTGCTGCGAACAATTTAATTTCTGGCTGACCGACTGCGTGGCATGACTGATACGTCGGCAACTGCATCAATCAAAAATTCGATGTTCGTAGTATTGTCGTAAATTTTCAGTCGGTTAATGAATTTGGATTTAGGCTGTTCGTTACCTAAATCCGACGCGGGCTGTTGGCTTCATTTACTATTTGACTGGGCGGCATTCGTGACGTCGAAATTGCACGGCGTTCGCTGAATTATTACGAATAGACAGCTTTTGTAACACACTGATTTTTGACGATGCTGTTGGAGTAAATTTCAAAGTACATGATGCTGTGGGTTGCTGCGTAGTCGTTTGGCGAATATTATGATCACCAACTGTACGTAAACGAATTTATTCAACCAATGCGTCAGCTGCTATGAGTCGATCCTTGATTGGTGAACTTTTCATTTGAATAACTGCAGCGCGCGCAATTTCGGGTAGTCGCGCGGCCCAGAGATCGATGAGTGCAGTTTCCGTTCACGAATCGGATGCCAAATATTTTAATTTTTGATATAACTGGGTCGGTTTTGCATCGCCAAGTTGTACGTCGTTAATCGCTTGAATCGCCGTGAATCCGAGTAAAACGATCGAAATAGCAAAAGAGATACCTGCATTCAAAGGCTGGCAGAAAAATTATTAGGAATGTGGTGGGATACAAAACGGGATCCTTCCCGTTTTCCACTAAATCGAAATCAAATCAGTGAAGAACGGATACGTGTGGGCGGCACTACGTATCACCATGTCCATATTCGATACTATCGGCCGGATTGCAAATTACATAGAAAATATCGAAATCCCTATGGTGTTACACCAGCGTTCTAGCTTCACCACTAATAAAATGAATGCAACCATATATTTAAGCAGATGCTAGCAAAAATGGATATGCAGCAGTGGCTTACTTTCGAATCGAAAGAGCAACAAAAGTATAAATTTCTTTGTTGGTCGCAAAAACAAAGATATCACCGTATAGAGCTGTGTCAATTCCACAATTGGAGCTTCAGGTCGCACTATTTGCTGTTCGTTTGAATGTTCTTCAATAGTTGCAAAACATATAAACAAAATAGACATATGCGTGTTTTGGTTTGATTTACAGTAATTGGTTGGATTCATCCGAAGCAGGCGAGTGGCGATGGATTACAACAAAGCAGAACGTAGCAGACGAAGTAACGAAATAGAGAGATTCAAATACATAAACATCGAACAATCGTTCATTCACAGAACCACAATATTTACTTCAATTTAAAGAGATCTGGTCGCAGAAACTAACATTGTTGAACCTACCAAAGAAATCCGATGTATAATCTGACGTAGACCAGGTATCAATAGATTTAGTCGATGGGACAGGCTAATTCGAACCCACGGGTACACGTGCAAAATTCAAGGGACTATTTAAGCTCATTCAAATTGGTGAAGGCTGAAAAGGACCTACATCGGTTGGTTCATTAGGAGAGTTTCGAACAAAACCGTATTTCACAAGTTCACAGTGTATTTCGGAAGAGTTCGCTTTATCAGTTGTCGCCCTACCTTGATGATAAATGCTTGATACAAATATCTGGGGGAAACGACGAAATTGAGGGTTCTGCGACTGGACATATTTCCGGAAATGTGTCAACTGCCACCTGCCAGATCAGCGGTAAATACTAGGCCGTTTACTTATACGGATGTGAATTATTTCGAACCACTACTGTAAGAGCAATCCATTTAGAATTGGCTTATTCGTTGAGTACGAATCATAATGTGCCTCTGAAATTTCATAGCTAGAAGATAGGGCAACCACTTCAAATATATTCCAATGCCGGAACAAATTTCGTATTCCTGCAAAATGAACTAGAAAGGGAAGCCGCGATATTAAACACTGAACGATTAGTCAAGGAGTACTACACAATAAAATGGAAATTCATCAAGCTGGGAACGGATGATCCGTTCGGTAAAGAACTGTTTATACCATGATTTACCTTGCGGAAAGCCGGAAGATGAGCTGCTCCAATTTAACCGAGGTAGAAATTCCAAACGGGTCAGTAATTTATTAGAAAACTGTACCGCCAGATAAGCCGCAAACGAAAAGTATCAGCTACTACATGCGCAACCGCAACCATTCAGCCAAAACTATATCAGCAAAATTACCCCACTACTCTTAACATAACTGCCAAAGTTCCGCCTCGTACTTCTATAAGAGCTACCAAAGCTCTGCCTCGGTAGTTTCTAAGAGTTCTGCCTCATCATATCATGGCGAGTACCAGATTTCTGTTTTGGTACTGCCCATAAAACTTCCGCCGAACCGAAAGAAACTCAAGACGTTTGGCCAACAAATCATCGCCGTTCATCAAATCCACGCATCTCCAGACAAACTAAAGTCTCACCAGATCAACCTGGTACCAAAACACAAATTTACCCACGATGTGATTAAGTTGAAATTAGTAACCAGAGAAGAGTCAACTCTCCTAATAGGCTATATAGTGCCTCGGTGTCAATAACCAAAAAGAAAATGATTAAAATATAAGGTTGATAGACCAGAAAGGGGGTCCCGATTATAGGGGATTGGCAAAGAAGCCACAACTACTTTAAGGCATATATACACTTAGGCATTCCACTCTAAAAAATTCCTCGTGTTGTACATTATGGCTTGTATGGTTTACCAGTACGCGTGCGAAGTTCTATAGGAATGACGTCAGTCGAACTATTTGTATATCACTACTTGAAATATAATAAACAAAACCTATTTTTAACAATAAATTTATAATAAATCAAATAAATCTCACTGTAAAAATGTTTCATTTATAATTTATCTAAACCGATTCATTTATGACATGAATATTTTCTATAATCGCGTGACTATTTACATTAGGAAAACAAAACCAAACAAAAAATATAATTTATTATCTAATTGTATTATATACCTTGTTATGTATATAGAATATGTATTTAATTCATGTACCTATCATAAAAAGTCGTAAATCCAAAACGTTTATGAAAATCACAACTACGGCATTTACTAATAAAAAATTATTCGCAACATATAATTAAGGTATGCGATTTTATCATTACAAAAGTGGCATCATTAATTAAAATTATCTTCACAATCCAACATTATATTCCATGCCCATCCAAACAAACTCTGACTGTTATAATTTATAACATAACTTAAAACCAAAAACAAATATTAAAAGACAAACTTGTATTTGTGTTTGTGTTTGTATTTTTCGCGCTTTTGAAATTAAGTTTTGTTGCTGTTAATGATAAGCAAGCTTTAATTTATTCTCTATTGCAGAATTTAGAAGAATAAAAACTTTGGCAGAATTTAAAAAGTTACTGATAAAATAAATGAAAAACGAGGAGTTGTTAGTTAAATATTCTGCTTTTACTGATTACGTTAGAAAGGTAAACACATTCTTAGATGTCGTATTTATGTTTAAGTAAACGAAATTGTACTTAAATACTAAGGTAATACAATACAATATACTTTTCCAAATTTTCTTTTCTTTGATTAAATAAAATAAAATTAATATTTGCATATGATTTTAATTAATTAAAGGAATACGGAATCTTTAATTCTATTACAGCGGAATGAGGAAATAAATAACATGCCACCTTTTTAAATCTAAAGTTTTCCATTGCAGGTACATATTTACTTGTTAGGTAGGTTAAGTTAGTTTAACGAACACGAACAATTCAACTTTTAATTCTAATCCGAAAACCACTTACATATGATCATGATTAAATATAAACCATGATTATATCACTTACAAATTTAAATTAAAATCTGTAATTGTTTGTTCCTTTTGTAAATTATTTTCTAAATTTATGATTATTTTTCAGTATATGTGTAGCACAGACTAAGCGTCATAATGAACGGAATGAGTGCTTCCGTAAAAAATTAATTTGTTACTTGTTTTAAACCTATTTACGAATTATTTTAAAATTAGAGCTACATATGTATTTACTTTTCAGCTAATTGTGCTATATGTAGACCCAAACAACCACACGAAAATGTATTATGGTAGATTGATCTACAAAAAATCATTCCCAGTTTCATGTTAGATTTTATATTACTGTCGCGACACTGTTGCACGTCACATCACATCGATTTTGCCATTCTCTTAGTCTTTGGCTACATCTAAAGCCATTTTATACGTTAGATGTCACTTAATTGTTGCAAGTGACAGACGAATACCACAAAATAAAAAGACGCAATTATTTTTTTTTATGTATTTTAAATTGTTGTTTTTTGAATAATTTGTTGTATTCTTAGAATCTAGCGTGCAGTGTAACAATTTTTGGTGTATTTTTTGTTTTTTATGAATTAAATGATTTAATTTAGAATATTGGTATAATATTGGTAGAATATTTCAAGTTTTCATAAATTTTAAATTCGTTAAGAAGAAATTACACATTCTATGAAGGCCGATAAATTATTAACGATAATTTTTATATGTATGTAATGAATATGGGTCTTATAGAATTTTTGGTGGAAGTACATTCTCTAAGTTATTGTGAAGGATTTTTTTTTGTGAATATAAAACGTTAAAAGTCAATGACGTTAATCGATTTGGCTTGTGAACGGCTTATTCATTGAAATAAGTAGAAGTAAATTTAAGGTGGATAAAAAGATAAATTAACTATCAAACCTAACAACATATTATGTAATACAATATTATATTACAATTGATAATTTTTTATTTTTTTTTGATGATTTTCATGCTACATTTTTTTACCAATTCTGCTGATATTTACTCATACTCTTCTTATCTAACAAAATAATACCTCAATTCAATTTGTTGGCGTAACCTAGTATTATTTACGAACACATGGAGAACACAAAATATCGATAACATTCGCTTTTGGCATTTGAAATAATTTGTTTGTTTATTTAAATAGGCATATTTACATTGGAATAAATTAGTTAATTTATTTTGGGTAAAATTTGAAAAGGCTAATTTAAAATTTTCTGGTAAATTTGCAATTTAATATTTTTGAACATACATAAATAATTTAGGAAAACATTCTGAAAACTTAATTTTAATACCAATCATGATTTCCATAATAATTCTATGGCAAGTTTAAATCATAATATTATACCGAAAGCCCAACAATCCGCTTCGTGAGAGTGTTCGCTTAAACTATTCTTAGTTGGTCTCCTGTAAATTGGAGATTATATTTGAAATGCCCAAGACTGGCAATTGGGGCCTAAAACAGTGTCTCGCACTATCCATAAAAACAAAATATTAGTAGCGTTTACTAAATTATTACTATATTGTACCTAAAACAATTATAAATAAGAACCGAAAAATATTTTGGCACAATAACGATTTAATTTTGCGGTATTTTCCAAAACGAAATTAGGACACAAATTGTATTCTACCTCCATATAACTATATACCTAAATTTAAATGACTCGATTTTATGATATTTTTTGCTTAATCTTTCTAATGTGAATACGATAATCGGAATTGGAAAAACCTCGTTCAAACGAAATGCCAAGATAAAAGCATAACCCTTCTAATAACTAATCGATATTTGAAAATATTTAAAAAAAAAGGTTTTATTAAGAAAACCTTTTTTACAACAGAGCGGAACATAATTGTAAATGAATTTATGTAGGTGAAGGAAACTACCAATACATAAAGGTTTCACCATTGGATGGTAATTTGATCACGTATATTAAAGTAAAACAACAGCTTTTAATTAGAACAACAATCTTATAATCAAACTCCTGAATCAATATATCCTTTAAGTTTTCTTATATGTACATAATATTAAATTACATATATAAAACGTCTGTACATATAATTAACAACACAAAAACATCCCATATATACAATCAAGTACTTATAGTTATAATTAACTCAAGTATCGTGAGTGTTTTTTTTTTGTTTTACTTATTTGTAATTGTTAGAACTATTATTAAACAAATCTATAAATAAACACAAGTATTAAGATATTCAATTATTATTGAACATAAAGTATTATGACGTAACCATGTTCAATGCTAGACCGCAATTAACCATAACGTAAAACTATTAAAAGAGGATTCAATTCGAGTGTTGGCCATTTTTATTTATTTTAGTAATCAATTACTGAAATTACAGTGACATCTTCATACACATTAATAATTAACTTCTGTTATATTTTGTGTACGTACAGTGTCATTTTGATTATATTTCGGTAGACCAAACTATAAATCATGCGGTGTAAAATACAAAAAATAAAATCAATAATCGATCTGAATTTACCGGCTATAAAATTTGTACCTTTTACGTGATTTTTATTTGTTTATTTAACTTGTGTCACTGAAGTCACATTTTGTATTTTGTAGTCGGATAAGAGCAGAGAAGAGTGGGTGAAACTGAAAATGAAACAAATCTGAAATAATAAAATTGTATTTAGTAGCTATCTAGTTTTAATGGCATCAGGAACGTGATAAAACGGTCCAAGTCAGTAGATTTGAATTTTTATGGAAAGATTGTAGATTGCCTTTGCTGGATAGCTATTTTATTGTCGAGTTCGGTTGGGACTGTAAAAAGAAAAACCAAATTTTTGATGCCCAACCGAATAATTTATTTCATGGTTGCGTTATTGTTTTCGAAATAACGATGTTGATCACTCTTAGCAGCAGGGTTACTAATTTCAGGTTTATAATCGGTTAAAAATAAATCTATATCGCATATGTTTTCTCTCAACCATCGAAAACGTATATTTTAACGAGAAAACGGCAGCCATCATATGTCAAATTTGGTTGTGATACTCAAGCGAATAAAAAGGTCGAAGTTGATCAGGTTGTTGTTATTGTATGTTCAATAAACGGTCTGATTTATTGAATCAGCTGTTATCTTCAAAACACATTAAAATGATTTTAGGATCGGTTGCATATTAGAAATTTCACGAATTAATTAATTCATAGAGTAGGAAATTAGTCTGTATATGTTTCTTCTTGATTTTTCTTGATTCTTCTGGATACGGTCTTGCTTGGTCCCCCTTATTTCATTTCGAACCTATACCAAATTGCTGTTACTAACTTCGAAATTGACAGTATTTTTATTATAACCTTCTTTGGCTTTCTCCTTCTTCAAAATTTTCAGTCGGGCTACGTGACGAGCACATCGCAAGCGGGCTTTAAATTCACTTACGTATAGTCATCGTAATTGTAGGCTTATTGGGGTTCTTTCTTGATGGGTGTTGGTACCATAGAGCTGCTCTCCCGAATACTATTTCGGAGAAAATGAAATTTGTAGAGCAACGTAGTGTTTTGTTGTACCCAAACATTGCATAATGAACCATTTGATAACCATGTCTATTGTCACGAAATTTCTGAGGTATTAATTAAGTGGGTTAAGGGATCTCTCAACAGGTCCATTTGTCTTGTAGTGGTAATATGTTTAATCTTGAGGAGTTTGCAGATATTCTCAAATATTGATTGTTCATGAAATTGAATCCCAAATCAGTTAGGATCTTTTCGGGTGATCAAGCTTCGTTATGTGCTATGGTTACATGACGCTTTCACTAGCACTAGAGAACTTAGTCAAATCATCTTGAAACGTCAACTTGCGATGTCTAGAAGAAGACGTTGATATATCCGAATTCTCTTATATGTTTGGAAAACTATAATGCAAGACCTCCATAGTAGTAAATCATGCTTCTCGTGGAGAATTTACAGTTTTAAATTAGGATCTGTGATGATTTGCATATTCTTTGGATATGGGCGATCAGTGTCTGAAACACTATGGGATTTTCGGGGAGTTGTTTCTGCTTTGGGATTTTCTTCATTCTGTATGGCTATCCGCCCTCTTGCTTTTGCTCTTGCATCTGTTTCCATGTTTGTTTTTTCCGAGATTGCCCTACATTGTAGTCATGCTCTACGAGTTGTAAACGCCACTTTGTCTTAAGATAACCATTCAATGGCTTATAATCTATTCTGATGGTAAACTTGCTAACCATTCAAATTTATTTCTCTTCCTTCTTGCGGGTGGTAAGAACTTCTTGTTAATAAGCGAGGCTTATGAAGCTTTTGGTTTCAGTGATGATGTGCAATAAGTACTGGATTTCTTTACTTAAAGATTGTTACTTCTGTTTGAATTTTAAGGTTGTTTCTTCTAAATGCTTCAAAAATATCCCACGACTTACTGTTGTTGACTCTGATCACTCTCCTATTTTTATAACAGTCTAAAATAATTTAAAAAGAAATCCCTGCAAAACTCTCAAATATCGTATATAGTATCTCTCAAATAACTCTCATTTATTGTAACGTGACACCGTGCTTAATAAACCTTTGTAAAAAACTGAAATCTCTCATCAGTACAGTTAAGAATGAAACAATAAGTATTTATTTGTCCTCACTCACTGACCAAAAAGACATTCAATACTCCTTATGGAAAGCCAAGAAAGTAGATGATGTACGATGGTCCCGAAGCCGTAAACAAGAAGCTGATTTATTTGCGAGACACCTTGACTGCGAGTTCACGTAAATATTCTGCTGAAAAATGTTCAGCAGGATTGCATGCGATTTAAAAATATTTTATTCGGAAGGGGAAATTTGTTTACGAAATAGGCTACGTTGATTGGTTGCCTGCTGACAATTTGTCAGCAGAATATTTACGTGAACTCGCACTGAAGAAACTTTCTACCTTTATCCAGGTAAATAGCTGATGAAAATGACAGTCCAATGAACAGATAAAGGATTGCAGTACAAGCTAAAGCGGGACCTTCCCAAACAATATTATGAAACTCTGCAATCCTACATAAGTGACAGGTACTTTCGTGTAAGATACGAAGAAGAATACTCCTAAAGAAATTTCAGCAGAAATATCGAAATGTAGCGTTTAGGGCTCCATTTTGTAAGCATTGTGGTAGAAGCTACAAATAAACTTCAAACATCGATCAATACAGTCAGCAACTCGATGAAAAAATGTATAATCAAACTCAACGGAACCAAATCTGCACTTGTGAATTTTACAAATAAAACAGATTCGACAAGAATCCCAATCATAATCACCACTAAATAAGTTGCTTATGCAAATACGGCGATATCTAGGCGATATCTAGGCATGACGCTAGATGCCAATTTAAGATGGAAAGAACAAGTCAAAAAGTGATAAAAATTAAGAGATATGCCATATGCTGGACAGACTGCTGAACTAAGACGTCTGTAAAGGATCTAGCCAATAGACCTAGTTGGGATCCAAAAACTATACCACAATAGCAAAACATAAAGGACTGAAACCTCATGAGGTGATCAGAACTTCGGTCTAAATTATCTCAACTCCCAAATCAATCCCGGAATAACCCTCTTAAGTCAATCTTCAGCTCAACCTCCAACTCAATTTACAACTCAACTTCCATCTAAATCGCAACACAATCTTAAACACAATCACCAAATTAACCGCCAAACTAACCGAACAATACACTTAACCATACAAGCTAACAAAATCCTAAACTTCAACTCAACTTAGCTCGAACCAAAATCTCAACTCTGTACCCTCGGTATACGTACCCTCGTACCATCATAACCTTAAACAATCTTTCCACCATATCATTATTCCATAATATCATACCATCATGAGCCTATACCATTAAATCACCATACAACAATACCATCGTACCATAGTAAAGTCAAACCATCACACCATGATGTATATCTTGCCATCAACCCACCATACCGTCTTACCATCATACTACCACAACATCATACCATGGTACCATTAGACCATCATAACATCATACCATCATATTTCAGTACTTTATCCAAAAATCTTATAAAAAAATTACCTTGATCTCAAAATGACCTTGAAGATGAAGGTCAAGGTCACAATTAAGCTCACCATTAAATTCCTTGTTGAAAATGACCTAAGAATAAACCTTGTTCTTTTTTTTTTGGACTGAACTCCGCGAGATTTTTAATGGTTTCCATACTTTTTCCTCACCCTGTATAAAAAAATCATAAAAATTTATATAACCACGTGTTTTGGGTCAATTCGTATGGCAGGTACCCTACCCTCTTGACGTACAGTCTCCAAAAGCTTTTCAAATCTGAGCCTTGACCATAGTACAAGCCTTTCTCGAGATATCATGCGTACAGAAAAAACATTCAGACATCCAGACGTCCAGATAGACGGACAGACATATTTTTTTTTTGTGCTTTTTCAGACTCAGTGACTTTCAAAACGTCGAGAAAAATGGTTTTGGACCAATTGGTCTTTTTAGACCAAATTTTTCGCCATTTTTGACAGGATTTCAATTCTTTGATCTTTTTAGACCGAAGTAATGTTTATGTAAATAAATAGTTTAATCTGCGGGATTCATTAGGCTATATGTTAGCAATTATGAATTTAATTACTTCGGTCTAAAAAGACAAAAGTATTGAAATCCTGTCGAAAATGGCGACAAATTTGGTTGGTCCAAAACCACTTTTCTCGAGGTTTTGAAAGTCACCGAGTCTGGACGTCTGGATGAAAGGATGTCTGGATGTCTGTACCCATGGTATCTCGAGAAAGGCTTGTCCGATTTGGAATTTTTTTGCCAATCTGTTTCTATGGTCAAGGCGCAGATTTGAAAAGCTTTTGGAGACTGTACGTCAAGAGGTTGGGGTACCTGCCATAAGAATTTACCCAGGACACCTGGTTATATAAATTTTTATGATTTTTTATTTATGCTGGTTTGATTATTGTATTAGGTATTGAATTTGGAGTTGATTTGACGGTTAAGTTAAGGGCCAATTTGCGGATTGGAACCCCAACTCAATACCAATTCAACTTCAACTCAAACGGATAAGACATCCTATTTTGATGAAATTCAGTATTTTCAATGGAAATGGGATTCTAAAATAATTTTCGGATAAAGTTCTGGAATATGGCCAAGTATGATGGAATTTGGCTATTCTTTAACCGATTATTAAGAAATTTGATATAAGCCTTGGAAATGAAATTTTAAAATGATGTTTAGATACAATTCTCGAATATGGCCAAGTGTTATGAAGCTTCCTTCATAATATAATAAAATATAATAAAATAAGCTTTCCGATTATGATGAATTTTGACGTTTCCATCTAATAGAAGGAAATGTGATACAAAAATTATTTTTGGATGAGGTTGTAAGGAAAATGTCAATATGGCTTTAAAATTATTGTCTGATGAGGTTTCTGTAAATCATGCAGCTATTGAAGTTTCGTTGAGGCAGCGTAACCGTCTATTTCAATTGCTTAACGATCGAGATTATCTTCGAAATAATATTCAAGTTCGCCTAGAAATTGTCTCGCCAATCCTTCGCTTTGAACGTTGGAGTATGCTTCCTGAGTATTTCCTGTCAGAGCTGTAAGTCTGGCCATGCTTAAAAAAATAAAGTGTGTGGCAAACACGTGCTGAAGAATTAAAACTACTAATGGTAGTGTAGAGTTTCGGAATTAGCAGTTTTGGTTTTTTGGAATCACCTTTCCATCACAAATCTTGAATTTGAATTTCATTATAATCGATTAAGGAATTACCAAGTTCTATCCTAGTTGGCCATATTCCAGAATTAAATCCAAAAATCATTTTTGAATCCCATTTTTAAATAAATCAGTTTTATCCTAATTGGCCATTGTAAAACTTTTATATGTGTAAGAAATTTAAACAAATCCACACGCCTTGACCAATTTGAACCAAACTTTACACAAAATATTATTTTTGGAGGTTGAGCTGAAGGCTGACTTAAGAGATTCAGTTTGAGCCTTAATTTTGTAGACCGAAGTTCTGATCACCTAATGAGGTTTCAGCCCTTTATATTTATCATAAAAAGTTACTAGATGATTTATTTTATGTCCGTTGTAATATAGAATAAATAATAATAAAAAAATAAAAAACACAAACAGGATTATTTTCAATTTTCTTTTGGTTTAACTTACATAATTTGTTTTCTTACATAATGGTCGTCTATACAAAAGTGTAGATAAATCGAAAAATGTTCGGTATTGATTGTTTAGTCGACCTTAGATCTATATTTAAATTACATGATTATGTATGTACCTATATACGCTACGAAACTTATGAATTTTTGTTTATAAAGATAGGTTTGTGGACAGTAACCAAACCTTCAAATTTTGTTGTATACTCACAAACCGTATTGTTGTAACGTAAATTAAAATTGCTTCAACGAGTTACTTTATTTTTATTAGCAAAAGATGAATATTCTGAGTGCATTAAGATGGCTAACATCCCTTTTTGAAACAATTAATCATTTTTAAAACTTTGGTGCTTTTTTATCGAGTTCATAGTTCATGCATTGTATTTTCGTTGACATAATAAACAAATTAATTTTCTATTATGAACTGTTTATGTATTGTACTAACTAACAAACATGTAAGTATGGATGTGTTCATTGTTGTTTATTTTCTAACTTGTAAAATTTAATGAGATTTGAGGTAGGTCTAAACGTAGACGTATAAATTTTCTGTAGAATAAATTTATTTAAATTAGATTAAATAATCTATTATGCGTACATATTTGATAACGTCACCACAAACATTCCCTAATGTACAATGGTAAATTAATCAATAATTCTATATACATCAAACCGAAATTTTGTCAGATTTTTCCATGGAATATTTCAAAACAAATAGTAGTACAATGTAATAATAACACCCCAACTACACACTACTATTATTCGCTAAAAGACAAGATGTATTAATATTGACGAAGGAAATTTTTCGGTTCGTTCCGTATATAACTAACAAAACACATAAACCAATAATATTTTATTATCTCCCACAAGTCGTTTTATTGAACGGTGTATTTACAATATAATCAAACGATTAAGTCAAATCAAATAAAATGTGTAAAAAAAGACGTTTATATGTTAACAGTTTAACGTAAAATTTGTTTATGTTTCTAAATTTGGCAACATGAAAATTATAATGCTGCTTGTAAGATTTGATTGAATTATAAATAACTTTTATTTATAATCAATGTATGTTATTGGTATTTTATTAAGGTGCGTGTAAATAAATCAACCGCGTACTTAAATATTTTAATAGCTTCGGTTATCAGTTTTTGGATGTAAATTTTATTATAGGGAATGGTCATTTGTGCCTCCACTAATGGTAATTCAAAGTGGTGCTTTATGCACTGTTTTTACGCGGATAACTAAGTAACACGATTTATTGATTTCAACTCAATAATAATCAAGCATCAACCTTAAATAAGTTAATACAATTTTTCGACATTTTGTTGAACGTTTTTCCAAAACTCAACAAACGCCAAAATTGTAAAAATTAGATTAGGGTGTCAAAGACAATAAAATTGGTTCTGGCAAGTGCCACACAAAAAATATTTTAAAGTTTCTAGAAAACTCAACAAAATCCGGAGAGTTAAAATCGAAAGGAGAAATGTTGTATTCCTTCGGTCTGAAAGACCAAAGTATTGAAATTCTGCCAAAAATGACGAAAAATTTGGTTGGTTCAAAACAACTTTTCTCGACGTTTTGAAAGTCTCTGAGTCTGAAAAAGCAAAAAAAAAAATATCCGTCCGTCTGCCTGGATGTCTGAACGTCTGGATATCTATGGGTATCTTAACGTCCGGATGTCTGTACACTGTACCCATAATATCTCGAGAACGGCTTGTCCGTTTTTGATTTTTTTTTCGCCCATCTGTTTCTATGGTCAAGGCAGAGATTTGAAAAGCTCTTGGAAACTGTACGTCAAGAGGGTGAGGTACCTGCCATACGAATTGACTCAAAACACCTGATTATATATTTACGAAAATTTTACACTGAAAAAAAAAAATTCAATGTACTAAATTTATTAAATTTTGCGCAAAGAAAATTCGTTGACTGAATAAACATTTTAATTAATAAAATTATTTTTTTAATAAACTGGTTTATAAGTTAATAAATGGTTAATTAGAACAATAAATCGCAGTTTATTCTAAGATTTTGCACCGTTAAGTTATCAATACATTATTTCAATGAACTTTTTTAGCAATTTATAAACCGATACATAATTAGTTTAATTATATTAAAAAATCTTTTTAATAGTTTGAATATCGTCAACTGAAATTTAGTGATATGTATTTTGTATATCGATGGCTTATTTAATGAAGACCGTAATTTACAAAATTTTGAGGAAATTTGCAAACAAATATTTTTTAGTTATTAATCCAGTTAAAGTTGGCTGAATAAAATTGAATGTGGAACGTGATATATTGTGATTAGAGCTAAAACAATAACACAGAAAGATGTAATTTGTTGGGTTCTGCTTTCATCAAAATGTCGTTTGTGAAAAATCTGGGATAGGAGGCGATGTTAAGCCTTTTTCGTACTGAGGGATGCAACCTACTGAGATGTGACTTTCATACACAAGTGAAAATTAAATAAAATTAAATTAAATTTTAAGGGTATTAATTCATTTACTTAGTTCATATTCCATTATTATATACCTACTACCAAAATTATATGTTTTGGCAAAATATTTATTAAAATATTTTGTATGGTCAGTTTAAACTTGAAATATGTCTAAAAGTCACTTGTCAGTAGGAATAGGGTTAATTATGGAATCAATTCTTCTGTAATAAGTTGATGAAAAAAATGATTTAGATTCCTACATAAGCTAACTACATATTTTATCTTTGTTTGTTTCTTTCTTTGCAATCTTTCTCCCATTTCTTTCATATTGTGCTTTTAACATCCTACCTTATACAGTAGCCAAGCTGAGGATGTAGGGATAGAACTGCCATCAAAACTTGTTCGGCCCATTAGTACTGCCCTCTCAAAGGGGGCCACACTTGTGTTCATCGCTAAACTGTTTTATCTTAACCCTCTCAAACGCCTTGTACAATATATTGTACATCAAGTTTCATCGCTTCGACCAACCGTAATTTTTAATTTTTGTCTCATTTCTCTTCTGCGATCGTTCTCTTATGTATTTATGTTCACACTACAGTTTTATGAGCAATCCCATATCATAGCAGTGCATAACTGTGCTAGGTATTTTATTTTTGGAAGAAAATTAATTTTAAATGGCGTTTGAAAGGGTTAAAACACTTTAAAAATATTTTACATCAGGATTACTAAATAACGTTGTAATCTATTGTACAGTCAAATCTGGCATATGCGATGAAAAATAACATTTTATCAAGGATATCAAAAAAGGCTATAGTGTGTTAAAGTGAAAGATGCAATAAATTCCTGTTTATAATTCCAAATTTTGGTTTATAAGTTTATAAGTTCAACTATTCGCTTCGAAATATACAAAACTCCATCATGCAAGCTGTGTGATTATACAAATAGTTTTATTTGTGACGTATGATAAAATATTTACCTAAAAAACATGAAAAGTATTCGCAAATAATTCAACGCCGTTATTTTTATTTGACATAACAACATTTTAATAAACGGGTTATTATTATAAATTAACTTATTTGTTAATTCAATAAACCATACTATTAATTCATAAATAAAGTAATACATCCAATGAATTATTTCGATGAATTTATAAATGTATTTACTAATTTATAAACTTGTTCGTCGTTGTAATAAAAATATTAATTAATGTACCGAATAATTTTGTCCGACCACATTTTTTTTTACTAAGACTTGGAATGTGACAAGAACAAGACGCGGTGTGATCACGAATATATTTATTAATAATTTAAAAGTGATATTTAATAACAATAATAATAGTGTACATATTAGTTTCATTTGTGAATTTAGTAATTTTTTCTTTGAAAGCTTTTTGTAAAAATGTTCATACCAGGTATGTTGTGAAAAGTAATAAGTTGAATACATTTTTTTACAGGTTAAAAAATTAGTGCGTGTTTTTGCATCATAAGAAATAATATGTTGTGTTTTTTGTGCAACGAAAACCACGATGACTTTAAAACACTGATTTTCCACTTTAAAGTAGTGCATTTATTACAAAGCAATAGCTCCTATAAATGTTGCCAACCACAAGTGTGACCAAAACTTTTCTAACCTTAAAAGTTTTAAAAAGCATGCCACAAAAAAACATGCGCTAGGAGATTTATGCACTAACACACCTGATTATAAAAATGCTACCGATCGTTGCTCATCAGCCCACAACAGTTATACAAATACAAACATCTTACAGCCGGATAAACCTAAATGTTCACAAAACGTTCCAAAATTATCGAAAACATTTGATTTGCAAGATTATTTAAAAGAAATTACAATTTCCATATCTCAATTTACTTTAACCATACATAAAAACAGCAATTTTTCACGGAAATATGTTTATGAAATTATAGGTGAAGTACAACACCTAATTATTCGAGCGAAGCTTACAATTGTTCAAATATGGACGAAGACATTCAAATTCATTCCGGCGATTATTTAATCAATTATGACGGAGAAACTTCATATACAGTTTTAAATGGTAATCACAGTGAATTAGATACCATGGTGGATAATAACATTACTGAAGGCGAAGAGGATGGGAAATCTGAAGAATTGTTAGTTTTGCTACGAGAATGGAAACTTGAAATGCTGTTTGATCAATTGTCAGGTAGTCAAACTTTTTATTTTTAAAATATATAGAATACAGATTAATAATTATTTTCAGCCGAGAAAGTTACCATCGATATACTAAAAATAATAAGCCCACGCTTTGTAGACCGGTTATTGTACAAATATCCATTAGGTATTCAAGCATTATTTGATTATCAGCTAGAACAATGGAGAAAACATAATAAAATATTGGACGCCATTGTGGAGAATTCTTCTAACGTATCGACTAAAGTTCTTGCAATAGACCGGCCCACATCTTCATCAATATTTTCACCATACAACAGACCTGAGACTCCTGATGACAATGTTACGTTAGCCGATATCTTAAATGACACTATCAAAGGAAATATGATCTTGGAATATTATAATAAGAAACCTAAATTCGAAGATGAACAACGTAGCCTTTTAATAAACATTATTTGCCAGTATTATAACAACAGAAGTTTACATATGTCATTGGGGAAAAGTAAACGCCTTGAACAAGAAATATGTGATCGCTTTCCATCAGAAAAATTGGTACCTATTTAATAATTTGTAAGATAAATTACATTTTTGATTTTAATTAAATTTTTAACACTTATAGGAATATTATCGTGAAGGGAAGAGAGGGAAAATATATAATCGGTGCTGCAATCAGAAAACCAGCCTAAAACTCATCTGTATTAATGACACATCCGAAGACATTGAACTAACCAAAGAATTATGTAAGCATGTACTAAATAAAATATTTTTTAAATTATTTATTCAACCGTGCTTGGATTAGTAATAGCATCCAGCAGGTGAACGATTAGTTTTTGTAAATTTTTTTTTATAATTATTAACAGCTCCTGAACCAAATTCCGAAATTTGTGAACGATCCCTTAAGTTCGATAACCTTTCAGCAGAAGAATTTGATCGCGCTTGGCAAGCCTGCAGTAAACATCGATTGCACCAGATATCAACCTTAGCCTCTACTTATGAAATTATGCAAAAATGGCCATTTTATAAACAACCCAACGGTTTCCGATTGGTAAGTTACTATTCTTAAAAAACAAGGGGTTTGGTACTAGATTGGTTTCCAAAATCTTGGTTTTACAAAATGTTGGATTTATAAATTCTGGAAAATAGGGATTTCGATTACGAAACGAAAATAACCAAAAATATTTATTCTAGAAGAAAGGGAATTTAATTTTAAAATGAAAATATTAAAAAATAATAAATTTTGGTAAATAGAGAATTTAATATTTAAATAAATATAAAAAAAGCGAAATTAAAACCGAGATTTGAAAAACCAAGATTTTGCAAACTAAGATTTCAAAATAAAAAATCGAAACAAAATATATAATTTTTTATTGCTATTGACGATTGGAAAAGTAGGAAATGCGACACCTATCTTACAAAACTAAAGCTTCGACCCATCAACATAAGCTTAGATAGCTTTGATAAAGTAATCAATTTCCATACGATATTTGAAACAATGATCAAATCCTTCTGTGATTATCCGTTTTAAATCAGGGTACGTAGTTGTTTTTGTTCGATAGAGTACACGATCTAATCGTCAAATCAGATGAATATTTTTCGAGCAGTTTTTTCAGAAACTGTATAAAAAAATGGAAAGCCATCGTTATAAATCATAGTTTCATATAGAAATGTCTATGAGTTTTCTTGTAATTCGTCAAAATAGTGTATTGTATAACAAATGAAGAAAACAAGTCATTGCAATAAAAAAGAGAAATTTGCGGCCTGAGCGATAGCGAGGGCTGCACTCACTTGAGTATTGCAATGACTCATTTTCACACGAGATACACACGTTAATTTTTCTACGATAGAAAAAAAACTTATTCGCAACAAAAACTGAAATTGAAACATTTGGATTTTCACAAATCGTGTGGCAATATTAAGAAATAGTTGTGTAATAAATATTTCCACACGATTTTAGGAGACGACGCAAAGGCTCCTTTTCTTATATAATTTAAATTCAAAAATCATCATCGAAAGCACTATCGTAGAAAAAAATGTTTTTGAAAAGCGATAATTGTTTTTTTTGTGCAACAGATTATAAAATCTAAATTGCATTAAAATCAATTTCTAGACTACATACTTTGATTTACAGCTAATATTTCCTAATTTTTTAATATGCGGTTTTCGATTCGAATTCGATTCAATGCCGCAGATTTTATAATTGAGTTGAATAGTTTGAGCTAATGTAAATTTTAATTATTATTATACGCAGATAGATATGGATTTCATCGTTATGTTTAATAAATAAACCGGTATTTTGGAAAAATGGGATGAGAATGTCGTAGCTCTAACTAACTTCCTTTATAAAGATGGTACCATTAAAGATAAAAATATAATTTCCGTATTACAACGGCTCAAGCAAAATGTAAACACTTCTGAAAGTAAGTTTATTTACCATCTTCATTAAAACTATTAGAAAATCAATATTTCAAATATATTAAGGCTGATAACTAACATAATATTATTTTAAAAAATTAATTCCAGACAATCGCAACGCTGCACTATTATGGAGTATTCATGGTTATCTAGTACCTACTCAAAAAACCATAATTAAGGATAACGCTGGCAAAAAATCAACTATTAAATATACGATACGAGACTCTCAGGATTCATTTGTATTTATTGGGAAGTGCGTACAAGAACTCGAAGATCACATACAATTCTTGAAATCAAAAACATCTAACATTCAACCTTTCATTATGCTAATAGGCAGCAGTATCTTAAATATTGAGGATTGCTTGGTGTATTTTGATGGAATTAAGTTTCGTTTTACCAGTTTTTTAAGAGGAGTTGATATTTGCTTCAAGATTTTTCAACTATTCAATTTGGAATACCCATTGGCTGCAACAAACTTTTATATATTAATTGGCGAGCTCTTTTATAATATGAAAAATACTAAAGTCACGAAGAATACAAAAATTAATGTTTTGCTGGACGAAATACTTAGTGTAAATAAGTAAACCATCTGGTAGGTACTTATCCTTTAGTGGATATATGTACATAATTTGTATATAATAGCTTTAAATAGACGTGTAATAATAGATTCATTTAAATGTCATATGATTTATAATAATATTAAAAGTTTGAATTCTTTTAATAACGATTTTAGTTAATTTTGAATAGTGCACACATATATAATTTCTTAAATTTTGTTTTCCTTGTCTTTAATTTCAATTATTAGAATAATTTTATTGAAGTAATTCATCAGATGGAATAAAACTTATGTGAATAGCTTTATTTTGTGAAGCAAGAAAAATTTTGGTAATATGATTTACATATTTAAAAATTAAAATAAAATGTTTATAAGCCTAAAGGAGTAGTTTGTTTTAAATTCATTTACGTAAAAATAACGCATAGAACTAAATATTTATATATATATATATATATATATATATATATATATATATATATATATATATGTATATATATATGTATGTATAATTATGCCATTCAGTTCAATGAATCAATAAATCGTTTAATTAAACTTTCCTGGATTCTCTGCCCATTGTTTATGGAATTAATAACGCAAGTAAATCGAAATATACCTAAAGTTCATTAAATTAATTATCAGAAGTAACGGTGAGAGTAAAACGGTACATTGGATAATGAACAAAATAGTTAATGAACTCAGTGAACAAATTAATAATATTAATTATTTGGTTTATTATTATTTTTCTTTCATTTTTATGAACACATTTATGATATTAATAAATTGGTTTATAAACTGATAACTTTTTCTATTAATTTGTAATATTACATTTATTCTCAGAGTAACCTCGTTTATTGGCGCAAATTGATTAACAAAGTTCGTTGTTATAATGTCTATTTTATTGTTTTCATGTATCTTTTTTTTTCAGTGTATATACGCTGGTTTAATTATTGAATTGGGCATTGAGTTTGAGGTTGATTTAATGGTTAAGATAGGGGTCAATTTACGGGTTGAATTGAACTTGAGTTGGAGTTGAGTTGGGGTTGAATTAGGGTATAGTGATCAGTTGACCAATTTTATATATTTATCCTGGTTTGAGGATTAAGTTTGGCGTAGAGTTTGCGATTGAGTTGGGTTTCGTTTGCGATTGAATCAGGGTTGAGTTGGGGTTAAGTTTAGGTTGAGTTGGTTCTGGATTAGAGTTTAGTGAGCAGTTAAGCAATCTCTATATAATGAGTGTTTATATGTACATATGTATAGTAGATGTGTATGATATTTAAACAAATGCCACACGCCTTGATAAATTTGAACCAAACCTTACATAAATATTGCTTAAGACTTATGAAAGATTATTGTTAATATCTCAAACCTCTATCGCCTTCTTGAGAGGTGCTAATCAGGTCCAAATTTACTACGGAGGAATTTCTAAGACTTCAAAAATTGAGTTGATTTTTGACAATGGTATATGGTGGTATAATGGTATGATGTATGATGGCATTATGGTATGATGTTATGTTGGTACGATTGTTTGATGGTATGATGGTTTGATGGTGTAATGGTATGATGGTGATGGTATGGTGGATTGTTGGTAAATTATACATCATGGTGTGATGGTTCGACATTACTATGGTATGATGGTATGATTGTAAAATGGTTTAATGGTATAGTGCCATAATGGTATGAGGGTATAACGGAAAAAGGGTAATGATGGAATAATTGTTTAAGGTTATGATGGAACGACGGTACGTATGCCGGAATGATTATACGTTGCTATTATGCTATGATGGTGAACATAGTTTGAGTTAAAATTGAGTTGGATTTGAGTGAGAAGTTTCTTTAGGGATTAATATGGGGTCATGTTTTGAGTCTAGTGTGAGCTTAGATTGAGTTAAATTCACATACACAAGCAGCTTTCGAACCGAGTTCGTTTTGGGATTGTGTTGGCTAATAACTGTGAAGTTGAGCAGAGCGTAGATCAGATTTTTCCTTGAAAATCTACATTATATAATTCACAGTGTGCGGCGGAACGCTATGTATCTTCTTATATTTCCAATTTAAATGCTTGAATTTTATAACTGAGTAGTCTGAGTGATATAGGTGTTGACCTGTTAATAAGAAAATTTGAATAGAAAATGTTTCTCATCGAAATACTTATTAATTTTAACAATTTTTTTTCCCATAACAGTATGTCATTTCTTCAATACGAATTGAAAAACATAAAATTTTGTATTGTAAGACAATGATTTATGTAATAATACATTTTTTAAAATTGTAATCTACATTTAGGCTGGTACCGAAAATTATTTTTCGATTTTTCTCACCAAAGACGTTTTGCATTATTTTTTATTTTTATTTTATAACGGCATTTCATTACAGCATAACGAATTGAAAACTATACCATATCTTCTCTATTAAATAACATATCCAGTGTGGAGCGAAACGCTATATGTATAATTATACACCCCACACAATAACCCTACTATAAACTAAATGCACCAACACCTCATTGTATCATTCTTCCGCGTATAAGGCCCGCTGTAAATTTCAGCTAAGCGATGTGAGTTAAATTCTTTTCTCAAGGTTGTACATACATAATTTTAAAGGGAAGATATACAATCAACGATGTATATGGTTATAAGCGTAGTTATTAGGTGGAAAGTGCAAAAGGGTGAGCTATAGGCAAGCTAACTAAGCTAACGAAAACTGTATTTCTCACTTGGCTTAGCTGAAATGTGGAACGGGCTACTATACTAGTAATAGAATAAAACGAAAATTATAAAAAAGTGTATCAAAAACAAATTACGCAACATGTTAACAAGGAGAAAACTTTTTTTAACTCTGCAATCGTTTCTGGGGCTCAAGGCATTCCCAACTCTTTAGCAGTTCGCTTTTTACGTCCTACCCATACGCAGTAGCCAAATCGAGGAAGTACGGCAATAGGCCCGTTTTACATAGACAACCTGCACATTGCATTGCTTCATGCTAGCCTATAGTACTGACATGAAAGGTGGGTCGGCCCATGGATTCTGCACTCGCAACAGTTGTGTTCATTTTCATCGATCGTAATCAGATGATGCAAATCATCAAACGCCGCACATTTAACCACTGTGCCGTTTGGTCGGTAAACATTTTTTCTTTTTTTTACATATTCCTTTCGATGCAATCATGACCATAGGAACCATTGGAAAATTAGTTTCAAATACTCATATGTCGGGTGAGTTTATAAAAATAAGAAACTGACATTTATTTTATTTCTTCAAATGTTTTGTTTAGTTCTTATGTTTTACGTGTGAAAAAAATGTTAAAATTGTGTCATTTTATTGGATTTAAAGATAGGTTTTTTCTATTATTGCACTAAAGTGTGAAAAATTAGTGTGAAACTTTCGCTTAATTTTTAACGAATTTACACAGACGTTGTGTAAATAGATTTGTTATAGCCCTTAATGATAAAGATTAAATTATTTAAATTTTACTTTACATAAGAAATCAAAATTTTAAACTTTTTAACTAGAATGGAACGAGAAACTCCGGAAGAACGAAAATTGCGTTTGAATCGTGAACGAAAACTAAGGTGGAGAGATCGACAGTCGCAAGAAGATCGTTAACGCAATAATGAGCAAAAACGCCAACGACTTTTAAATTAAATGCCGGAAGAAGGCACAATTCGCAGAGCTCAAAATGCAAACCGGATGCCGAGACAATCAAATTGATGCTCACAGTTATAGTGTAATGAATGTCGAATGTCGACATTGCCATTCTCTCAATTTTAGTGCTGAAAAATCGTCGGATGGAAACTTTAAATTTTGTTGCCACAAAGGAACTGTATTGCTTGAAACTAACTGCCAGCAAATGCGATATTTTCCGTTTCTCGCTTGTGTTTACTTCAATGGGTGCACAAATTCATCAATTCAGAATCATCCTGATAATTCGCGATTGAACGCAACTATTGTCAGCGCTTTGGATGAAATGATTCGAGAAATCTTGGTGAGGTTGAACGGAAGGAAGAACAAGGAGCGACAGCCGACAATCGAACGCTTTCCGTTGTGAACATGGCATTTCGCCCCGATCGTAATGACGACAGGCGTCGTTACGATCTTCCAACAGTTAACGAGGTCGCAATGATTTTTCGCTCTGCCGACGGACAGCCTCCATTTGAACGTAATTTTCGAGTTTACCCACGCAACGATGAACAACCTCTCATCAACCTCAACATTTTAAGTTTCCATTTAGATCCGATGACGTACGTTCTTTTCTATCCTTTTGGAGAAGCCGGCTGGCAACCAAACATGCAAATGAACACCGCTCATTGTGCCGAGAGAAAGCGAACTAAACTCACACTTCTGCAATGAAAAGTTGCTCAAATTGCCATTCGAGTCAGTCGCTTCAATCCAATTCTCCATAGCGGAAAATTGTTTCAGTTGTGGGCTGTTGATGCTCATCTGCAAGTTGAAGCCAATAATTTGAACTTTGTGCGCAATCAGCAGGGACGCTTACGAGTCGAGCAATATCGAGGGCTTATGGACGTTTTGAATGATGTGGCAATTCGCCATGGAACTACAGTTGGTCGATCTGTCATCTTGCCATCTTCATTTCAAGGTTCCCCTCGCAACATGCGCGGAAAGTATCATGACTCTATGGCAATTGTGGCAAAGTACGGCAAGCCAAATCTTTTCATTACTATGACATCCAATCCCAATTGGCCAGAGATTCGAGAGAACCTTTTTCCTGTACAACAGCCCTGTGACAGAACAGATTTGGTTGCTCGAGTGTTCAGCATTAAGTTGAAAACACTACTCGATGACATAGTGAAGAACAAGGTTATTGGAAATGTCAGTGCATACGTTTACACGATTGAGTTTCAAAAAAGAGGACTTCCCCATGCTCACGAGAGTTCAACGAATGGGTTTTGCAATTGGGCGATAGCAGATTGCGAAATGATCTCGAAGAAGCCGATCCCGATTTAGTCGAAATTCCTGAGAAAATGATAGAGCGTGAACACATCATTCGATCAATTTTTGGAGCTGAAATTCGAACAACAACTGCTGATGAAATCACCGATGTCGCCAACAAGATCATTCTCAGTCCAAAAAATGTTCATGTCACTGACCTAAACAATAACATTCTCGATATTTTACCGGGAGATGCAACAACCTTCCTGAGTATTGACTCAATGATCTCCGACGATCCGAATGATGCAATCGATTTTCCAGTCGAATTTTTGAATTCTCAGACCCCTTCTGGCATGCCTCCACATTCACTAAAATTAAAAGTTGGTGCGTTCATCATGTTGCTAAGAAATTTGAATCCAAAGAAGGCACTTTTGAATGGAACTCGATTGATCGTGAAAAAGTTGTTCAGGAATTGTATCAAGGCGGAAATAATCACAGGCAGCAATAAGGGAGAGGAAGTTTGCATCCCCCGAATCGACTTGGAACCAAGCGAGAGCAGCTTAGGATTTCGAATTTTCGAATTACGATTGACAAGGCTGGCCAGCTTTATGTAGCTTTAAATCATGAAAACCTTAGAGTGCTGATCAACAGTTCCTCATACCAAGCCGCAACATTCAGGCCCGTTGTACATTTCAGCTAAGCTAAGCTATAAAACATATCTTAGTTTAGCTTAGTTTAGTTCGCTAGCTCGACATCCGCACATTTGAGCTAATAAATTGGTTCACACATCCTTATACTCCTATATTTTATTTGTGACGCACCCATTAGGTTACTTCAAATTAATTCTGTCCATCGAAAATACGACATAATAATGTCTGCAGATGAATTAGAAAAAATTATAGAAAATAAACTTTATTATCTATATGATAAATATGTTTAAGAAATTTTTGCTTTATTATTATATATTTAAAATGTCTTCCTTTCGTATAGAATATTTTGACAGAATGAAATTTAAATAACATTGTATGTGCGTCAAAAATACAGTATAGGAAAATGTCATTGTATATGTGAGACACATAGCTGAAAATTGTAAGGCGAAGACAACTCGAGCTATGTTTATTTTCATAGCTGAAAACAGTACAACATAGTTTGCTTAGCTTAGCTCATGTGTGCAACGATTCATTAAAACCCTTTATTTACAAACAGAGCTATGAACATAGCTCAAATCGTTTAGCTTAGCTTAGCTGAAATGTACAACGGGCCTAAATGATAACTGTACATTTACAAGAAACGTTGTGATAAAAGAATTATTGAATTGTCTTATTTCGCTTTTCTTCTAGAAACAAAAACTTTACTATTCAGACTGTATGAGTTTTCAGAAACTTCCGTCAGTTTTAAGAGACAGAAATGTACGTCTTGCTCTAAACGAATTAGATTGGAATTTGGTATTGAAATTTAGAATGTAAATATGACCCATACAAGATTCACATCTGTCTATTCTTATCTGTGATGAAAGGGACAAATGTTACCCAAATATATTCTCGCACAAAATATAATACAAATTGCTCTAAAAACTTCACACCGGTCCTTTAACAGCCGCTAAGAACGACAAATTTGCAAAAATTTGCTCAATGAAAATTATTTATTAAAATCGAAATAATGTAAAACGGATATGTTCATCAACAACGTCGCTCTCATAAACTTCGTCGCTATAATAAAGGGTTTTCCAATAAGGACTTGACAACTTTTTTTTTAAATTAATCGCAAACCATTAGAGATATTTCAAAAACTTTATTATCGGTTTGAAGTACAATCAAAACATTTATGAATGGAACTCTACTTCGTTCATATGACCACCGCGGACACGTTTGCAGCGGTCGATTCGTTGGGCCCAATTTTCGATGACTCGGCCACACATTTCGGCCGAAACGGCCGCTATTTCTCATTCAATGTTGGCTCTGAGCTGTTCCAACGTCGTCGGCTTGTTGGCATAGACCAATGACTTGACGTAGTCCCAAAGAAAATAGTCAAGAGGCGTTAAATCGCACGAACGAGGCGGCCAATTGACTGGCCCGTTTCTTGAGATAAGACGCTCATTTAACTTACTTTTCAGTAAATCGATTGTAACATGTGCTGTGTGGCTTGTGGCACCGTCCTATTGAAACCACATGTCGTTCAACTCCATATCTTCGCGATAACGATGGCCATTCACAGTAACGTGACGATCGTTATCGTCGACGAAAAAATATGGCCCAATGACGCCGCCAGCATGCAAACCACACCAAACAGTTATTTTTTGTGGATAAAGTGTTGATTCATGAAGCACATGTGGATTTTCACCCGACCAATAACGCATATTTTGCTTATTGACGAACTCATTGAGCCAAAAATGAGCTTCGTCACTTAAGATGATTTTGCGATGAAATTCATCATCTTGGCGCATCTAATCCAGAGCCCAATCGGAGAACGTACGTCGCTTCAAATGGTCCATCGGCTTCAATTCTTGAGTCAGCTTGATCTTGTATGGGTGTAAACCAAGATCCTTATGCAAAATTTGCCATAAAGTGGTCTGGGCGATGCCCAATTCTTGAGAACGCCGTGGAATTGACTGTTTTGGATCGTTTGCTACGGACGCCTGAACGGCAGCGATATTTTCGACACTTCGACCAACCCGTTGTCTGACTGGCACGGCAACATCACACAACGAATATGTAGACTCAAATTTTTGCACTAAACTTGTTATTGCCTATCTACTAGGGCGAGAATTACGACCGAAAATTGGAGTTAACGCTCTTAAAGTTGCGGTCAGCGACTCCGAATTTCGGTACTAAATTTTTATAATTTGCAGACGTTGTACGTTCATGTACTTTAGCATGATGAAAATGTTGAGTACTGAATAAATTGACAGTGACAGTTCGATGATTAGTCAAAGGGTGCGTTCACAAATTAAATTCAAAGTTGTCAAGTCCCTATTGGAAAACCCATTATATGCTGGTTTTTATTATTGAATTGGGCGTTGAGTTTGGGGTTGATTTGATGATTAAGATAGGGATCAATTTGCGGTTTGAGATGAACTTGAGCTGGAGTTGAGTTGGGGTTGGATTAGGTTATAGTAAGCAGTTGACCAATTTTTTATATATGCTGGTTGGAGGATTGAGATGGCGAATAGTTTGCGGTTCAGTTGAATTTCGTTTGCGGGTTGAATTAGGGTTGAGTTGGGGTTAAGTTGAGGTTTATATGGTTCTGTATTAGGGTTTACTGAACAGTTGAGCAATCTATATAATGAGGTTTATATATATGTACAGTATATATGTATGATATTTAAACAAGTCCACACGCCTTGACCAATTTGAACCAAACCTTACAAAAATTTTGTTTAAGATTTAAGAAAGGTCACTGTTAATATCTCAAATATCCATATCCTTCTTGTGAGATGCTATTCATGTTCAAATTTACTACGGAGGAATTGCTAATACTTCAAAAATTGAGTTGATTTTGATGACGGTATGGCATGATAGTATGATGTATGCTGGTATAATAGTATGATATTTCGTCGATTATATGACGGTACGATTATATGATGGTATGGTGGTAAGATTATATTATTGTCTGATGGTATAATGGTATAACGGTTAGATTGTATGGCGAAATCACGGCCTATTGGTATGATGGTATGAGTATACATATTATGGTATAATTGTATGATTACATGAAGATGCGATTATAGGACGGTATGATGGTATGATTAAATGATGGAATGTTGTTCTGATGGTATAATGATACATGGTGTGATGGTTTGTAGTATAATGGTGTCATGGTATAATGGTATGACTGTTGGATTATATGGTGACATCATGGCCTGATAGTATGATGGTATGATTATATTGTGACAATTTTGGCCATCATACAACAAGTTCCCCGACAGCTCAGACGGTTGGCAAATACAATTCAAAATAAAGGTGATGCAATGGATGCATACGTACATATGCTTAATCGCCAATCATCAGAATAAGGTAAATATATCTGAATGGTGTGTGGATTCAGGTGCATCGGCACACATGAGCAGCGACAAGTTATTTTCCAATTGTTTGACCAAATCCACGATGAATTCGGTTACATTAGCCGATTGTAGTAATTTACCAATTAAAGGAACCGGCATTATCGAATTCAACAATGCAGCCACAAAATTAAGATTAATGGACGTACAGTTCTTACCTGGACTTAAGTGTAATCTACTGTCAGTTAGTAAGCTGGCTAAAAGCGGCTGTACCATCACGCTTAAAGGTGAACAATGTGAAATAAACAAGAACAATCTATTTGTTCTTAAATACAGAAACGATGTCTACAAAATGGAACATCAAGCACTTAACATAACTCAACTAGCAAAATCAAAATGCATTCATGAATGGCATAAGGTTCTTGGCCATCGCAACTTAATCGATATCAGGAAAATGATGGAATGTGTAACCAATATGAAGATAGCAAAGTGCGATCATAATGATATTTGTGAAATCTGTCTCCAATGTAAGAAAACCAGAGATCCATTTCCACAATAATCGTACACAAAGACAACGGGTAAATTTGATCTAATACACACCGACGTATGCCGACCGATACAAATACCAACACCAAGGGGTAATAGATATATTCTTACCCTTATTGATGATCATACAAAATATTCGCATATATATTTGTTGAAACAAAAATCAGACGTTTGCGGAAACGTTATGGAATTTGTCGAAATGATGAAGACGCAATACGGCATGACACTCAAAGTAATCAGATCAGACAGGGACTGTGAATATATGGACAATGTGCTGCGGAACTATTTAAAACAAAACGGAATTAAAACTCAGTCCACAGTACCGAACACGCCACAACAAAACGGAGTTGCCGAACGCAAAAATCGGACCCTAATCGAAATGATACGGTGCTTGTTAGCAAGCTCAGGTTTACATAAACAATATTGGGGCGAAGCAGTGACTACAGCAAATCATATAATCAATCGTCTACCAACTAAGAGTGTAAAAACCACTTCGTATGAGCTCTGGAACGATAAATCACCGGATTTAAGTTACTTACATATATTCGGAGCACCTGTATATGCCCAAGTACCTAAAGACCAGCGTAAAAAGTTGGACGATACAGGCGAAAAATTATTCTTCGTGAGATACGAATTTGGTACAAAAGGTTATAGACTTCTCGATGTTAACACACAGAAAATAAAGATCTGCCATGATGTCAACTTTATGGAAGCCGAAATAAAAAACCAATCAACCATTGATATTTCAAGCGATCACCGAACGGAATCAGCTGACAACGATAATCAAATGGAAACAGCAGACGGCGATCAACATCAACTCATTGAAGCAGTACCGCAAAACGAAAATGATCCAGGTTCAGAAGGGGAAGAAGAACAAACAGCGCGACGTTCTACAAGACCAAATATAAGAGAGTGCCACCACAACGATTAATAATGGAAATAAATAAGGCAACAAACGAAGTAAATCCAGATCCTGCTACATATGAAGAAGCAGTAAATGGTCCAAATTCTGCAAATTGGATAACGGCTATGAAAGAAGAGATGGATTCGCTCAATCAATGCAATTAGTTCCAAATGGGTGTATAAGACGAAAACCGATCAAGACTGTAAAATCATCAGATTCAAAGCCCGTTTGGTAGCGCAAGGCTTTTAACAAAAATTCGGTCGAGATTACGACGAAGTTTTTGCACCAGTAGCGAACCCGACACCGTTGAAGATTCTTTTGGCAGTAGCGGGAAAAAGGAAGATGGAAATTAAACATTTCGACATACCTAAATACAAGGCTGGGCAAATTACATTGATATTAGTAATTCAATTACCAATTACAAATTACATATGCTTCAAGTAATTCAATTACAAAGTACAATTACATTGCATTTCAGTAATTAAAATACAAAATATAAATTACTTTATAAAACTAAAAAATTGTAATTTAATTACCACAATAATTACAAATTAAAATACATTTTATTCAAATTTCAAAATTTTTAAAAACTTTTTGATGTGTTTTTAGGGTTATTTATTGTATTTATAAAAAATGTTTAGGTTTAGGTGGCGGTCCACTAGGACCAGGCATAGACACAAAAAGGTCAGTAGCCATTAAAATGTTTATAAATCAAAAATATCACTTTACCGGTGCTCAAACTTAAAATTCAAAGTTGTTTTTATGCAGCTATAGAAATAGCTAGTTAATTAAGCAAAATGGTCTCATTTCCCTTTAAAAACAATAATTTTTCAAAATTGTCATCAGACAATGTTCCTTTTATGGGAGACTAGCAAGAACATGAGTTGAATTTAATGAAAGTCTTCTTAACCAAAACATACCCATTTAAGATGGATAGTTGTTTGTTTTTATCAGTCAAAATTTGTATTAATTGAAGTTCTGATTCCGATTTCGATTGACTCTTAGAAGAGCCTAAATTTTTTGAACTTAGAATGTACGAATTCTCTCCATCATCGGCACCACTAGATTCATTTGCTCCGGAGCTTAATTGTTGATTATTTAGAGCCTGCATTTCTAGAAGGCATCATTTTGGTATTTTACTTTTTATGTCGTCTAATTCTGGTAAATTTTCTGGAAGCCAACTCAATTTAAATAATGGTTGTAAGCTAGTAACGGAATGCATGATTAATTTCAATAACATGTCCCGCCAACCAATATTTTGCAATGACATAAAGAACCCAATAAATACATTGGTAAAAAAATCAATAAGTACGTTCGTATGGATTTTACAAGGAAAAATTATGAAACAATAAAATTTAAAAAATGTTTAATACAAAATATGTAATTGTTAATTAAAATAATTTTGCTTATATGTAATTGAAATACCTTACAAAATACCGGGGAAAAAAGTAATTGAAATAACAAATACCATTACAATGAAATAAAGTAATTTAAATAACAATTACAAATTACAATATAAAAAAAATTGTAATTTAATTACGTAATTAAATTACATGTAATTAATTACTGCCCACCCTTGCCTAAATAGAGATCTATCACATACCGTTTATATCAAACAACCGAAAGGCTTTACGACCGTTGACCGTACGCTGGTATGTAAACTTATAAAAAATTTGTATGGTCTCAAACAGGGTGCAAAAGAATGGAATAAAAAATTTGACACTGTCATGAATAAGAACAGGTACGAGAAAAGCGATAATGACCTATGTTTATACATAAAGAAAGTCGACCAACCATGTTGATGATATTATTGTAGTCTCAATAAATATCAAACTAATTGATGATTTCGAAATATTAATGAACAACAATTTTATCATCAAAAATCTTGGAAACATACAATTCTAGCTTGGTATACAATTCAACAGAGATGAGAATGGCACGTTTTCCCTGAATCAAGAGAAATATATTTTGAATTTAACCTGGAGGATGCAAAGAACTCGTCTACACCAATAAATGTAGGATATCTAAGCCAGACAATGAACCAGGAACAGTTCGAGTCAGGGTCGTAACGATATCCCGCATTTCGAAATCCCGCTTTATCAAAATCCCGCTCAAGAAAAAAATCCCGCTTTTCAAAATCCCGATTCTGCAAAAATAAAAATCCCGCTTTTCAGAAAATCTCGATTTTGATTTTGATTTTACGAAAATCCCGCTTTTCGAAATCTCGCTTTTCAAAATCTTGGTTTAGAAACTTGAAAAACGTATTTTTTTTAATTCGAGCCGAAGGAAAATTTTATAAAGTAAAACAAAAATAAAAACCGGGATTTTTATTTTTGTAGAATCGGGATTTTGAAATGAGGGATTTTGAAAAGCGGGATTTTGAAAAGCGGGATTTTAAAAAGCGGGATTTTTTTCTTTAGCGGGATTTTGATAAAGCGGGATTTTGAAATGCGGGATATCGTTACGACCCCTTATTTTACTTTATAAAATTTTCCTTCACCAGAAAGCACGGCTCGAATTAAAAAAAATACGTTTTTCAAATTTCAAAACCAAAATTTTGATAAGCGGGATTTTTATTTCGGGATTTTGAAGGCGGGATTTTGAAAAGCGGGCAAACTTACCTTCTCCGTTCGAGTCACATGAAATTTATCGTAGTGCAATCGGACCTTTGCTCTACCTATCCACCAATATACTAGGCCGGATATTTCCATTGCGACGTCAATATTAGCAAGCAATGCGACTGGAATGAGGTAAAGAGAGTTTTCGGATAATTGACAGCCACCAAATCTCTTAAACTTAAATTGGGAAACGACGAAAACGACCTACGTTGACGCTGACTGAGCAGGAGACCATATAGACAGGAAATCAAGCACCAGTTATTGTTTTATCTTCAACGGACCGTTGATCTCGTGGGTCAGTCGAAAACAAACTGTCTCTTTGTCTTCGACAGAAGCTGAATTTATCGCATTTGCCGAAGCTGCACGCGATCTCATCTGGATAGAGCGCATATTCAACGACTTGGACGAGACAATCGGAACTCCAATCAAAATATTCGAGGACAATCAAGGATGCATAAAATTGCTCAACAATCGAATTTGTTATCAGCGTGTAAACAAAAACAATACAAATTCGTACACAGCTTTATAACTTCAAACAAGACAATATCCATTTATTGTCCCACCGACAATATGATTGCAGATATGCTGACGAAACCACTAGATGGACCAAAATTGGCTAAACACACGAGAGCAATAATTGCTTTAATTTAACGCTACTACATGTTGAGAAGGGGTGTTAATTTAAGCAATTATAGTTTGTGCAACATCTAGTACTTTTGAATAAAACGTCAAGTTTAGTCTTACGCACTTATTAGTTTATGGCTCTATTTTTATTTGTTCCATCTCCAAGTTCTTTAATTCTCAATTATCGGCCATAATTAACATTAATTTCGGGTTTAGTGTCAGCTTAGATTGAGTTGAGTTCATATACACATGTAGCTTTCGAATCAAGTTAATTTTGGAATTGGGTTGGCTAATAATTGTGGAATTGAGCAGAGGGTAGGTCAGATTTTTCGAATTCTCACGATATGTTATTTCTTGAAAATATTTAATACTATAGGGTTTTCCATTCGAATGTCCGTATTTTTCAATTTAAATATCCGGAATACCCTCATCTGGCAATCCTATTCAGTAAACGTTCAAACACAATGATGTCCGTTTCCGTTCCATTCTGTTACGTCTACTTTTTATTCAGTCTCGGCTGTTTCGCCAACGCGAACATTGAAAATTGGATCTTAATGAGGCCTCCGTTTTATTACAATTCGTTCTTAGTATTGAAGTTTCCGCCTGTCATTCAAAATTATAGAGTAATTTGGAATGAGAAAACGGAGCGAAACGGAATCGAGGTCATGTCAACGCCGCTAATAGTTGCTGATTTGTTCACTAATCCTATATAGAAAGTACAAAATACTGGCCTTCTCCATCAAGAGGACTTAGTGCATTAATTTTTTGGGCTAAAAATTATTGATAAATTGATTGGACCCAATCATTTTAAAATCAATTATGAAGACATCACTGTCATCTTACAAAGCTGATTTGTGAATGCAGTTATTTCAACGATTACCAAAAACTCCTTTTAAATACCGATCTAATAAATACTTATTTCACGTGGCGAGAACCGCTTAGATCTTAGTGACAACTCTTAACTCTAATAACTATTAGAGTATTGGATCTACTCAAGAAAAAATTTGAAAATTCTCAAATTCTCGCGAAATGAAATTCCTCGGTTTCTCGAGAAATAGAATTTTTTGGGAAATCGCAATCACTTTTTAAGGTACCAATTACATGCAATGGATGCTCAAAAAAAAGTGACGAGGTGGGAGCAGATCGACTGATAAAGACAGAAAAGCAATCCATAGGTCAACTTTATTCTACTGTCGTGAGAGCCATTACTCACGAGGCAAGGTAAAAAGAAGTTATCTTTCAATGGAAGCTTAATTTAAAGAAGATGTGCGATTTGTTCCTTGAATCACAAACAGGTGCAAAAAACATGGTGTTCGCTTTCAAAATTAACAATTTCAATCTTGTGAGTTCAATCTTGGACACCTGTTCTACATACAAACTTTTCGATGTTAAATTATTGAGTTTGAAAAATAATCTAACAGAACTTCAAGAAGAGCGAACAAAAAAACTGCACCAGCTCCATGCTAAAAAGTTTCATTCAATAATAGACAAACCGCTTGATGGCACAGTAGATATAGTATTTTACGCATGGAACAGAATCAGCCAAAAAAATAATCCATGGTCAACAATAAAACGTAAAAATAATCCATGGTCAATATGACTTTAAGGGTTGGATTCCCTATTTTGTAGGAGGTAAAGAAACATATTTGCGGGGGTAGTTTTTACCCCCGAGTTAGCACTAAGAAAAAATACGTGACTCATATTTCTTTGTGTTCTTTAACATTGCAAAATTTCGAAGTAATCGATGAGATGCATCTGGAGTATGAATAAAGTAACGAATAGATGTGATGAACAAATTCATGATAATTACTTACGAAAAGATGAAATTGTTTTCCAATTTCAGTTTCGAGCTGATGAGGATTATGGAAATTTTATTTTTTGTCATCTCATCAGGCTATGGTGACAAAATCGCTAATTACCCTGATTATTTTATGTATACAGAATGCGACCATGAACTCTATATGTTGTATAAAGAAAATAATCAGGGTATAATAACTTTGCAATTCGGTCGCTATAGCCTGATGAGATTACTAAAAATAAATATTCCATAATCGACGCCAGTTCGATACTGAAATTGAAAAACTCTTAATTATTTCATATCTTCTAATGTTGTACACTCATGATATTGATTTAAAATAATAATATTACAGAAAAATTGCAAAATTATCTTTTAAAACTGTTTAAATGTATGTAAATACGCTTCTTCAATTGATTTGTTGTTTTTATATTGCTTAATTTTCATTTAATAACTTTTTGTTTTAGAACGAATTTCCATTTTGAATTTATGCCAAAAAATTTATTTTAATCTTCTAATAAAAAACATTACAACGTTGTTTTCTGCTTGTTCTAAATAATTATACAACTGAATTTTGATTGGACTGTAATACATGCGGGTTCATAGATGGTCATTCAAATAACTTTCAAAATAATTACACTCAGCAAAATAACCTAGGTAGTCGTCCCATTTTTGTCTTTAAATTCCCGTTACAATGTTGCAGGGGTGTGTAAATTAGTTTTCGTTTAGAGTTTTGTACTGCATTAAAAAATACAAGATGTTTTACCACTTCTCAATAAGATCTTATTATAATTAGTTTAGAGCGGCGAATAAATAATACGCCTTCCCTATACGCCTTCCCTCGCTGGCTATTTACATTTGAATATTTAGTTAAACCTTGTACACCACCATTATGCAAATATGAAAGAAGAAATTCAACCTCATGTTTGTTTATAGCAGGATTTGCCTATTTTTTGGGAGAAGTTTTTCTATATATTATTCTAAATCAAAAGATTCGCATAAAACAGATATTTGTTCCTGCACCTAACTGAAAATATTTAATATTTTGTTGGAATTGAAAATTTTGGAAATAAATCGACTTTAACAAGAATTTTTTACTTATTGCTAAACGTACATACCAATCGTGTTCTGTTTAAATTTTAAGAAGTAGAGTAATTAAACCACAATTATTTAGCAAGATTAAAAAAAATATTTTTTTTTTCGATTTTAATTCGTTTTATACCTTAATTTAGAGGTAGAGCCCCTTAACCTCCGTTTTCGCCAAAAAATAATTAAAAAACACCTTTATATTTGTTTTAGAATTCACATATGTACTAAAATAGGGAAACTTGACCGACCAAACGGTACAATGGGTAATGCTGCATCGTTTGGATTGGTATATAGGTGCCGTTTTCGAATCCCGATAGGGGCGGGTTGTAAAAGGGACTTTTCATAATCTGATTACGTTGTGGGATGACAATAAACACAACTATACGACGCAGCTTTGTTAGCCTCATTTTGGATTATATCTAACGATTCTATGCGGGCGGCGGTTTCAGGTAAATGTTGCTTTGATTTTCTCTTCCTGCATGTAAAAACTCTTGTTAGTCCAAATTTCAGCATTTTAAGGATTTCACATCAACGAAAGTTCTTCATTTGATCATTGTCTGTCATTAAGTTGTCGGAGTCGCAGGTAAAATCAGGCAATTCTTTGCAAGCTGCTGCCAGTCCACCTTGCACTTGCTTAAAGGCTTCAATATCCTCCCATTATCTTATAGCTACCAATTCAAGTGTGCCTAAATCCTCCAAATATATGCTTATGGAATGATTAAGTGGGGTGACCTTTGACCTTTGCAAGATGATTTACCTTAACATCCATTTTTTGTTAGCATGTGAGGCTGCATTCTTGGTTGTTCGTTGTTTTTTTACGGGCAGCGGTTGCCTATTTTCCTCCGTGGCATAGCTTCGTCTAAGTTTCGTGGCGTTGGAAGCTGTTGAGTTATGTTAGTGTCTTTAGCCACTGCTGATCCTGTTCATTCTGTATGTAGATGTAGTCCTTTGGCTCGTTAGTTATGAGTAAGCGGCATATTTTAGTGATATTCCTTTTAAACGTGTTGTTTTTGTATTTAAGTGTAACTGCCCTAACCAGTCCATATTCTTCTGAATGTAGCTTAACGACTCGCTAGCTTGCAAGTGATCAGTGCATTGGAGGTAACTGTTCATCTTATAGTATTACTAGTTCTCGTGAGAGATAACACGTTTGCCACTTTTTTCAGAATCATTCACAGAGTTTGGTCAGCAAATTCCATCTTGTGCCGGTGTGGATACACTCAATATCAGGTTTTGGCGTTGATACGATGGCCCGTCTTATAAGAAAGTGTGCTGAATTTAAAAATCCGTTAGAGTTTAAGCATGCTTGGGAGAAGTGTTTTCTATATATTCTAAATCAAAAGATTCGCATAAAAAAATATTTTTTTAGGTGATCCCTTTTTCTTGCACTTATCGACTTTAACAAAAATTGTTTACTTATTGCTCCGTTTTCACCTTTATATTTGTTTTATTTACATACTAAACTAGGGAAACTTTATACCGACCAAACGGTATAATGGGTAATGCTGCATCGTTTGGATTGATAGGTGCCGTTTTCGAATCCAGATAGGGGCGGGTTTCAAAAAGGAATTTTCATCATCTAATTACGTTCTGAGATAGCAATGAACACAACTACATATACCATGCACAGTGGAACCGATTCCTGAAAAGCTGCCCAAAAGTTTGAAATTTTCTATTCGGAGGTTTTTGGGGTCGCTGATCACGAATCTCTAGTCATATTGACAAAATTTGACCGTTTATTGACAACCCATATGCGTAAAATGCATTATATATCATATTGCAGGCAACATTCATACAATTTTCATGGTTTTTGACGAATCTCTAGTCACATTTACAAAATTTTAACGTTATTTGTCAAATAACCTAAAATTTCTGAAATAATGATTTTTTTTTAACCGATTATGACGAAATTGGGCAGGTATCATGGAAGTTGGATTCTTAATTGATTTTTGTAAATATTTCTTAATCGATTTTGATTGGCGATCACTATGCTTAGGATTCTTAGGTGAAAAAATATTTTTTTTTGGGGAATCCAAACCAAAAATTTGTTGAGCCCTATATGTTACCACATTTTTCGAGCAAAAATCTGAACGAGAATTTGAATTCCCAAATGTAATTGAATAAATTCTTGAGTAGGTATTTAAATTATAGACTTAAAAATTTAAAAATTGAATTAGAATTACAAACTATATTTGACCAATATTTTGTGTTTAATATGAATCAAAATCTAATAGAGTTTGAATTCCAATCTTTAAATAAAAATTCCAACTAGAATTTGACTAAATATTGAGTGGATTTCAAAAAAACCTCCGGTGTTAAATTCATAAATTTTCAGTTTGAAATTAAAGAGATACAATTTTAATTGAGTTATAATTGGAACCACGACGCGAATATGTTTGTGGATTAAACTACATTTTGCATGGAATTCAAATAGTACAAATTTTTGTACAGTGTTACTTGGGTTAAAAATTGATTTAAAAATTTAGATTAGAAATTGATTAGGACATTCTGCTTGGTTTTGAGCAAAAATTTGAGTCAAAACTTGGTGTTCCAAACTAGATTTAAACATTATTTTAATTGCAATTACGAGATTTAATCTCAAACAACCAACAATATTTCCTTTGAATTTATTTTAGAAATTTGTATCGGAAATTTAAATAAGGAATTTAAATTTAAAAAAATTGTTTTGGCTTTCCAAACCAAATAAAATCTTTGGTGAAATTGTATTACATATAGTTGCACTGAGTGGATAGATATGTCAAGGGAAAACCAAAATACATATCGTCATCCTAACTGTAACTAAACGTGTCTGACATTTTTTCAAAATCTCATCTCTGATACACAATGGTTCATCATGAGAAACTCGTGTCTGAATTTTTGCACCTGCGTTGGTTCACCGTTAAGACAACGATGTCTCCTAAGAATCCACTAACGTTGGTTCTCCAATTGGGGATTCGGCTTCAGTTTCTCACGACGAACATATTGGTATCAGAAATGAAGTTTTAGCTCAATTAGTTAGCTCAATATTTTGCTTCTTAGGGTCAATTTGTCTCGTTAGCTCCACCAGTAACACAAAAAAGAATGTGTTATTACTTTCAACAGCGCATGTCACACGAGAGATTGATGAAAACAAATAAAAACCTAAAATAATTCTGGACTACAACAATAATAAAGGTGGCGTTGATACATTCGATAAGATCGTGAAATCGTACACGTGTAAGAGAAAAATCAATCGTTGGCCGATGGTACTGTTTCTCAACGTAATTGATACATCAGCTTTAGCAGCATACCGCTTATTCAATCTGACAAATCCATCATTGTGTCAGGTTAAAATAAGCAGACGCAAGATTTTCCTGAACGAATTAGCGGTGGAACTTGCTGATCGCCATATAAAAAATCGCATAGAACAAGGCAACCTTATATCTGCAATAACTGCATGAAATTGAGTGGTTATACTGTCGAAAGTGTCAGTATTTATCCACCAATTCAGCAGAATAATTAAATATCAATGCGGTGTGAAGACTGGAAGGTGAATCGCAAAGTTAAAAAGGGTAACACAAAAACTACTGTGGTATGCGATGTTTGCATTAAGCCGACCTGTTCGAAACATTATATTCGGGTTTGCCAAAAATGTCACCAGGAAAATGCAGAGGCAGTCACCATCGACAAAGATATGGAAGAACTCAACATCATCGTGATCGCAAAAAAAAAACATCATCAGATTTACCACCAGGAACTTACATTGAGTTTAAATTACAATTTGGTTTAAGCAAGTATAAAGCTTATAGCTTAAAACTTCAGTTTTGAATCCAGACTGCTTTTAACAGTTTGAATGAATTTGAAAAATTACTTAAAATTATTCGAGCAAAATTTTTATTTAGAACAGTGTAAAACAAGATTTGAACGAAGTTTGGACTAAAAATTAAATTTCAATCCAATCGAGGGTTTGAGTAAAAATGTACAATTTAATTAAAAAATATTTAAGAATTGAGTTTGAATTACACAAAGTTATGGTTAAAATTAAGCTATACATTTTATGATATCTAAATGCGTTTGATTAAAAATTTGGAGTACAACTTCAGCTTTAGTTGTAACTTGTAAGTGTATTTAAGAAAAATTTGGCTGTTACTAGAAATACTGAGTTAGAGTAGAATTTAAAACTCTAGTATGGGTCAAAAGGTTTGTTAAATTTGCATCAGAATTTGAACATAAATCTGAGTAAATACCGAAGCATTTGAATTTTAAGCAGTAATTGAATAAAATGTTGAATAGAAGAAAAATTAAAGATTAAGTTACAATTATAAAATAGATTTGAGCAAAATTTTATGTTTAGTGAGGGCAAAATTCTAAGAAAAAGTTGAGTTTGAATTCCAAAATTTTGGTTGCAATTAGATAGAAATTTTGTGATATTTTGAATACAAATAGGCTAAGTTTCAAACAACAAACAACAAAATTATTTACTATCAGCACGAGGTATGAAAGAATATGAATTCTAAACTGTAAGGTACATAATCTTGATGGAAAATTAAATTAAAAATGAAGTTTGAATTACAATTTGATAAAACAAAAATATGGGCGTAATTTAGTTTTTTTTTTAGTTTAAAACTTGCTTTATAGCATGAATATTTTAGTCTCAACCATCACGGTGTTCTTGTGAAGTAGGTATCGCTTACCAGTCCAAATTTTGAAGTGTATAGATGTTGAACCATTTTTAAACTACTTCTTCAGTATTTTGTAACACAACCCAGGAGACAGTTAGTTTATCCAACTTTATAGCCAAAAACTTAATACTTTTTTGTTAATGAGTAAATTGAAATCCTCTTGAGATAACGTCTAACTATATTGATTATAAATGTCAAAAAATAGTTAATTTTATAAAAACAGATGGCTAAGAAACAATACGCCTACTAAGATTTTCAATTTATTTAAACAAAGGCACGAACCAAACTAAGTTATTTTCTGTCATTTTGTAAGGTATTTTGACACAGGACTCAACCCAAAATGTAGTCTACTCTTAACTTCGCTTTTTAAAAAAGTGGCGCTTTGAAATAGCAGTATCTACTAAACATGCTGCCAATGGTTTAAGTTAGTTGCGATCTAAAAAAGAATCAAGAAGTAAATAGACGTTGCAACCAAGCTTCGCACTATATAATTTTCTTCATATCTTTGATTTTGCGTCCACCAAATTTAATTTTGTTTTCGCCTTATTCTGCCATTGCTCAACCGTGATTAGTTAGATAATAAATTTATCCAATAATTTTGCCAACTTGATAACATGAAACGGAACACATCTTTCTAAACACATGTACATACGTATATTGTTTATGTATTCTACAAATATTCTGGAACGTGATAAAAAATGTAAAGAAAATATTTTTGATTTATTTACAAGAAAACACATTTTAGAATGGTTCAAATATAAGATTAATTTTTTTGTTGTTGTTATTATTCAGAACTTTTCTTTTACCGTGCGTATATCTTACGAGGTATTGGGAAGGCGGTATGAATAGGTATAATATACACGAAAATATTTTTGACTGTTTTACCCGAATCTGAATATTAAGTTTAAATATAAGTATGTATATAAGATTATTCTTTAATTTAAAAATATACCCGTATGTGTAGCATTCATACTTTTAATATTCAGATCACTACACTCTACACTTAGTTTTGTTTTTCATGTATAAAGCATATTTTTATGGAGAAATGTTCAATCTTTTTTGAATAGATGAAAAAAGGCAAAACCAAAAATAAAATATAAATCAATAAAACCTGCTGTTTTGCTATAAATATACATGAAAAAAATATTGTGGGTGTTCTAAAGGCACGTGAAAATTGATAATAGTTCAATTTACTAGAGGGTGTTTTCATTAAAACAAATTATAAACTTCTGGTGAATATTTTGTATCAATTAATTTTTAAAGTTGACTACCACTTTACAAAAATTCAAAATTTTGTTTATAACCATTCCTTTCAAAAGGTCGCAAGTAATCTCAAACAAACGGCGACATCTTAAGAATGTTAATTTGCATACGCTGAAATCACTGTAGAATTTGTTATAAATCAGAAAAAGTTTTTTGAACTACTTATTAAATAGTTTTTAAAGCAAAACAAAGTTCTTAAATGTCTCATTCAATGAATGAGAAGAAAATAGAAACAAAGTGAGAAGTAATTTAATATCATAAACTTCAACTTTAGTTCAGAATTGAAAAGGTCGTTTGAAGAGTTGAATACTTCAAAAAACTTTTATGGTCCATGACAACACACAATTTTTTTATTTACTTTGTATCAATATTAACTGTAAGTTTTTTTTGCACAAATAGAATTTGACCTGGAAATACTGGGGTTTTTTTTTTTTATTGTATTTGTAACCTAAAGCGGCAGCGCAGGTTCCCATTCAAAAATATAAACAAATAAAGCTGACATCATCTTCACGTTGGTTAACAAGAAATTTGCTGCTATCAAGAGATTTCTTTCTACTTTTCAGCGATTCCATACGACAACGATGAAAAAATCAAATTTCGTCCTAACTCTTTTTGATTTTGATTAAAATAACTGAAAATATTTTCTCCTTCTACGATACTTACGATACTGTTCTTCGGAGGCGGGCGTTAGCCGTTGTCTTTTTTTTTCATTTTTCTTAAGAACTCAAATTTTCAAAGTGCTCGTTATCAAGACACACTTGAAAATAATTCATTCACAAACGAAACGAAACAAAAATTTAATATTTCTTCTACATCCACCTTCAACCACATTCACATCCACATCCCCATGCACATCCACATCCACATCCACATTCATATCCATATCCACATCCACATCCACATCCAAATCCACATCCACATCCACATCCACATCCACATCCACATCCACATCCACATCCACATCCACATCCACATCCACATCCACATCCACATCCACATCCACATCCACATCCACATCCACATCCACATCCACATCCACATCCACATCCACATCCACATCCACATCCACATCCACATCCACATCCACATCCACATCCACATCCACATCCACATCCACATCCACATCCACATCCACATCCACATCCACATCCACATCCACATCCACATCCACATCCACATCCACATCCACATCCACATCCACATCCACATCCACATCCACATCCACATCCACATCCACATCCACATCCACATCCACATCCACATCCACATCCACATCCACATCCACATCCACATCCACAATCACAATCACATTCACATCCACATCCACATCCACATCCACATCCACATCCACATCCACATCCACATCCACATCCACATTCACATTCACATTCACATTCACATTCACATCCACATCCACATCCACATCCACATCCACATCCACATCCACATCCACAAACACATCCACATCCACATCCACATCCATATCCACATCCAAATCCACATCCACATCCACATCCACATCCACATCCACATCCACATCCACATCCACATCCACATCCACATCTACATCCACATCCACATCCACATCCACATCCACATCCACATCCACATCCACATCCACATCCACAGCCACATCCACATCCACATCCACATCCACATCTACATCCACATCCACATCCACATCCACATCCACATCCACATCCACATCCACATCTACATCCACGTCCTCATCCACATCCACATCCAAATCCAAATCCACATCCACATCCACATCCACATCCACATCCACATCCACATCCACATCCACATCCACATCCACATCCACATCCACATCCACATCCACATCCACATCCACATCCACATCCACATTCACATCCACATCCACATCCACATCCACATCCACATCCACATCCACATCCACACCCACATCCATATCCACATCCACATCCACATCCACATGCACTTCTACATGCACAACCACATGCACATTTACATCCACAACTACAACCACATCTACATTCACATACACATCCACACCACAACCATATACATATCGATATCCATATCCACATCCACATTCAAACCACTTCCATAACCATATTCACATATACATCTATATCCACATTCACATCAATATCGACATCCACTCTAAATCTACATCCACATATACATCCACAACAACATTCACTTCAACGTCCACATCCACATTAACATCCAAATTCACATCTTTATCCACAACTACATCCACATTCACATCCACATCCACATCCACATCCACATCCACATCCACATCCACATCCACATCCACATCCATATCCACATCCACATCCACATCCACATCCACATCCACATCCACATCCACATCCACATCCACATCCACATCCACATCCACATCCACATCCACATCCACATCCACATCCACATCCACATCCACATCCACATCCACATCCACATCCACATCCACATCCACATCCACATCCACATCCACATCTACATCTACATCCACCTCCACATCCACATCCACATCCACATCCACATCCACATCCACATCCACATCCACATCCACATCCACATCCACATCCACATCCACATCCACATCCACATCCACATCCACATCCACATCCACATCCACATCCACATCCACATCCACATCCACATCCACATCCACATCCACATCCACATCCACATCCAAATCCACATCCACATCCACATCCACATCCACATCCACATCCACATCCACATCCACATCCACATCCACATCCACATCCACATCCACATCTACTTCTACATCCACAACCACATGCACATTTACATCCACAACTACAACCACATCTACATTCACATACACATCCACACCACAACCATATACATATCGATATCCATATCCACATCCACATTCAAACCACTTCCATAACCATATTCACATATACATCTATATCCACATTCACATCAATATCGACATCCACTCTAAATCTACATCCACATATACATCCACAACAACATTCACTTCAACGTCCACATCCACATTAACATCCAAATTCACATCTTTATCCACAACTACATCCACATTCACATCCACATCCACATCCACATCCACATCCACATCCACATCCACATCCACATCCATATCCACATCCACATCCACATCCACATCCACATCCACATCCACATCCACATCCACATCCACATCCACATCCACATCCACATCCACATCCACATCCACATCCACATCCACATCCACATCCACATCCACATCCACATCCACATCCACATCCACATCCACATCCACATCTACATCTACATCCACCTCCACATCCACATCCACATCCACATCCACATCCACATCCACATCCACATCCACATCCACATCCACATCCACATCCACATCCACATCCACATCCACATCCACATCCACATCCACATCCACATCCACATCCACATCCACATCCACATCCACATCCACATCCACATCCACATCCACATCCACATCCACATCCACATCCACATCCACATCCAAATCCACATCCACATCCACATCCACATCCACATCCACATCCACATCCACATCCACATCCACATCCACATCCACATCCACATCCACATCTACTTCTACATCCACAACCACATGCACATTTACATCCACAACTACATCCACATCCACATCCACATCCACATCCACATCCACATCCACATCCACATCCACATCCACATCCACATCCACATCCACATCCACATCCACATCCACATCCACATCCACATCCACATCCACATCCACATCCACATCCACATCCACATCCACATCCACATCCACATCCACATCCACATCCACATCCACATCCAAATCCACATCCACATCCACATCCACATCCACAACCACATCCACATCCACATCCACATCCACATCCACATCCACATCCACATCCACATCCAAATCCACATCCACATCCACATCCACATCCACATCCACATCCACATCCACATCCACATCCACATCCACATCCACATCCACATCCACATCCAAATCCACGCCCACATATACATCCACATCCACATCCACATCCACATCCACATCAACATCCACAACCATATCCACATATACATCTATATCCACATTCACATCAATATCGACATCCACATCCACATCCACATCCACATCCACATCCACATCCACATCCACATCCACATCCACATCCACATCCACATCCACATCCACATCCACATCCACATCCACATCCACATCCACATCCACATCCACATCCACATCCACATCCACATCCACATCCAAATCCACGCCCACATATACATCCACATCCACATCCACATCCACATCCACATCCACATCCACATCAACATCCACAACCATATCCACATATACATCAATATCGACATCCACATCCACTCTAAATCTACATCCACATATACATCCACAACAACATTTACTTCAACATCCACATCCACATTAACATCCAAATTCACATCTACATCCACATCGACATTCATATCCATATCTAAATCCACAGCCACATTCGCATTAAAATCCACATCTATATCTACATCACAACCCCAACCACATTCAAAGCAACATCCACGACCACATTCACATCAACATCTTCAACCACATCCACATTCACATACACATCCACAACCTATTTCACATTCACATCCACATCCACATTCACATCCACATCCCCATCCACATTCACATCCACATCCACATCCACATCCACATCCACATCCACATCCACATCCACATCCACATCCACATCCCAATCCACATCCACATCCACATTCACATCCACATCCACATCCACATCCACATCCACATCCACATCCAAATCCACGCCCACATCCACATCCACATCCACATCCACATCCACATCCACATCCACATCCACATCCACATCCACATCCACATCCACATCCACATCCACATCCACATCCACATCCACATCCACATCCACATCCACATCCACATCCACATCCACATCCACATCTACATCCACATCCACATCCACATCCACATCCACATCCACATCCACATCCACATCTACATCCACATCCACATCCACATCCACATCCACATCCACATCCACATCCACATCCACATCCACATCCACATCCACATCCACATCCACATCCACATCCACATCTACATCCACATACACATCCACATCCACATCCACATCCACATCCACATCCACATCCACATCCACATCCACAACCACATCCACATCCACATCCACATCCACATCTACATCCACACCACATCCATATCCATATCCACATCTATACCTACTTCTACATCCAGATCCACAACCACAACCACATCCACATCAACATCCACATTCACATTCACATACACATCAACAACCACAGTCACACCCACATCCACAACTATATCCACATACACATCTATATCCATATTCACATCAATATCGACATCCACATCCACTTTAAATCTACATCCCCATACACATCCACATTTACACCCACATCCAGATCCACATCCACCAATCTGAACATTGTCACCTACAACCATATCAACATCCACATTTACATACACATCCACGTCAACATCCACATCCACATTTACATCCACATCCACATCCTTAAGCACAACCACAACCACATTCACATCCACATCCACGTCTACATCCACATTCATATCCATATCTATATCCCCAGCCACATCCACAAGCACATTCACATTAAAATCCACATCTATATCTACATCAACATCCACATCCACATCCACAACCACAACCACATTCACAGCCACATCCACAACCACATTCACATCCACAACCATATCCACATTCACATACACATCCACATCCATAACCACATTCACATCCATATCCACATCTACATCTACTTCCACATCCAGATCCACAACCATATCCACATCCACAACCACAACCACATCCACAACCACAACCACATCCAGATTCACATCTACAACCACATCCATATCCACATCCACATCCACGTCCACATCCATATCCACAACCACATCCAGATTCATAACCACATTCATATTCATATCCATATCAATAGCCACATCCACAACCACTTTACATCCAAATCGATATCCACATCTACATCCAAATCCACAACCATAACCACATTCACATCCACCCACATCTTTAGTCAAAAATCTGTTGTAATTCTGAAAATTTTAAAGCGAATGGTAAATGGTCTCTCCGGCCCTTACTCTAATCCTTATTTAGGTGCATCATCTATTGAAATTGTAATTGTGTCTACATTTCATGACAAACTATTTCTAAATAGAAATCCTTAGTTGCGAACAATTTTCTTCAATAAATACCGAACATTTCTTTAAATATTTTGTAAAATTCAAATTGATAGCTTTAAAAATCGTTATTTGATGTTGGATTTTTGCACAAAATTAATTGAACGATTTTGTTAAATCGTTTTGCATAAATTTATAAATATTTTATTTTTGGCATCAATCCACAAATGTTATTGTGATGTTGTGGCTCCTGATGAAAAGTTACATTTTCATCGTTTTCGACCAAAATTGATAAGCTGAGTATTGAAGCAATAATTTTCAATTGAACTCATTTTCATATTATTATTATGATTGACACACGCATATCATTGTGAGATTTTATAAATGGTCGTTGCATCTAGGAAAATAAGCCTTTAGGTTGATGCCTTGATTATGTAATTATTTTTTCTTTTTTTAAGAACAACGACTAGACCCTACAAAGCTCCTCAAAGCAGACTAAGATTCAATAAGTAAAAACACGGTAGCGATATCATACAAATTTCCGTGGTCATGGAGAGCAAATCTGCGTGAAAAACCAATTCGAAGAACATCAAAATTCCTTGAAGGGGAATGATATTGTATTTTGCGATAAAGATAGTTGATCTTAGAGACTGAGACCCAGGAAATAGATAGATTTGTCTATATAAACTGACACCGACCTATACCAAAGCTCTTTTTCGATAGATATCATATATAGCTCTAAACATAAAATAATAAAAAGGAATTAGGATTTACCTTGTACACATACATCCTTTATGTTAATTTATGTAGGTAAAAAGAACATGTATGTATATGTATAATATACTCGTCCTATCTTATCGGTTATCTTACATATATCTAAATACCCGGTTCACAAAGCTATTTAATGAATGCGAAATTCAATTTCCTGTTATGTATATGGGTATACAGTTTATAAACTTTTCAAACTCTCGTCATCATCATCACAAAAAATTTTAGTTTGAATATGTAAATGATAATATCCGTTAAAAATAAAATCTAACGTGTGTCATAATAAAGTTTTGCATTATCCGACCATAATATACTTTGTATGTTCTTGAGCATTTTGACAATCTTGAGAAAAAAAAAAAAGCTTTGATATTTTAAAAGACAAACATGTCATTATGTCGTTATCTAAGTCGCATCTGTACATCTTTTCTCACCTATACTAACTACATAAGGCTCATTTATTTTAACGATTGTTTCATTACTGTTATGTTACGAGTATATGTATACAAGAATTAAACTCTTTTTAATGATCAACATACTTAGAATTTACATAAAAATTGTATACCTTTAATTAGTAAACGTAAATGTATATAAATTTCAGCTCATACTATATTTAACACATAGAAAGTTATCGGAGAAATATTTTTCAGATTAATACAAATCTGTAATTTATTCACATATAACATTAATAAAAAATTGTTTATCTGTTTTTAAAATTTTCGAGCTTATAATGACGCAGGTCAATATTATTTCGTTCATGAACTAAATGTACACAGAATAGAAATAATGAAACATGGGGATCGTTTTACACAAGTATCATTTAAAAGAAAATTATTTGTATACAGACTTACTGGCGCAATAAATCATGATTGAGTAAATAGCAAAAATGTACTTGAAAATGTAACAATAAGTCCTTGGCAAAAAATCAATAAAGAAAAGAGATTTGAAACTGGAACTTGAATTCTATTTTAGAACCGTTTGTATTGCTGAATTATGTAGAAGCTAAAAGGTTAGTTGCCATTGTTGTCCATTATTTAAATCGAAAATTACATTCTTAAAAGATTTGTAATTGAATGCCCTTTACACTTGAATCTTCTTTATTTCGATATTTCTGTATTGTTTGTCAGCTAGTCAAACAGAACTCCTTATACATAATCAAATTATACTGAGCAAAGTTTATTCACCCGGATATTTAAATATTCATGAATTTTCTAATAGTATGTAATAAACCACTGCTCGATATATTCCTGCATTGGAAAAGATAAGCATACAAGTTAAATTCAATTAATTGGTAATTTGCACACTTTAGTTATGGCTCTTTTCACTTTGCCTTTTTGTGTTCTGCCTTCCATGTGATGCCTTCGTTAGAATAAAATGCTTGCAACTCTATGGATGCTCCACGAACTAAATTTTTCATTTCTTTCACATCTTTGTTGGCACCTACGAAATTTCCGGTGTTATCACTATAAATGAGTGCACTCCGTTTTATTCTTGAAAAAAAGTATTTCAAACATTCAATGAAAGATTTGCTCGTTGCGTCTTCAACCAATTTTAAATGGACGGCCTCACTTATAAAGTAAACGAATATGCAAATGTAAACATTGTTTTGTGTATCTTTTCGTTGTCCCTTATATATGACAGGAAACGGACCACAGGAATCAATACCGACTATATTAAACGGTCTAGCAGCATTTAACCATTCAGGAGGCAGTGAAGCCATGATCTGTGCTTCTAGCTTCTATTTAAATTTAAAATAGGATACACAGCTTTTAATGTCTCGCCTTACTGTATCTTTACAACTTTTTATATACTGATGACGAATCTAAATGATCGTAACCTAACGACGTGCAACCCTTCTATAGATACTAAGTCAGCAGGATTTGTCTTCCCAGCGGTATGTCTGAATTTTGTATATTTATTACAATCCTAAATTCCGCTTATCCTATTGGGCCACATAAGTTTATAAATTTTGTGGTGGAATTTTTTACCAGAACAAGGCAATTGCCAAATCAAACCATAAAATCAGCTTCCCAACTTATATCGTGAGAGACGCTACCATATTTTAAGCCAACTTTACAAGAAGTAAGATCGCAGTGAATTTTAGATTTGGTAAAGGGATCACTTTTAAGGTTGCCACCCTAGATTTACAACACAAAAGATTTATAACTACATAACCATCACTATTCTTGCAACGAACATATACTCATGCGCCATAACTGTTATCGGACGCATCACTAAATCCGTGTACTTCTATATCACTAATGTTTCCTGGAATGACAACTTCATAGAACATTTTTTTCTTAGAATTCATCCGTGTATTGGTTTCTGCGGTTATTTTGAGTGTACTAATTTCTACCTCCGGGAAGGGGTAACATACACCCCCAAAGTAAAAGTACACATCAGCACTATATAACTTTTGTTCTTTGAGCCATTCCCTACTTACTGTCCGAATTTCACGTCAATCAGTTTTGGCCGTAAGAATTCTGAGCGGAAAACCGTCAAACACTGGAACACTACCATTAACAGGTCATTCAACTAATACCGAGTGAAAAATGTTGCCGTTGCATCAAAAACAACTTTACATTTAGTTGTGGAACTGCTAGGGCGCAATACACCTCGCCGCCACTGTGGCCCAGTTGTTAGCATGCTTGCTTTAAGCTCCGGAGTCAATGGTTCGATTTCCGGCGGGTGATGAAAAAATCATGGCTGGTTTAATGTAAGGATCAATGAATTAATCACTCATTATCCGTTCAAAAAAAATGATTACGAAACTTCAAATGATGCGGCCAAATCCCTCTATGGGATGTAGCGCCAACGAAAAAATAAAAAAATAAAAAATAAATGCACAGTCTGTGACAAACAAAATGTTGCTCACACTAATTCCTTAGTAGTCCGAATCTTATTTGTATCACTACAGCAGAGCTCTCTGTTCGAAAACTTTTCCAACAAACTGCCTAATCCAGCGTCCGTTATTTTCGATTCTGATGATAAAAAGACATTTTGATGGCTTTACACTTAGATTTTCCACCAAATTCCCAACCAAAATTCATATTATGAAATACTGGGAGTTCCTTTGATAATTCTAAATGACCATCATTCAAAATGTCCAGAAATATTATAAATATTTGTAATGTCTGTCTCCTAACAGTAACGAAGAGCATACGAGTTGCAACGAGAACTCACAAGAAGAAGTCACAAATATTTCGACAAAAGTAAATAATTGGATTAAACACCAACAAGAATAAATATAATCAACAGCTGAATGAGACTGTTGAAAGTGTCGAACAACAACATAACCTCAAACCACGTGTCAATTCAGTTATCGATAATGCAGTTCATCCAAGACAACAACCAGAACTTGGATATATCGATGATCGGCGTCAACGCGAATATGGTACGAATCCCTACTTAATTGGAAAATTCATCGCACGACAGGCAGTCAGCCGCGACTTGCTTATTTTCAGTGGAGAGCCATTGAAATGGCCTCATTTTATTGCTAGTTTTTGAATTTGGAAAATCAAGACCAACTAAGGAAGTGTCTTCGTGGCAAAGCCAAAGATGTCGTGGATCATTGGATGATTTTACCAGAAAGTCTCAACGAGATATTAACAATATTAAGTAATCGGTTCGAACGGACCGATTTTATAGTAAATCATTTATTGGATAAATTATCAGACCTTCCGATTGTGAAGGAAGGCAAGCCAAAAACCTTAGTTTTTAACCAGCTTTATTTCGACGCTTAATATCTTGAAAGAGGATGACTGTCTGCGAAATCCAGTACTTTTCCGTGACGTTTTGGGAAAAACTCCAAACACTCAAGCCGTGCAAATCGAGTCGAGTATTTTGGCAGCCTCGACAAAGACCCTCCAAAGGTAAAAATTTTAGAATTCATGAATTGGATTGGGAAAAAGGCCAATGCATCAAGTGAACTAGCGATACCTTCATTAAAGAAACGGATGGAATCCGATAAGCACAGATTCAAAGATGTATTCAAAGAGGATATTACATGTATACTATTGTCAACAATAAAGCATAAACAACTGCAGTCGACCACATCACCATACCCTATATCAAGACGATGAAGGGCCTTTGATTGCCGACTCAGTCAATCGAATTCGATAGAATAGTGAAATATTTTAAATATTCACACAACATCACGAAGGTCTCGTTCAACAACCCGTGATCGTGATCCAAAACAATATTGGTGACCTATGGAAATGTTAACGGACCGGTAAACGCTCCGAATTATCTTTGTCAGGTTTTCCATACTGACAAGTCTCAAATGGAGAGAGACGACATCAACGTTTTACATGAATTAGCGAAAGAACAGCGGAAATTCGAACCGTGTGGAACAAAAACCAAGACAGAACTTGGACTATCTCTAGACGACAAAAGGTGTACTGAGATAAAAAATGGGAGATGTAAATAATGGGAGATTTGAGTGTGGATTTTTATAGAAAAATAACCAGCCATATCTCCCAGAAAGTAAACCTGTAGCGATTTCCCGGCTACATTGTTTAGAGAGTAAAATGGACAAAACTTCAAATTATGCTAAATTGTATTGCCAAAAGATCAAGGAGTTTATCGACAATAGGTATTTGGTAAAACTTGGTATTCGCCTCACTTTGGGGTGATAAATCCGAATAAACCAAACAATCTGCGGATCGTATTTGACGTGGCGTCCAAGTCCAACGGAAAGGGCTTAAATGATTTCTTGTTTTCCGGACCTGACTTGTCCAATTCACTACCGATCATCTTGATTAATTTTCGCACTCATCCAATAGCATTCGTCGCCAACATCAATAAATATTTTTACAAATAAAAGTTCGAAAAGAAAACCGACCAGCACAGCGATTACTATGGAGAGGAATGGATCGAAATCGAGAGCCAGACATAGCCAGAGTATTCGAAGACCAGTAACGAAATAATCAAGAATCATTACATGGACGATTATTTGGGTGGTGCAACTGACGAACAAAAAGCGAATCAACTGATTGCCGTTCATCAAAAGTGTAACTTTGTGATCTGCAATTAGGTTTCCAACTCAAAAGCTGTTTTAGAAAGCATCGACAGCAATTTGCGTGCCATCAACGATTCTAACCTAAATTTCGAAGACAACCTACAAATAGAGCGAATTTTAGGAATGTGGTGGGATTACAAAAGTGATAATTTTGTGTACCCACTAAACTTTAACAAAATACAACCGGACGTCATCAAACTATCAAGACGACCGACGAAACGAGAAGTGTTGAAAATAATCATGTCCGTCTTCGACCCACTTGGACTCCTGTCAAATATTCTAATTGGTGGAAAAATTGCCATGCAAAAAATATGGGAAAGTAATATCAATTAGGACGACGAAATCAACAATCGACAATGGGACATGTGGAAAACTTGGATTACAAATCATCGATTGTTAAAACTACAAATAGCGACAGCCCATTTGCTGCTTTTACGGTTCAAACATATGGAGACGATATAGAGTGTACATTGGTTAACGCAAAATCGCGAATCACACAACTCAAGCCGATGTCTATTAAAAGATTTGAGTTACAAGCTGCTCTTTTAGGTGCTCGGCTGGCCACGTCTTGAAAATGTTCTTTGTTGGATTGAGTCACACACGAAACGGTTCAAAGTTATCGTCGCTCGATCGAACCAAGTATATCAATTTTATCTCTGATGACATCGCCAGTCCTCCAATTCCTGATGTCAACAAATTTAAAAAATATTGGGGAATTGTACGATCGACAGCCTGGATGCTACTTTTCATCGGCAGATGTAGAACTAAGCAGAGTACGTATGGCGTTACATGGAGTGCAAATCGACTGCTATTCTTCCGAAATAAAACTCGTATCGATCGGTAAGTTAATTCCGAAAAATAACAGTTTGGGACACTTTCTGTGTGTAGTAGATACGGATGGAATTATTTGCCTGAAGGGTCATCTAGACAATTCGAACCTTAATGATGACAAAAAAAATCCGATTGTTTTGGACGCGAGTCAAATTAATCATCAAGTGGTACCATGTCAAAAATAATCATATTGGGATCGACACAATCATCTACAATATTCGGAAAAGATTATGGATTCCTCTATTAAGAAATTACCTCAAGAAAATTTACCGTGAATGTCAACACTGCCTATTGCCTGTATGTGTCGGTTGGAACCAATCGCCAGATCGTTCATCAAATTTGGTGTTGATTATTTTGGACCCTTTCAAGTCACCGTTGCTTGAAGTCAAATAAAACGCTACAGTGTAATTTACATTTGCATGGTCACATGCGCCGTACACCTGGAAATTGCACACGATTTGTCAAGTAATGCCTTTATGTTTGGGTTTCGACAATTCGGTAATCGGCTAGGATTCCGGAAAGAGATGTATTCAGACAACGGCACCTTCTTCAGAAAAGCCGAAAAGGAAATAGGTAATGCTATTTCCAGTTGGGATCACATCGAAATGCAGTAGACATTTTAACCATGAAAAGTTGCAGATGGTATTTTAATCCACCAGCCTCACCTCATATAGAAGGTACCGGAGAGCATCCCGTATGAACAGTTAAACAACACTTATTCGAAATGCTGAAAGAGAAGTATTCGCATAAATATGTTCTTCGAACACTATTCTGTGAGATCGAAAATATCTTAAAGAGCCGGCCACTGACAAATGTGCCATTGGATTCAGCAGAAGCAGAACCACTGACACCAAATCATTTTTTGATTGGGTCGTCACATGCAAGTTAACGTTTTGCTCAGATGGGCGACAAAGATCTGAATTTTCTAGACCACTGGAAAGCCACTCAACAATTGTTGGAACAATCTTGGAAAAGATGAGTAAAAGACTACTTATCACATATCATCATTTCCAAAAAATAGATAACTGAATGTTTGAATCCCCGAAACTTTTGGCCAAAGGGAATAATCGTGCAGGTTTACCCCGCCAAAGATGGACGAGTTCGAGTTGTGGACATCAGGACAAAGACAGGAATGTATACAAGCAGCCATCAGTAGCGAAACTGGTAAAATTGGACCAAAGTTGTTCGAAGAAAGTAATTCAATCAACCAAAGTGAATTACAGGGGGAGGAATGTTGAGAATTCGACTCGCAATGTTTGCTGGGCGAACCTACCCCCCTAAAAAACTAAATTATTTTTGGAACAAACGTTTTTGTCGTTCGAACCGGATATTTTAATTGGAAAATAAATAATTGACAGGTTAGTCATAAACAGACGTCTTGTAATTTCAACTGTCCATTCTCATGTGAAGCAAGATGTGACGTTTATAACCACAATTTGCAAAATGTTTTACTCGACAATTTCTATTTAAATGATTGTCGTTTAAACAATTCAAACATTTACCCATAGAAGTAATTTTTTCATATCTCTCGTCAGGACGCAAATTTATAAATTGAGCATAGTTTTCTAATGAATGACTACTGGACTGGACGGATTAGAAGTTGGGATCTCTCCAGTGCAATTCGACAAATAAAACTTTAACATCATACGGTGGAACTTGTATCAAACTGAAAGGCGCTGATGATATTTCGCTAAATAATCATTCGTTTAACGGAAGTTTTTTGGTTGTTTACAGGAATAAAGCGACAAACGTTATGGGACTAGACTGGTTTAAAGCATTAAATTTTGCAATTTCGTATCCAAACAAATATTTGAGTTCTAAAAGTTCAATTAATTCTGTTTTAGATTCTTCCAATCATCAACAACTCATTGATCAAGTTAACAAATTGTGTGCCGAACATATGAATTTATTTTCATCGACTTTAGGTCTCTGCAAATCCTTCAAAGCCGAAACAGTTCTGTAGTCGGATGCACTTCAAACCGTATAACCTACATTTTGTGTATACGTCAAACAAGTTCGAGAGGAAATCAACAGGCTGGTCGAGGAAAATCTTTTAAAACCAGTGAAGTTTAGTCGATGGGCTACACCAATTGTCGTGGTTCCCCGAAACCGAACATCAAAATCTGAATTTGCGGTGATTTCAAAGTTATCTTAAACCCGCAAATTGAGATCGACCGTTATCCGATTTAGCGAATCGAACAACATTTTCATAAATTACAGGCCGGCAGATTTTGAGTGACCAAATTTCACCAATATTTCTTGGGTCGAAGTTTTGAACTTTTTACAGACCATTAACCATTAACGACACTTTTTAATCCGAACAAAAAGTTACCCGTCATGGCCTTACATCACCTCCACAGGGATGGGCTATCCTTCTTCAAGCAAATACTTATATCATCAAATATAAAAATAGCACACAACATGCTAACGCGGACGCACTTTTACGATTGCCTATACGGCTTGACAAAATGGTTGATGATTAGATTACGAATCAAAATTACTTAACATTTATCAAGTTAATCAGGAAATCATCCAGAATTTTCCAGTAGACGCAAAATTAATCGAAAAATCTACATCAGAAGATCAAATTTGATCGAAAATTTCCTATTTTATTCAAAACGGTTGGCCTGAAACCCTCTCAAAAGAGGAGAAAGCTGATTTTCAACCATATTTTGATCGTAAATTTTCATTTTCGTTACAAAACAAATTAATTTTTCTTCACACAGATTACACCATAGAGTTGTCATGCCATATACGCTCCAACAAACTGTATTACATATATTGCACGAAGGATACTGGGGAGTAGCACGAATGAAACAACTTCCTCGACGATACTGTTGGTTTCCAAACATCGATAAAAAAAACGAACAACTAGCGAAAAGTTGTCAAGAATTTTTCCAGTGGGTCGGTCGCTGAAAAGCCTTGGGAAAGAATACATGTAGACTTTGCTGTAGACCACAGCTCGTATCTAACGAGTTCGAGGAATTTTGTAAGCTAAACTCAATAATTTAAGCTGAGCATTTTGATAGAACATTCAAAACGTAATTTTCCAAAATAATAACGGAGGAGTAAACCAGTCAATTGGCTTTGCTGAAATTTTTATCAACGTATCGATCAACCCCTGATCCAATATCGCAAAAATCACCAACAGAACTACTGCATGGGAGACAACTTCGAAATTTACTGTCCGTTCTCGTACCGAACGCACAACATCAACTCAGTGAAGATCATGAAAGCCAGTTTCAATCGAATCAATTCGTATTTGCAAAAAAATGTTCGAGAGGTGCCAAGTGGATTGAAGGCTAAATCATAAAGAAAATGGGACGTAAAATGTTTCTGAAGCAATTCAAACAACTGTGAATTTTTAATATATTAATAGCTCCCACTTCTCACCAAATCCACTTTAATGTTGCTCTGGGCCCACTTCTATCATTACTTACTAAACCTCTACTAAATCTTGTTTATGTTATGTGAGGCCCTGCCAATGATTTTTTTATTTCATAGCATAGGGTTTAGAAAAATTTACGATCACCTTAAGTAATTCGGAATGAATTAAAAAATTTCCTGGTACAACAGATGATTTTAGACAAACACATACAAAATGTACATTTTAATTCCCTATATGCCGAGATAAACAAAAAGTTACGTTAAATCTAAATAATTTGACCGATATTTATACACAGCTCCACATATACACACCGAATGTAATGCAGCAAATAATTAACCACCATAACTCCCCATGTGACCATTTATTTAACGTCCTGACGTTTTTTGTTTTCCTTTTCTAATTATAATTTACGATTTCCCAATTGTAATTTTGACGTACAAGAGATATTAAAAATGTAATGGTAAAATATAAAAAGTGTACCTACATAATGGTATGTAGGTACGTAAAAAGCTCACAGCAGTATTATACCTAATATATTAAATTAAATGGAAAAGGAGAAAATCGATTTTCATTTTTTTTTTTTTATGATTTTATGTTGTGACTATAAAAAAATATTGTCTTGTAATAAGACATATAAACAATGTGTTTTTTTTTATGTGTAATGATGACATACAAGCTATAAAATTACCTTTATTTCGGGTTGATCTGTTGTTTGATCTATTACTTGAATTTCAATTTCATCAGCTTTGCTCATTTGTGTGGTATTGTGGTTTAGTTGTTGCGGCTGTGTAATGCTTACATTGGCAATGGTGCTTGTTCCGCAACCTATTCCAACAGAGGATGACGTTGATGGTGGTGGATTGGAACCACCACCACCACCACTAATTGAACTACTACGGCCACCACCATTGATTCGCGATGTCATCTCATTTGACATTTCGCGCAATTAATTTTATTTAAGTCAATATTTGCCTTTTCACGTATTTAATGAAAGATTTTCACAGGCCAAATAGGAAAACCCAAAAACACTGATTTTTACCTTATTCAATAATGACATTTTAGCATTTTTCACAATATTTTATTTAATGGATATTCATTTTTTTTTTTTTTGCTAATAATTATTGGAAATTATAAAATTAAATAAAACACAAAACAACTCACAAATGAACCTCTAGATTTTTTGTTTTCTCATGAAATATTTTTATTAGTAACACACTCGTAATACATTTTCCATACATAAAAATTAGTTATAAAAAAAAAAAACTTTTCTATTGTGTTTTAGAAGCCACATATAAAATTACACACACTCATACACGTTTCTATTATGAATGAAAAACTATACTTAGGAAACCAAACACAATAACAACTTTTAATAAACTTTTCTGGTTAATACAAAATATAAAATAAAATGGAAAATTATTTTAATTTTTTATTTTTTATTGAATGGCATTTACGCGTGATTGCTGAAGAAAATATAAGAGACGTATGAAAATGTAAATTTTCAATTTGTCAAATAAAAACAAAAAAAAAAATTTGTTGAGAATAAGGGGTAAAAAGAGAATGTTTACAGATAGACGAATACAGTAAAATGTTAGTTTTTCTTTTCTGTTATGGTTTTCTTCCATTCGATTATGAAAATTATACAAATGACAGATTTTAGTGGGGAAAAATAAAATTTTACTCAGCAACTTTTGGTTTGGGTCTAGGATAAATAACAGTTGGAGCTTTTTGTGCGAAATTATTGGTTTAAGTTATGGCTAATCTTTAGAATTGTAAACCTTTACAACGAGCACATCCCTTTTACTTAGGTCACCTGTACATTGGTTGTTGAATTGTTATTTTCGTCAAAAATAATAATTTTCATAGCAACTCATTATTCCTTCAAAGAAATTGAACTTTTAAAGAGGGAAAACGCAAATCAAAGTTCAATTTTTACTTTCAAAGACGTTGAAGAATCTTTGTCTAAGTTTAGTGGCGACGACGAATATTTACTCGATAAGTGGAGAAATGATATAGATAAAGCAGCGGTTTGCACTTGCTGGACTAATCAACAGAAAATTATTTATGAGAAGCGTTTACTGAGCGGAACCGCAAAAAATTTCTTAAGAGTAGCTGAGGATGTCGACATGTGGGAAAAATTGATCGATTTATTGAAGGGAGAGTTTCCTATTAAGAAAAAAAATGCTTTGGTACATAAACAGATGGCTGAGCGGAAAAAACTACCAGAGGAGACTTTCAAAAATTATTTATTGGCGATGCGAGAACTTGGAAAAAAATGGCAATTTAGAGGAGGCGGCCATAATACAATATTGCATTGATGGTATATCCGATTATGAATCAAATAAAGCGGTGTTGTATGGAGCGAATACAATCGAGGAGTTGATTTACGAAGAAATAAAAGGGAAAACGAAGTGTAAACCAAAATCTGAAGTTACAGTATAGCAAAATCAACAGGTGAGTTTAAGCCAGTTTCAGTTAATTAAGACATTTAAACGAATTCCTAGATTTTATAATTGCGGAAATAACGGTCATATTATAGTATAAGTCAACAAACTGTGACAGCAAATCGGAGCACTCCAAAAAGTTTTGTGCAATTGTAGAAGAACGGAATATGTTACCATTCAAAACAATTAAAGCTGTTTTGAATATGGGAAGTGATATTAACCTTATGTCACATAAAATGTATCTAGTCACCGGAGTACCCACTTTGTATGGTGAACCAATTGTATTTCACGGCTCCGGAGCTAGGGGTATACCCGTATACGTATATTAGGACATTTCAATACCAAATTAATTATTGATGGTGATGAATATGAAATCAAAATTCATGTGGTCCCCGATGAGGTATTATCTGTCGATTTTATTCTTGGCGGGGAATTGATTGACCAAACAGTGACTGTCGTAACACCGGAAAGTATTTCCATAACGAAGATTGTCCCTGAGACATATTCATTAGTGATTGAACACGGAGATATTCCAATTGATTTGGGGCATGTTAAGGATCAATTAGCAGCTGACGCAATCAGAAAATTAATGGTGAACTATAATCCGGAGAACCAAAAAGTTCAAACTAACATCAAACTGTACATCGAGATCGTATTGGCAAATAAAAATGACGGTTCCTATGCGTCGACTATCGGAAAATGAATAGTATAGTTGTAAAAGATCGATACCCGTTACATTTAATCGACGATCAAATTGATCAATTAGCGAATGCGAAATTTTCTCGACATTGGATCTTAGAAATGGATTTTTCCATGTGCCTGTTGCTGAATATACGGTGAAAGACACTGCATTCGTTATTCCATTCTTCAAGCAACTGTGTCGCCAAGGGATTATCTGTGTTTATATCGATGAAGTCATCATTCCAGCGTTATCTGTCTCTGAAAGTGTCGGGACATTAAGCCAGATTCTGCAAGAAGCCGAGCAACACAGACTGCAAATTAAGTGGAGTAAATGCCAGTTTCTGTGTAGTAGTCATCACAGAAGCTTTGGGCGAATCCAAAATTTCCAGAACCAGATTCGGTGTGAGAAAAACGGCGCAGCTTATTGAACGACAATACTATGCTCACTGAGAAAATCAAGCATTGCATTAAAAACTGTGTTCGCTGTATTGTCACAGATAGGAAGACTGGTAAACAGGAAGGTTTATTAAATCCTATACCGAAAGGGATAGCCCGTTGGTTATGTACCATATCGACCATTTAGGGAGTTTGTCACCAACCCGCAAGTTTTACCGATACGTATTTTGTGTAATTGATGGTTTTACAAAGTTTACGTGGATCTACCCGAGACCCGACGAAGACAATGAACATCAGCGAAGTAATTCTACGGTTAGATACCCAGAAAGCAATTTTCGGGAATCCAAAGAGACTAATCGCGGACAGAGGCGGTGCTTTACGATCAGGAGAGTTCAGTGATAAAGAGGGGATTGACCTATAGTTGGTTACAGCTGGTGTGGCGACAGGGAACGGCCAAGTTGAAAGAATTTTCAGAATTATCATACCAGTGCTAGCAAAGTTATCTTCTAACAACGCGGAAGAATGGCATAAGAAAACGGAAAACCTGCAGCGCTATCTAAACAATTCACTGCAGCGTGCAATTGGAATGTCGCCATTGGAGCTACTCTTTGGTGCGAAAATGCGTATAGGTGAGGATGTCAATTTAAAAGAAATCGCAGAGAATGAATTGACGAAGGCATTTATCGATGACCGGGAGACAGCCACAGATATCAGTAGATGTTTAGCAGCAAGTCTGGCTACAGGTGAATAGGTGTCCTGATAATCTTGACCTTGGCATTGCATGTATCATTTTGCTACCAATTGGGCTTTGTATCAAGTTGAATTTTTAGCAATATCCGACTTCTTTTTGAAGATCCATCAGAACTGATTTCCTTTGCACCACGTTCAGGTTTAACAACTTCCCAAGTTTCATTTTTCTCCAATGAAACGATTTCTTTGTTAATTGCTCTGCGCCACTCTGTCTCGTCATCACGCTCGAAGACATCCCAAAAGTTCTTTGGAATCTGTGGCATTCTAGTGGAAAATGCCATATGTATGACTTTTGCATTCATAATCGTTGAGATATTCCGGTTTTTGAGTTTTTCGTTTGTTCATAACTCCACTATCATTGAACATGATAGTTTCATTTGTTTCTTCATTTGATTCGTGCCCGTATTCTCGACATCCCTCGAATCATCGTTTGTAAACTCTTCATAGTGAAACACTTTGTTTTGTGGATTTGTAGATAGAATTCCACCCTGCAGTTTCATCGAAGACTATGTGACGTTTTGCAATTGCAACTATGTGACCAGTTCCCTTATGAAATAATCGATAGCAAGTATTAGTATATCCAACCATGATATATTCGGATCGTCTATCTGACAGTTTTGCTCGTCTATTCTGTTTCGGAATATGTGCGAAGGCTCTTGATCCAAACACTCTAAGATGTGATACAACTCGTGGTCTAATGCGTCGACTAACGCATGCAAGTTTATGTGGTGGTCCATTAGTAAACTTCTTATTTTTTGATAGTTTTGAACACTTATTTGCCTTATGACCAATCTGGTTGCATTTATACAACAGCGAATTTTGGCGAAGTGTTTCTGATCATGTCTGGTTTGTGTTTAAATGCAGCTGATATTGATGGGTCAGTGTGATTTTTATCATCATTCTTCCAAAGTTCTTCTTCAAATAATCGGCTACGAACTTTAACAATCGTAAGCTCAGCTTCATTTAGCGTAGATAAGGCAACGACCGCTGATTCATACTTGTCAGATACTTTTGATAATAAAAAATTCAATATCTCATCATTTGACATCGTACCAACAGTAGTTCTATATTCGCGAACAGTACTAAAGTAATCTGCAAGTTTTTACTTTCACCACATTCCAAATTGATTAACTTTTTAAACATATTAATCCTTTTTGACAAGCTTTTACTCTCAAAATTATTGCAAAAATTCTTTCACATGTGTTATGCTGATTCCGTCCCGCTGATAAAATGGATTTTTCACATCTTTATTCGAATGATTCTTTCCCTTTGACCTATTCTGTATAGTAGGAATCAAGGCATCTACATAACAACAACGTTAAGAGAAACTACATCATTTTTGCATATTTTCTTTTATAACTTCATCAGTGGGCTCGGTTATAATACTCTCAAGTAAACCCTTTTCTTCTAGTAACAGTTCAACTCTGAACTTCCAGTCATCAAAATCAGTCCCTCTGAAGATGGGAATTCCGCAAGATTTGGTAGCAGAGCTTAGTTAAAATCAACTGGTGGATACTAATTTGTGTATGTTTTAATTAACTATATATGCAACAACCATACGGTTTTATAGTTTACTGACAATTACAGTAAGAGATTTTGATTTCCTTAGAAATTTTATTCCCCAAGAAACCAAGTATTTTGTTTCCCGGCAAATTTTATTTCTCGAGAATTCGAGGCGTTCTGAAATTTTTTCTAGAGTATCACAGGATTTTTTTAACTTTGTAGGAAGGTCGTTTATGGTACCATTAAAACATTTAATGGTACAGGGTTGGAATGGTCTCAAATTGCGCAGAGTTGGTTGGAGAGTTCTATTAGTCGTCGAGTATTTAAATCTGAGTTAATTGGATGTAGTACAAGCAAAAATCGAATTATTTCTAAAAAAAAAAACGAATTTCAAAAAAATTCATCTATACACAAATCATTGAGGATTTCGAAATAGGTCCTACTGTTAAAAGGTAAGGTTTACGTGAGATGGGGAGGAGAGGGACGTGGTGGATTGGAGCATGTACCAAGATATCTTAGAAAATGAAATTAAAAAATAAAAGTTCCCAGAGTTCAGACGAGGTTTTCTATAACATGAAAGAAATCTGGAAAAAAAATTCGGCATTCTTGAAATTAACCAAGTTGATGTTTCAAGTTATTTTTTCGTTGCCTCAATTCGCTGTTAGCATTTAGAATAGTATCGATAATTTTATTGGAGCAGATTGCAAATTTAAGTTAAATTGGTAAATAATGCGTCAACCTTGCAGACACAGCTCAAAGACACATTGTATTGCTTTTATCGCTTCTACTGATAGTAGTATCATAAATTTTCAACCAATATTAACCGATTTTTGCCGAGCATAAAATATTTAGTGAAGTTTTTATATTAAATTTTGTGAAATAATTCCAGGTAAGAATTAGAATCAACAAGCAGATTCTCACCAACTGTACTTGTTCAATTTCACCTACACCCAGTGTAGCCTCTGGGTGCTTGATTATGTATCTCGCGAATTTCGAGTTTTGAAAACGTATTAAATAATCGCGTTTTGTCGCGACTCCAAGCTCTACTTCTCGAACTCTCGTATCATTATATCGACTTAAATGTACATCGAGATTTTGGTATTTGATGCGATTTTTCAATGTCTTCAGTATATATTACTAGAGTTTAGTTTAAATCCGATTTGAAATACGTGTTTTTTGGTTTAATCTAGATTTATCAGATATTCAAATTATCTTGAGATTATCGTGGTTTCGTAGTTATTACAGTAGATGGCATTATTCGAGAATAATTGAGACTTTACGAGATCCTTGAAATAATTTTGGATTACTCCAGATTATGTGAATTTGAATGGTTCGGTCGCTTATTGTCAAGATTATTCGATACTTTCCAATTATTTAAAATTTTTCAGATTATACGAGATTATTTTTTCCTGAGTTATTGGATACATCATTTTACATCATGATCTGTAACACCAACATGATCAACATGATGGTTTGACAGAGTACACGGCTTTTGTAGGTAATATATTTAATGTACATAAATAGATAAGTAACAAGTGTTCTTTGGCCAACATTATTTTTAATCAAATGGTGTTGAATCTTTAAACAGTCAGCTAATTTAGAACTTATTCAGCTTCTTTCAACTAATGAAGCAAATTTTTAAGACGTTTTTGTTGGCACAAAATTTTTAAGAAAATATTTTTCAACACTTAGACATTTAAAATTTTAAACCAATTAGCAAAAACAAATATTTCTTCTTGCATTATATTCTGATTAGCTTCAAAAACTCATTCAAAATGTTCATGGTGAAATTAAATAAAAATATTTTGTTTGCGTATTAATTTGAATTGCAATGAATTCAATGATCAACAACCGCTACCGGTATGAGTTAATCCTCCATATCGGTTGGCTGTTTTTGATCATATTTTAATAGTACTAGGTCTTTGTTAATGCCTAAATCAAATATATTTCTGTCTAATTTATCATCTTTTTCAGCGATCCAAACCCAATGGGCAATCAGCATTTCCTTATTTTCCATGCTCATATTATTCTATTCTCTTCTTTTCATGACCATTCAATTATAACCACCAAATTTTTCGTTCACGATCCAATGACTTGATTAAATTTGCTATTTAAATAGAGAATAAAAACAATTTTAATTGTGCATGCAAACAAAGATATAATATATGTGGAAAAGATGTTGTTTGAACAATTGTCACAAATATTTTTGTTTCATTTTTGTTCCAACAACCTTGCTTTTCGGTTTATATTTTTTTTTTTTTTTTGTTTTTTGTATATGTAGAATCGGCCAACTTGATACTTGATGGGCACTATTAATATCTATGAATGTAACTAAACACTAATAATCTATGAAGTAAGTTTCAAAAATTTTTAATATTATCGAAAAATGTTGAATATTTGAAATAATCTCCAAGAATACACAAACCTCTTCAGCAATTTGTATAAACTGTAGCATCACGTGAATAACATCAACAAGTAAATAATCTCAAAAATCTCGAACATCTTGAAATCAGGCAGACAAATGTCGTTTAAATTCGTAATATCGATTAATCCAAAAAATATCATTTCGAGGAGCTCAGAAAAACTCAAAACTTCTAGAAAAATATCATCTATATAACTCAACATCTTCCATGCTTAAAAAACAGACGGCATTATGTGAAAAAAACTGCCATTTTCTTGCTCCCTTTTAGCCCGGCGTCCATTTTTTGTCGCCCCTGGAAAATCACAAATATATGTCTAACCCTTTAATAAGATGCATTCAAGACCCTGCAAATTTCAAGGAATTCGAGAATAATCTCAATATTCACAAAATGTCAAGAAAATATTCCAGAAAAACCTAGATATATTTAAAAATCTAGAATAATCTTGCAAAATCAAAAATCTCGAATAATTTGAAAAATACCATGCAATCTTTGCAAAACCTCGAGTAATCTCGAAAATATCACAAGACGATAATTTAGAATAAGCTATTCAACGTTATTTAAATTTGAAAATCTAGATAAATTCAAAAATCTTGAATTTCGAGAATCTCTTCTTTGCTAGATTTAACTGAGAGCTATATGCTTACTCGAAATTTAAAACCAAGCTTAACTCGAGTAATATCGAAGTCTATGAAATTTCAAATACGGACAAACTTAAAAACTTCACCCAAAAATTTCGAGGATAAGTTAGAAACTCAAATATGTACCTATATATAGACTCAAATAATTTGGAAAAGCTCGAAAAAAATTTAATAATCGTAATATTCTCAAACAAAAAGTCGAATGATCGATTCAACCTGCATTCCTAAAATAATCTTGAAAAATCTCACAGCTAAAAAATTCAAAAGCAAAAATTCCTCCAAATAATTAATAATTTTTTCTGTTCGACAGAAAAAAATCGACTTCTTGTCAGCAGATGTGTCAATTCAAACACACGTAAAATAACGAACTAAGTTGTTTCAACTTCAATGAAAGATTTATTTTTTGAAACCTATAAAAAACGTGTCTTTCTTACGTAATTCTACAAAAATCTTTTATCTGTTTAAAACGTTATAGATGCAGGCTTACTTAAATAAACTAGATGGTATGGATCTCGGGAACCCCGACAGAAGTGAAACTTAAAGTGGTGGTTAACCGAAAGCGTTTGTAGAGCAAGCAAACAACAAATCAGTAAAAATGATATCTCTTTTAATCATTCGCTTGAACAAGATATCTTTATGCCTATATGCATTATTAAATTTGAAAAAAGAAAGTAACGTTAAATACGTTGCATAATCTAATAACATATCAGTCTTGGAACCGACCCATCAACCTCCGAAAACCCGCACAACTCAATCGCTGTTCTTCGTGTTGTATACTTATCCAAGTTAATATTTTTAATTCCCTGGTTTACACCATTTGATAATTATACTTCATCCACTTGGTATTTAATTTGTCCAGTATGCATCCATCCTAACCTTTTCCAGTTATCAAATCTGTTTCGCCGCGATTGTTATTAAAACAGCCACCCTAGAAGTTCGTTAGTGATCGCACTAGAGAATAGAGGAATTTCAAAACAATGTTCATACATTTTGTAATATTTTGTAAATTTGTTTTGCTTTTTTTATTGAAATATTTTCAATAATTTTTGGTTTGATTATACCAAACCTGTGATACCGTCTATGCGATGTTTATTGATTTTATTTTGCGACCACACGATTTGTAGGTAGCTTGAATATTTCAATTTGACCTGATTGCTAATGTTATGAAAATTTTATAAATTTTTGTTTGGATAAATCAATTATGTATTACAAGAAAAGGAAAACGGTTCGTAAATTCATGGATCTCAACTAAGATAGAACCACATAAAACTAAATATATAAATCGAGCATACAACATTCAAGAAATAATCAGAAACATCTGCAAACTAATTTATCATAATGCATACGCCTAAGTAGCAATTAAGGACGGCACAATTACACAATTAATTGATTCTAATAGAATAGTTGCAAATGTAAATTAATTATTGGAGCAAATAAACATTTGAATTATTTCGTACTTAATAATTTACAAATTACTGTCGACAACATTTTTGTTGCGTTTTATTCAAATTTTGTGATTCATGCCGGGCACGTTTAAACAGTTAATTAATAATTATTAGGAGTATAAATTATTGTATTCTATTTAGTTAACTGAAATTGAAACAATGCAAAAAACTCTTATAAAAACACATTGTTTTATTTTATCAATGCAATAATAAATTTATTTATCTTAAATAAAATAAAAATTAATTAGTAAAACATCAGTAAAAGTTAGACAGAATAAATAAAATTAAAAAAGTAAAATCTATATTTATAAAACGTGTTTTCATTTATAAATTAATATTGTGCCTTAAAAAAAACAGAAACAAATCTTATATTAACTTACAAATAAAACAAAAAAGGTATAATAAATTAATTTTATATTATAAATATTTGAATTTTGATTTGTTTTAATTATTATCAACTAAATTAAATTTTTATAATACGTATGTAAATAGGTAGGAAGGTATTAAGTCAGTGAACGTAATTATTATTTTTAAAATTCTATTTGTTGTGCTTTAGTAGGTAAGTAACTAAGTAATTTGTGGAACTTGATTTTTCAAAAAGCATTACATTTTTAACATTTCGTAATTATACTTATTCACTTTTCTTTTTTTTTAATATTAAGAAACTAATTATTTGTAACAATTAAAATATTAAATGCTGCATATAATAATTATCAAGCGCGACAGAAATTTTTTAAATTTAATTGATTGATATAATTTTTGGCAGGATTTATTATAATTAGCACTTTAAATTGTTTACTCTCAAATGTTTTGTTTATATATGTTAAACGCATACATATTTACTTAAGAACATTGTTAATTATGGACTAGAAAAAAATGTATTTTTTTCGAAACAATAGGAATGGATTCTTCTTACAGTTTAAAAAAAAAATTGTTAAAATATTAAAACAAGCTTTCTAATAATGTTGTTATTTATTAAGTGACTAGAGACTAAAATCGTTTCCGAATTGCATTAAAAAATGTAGATTTTTTTCTGGGGTTTCCGCTAATTTTTTTTTTTTTATTTAAATATCACAAAAATAAATCTCAATAAAAAATTTAATTCTAATATTAAAAATAAGGATAATTTACTAGTAATATCAATTTTATAATATGGCATTTTAATAATATTGATTGACTCGATTCACAACACTAAAAAATATAATACAACGAAGTTTTATAAAAATATATTATTCCTTTGATTTTGTTTAATCTTATTTGGTTTTTTATTTATTAATTTCTAATATATAATTTAACAAAATAATTGTAATTTTTTGTCTAAAGCCTAAATGCCAACTTAACACAAAAAAAAAATATTATTAGTTATTTAAGAAAAGAAACATCACAAAAACATAAAGCAACAAAATAAATAATTGAATTGCAACATATTATTGAAGCCACGCAACATGCTATAGAAGTTAGATCACATGTCAGGTCGGTGGTCCGATGTAATTTTATTTTTTCTTTCTCAATGGTGTTAGTTTATTTGGCCTATCTAATTTTTCATTGGCGGTCGATTCACTTTGACGTTTTGATTGTTTACTATTGATAGTTTTATAGAATGTATCAATGCGAGAATCATCACGCCACAATCCAATAGGCGCCATACCTGGCAGTGCTTTTAAAAAACCATATAATCCGGTTGGAATAGGTGGTGTTTCGGGTGCACCTGTACTACAGTAACCATACAGAAACGGCATATTTTTGGTGAAATTTGTATGCAGAGTCAACACCGACTCTAAATCACTCTCATCGGCTTGCGCCAAAAATTCATTAAACATTTTTATAGGAACCATTCCATAACGATCAAATGAATCAACATAAGCATCCGTCTCTCGATTGTAGAATTGTAAATAATCACCCAGCTGCTTTGCGACCATTGCCCCTCGATCTTTACTCAACATTTTATGGTGTTGTGGCTCCCGTAAAAAATTAGGTGTTTTTATGTTTACGTTCGAACGCTGAATAAATTTTAAAATTAATTTTTCGTGAACATGTTTAGGCTCGGTCGCCAATCTTTTTAGAACATATTCTAAATACAAACCGAATGCTTTCCTAGCTTGACGCTGCGATAGTTCATTACCATTTTCAATATATTTTCGTATTTGTTTTCGTAAACGACGAGCTTCCTGTGTACATTTTGGTACCGTATTTCTTGGACCAAAATTAAAATTAATCCGTTGCTCGAGCGGCCTTTCGTATTGCATCATTCGATCCTCTACGCAAGCATCAAGATTCGTACCGTTCGGATAAAGTTGCGAATGTAGCATAACATTATAGTTATGCGGAAAAATCAGAGTGCAACCAACACCAGATTGTGGCATGGTAGATGTAGGTATTCCAGTCACACTATCCAAAAAACTTCCATACTTTTGTAAAGTATCTACTACGGGAAATACCCTAACAAATCCACCGTGTCGCGTATATTGACCTTTGGCCATTTTAACAATTTTTTGTTCCTCGGCTGTCACTGGCGTTACTTTTACTTTATTCGAATGCAATGAGCTCGGTTGATGATGATGAAAATCAATGGAAAGAGCTCGACGCGATAAATTTTTAAGACGATTATTATATCGAATCTCATAATCAGATTTTGTAATTGGTTGCATAGCAGGTATACCAACGAGCGACAACAGATCGGTTAATAGGGCAGCTTTAACTTTGGCATCAAGTGGGGTATCAATACCCAATGATGGTGATAAATTAATTTCTAACAGCCATGGTTTTAAAGAATCGTCGATTAAAATATCAAAACCATACAATTCAAAACAATTACCAAAATTAGGGACAAACATTCGACATGCCGATATAATTGGCTGAGCACATGACAAAAATGCTTTAATAATAACATCCTCGATATTTAACATCAATTGTTCAGTATCACAACCTTGATTTTTTAAGTGCCGCAAAAGTGCTGAAAATGTCCATTTATGACCCACGTCTTCGTCATCGGCATCACTTGATTTTATGTAATCGGAATGGTATTTATTAATGCTATAATTACAAAGATGCATGCAAGGATTCCATAAATTTTCCGCATGCCGATTGTATTTAACTGTGGCTATTCTAACTAAACCCTCTTCATATATATAAATAATTAATGGATCAAATGAAGTTACAGCTACATATAATCTAATATCACATTTATGACCATCAATACACAAAGGGTCAGCTATATATTTGGCAACGACAACATGTTCATCGACAGGTATTTGGTCAGGCTACAATAAAAACGACAAATAAGTACAAAAATCGAGCAACTTGCAATACTCGAACTATAATCAAATACTCACCGAATTAACAATAAAAATTCCACGGCCACGACTTAATGCTACCGGTTTTACTATCCATGGACCACGAATTTTATTATGAGCACTAACTAAATCCTTATACTCGTGTGGTAAAATAAAAGATTGTGGTATGATATCGAAATGCTTAAATCCTCTTAAATGCTGCATTTTTTCTATGTTTTTATGTAAACTATCTTTACGGGTTAGCTCGTACGACCTGAAAATATAAATAGGACTTAGTAATGATCGGAAAACAATAAAAAAAAAATCATACCTGGGAAAATGGTTAACCTTTTGATATGGAGCTAAATTTCGAACAATATCCGGTTTGACATGTGTCCCCGTCCAAAGTAAATTGAACATTTCATCTTCAGCCACCTCAGTAAAACCATGCGCCAACAATATTTTTCTCAGCAGCCGGGTTTCAGTTTGATGAAATCGATACGTCATGTTCAACAGTGCACCAGGTAATTCAATTTTTACGTCATTCATAAAATTCTCCTTATTTTCCAATAAATTAGACGTCTCTTGTTTTAATCCCAATTTCAAATTGGATTTACTATTGGACAAAGGCATTGCTTTGCCAGTAACATTATCACCCTTGCTGCTTAAATTCTGTATGGCCGATTCAATATCTGTCGTATCACCACTAACGCTAGACAATGATTGATCGCTCAACGATGAGATCATAAATTCGGCAGGCCTTTTCTTCGAACTTGATGGTCGGTCAACTTCATCATCACTCTCATCACCGCTACGACATTCTACCTCCGCCTCCTCAGCATCATCATCATCGTCAACATCATCTTCATCGTCATCATCATCAATAACTTTTTGCACCTGAGATTCATCCTCCTCAACAATTTTATCAGTTATTTTTGTTGTAATGACATTAAAATGTTTTTCTAGCACAGCCGTTGTTTCATACCTTTCTTCAATTTCCTCTATTGATGATACCGTAGTATCTGATATGCTTTCCGTTACTTCCGAATTATTATTTGACAAAAGTGATATTCGAAATAATAAAACGGTATCTTTCGAGCCGATATGTCCACCAGAAATCCATGGATTATTTACCGGTGTATTTGTTACTATTTCTTTGGAACTGTAAAAAATAAAATAAACAAAATGACAAATTAGAAAAATTTACAAACTCAATGTGAACATCTTCAGACTGTATTCAAATAAAAATTTAAAATTGTATATCATTTGGAAAGGGCAGAAACTATTAGATATATTCCTAAGTAAAAATTACTAATTACAGAATCTTTATATTGGGAGGTTTCAAAACACTTTGTGAAGCAATCAAGTAACAACAATAATGTACAAAATATAATAATTGTGTTGTATACCGTTTTTGAATTTAATTTTATTCAGTATATGGAAATAGGAATCTACGATACGACCATATGAGTTTAGAAATCAATTATTAAATTTATTTAACAATAATTAATTATCAATTTATTTATTCATGCACAAATAAACAGGAAGTGATTCAATAATTAAAAATTAACAATAGAACTGTAAATTTTACAGTAAATACTTCAAATATTACACAAACACCGAATTATTTACTCTCAATAGCTACAATAGCCTAACTTATAACAAAAACTAAATACATTTTTTGTACAGTGACATCAAGCTTTACAAAGAAGTACAAAGAGTTAATTAAATGATACGCAAAAGTAGTTGGCTCATTAGATCATTTTGAACAAGTAAATTGGGTAAAAATGCACTGCCTCAAAAACCACGGAGGTATTTCTACGTATTATCGTGATTTTATCCTCTTTGACGGTAAATGACTACTACACATTATTTCTGCTTAAATTTAGAAAACGCCCCAGACATCATTTCAAGATCATCTGACCTAAAATTCCATTTGACTTTATTATATAGGGTATTAAAAATTCTAGAATACAGAAAAATTAGAGGTATTTAGATCTTTAATAATTTAGAAATTCAACGAGAGAGAGAGACAAAATCCCGAGAATCAAATTCCCGAAGGTACAAAATCCCGACGGTTTGAAAAAATCCCGAGGGTACAAAACCTCGAGGATACATTATCCCGAGAGTACAAAATCCCGAGGAGACAAAATCCGTAGGGTATAAAATCCCGAGAGCCTATATAAATTTCAAAACCTAGTTGGGATCACTACATTTGCCTGAAAAATAATCCAGATTAATTAAACAGTAAAAATCCAGAAACAAAATCTAGAAATTACCAGAAAAGCAATCCAGAAAAAATAATTGACTAAAATAAATGAAAATAATTCAATTTTATAGGCATTTTGAGACTTTTGCCATCACTTGAAAAATTTGTGGTACATCAATGGAAGCGATACGAGCGATACAATTCCTTTGATCTATGTGTCTGCAAGGTTTAACGATGCATTAAATCCGCAATCCGCTCCAATAGATTCGTCGATACCATAGTAACCCAACGAATTAAGCCAATCACAAAATAACTTAAAACATTTGAGGTAGAACTACATATATCAGTAAAAGCGATATGAGCTATACAATTCCTTTGTTCTGTGTCTGAAAGGTTGACGCAGAAATTTACATAACCATAAATAATAAGAACTTTAGGGAAATTTTATAGACATTTTATAAATTTCTCTTTTAACGTGGTCCACACTCTGTTTCTTCGAAATTTTTAGTTTCTGCATTTTTTTTTTCTAACCCTTCCAGTAGATTTGTTCCATATATAGGACATTGTTTTGAAAGCAACGTATAGCTTCAAAATTATTTCATATTTTTTCTTATTGTATTCTGTTATTTATGTCTCTTTCATTTTGACTAAAACATGTGTAGATGTAATAGCTGTAGCCTGTAGTTATTTATTAGTCGCTTAGTTTATCTCAGCGTGAACGGACTTGCTGTCAAACGTAAGGTAATATACAAAAATAGTTTTCGTTACTTTTATAGTTGAATTAGTTACAGTTTTTGTACAAAAATTAGTGCTCCATATATAGGACAAATCTGTGAAAAGGTTGTGTCCCTTATAAAGGACATACAAAATTTGTTCCATATATGGGACATTTCTATTCAACACTTCTTAAATTTATTCTCCGTTCGCTGCGGATGAATACTAAACAACAAAAACGAAAAACATTTCCACCCCGCATAAAAAGACCTTTAAATTTTCGGAAAATTACCCAACACGGTTGAATCCGAATTTGATTTTACGTCAGATGAGGAAGATAGTACAGAAGCAGCAAACAACATGCCACTAAACAGTTTCATTGTTGATGACAATGTCTTAAAGGACATAGTTGGGGACAAGGAAACTGAATGTTATATTAAAGAAAAAGAAGCCAGCCGTACTTTACGTAATGCCAAAATTGGCAATGAATAAATCACGAGTAGAATTTGAAGTCATCGACCAACATGTAATTGAGCTAAACTTGCACTACACTAAAAAAAAAGATATTAAATGGAAACGCAACCAAGAGCTCTTTAACAGTGAACCTTTTGAATTTCAAAAGATGCGGACGATGACATACATTTTGAAGAATCCACAACAGCGTATTTTGAAAAATACTTTACTGCAATTTTTTTTTTCAAAATTCAGCAATGAACACAAATATATATGCAGCACAAAAAAACACGAAGGGCTTCAACCTTACAAATGCTGCAGAAATTGCAAAACTTTTTGAACTACATATTAAAATTTTTTTTTTTTTTTTTTCGCTGGCGCTCATCCCATGGAGGGATTTGGCCGCTTCATAGTGAAGTTTCGTAATCATTTGTACAACGGATAATGAGTGATTAGTTCATTGATCCTTACATTAACCAGCCGTGATTTTTTCATCACCCACCGAGAATCGAACCCGGGACCTCCGGAGCTTAAAGCAACATATTAAAATTAGAACATTAAAATTTCCACGAACCAGGATGTAATGGAACACTCTAGTCACAAAAGCTATGTCGTTTGACAGATTTGCGCAGCTAAGAAATCCTCTACATATTGTGAATAATTTAGAAATGCATTGTAGCAGACCATAGTAATGATAAATTTTTTAAAGTTCGTCCAGTAATTGACGCCTTACGATCCAGGATGCTTGAAATTTCCAGTAGAGGAAAATATATGCATCGATGAACAAATCATTCCGTTCAAAGGTCATCAAAAGTGGAATAATGGACATCCGACAACCTCCTAAATTATCAAGAGAAATCAATAGGAATTTCAGAAATTGATCAACAAAGATTCAGATTCGGTGCTCCTGCTGTTTTGCATTTGTGCCATAGAATTAACAAAGCAGGCCATACACTTTACTTCAACAACTTCTTTTGATCTTTCCACATGTTCGAAATTTTAAAACAAAGACAAATAAACGCGATCGGGACTGCAAGACCCAACCGGTTCAATCAACCAACTTTAACCGATGATAAGCTGTTTAAAAAAAAAATCAGAGGTTACAGTGAGGAAGTTGTGGATCGTGACGGTAACATGGTACTCATGAAATGGGATGACAGCAGGTCGGTGAATTTATCATCTATAATTTCCTTGATAATAGTCATATTATGGTCTAAACCTGAGAAAAAATTTGTGTCCATTCAGCAACCGGAAATGGTGCAATTGTACAATAATAATATGGGTGGAGTAGATTTCATGGATTGGCTGATTACCTATTATCGTACTTTTATCAAGTCTAAAAAGTGGCCATCGAGGTTGATATTTCATTTTGTAGACCTAACTTTTGTTTGACAGATTTGGAACAGGTACTCAGAAAATAGTCACACGATGGTCTAAACCTGAGAAAAAATACACTGTGCAAAACAAAAAACGCAACAGTAAATTTTTTTGGAAATACCTACGCTATTTTCAAACATGGTGAAATGTCGGTTTAAATTTTTTTTTTTTTACTTTTAAAATGAAGGAAATTTAGTGTACTTTCTGATGCTGTCCATTTTTTAATATATTTGTTTTTATGACTTTTTTTGAGTCAAACAAAAATGTTTTTAACGAGGAAAAACGCATTTAAGACTGTCAACGAAATTTCCTGATATGTATTTCATTCACGAATCCAAATAAGCCATTTTGTCCAAAATTTAGAAACCTTGAGAATGAGACTATTGAAATTGATGTACAACAACTCGTCGTTGAGTTATTGCAGTTTTAGCGAAAAACTTGAGACTTGACCTTAGAGGATGAGGGCTCCGGCCCCAAACCCCCATTTTAACGTTTTTATTAAATTCTAACATTCATAGAGATTGGAGCATTTTTGAAAAGTTTCCGTTTTCTTTTCGTTCGGTATATGATGGCATATCATATGATAGACATACAGTCAGCAACTAAAATATACACGCAAAATATTTTTTCATGCCCTGCTTTAATTCACGACTGAAAGATCTAGATAACCCTCTTTCCCAAAATCATTCAAAATCCCGTAATCCCGAGGAAATCCCGAATAAAATTGAATTCCGCGCAGAATCCAATTTTATTTCCTCGGGATTACGAGATTTTGTACCCTCGGGATTTTGTACCCTCGAAATTTTGTAGCCTCGAGATTTTGATTTTGGGGATTTTTTCCCTCGGGATTATGCCCCGCGGGATTTTGTCTCTCCGGAATATGTCACCAATCCAAATTCAACAAATTTAAAATTAAGAAATTTGGCAAATAAGGAAATTACTGGATCTCATAATTTAGAAAATAAACAAGTAAGGAATTTTACAATTCAAGAAAGTTGAAGTTTTGGAATATTAAAATTTAAAAAATTTATAAACCTAAATGTTCAGAAATTGGCAAATACAAATTTAGAAGTTAAGAAGAATTCACTTTTACACATTTAGAAGGTTAGAATTTTTTTAACGAAAAATCGAGAACCTGCAAAAAGTTTAAAGATTTAGAATGTTATAATTTTGAAATACAAAGTTTAGGAATACAAATTTATAATTTAGTTTTGGAAATCGGAAATTAAGTCATTTGAGAATGTAAATATTTAGTAATATTATTATTTGGAATTAAGAAATTAAAAATTTGAGACCGTAGAAGGGTTGTGTAAAAATTTCTAAAACTCAATATTCCAAACAGAAAATACAAAACTGAATAACCCACAAAAAATAAAATCCCAATTAAAAATTAAAAATTTCTTAAATCCCATTCAAAATCATTTTCCTGGAAATATAGAAAATAACGGGACAAAATTGTATTACAATGATTTTGCAAAATCACTTGGCTGAAACCAATTTTTGCCCCTATATTGAAAAAAAATAGTTTCAGCCAACCGATAGTTTGCAAAATTCCAAAAAGCTCAGGCCAGTAACAACTTTAAATAAGAACGTGATACCAAATACCTCTATATTGCGGTGAAATTTTTAGTTGCTACAGTGGTGCAGGAATTTAAATATTTAAAAATTCCAAAAGTATCAAACTTCAAAATATACAATTTTAGAAACTTAAGAATTCTGCAATTTTCAAAATTTTTAAAATTAAAAACTTTGGATTTCAGTACTAATTTAGAAGTTTTTTTAAAGAAAAATTCTGAAATTTAGAAATTTTTAAAGTTAGGATTTCTGCAAATTTTTGTTTTGAGGAATCAGAAATATTTTTTTTTGTAAACTAAAATTTTGTGAAGGCTCCGGGAATTAAGGTACCAAGCATGATGAAGAAATGAAATTAAACTTGCAAAAATGTAACTGGAGTTTCTTTATTTCGGTGAACAAATAAAAGCGAAACTATTTAGTCTCAACTTATGTTAGACTAGCCAGTCAGTAACAACTTAACGCTAAAAGAAAAATAAAGAAAAATTAAGAGATTAAGATTAAGAATAAGATTTATTAAGTCCTCATATTAAGGACAGTAATTTTACAAGAAATTTACATTTTTTTTAATTAATAAGAAGAATAAAGATTACAAAAAGGCAAAAAGATTATTAATAATTTTTATAGCATGACGGCACTGTGCTCTCAAAATTTAAAAACAATTAACGTAGGTAAGAATATCAAAAGAAAATATTAAATTTTACAAATTAAAAACCCTCAAAATTTAAACATTTATAAAAAAAAACTGATTACAAAAGAATATGTTTGTTATTTTGTTCAAATTGTCTTTTGTGAAATTGTTTCATCGATGCAGGCAGGTCGGTCATTATAAAGTATGCATAATACTTTTGACGTTGTGGTTGTGAACATTGCTATGGATGGTGAATAACTAGGAAAAGGTGAGAAATTGTTTAAAATATCGTGTGTCATCAATACAACGTTTTGCTTGTAGACCAGTTCGACAGGAAGAAGGTACACCCAGAGAACTAAACGTTTGCGACAACCGAATCAATTGCCCTACCGAATTATTCGGTCCGGTACACATTTTAATTAAACTTTACGACAACCTCTTTTTATTGTTTATCAGAACTGAAAAAGAAGTTGTAACTGACTCTTTTTAGTTAGCCTAAAGGAATTAGCTTGTATGAAGAACGAAATATACTGTATTACAACCGACCATTGGTTGAGCTTATCGATCATTCGGTTGAGTTAATCGATTATTGGTTTAGGAATATTACAAATTATAGTTGTCGTGACCACTGTTCGGTTATAATAACAGACTTGGTTATTAAAGCAACTTTCTTTGCACGGTTAGTGCAATCCTATTTCGGTTACTACATAATCAAAAGTAGTTGACACAACCGAATTCATTTGTTTTCTCCAACCGAATAGGATTGTTGCCAGTTCATTTAACCAAATTAGTTTTATTAAGAAAAAAATAGAAATATCCTCCCCCCACCCTTTACCTTACCCCAGAGTCAATATAAATGTATCGACTCTCAAAAATGAGAACCCTCCTTTACTTGAGTTCAATTATATTGGTAATTCGGTTTCGTACTCAAAAGTACAACCTACTCATCAAGTAGCTACGACCAAACTACAAAAATACAATTCTCGCTTAATACCTTAAGTAGCAAGCAGAACGTACTGATTTAGCGAATTATATTCGCGTGTGTATTTATGCCAACATGAATGATTAAAAAGCTAAAATATTCGTTTATCATGATTGCGGTACAGTTTGCCACAAACGCAATTCGTTTGGTCTAATCGAAAGGTAGTTGTCCCGACACCAATTCGGTCATCGCAACTAGATTAAGATAAAATTTCATATAAATCGAAAACTACATATAAAAAAAAGTGAGAAACAATAATTGTATATCATAAGTTCATTGAAATTCCATTAGATTTTTTTACAATTCGTCATAAAAAAATTGTTTTTGAAACGCAAGAAAACTATTGCGTTTGTTCGGGGAATCAAAAAATCTAAATTGCTTGTAAATTTCAATAAAAGTTTTCCAGGATACTTTGATTTATACAAATTGTTTGCTATTTTTGTTATATGCAGTTTTCGATCCGCCATTGATTATTTTTACTTTCAGGTGTCAGTATTTCGCGTACATTATAAAACAATTTATATTATTCATGTGGTGTTCATGTTTGCAAAATAACCACAAATCATTTTGTAATTTTTTCAAATAGTAAATTTACCCTCTCCTCATATAACACCCTCTTCATTTTGTATTAGGAATATTCCAACGGCATATTAAACATTTTAGGCAGTAAGTTTGCAATCACAACAACCGATTAAGAGTTAATGAAACTGATACGATTATAATATTTAGTTGTAGCAACGGAATTCCAAAATAAATAATTCCACTTTGATATTTTGGTGCAACGACAGAATGATATGATTACATTGAACTACAATATTGTTCTCGCAACAGCATTAGTCAGTTAGTTTTGTTCGCAGTTGTCACAAAAGCCGCGTTTAATTGGTGTAAAAAAATTATGTTTGTGGCAACTGAAACGAGGTTGATACTTTAAAAACTATTAGGCTCATTCGGTTCTAACAACGAATATCTAGGAAATTAGCATCAACGGAGTTGAAGATTTGGAAACGAAGTTGTTGCAACTATATGTGCATTAGTGGCTACCGTAGTTTGTTTGTACCAATCTCATGTCAATTGGTGCTATCGAAATTATGTTGTAGCAACTACAATTCGTTCATCGCAATGGAAAGTATTTTCTCGCGACCTCATGCCAACGAATCATTTCTCTCAGTGTAGCATTTCTTGGGTCCATATATGTAGTTCGGGAACGTTGATCCAACCAGTATACATTTTTTAATTTTTGATTTACTAAGATTACTGTAAAAAAAGAGTGATAAATATTTATTTTTGCTAGATTAAATAGACCGTCAATTGAAGAAAGTTTTCTTTCCACTGCATCGGTATGTCACTTAAAGTTAATTTTTTGTCCAATTTAACACCTAGATTTTTGAACTTCTTCAATTTCTGTATCTTCATAAATTACGTTTAACAGGGTATTTTTATTGAACAAACAATATTTTGTATTTTATTATTATTCATCCATATGCGATTTTTTTTAAATGATCATTCATCGATAAATAACTCTAATTTTATTTGGTTGTATTCATCATAAACGATTGAAATATCATCAGCAAATAGTTTCGGTTTTCCATTGCGTTTAGTTCGTGCAAAATCATTGATAAAAATTTAAAATAGTATCGGCCCGAGTATACTGCATATTGAAGTTAACAAAAATTTAATGAGGTATTCCATTTCGATGGGGCACTTTACTTTGTTTTGTGGTACTTTCTTTGGGGGATTTTTTCGTTCGGGAATATGATGGTATACCGAACCGTAGATCATCTGTAAGTTTGGTAAAATCAGTGTAAGTTTTGGTTGTAATCTGACAAATTGGTTTCAGTGAGCTATCGTTTCCGATAACGTATGATCAAATACAGATCCAGAAGCTGGTTTTGTAACTGTGTTATCGCTATACAGAAAGAATGTATTTTGATGCAATATACTAATATATGCTTTAGTGAATTTATTTGTTTCATTTGCTATATCAATATTGAATGCTCCAACGAGTATATTCTTCGTAATTGAATAGTTATTCCGCTTGGTAGGAAAAAGCCCATAAATTTGCTAAAATATGTGGTTTTTTTCATGGATATGTAACTAAATACATCGTCACTAAATTGTTCGATGATAACATCGTGTTTTAGGTGGTTATTAATAAAGAAACAAACTTCTCCTCCAGACTTACTTCGGCGACTGCCTGCAATTGTGGAATAACCAATTATATTAGCTCCACTTACATCGAATGGATTCAGCCAGGATTCAGGTACCGCTATCACATCGATATGACATTTAATATTGTTTGTTATTATTTTTTATACTTCGCGCATTAAAATATAAAAATTTCAGGGAATTTCTAGATATTGCTATCTTGTTGTAAAAATGATGAGACTTAACTATAGTGTTTGGAGTAATGGTAATTTCTATTGAGTTATTTACTGGATGAATCATTTTTATAATTCATCTGATAAAAAAAACAAATTTGAGTTGTTGGACCATTATATATCGGTCCCTTTAGTTAGAATGTTACCATTACTGTTGATCTAAACATATTTCAGTAGACCCGATTTTTGCTTTTCTTTTGCATTTGAATATAAGAATTGTGATGTTTCAATTAATTGGTGATTTACATGGATCGGCCTTTTCTCCATTCGTTCTATTTCTAAGATGCTTACATCAAAATTTTGCATTTTACGGCGATTTGCCACAATTTCCTTTTGAAGTTATGATCACGGACAGATACTATAATAGTCAGGTAACCAATTTCTATTTTTATTTCGATTTGGTTTTCGATATATTTGTTGGATGTTTTCATTTGATAGTCCACATTTTAAAAACCATCTATTTTTAGTGAAATTTTTAATCTTAAATTAATTGTTAAGCTTTTATTTCATACAATGTTTTTTTTTCAACTTTCAAAAGAACCAACCACCAACCAGTTTTCCTCTTTTTCCTTTTGCGAAATTGCGATCTATTTAATACTACAAAATCAATGGGTACAGATCTGCCAACATGTTAGCAGCGGAAATCTACTGATGAGATCAACATATTTCCAACAGTTAGGACACCTTGATTTCAGTGATAGGACTAAATCCTATTGGGAAAAATTGGCATATGACACGGTGAAATGGCTGCATATCCCAAAAGTATCAAAAGAAAAAATTGCTTCCAAAAGTGCGGACCAATTCTATAAGAGTAAATCCGCTATTATATTCCAATAGCAATATATCATAAAAAATGTATGCTCAACGAAATAATCCTGAAGACCGACAAAATTTCAACAATTTTTGGTCAATAATTTCTCAATAAAATATTTCGATAAAATTTTTCATTTTTTATCAAGAAATTGTGGAAAATATATAAATATGTAGGCTGTTTCCAGAAAGAGGCCACAAGGCTTACGTAAAATTATGAGAGTGTCATCGAGTTACGGCTTACGGGTATAGAAATAACAGTTCGTATTTTTCTTTTAGTTGACATCGATTTAACTGAATTTCATTAAATACCGGTCATGTGTTCTATCGATCAGCTGCACTACCGGTAACCAGCTTAGTGTCACGAAAACCGGGTCGGGCCGGTTTAAACTGGTCATTATTCACTCATTATTCAATCACCATAATTTTTCTTTTTAATATAGAATATTTATTAATTATTCACGGATTATTCCCTGATTATTCCAAGATGAGAAATGATTGATGAGTTATTATTCCAGTATTATTCAATGTTCGTTGATTGCTATATTCATTCTATATTTATCGATTATTCATTCATTGTTCACTGATGAATGATGAATTCTCTCATTATTCTCACCATATCCATTCATTATCCACTGATTATTCACTCATTACACATATTATTCATCCGTTTTTGAACAGTATTCAATTAGAATCTCCTCATCATTATTCGCTGGGTATACACTCCTTATTTACTGATAAATAACACATTATTTCACACATTATTCTACCATTATTCACACATTAATCACCAATCTCTCATTATTCACTGATTATACAGCATTTGTCTCCCAATATTCATTCACTTGAATAAAGGATGATTAATGAATGAATTCATCAGTGAATAATGAGTAAATAAACGCTAAATAATGACTGTTTAATAAAGAAAAAATGAGTGAATAATGAGAGAATAAGGAGTCATTAATTAGTTCATTGAACTTTCAACCCCCCATTAGCGAATAAAAGGTTAGTAATTTTGAATGAATATTCAGTGAATAATAAATGAATATTGTGGAAATATTCATCCAAAATTTAGTCAATATTCATTCTATATTCTACTTTTAGAATGGTCAATAGAGAACTGATTCTAGATCTGATGCGAAAAGCCAACTCAGATTTCCTGCGTTGCTTTTAAACCCTCTTACATTATTTAGAGAAAGTTTTGATGTTATTCGATTTGCGAAGACTTCTTCATTCTTGCCTTCATTATTAATTTTCCTAAAATTCATCATTCAGCTATCCAAATTAGTTATAATCTTTTCGATATCTTTTTTAGGTTTTCATTTATTAACGAAAGTCTGATATACAGTTTTTGGAATAACGCCTTAACCAAAAAAATATTAAAATGTTTAAAAAAAATGTAAACACTTTTATTTTAGAAATTAACGTACAAGAACCCCGATCTATAAAATTCAAAAAAGAAGCCTTCTCCATATCCTTTAAAAAACCGTCTAAACGATTAAAATTGAGTATCGAATCGCAAATTTTACTGGTTTACAAATCTTATTTTGTGGAATCAGGGTGCTGAAAGTATTTTTCCAATTCAAAAAATATGTACAAAAAAAAATTGAATATATGTATTTCATACACGAATTAAATTTTAAGATCGATTTTACTTTCAGAACGGAATATATTTCATATTGGATCCACATTCCAGACAGAGTTGCCGGACGTCCTGGTTCTATTGAACAAGTCATGAAAACCCAGACGTTTTCGAGGCGTCCGAGGGGATTTTTTTTTTGTCCAGTGTGTGTGTGTGTGTGAGTTTTGTGGTTTTAGTAAAATAAAACAAATTTTTGTGTAACAAATACACAATGCGAATTTAGAAAGTGTTTCTCATTTATTGAATGCCAAATAAAATTCGATCCTTTGTCCAATGGCGTTCAATTAGTGAGAAACCCTTTCTACATTCGCATTGCATAAAACAAAAATTTTTTATTTTACTGTAAATGTTCCGCTTCTCTGATTTTATCTATGGAATTTGAGTTTTTCTATTCTAAATTAAAATTCTTTTCTAATTTCGGGAAACTTTTACTATCAGAGTTTGGTCATGGTTTTCAAAATGCAAATTATTCAAGAATTTAATTAAATTTTCGAGCTTATTTTACGATTTAATAATCGAATTTGTCCCGTCGGATATGATCTTATTATTTTTCCAAAATGTAATATCTAGTTGATTATTTACAATATCAAACTAAGCTTCTCAACTCTCTTATGTACTATCCCAAATCAAGCATCCCCACGTGACATGTCTGGTTTTTGCTACGGACTCAAATTCAATTTTCTGTTTCTAATTTCTAAATTAAAATTTTGTTTCTATCCATCAGGCCACATAAATTCTAATGTCCATGTGTTTTACAAAGAATGAGAGTTAAAATATTAATTAAACCATTCGTGTTTTTTTTTAATGTCCCAAATATTTGTATAGGATTAGGATATTTTAGGAACATGACCCCCTCCCCTCCCCTCCCCCCAATTTTCGACCAATACTGCGGTATTTTTTTATTTAATTTTTAGGATATTTCTGAAATTGAAATTGTTGAATTTCAGTAAAATTGCTTGAAAAAAGCCAAGTTTCATTCTAAATAATGGGAAATATTTTGGAAAATTTCGCCTGTAAATCATTTTACAATACCGTTTCTCCGCACATGTCGAATTTGGTTGTACATCACAATCCAAAAGCTAAATTTCAACAAATAAAATACAAAAAACCAAATTGCCAAAATTCAAAACAATGGATTACTCACAATATCCCCTAAACAAAAAAATCCCAAAAAATCAATCCCAAAAAAGTTTTTTAATGATGTCCTAAACCCTCGCTTTAACGATTTATTATTATTCTAATACAAATATGTAGAAGTTAGGATGACAGGAAATTATGTAGCATCCTTTTGCTATTAAATTGCTGTTGATCGTATTTAACAAAAATCTAATAGGGTCTTCTGGCACTTTACTTTGTGTTACTCTAAATTTTTTTTTGGGATTTTTACTGTCGATAAGGTGCCCCGAAAAAAATTAATATTAATTCTGGAAAAGGGATAATTTAACTTTGAAGATAAAAGCTAAAGAATTGACTTAGGGAAGATCCAAAAAATTAAAAAGCGAATAAAAACGTTAAAATTCGATATTGTACGAGGAACAATCTTGTCAAATATTGAAAATGTTTGTTTCGACATTCGGTTTGAGATTTTAGAACAAATTTCGCTGGAAACGATTCGCATGCAATAAGTGACTTACTTTAGTTTAGAAGAACAATGCCATGTACTTTCATTCCATCTGAAATAGTTTCAAACCAAGTTTTTGTTCGTATAGAATTGTTCTACCAACTATTTTGAAAAATGTTTTCGTTTTCTATTTAATTTTTGTTGTGCGGTAAGGATCGATTTCGGTCTTCCGAGAATTTACAGAATTCTTTATTTGTCAATATTGTCTGAATGCTTTGTTATATTTTTCTTATCCATACTCCAAATAATTGGGGCATTTTTACATTTCTGTTTGGGGTTCAATTTTATAATGTAGGCCAACCCAAATTGTTGGGCATTTTTTTAGTTGGTTTTTTGGGGCATTTATGCGTTGGGAAATTTCAGTACGCCGAAATAAGACTTCAAAATAGGTTTTGTGTTGTTATTTCATATCCGAGATTTGCGGAATACTTTCGTAATGAAATAAGTCCCAAGCACGCGAACATAGCTCCAAAATCAAATGTAACGAACTTGTTCCCCAAATTTTAGGGATTTATTATACATTTTAATAAATTTTAAATTTCCATATTTCTGTATTAACTTAGAAGAACTGTCAAAATCAAACAACAGATCAAATATGTCAGTAGTTGGCTTTCTGTTGAATTAGATTCAATGATCTTTCGCAATTGATGGATCTAAACATCGACTAGAGTTTCATCGACATGCAAGACTTTACCGCGGATTTATTCCGTGAAGGAAATAAATCCTTCAAAATGTCATAAGTACATATTTCCCTCATATTTTATACTTTTCAGCTCATTAATGTTCATATAACTTCAAAAGCTTTTCTATACTTAAAGTGTAAATATTATGTTTAGCCTACAAATATTTTTGACAATTTACAGCGTTTGACATGTATGTAGAAAGGGTATGTCATCATTATATCAATCTACAACAAACTGTCAAGAGCAAACAATTTCAAAATTTTAATCCAAATAAGCATTGCCTTGACCTAGACTTCCACCTCGAAATTTTAATAGGTATTCTATAAATTACTCTTGAAATCAGGAAATACTTTTATTTGTATTATTAACTTTTATGACTACTATAAATCTAGGTCTTAATATTCCCAGAGTCGGCTACAATTACGTAAATAAAAAAAAAATCAAACGACTTCAAATTTCAATAATCTTGTTAAATCGGATTTATCCGTTTGGTTTGAAATTTCATACTTTAAATTAATTACACTAACAATTGTTCTACTTATAAGTCTCTTTTGTAACAAGATATTTTAATTAAGTAGAAAGTCTAACGACATTAAATAGCCAAATTAATACAACAAGAAATACAATTTACAAAAAAGGAAACAATAAGATTACATTACAATAACTAATAAAAAATTGTTTCTTTACATAAAATTACGTACTTCAAGCAATCTATAACCGATCTACAATAGTTCTGCTTTAATTTACTTTTAAATATTTTTGTAATTTTTTTTTTGTTTGTACACAATTAAATTACCATTTTTTATCACTTTTAATTGCTTTTATTCTTTTCATTTTGTTTTTAAAATAATGAGGATCTTCTAGATAGTCTGGATAACAACGACTCGATTTAGCTGTCACTGTCATGTCATCAGGACATCGATAACGAAATATTCTATAAATATTTTATAGACATAAATAATTCAAAAAACAAAATAAGATGAAATAAATTTAAATTAATCATAATTAATTATGTGCGTAAAATGAACAAATTTACCTTAATTTTGATGACGCTAAATTTTGTGTTGTCGGCATTGTTTCAAAAGTGATTTCTGGTAATTTTGGTCTATTTCTGGAATTATAATTGAGAAAATAATATTATTTATAAATAAGTCAATACTAATTATTTGAAATTTATTTACAAATTATTTTACGAATTTCGTATAAAGCTATAATTTGATTACTACTAATGAGACTAGTAATGTATGATTAATTTATTTAACATTTTACATGCAGATCTATAATTTTATTGTCAATTAAAATTATTGCAAGTAATCTACAAATGATATCATAATTAAGCCAAACTACAATATTGAGATAAAAAGGTAAATCAACTCTATTAGCTATTAAATTAAAGCTAAGCTATTTTGTATAACAAAACACCTTTTGTATTTTGTTCCCAATTCTAAGTACTCGAGGAACAATAAGGATTGTGGACGAAAGCTTTAAGACGAAAAAGCGAAACTACTCAATGCAATTTCGTTCTTCATTATTTCCAGGAACTTTTTGATGAAACAAATATTTGTTTCGCCGGTGGTTGGTTTATTTTTATTTTTGTTGTTTTCCTTTAAGTTCTTATTGTTTCTAAGGGACTTCTTGTTCGCTGTTACTTATTATTGGAAAAGAATTCGCAAGCAACTTAAAACTGATCATTCTCTGCAAGCTGGCGTACGCTATGCATTCATAAGCAGTTGATACATTTTAGAGCGATATACTCTCCAATATTAGCTGTTTTACAATGGGACAAATTTGCTACTTGCGAAAACACATATAAAACATCTACACCAGCGGTTTAGTATGAGTAGCTGCGAGTAGATGCAAGTAATTGTGAGTAGTTTACTATCGTCAATGGAATACAGCTATTGAAAGTATCATTAACTATTGTTTATAAATTATTATTTGTCAAACATTCGAAACTCAAATATTCTGAAAATACCTTTACTCTCGCTTTTCAATTATTTTTGGTAAAATGTACACTTTATTAGAATGCCGAAATATATTGAATGCTGTCAAAGGGAATATAACGAAGGGATCAACTGAAGGTCAGGCCAGTTTAAAGTGCCAATACTCATATAATGTAACATCGAAAATTTCATAATTCTAGAGATGTTGATTTTTGAGGTAGCAACCACTCAGACATCTACACACAGGTATATGCAAACAGACGTTTTTCCAAAAATAGTAAATTTGGACTCCTCTATACATAAGATGACCAATTAAAATCCTAGTTGTAACATGTTCTTGATTCCTATATTTTTTGTAAACTCTGTAATAATAAAAGTTTAAATGAAATAGATTTATACAAAGAGCGAAATTATCAAAAATATTGCAAGTTCAAAATTTCTTAAAATAAAATTGAAATTATTAAGAATTTAATATGTATTGCTTATAATTCGCTAATACTTAACTAAATTGTTGCTTTCTATAATAAAGAAAGTAATCAAAAGTATAATTAGCAATTCAGTCGCTATAGCCTGCTGAGATTGTCTGAAAAATAATTAAATTTTTCGTAATTCCCATTCAGATCGAAACTGAACTTGCAAAATTTTTGATAATTCCGCTCTTCGTAAAAAAAAAATGATCTCGTTATGTTCCAGAATAACTTTAATTTCGAAATAGGTTTGAATTTTAATTAATCGAAAATTAATACCGTTCATTACGGCATGTTTAAAAAATTACAGCATAAGGTGCATGTGTTTCAAAACACCATAAAAAATATCGAGAATTTTTTTATTTAAAAATGGCGGTTAGGAAAAGGTTATTTTTTTCGGAAAAATACTCCGGAAAGAGGCGATGAAGATTTTGAGGGAATTTGGGTACCTTTACACAATTGATTGAAAAAAATCTTTGCTTGTCGTTTTCATCACGTCATTGCACTTGTATCATTGCGCACAACAACAATATGCGATTTTCAATATCCAAATGAAAAAGAATGCTTTTCCTGAATTCGTGCCGATTTCCAGAAATAACAAATTCTTTCAATTTATCCTGTTTTTATCATCAAATTCTCCACCTATAAATTTAATTTTAATTGTTTAAATATTTTACAAGAATTTATTTGCCCCTTTCAAAATACTCGCAAAGGGATTTTAATTTTGTATCTGTTTCTACTATTTTCGTTGAGTTAAGGTAAATTAAGAAATTTAACGAAAACTAAGTTTACATAGCGAGAAAATTCAGCTTATTTCCGGTTATCTCCACCATGAAAACATAGTCAAAATATAAAATAAATTATTAAACCTACGCCTTGGAGGAATTTAGCTATCAAAATGTTTAGAGGAAACAGGTCTATAATATTCGGTTGACGTTTCTTATTTCTAGCCAACTATTCAGAAAAGTCGAAAATTTGGCCAAAAATGTCGAATTAGTACAAGTTAGTAAAATCTTCATAAGCGTTAAAAATAAAAATTCCGAATGGGTAATTATAATTCGAATTTCCTCACTTTGAATATATGTGAAGATGGGGGACACGTTTCTCGATTTTAAATTTCTACATGGGTTTAAAAAAATTGCATCTGTTTAAAATGTCGAATTTTCAAAATTGTAAATTCTAAATACAAACCACATTTGGCCAAATTTTCACATTCGGCAAAATTAGACAGGCAAATCTTGATAAATAATTTAAAGTTTAATAAAATATCAACCAAATTTATTTAGTAAAAATTGAGCCATTTAACGAAATTGGAACGCCAATTTTTATAATTTTGTATAAAATTTTGTAAAGTTGAAGTTCATTTTATGTAAAAAAATGTAATTTCAATTCAAATTATAGCCAAAAATCGAAAATTAAACAAATTTGAATAATCCATTTTCACGGCGTTCAAAATTCAAAGAATCTGGTGGACATACATAAATGGAGAAAATTAATCAAATTCGGAAATAATTAATTTAAATCCTTGGATGAGTAACTTTTAAGCAATTTCCTGAATTATAATTAAATTGTGTGGCTATTAATTTAAATGTTCACGCATGCGACAAATCACAGCAAGTTATACACATGCGTCATCCATCCACATTTTAATTTCACCTGCGACGGTTAATTCTGTGGGTTATGTGTATTTCTAGTTACGAGTATCGAGAACTCATAATTAACTTAAATAAAGTCCCATTTGTGAGAAAATATGATCATTTAAGCATTACGAGAACTCGAAAAGCCTTCCAAAAATTCTCTTTATCGAATTTTCAACAGAAATATTAGAAACTCATGTATGAACTTATAATGCTTACCAGGCACCCAGACTATAGGATTTGGTAGTTTTATATATTTTATAATTTAATTTTGTATATTGGAACGTCTTAAGGGGTTATACGCAGTTGCAAGGCCAAAAAAAGTCGTTTTTTACGATTTTTTTCTGAAAAAAGATTTTATTTGACAAATACAATAAGTATCAATAAATGCAGCGGAAACTTTAAAATTTATTTCGGCATTTTCTATTTTTAAAAATATTAATTTACAGTGCTCCTGTAGACGGTCTCCAGGAGGTCCTCCAAAAAAACGTGTCTGGCGGTGAGCAAGATATCTCCGGTTTGGATTATTTGAAATTAAAAAACCAGAAGATTCTATTATTGGATAGATAAATTTATGTATTGATCGAAGGAATAGACGAAATTTTGATTTTTGACAAATTGGCAACTCTGAAAAAAAAATCTGATTTTCGACCAAAATAGTTTCGATAAATTGGTTAAAAAAACAGAAATAAGTATCGGAATTGTTATTTGATCAATACCTGAAAAATATATCTGAAATGGTTATGTTAAAATTTCAGATTGATCGGTTAAGCCGTTTTGGGAAATCGTGGTCACCGACTTTGAAAATACCGTTTTGAGAATAACGCATTCAAAGTTTCAAAAGACGTTTATACTCCTGCATCGTTAAATTTTTTTTTTTCAACTTACATATGCGAGTATCTCCAAGAATATTTGCCGGATCGCTTTGAAACTTTCAGAGCATATACTCTTATATACATTCCGAAAATGCAATAAAAAAAATCGAGTTTTAAATTTCTAACTGCGTATAACAAGGATAGGGATAAATAATAGGGATTATTCTAGTTTTTCGAATTTTGAAGCTGAGATGTGTCAAATCTTATCGAATTACAGGTACCAACTTGTACCAGTTTCAACTACCAACTTGATCGGCTCTAGATTTCCCAAAAAACAAACTCAACCAAAAAAGTAAAGTTGCTGTTGGGGCAATAACTTTAAATAAATTTTAAAAAAATTGTTTTTTTATTTCTTAAGCTTTGGTGATTAGTGAGACCTAACAGAGCTTCTGTAGTCTAAATATTGCTAAGACAAGGTTTTGTTGAAATAAATACAACTAAAATCATTTCCTCATAATATTCTCGCTTGCATCCACAATTCAAATTGCTTTTTTCTTTACTTAAACAGAGAATATAAATTTTTAATTTTTGCATATTTGTGATGTGAACGAAAAACGTATGTTGCCTTGAATTTGTAAGAAAAGAAAGAGATGAGAGGCCGATAACCGATGGGTTATGGTTCGCTCAAATAGTTAATGTAGAAATAAACAAAGAATATAAAATGTGATTTGCTTGTTTATTTTTAATTGAAAATTCCAAATTTCTTTACACATTGCATTCATGAAGCAGCCACCTGAAACCTCTCCAGAAGACGAATATTATATTAACAAATGATTTATAGACAAGTTTTGGAAGGTGTTGGTTCAGCGATCGTTCAGTTTATTTTCTTTGAAGAAGTAACCTTGAAACGAGTTGTTTTATTCTACATAGTTAAAAAAAATTGCTTATGTAGTGCAAATTGCATTACATGTAGATCCTAGCTTCCATCATAAATTAATGTTAACCTTGCATTGAAAGAGGTTCTAATGCACAGTGCATTAATTTATATAACAGCAATTAGAATTAATTATAGTGCAACATTCCCTTAGAATATAAAGCAAATTATAAAAGAATCGTCAAGCAACTGCATTAAAATTTATAAAAGACTGCAGTAATAAAATATTTTACAAGTATGAAATTTTAAAGCAAGTTACATTAAAAGTTTTGTAACTTTAGCCACGATTTTTTTTTTTATTCCTGTTAATAAACTCTTGATAGTGTGGTTTTTTTGGTGTTGGTCTCTTGTTTTTGGCGCTTAGAGGGCGAGATCTCAGAGACTCCAACTTTTTTGCAATTTGGCGGGCTAGATCACTTTATGATCGCCCAATGTAATAAATTATATTTTAAAAAATGAAAAGTTTACCTGTAACATAATAAAAGTCGGTTTGAGTTAGTGAATTTTACATCAATAACTCAAAACACATGCTTGAATTTATAATTCATATATAAAATGAAGTCTGCATTTTTAAGCGAATTTTATGTTGGTATAATTTTTTAATTTGAGCAGGTTGCTTTAAAATGTTTAATAGTTTTATTAAAAATAACTTTTAATGCAAATGCTGCTTTTGAAATCTCCATAATTGCGTTAAATTCATTTGATTGATTCATTTTGATTTAAAGTTATTTTTTCACCTGTGTAAAATTGATATTTCGCTTTCTCTGCTAATAATGCTTTTCCAGTTTAATAATTTTTGTTTTGGAATATTTAAAATATCAATCACTACTGATGAACTCTTTGCGTAAAAAACAGCATGATTTTTGATATTATTTATTGTACAAGTAGGTCATTATATAAAGGAAAACTGAGGAGTGTTCTTTGTCAGTTAATGTTTTCTGATAAACTTTGCAGCAGGTCGTTTGACCGAAGATGAAGAATTCCAGTCAGATTATTGCTATAGTGTAATAATAATAATAACTATGGAATTGTTAAGTATTCATGTTTTTTAAACATCGAACAATCAAATTTTTGATTTAAATTTTATAAATCTGGTCACCAATTTATAATTAAAATACGATGAAACAAATAAAATTTGAAATCCAAACAATCGACGTAAATTAATATTCTATTCTAAATTGTATATGATGAAAACAAAAAATAATCATCAAAATTATGAAAAATCATTTTCCAAAACAAATGATGTAATTTATTAAAAATAGTTAAGTTGTGTTTTCGATACATTTTCAATTCGTTTGTCAATTTTGCAATTCTTGCCAGACAAGATCAATTATTCCAAATATACATATTTATATATTGTACAATATATAAAATTTAAATCATAAAGTACAAAATTGTATTAATTTAATTACAACAACAATCCTACATGGAATTTTCAAGATCAATAGCAACCAATAATTGTATAGATTGTAACGTAGATAAATTGTTGGTTTCACTCAATAATTCAAATTAGAAAAATGTCTCACATGAATAACTTAAATAAACGTTTTTTTTATAAATATTTCAATTGTTGCATACAAATCATCGCGCGTGTTTTGCCTCTTATTAATCAAACTCAAAACTTTAATTGTAGAAAGAAGTAAAAACGACGTATGCAATATCCTAAAATTTTCTTTTTATTTCCCCTTATAAAGGCGCGTATCAAAACTAATAAAATATTGCAATTTATTATATTACTTTAGTATCACGCTAAGGCACACGTACCTATTTTAAGTATCACAACAAAAATAACACCAACAAAAATCATATGTAAATTAGGCAGTCCATATAAAACTGTTAATACCCGGTGTATATGTTTATACCATATGACAATATTGAATTAACAACGTTTTATTGAATATTGCAAATATCGCTATGATTTTTTTTGATTTTTATCGAAAACCGAATATTTATTATTTATGCTAGTAACACAAACCAGGACAATAAACTAAATTTGATTTTGTTTTACCAAAGTAACAATAATATGTTCCCTTCTTTAAATTCTAATCGATATCAAAATATTAACCAAAAACGATGAAGGACCATCATATTCGAATGGACAATTTAATAGAGTATTTGGGTATCGGCTATGTCAGCCAATTCCCAATTGTTCTATTAGGAGTTATGCGACAGATACTGCTAACACTATAGTTAAATCTTGCTTTTTATCCAGATATTCTATCAATACTACAGAATTTCCCATGGATGAGTAAAGACACATATTAAAAATTTGCAGTTTAGCATGGAAACATACCAAAGTTAATTTTTAGTACATTTTCATTTAGTACAATAGGAAACTATAATAGCTGATTTACATTTAATATTTTGCAAAAGTTTCATTTTTTTATTATTTCCTTCCATTATGAAGAAGTTTTATTCAAAATGTGTTATTTAATACTATATTTACTGCAATCATAAGTTTTGCGAAAAAGAATGAAAAACTCGAAAAATGAACCTGTTAATCATTTTTCGTGAAAGTTACTCAAAATTTAAAAGATTATAGTAACATTTTGAAAGAAAAAAGTTTTAGTATGTCCGTCTCATTTTTATATATGCTTTTCAAAAACGAGCATCAAAAATTACAAGACGCTAATACCAAATTGCTAAACAAACCAAGCACATTAATACTTGATATCCCCCACTCAACAGTAGAAGGTTTTATATAGAGCTTGACGAACAACTAAAATCAGTGGAATATGAAAAAGCGTTGGTAAGATAGAAATTACGTTATGGTTGTAATATCTAATCTATTTGAAACGTTTTAATGTTTAAATATCTTTATTTTCAATTAACAGTCTGACACCTTTAAACTCTTAAGCGATGCTTCAATACTTAATATAACAAAATATACAAACAATATGAGTTTAAAACAAAAAATTAGAAAACGAAGATGATAGATTTTTGCATGTAATACAAATATTTTTTAAACGACCGATCAAACGATTTTTAATTAAAAATGAAATTACATAAATACCTTTGACTATCAATTATTTAATTATATTTTAAATATAAGTTTAAATTAAATAATTTGTATTTAAAATAATATTAAATTATAAAATATGTATAGTGTTTTAAAATGAATTCAAAATTATTTTTGAATTTCGAACCATACTAAATTAATTCATAGAAATTTATGTATTATTAAACAAATCATTTTTATAATTGTAATCACTCTCAAGAAAATAAACAAATATGTACCCACCACACATACACAAAACTAAAAAATATTTTAAAGAAATTTTTTAATTAAACATTTTAATTTTTTGTTTCTAAACACTATAAATTAACTAAATTACAATTTTTTTTATTATAGAAAGCAAGTACACAAAAAGATGTTAAACTATGTATTATGCATATTGTATTTCATCTACATAAATAACACATAATTTTTATGTGTAATGTGTAAGACAGTCCATTTTATACTAAACCAAAATAAAAGTTGTATACATTGAAAATCCAATGTTTGGTTTTTTTCCAGTGTTGGCATAACACTAACCTAACGTAACGCTAATAACGGAAAATCAAAATATTTTTTTGTTTTTTTTTTATCTTTTTATTATGTTATCCTAATCAATAAAAGCATTGCCACATGCAACATCATCGATCGGCATTCCAAACCGTCAAATCCAATTAATAAATTGGAGTTTTTCAAACAATTGGGTCAACAATTGGATTTGACGGCTAGGGTTGCCGGCCGTCGTCACTTGCATGCGGTAATGCTTTAACACAATATTTGTTTTATTTCTTTACATTATTTAAATAAATAAATAAAACGAGTAACTCAATATGAAATTTTAATATTTCTGCAATTTATTTAATAATACCAATATAGTCTTCTTGTATGTTACTAAACATATTTACAAAACTCTTACTTACATAAACGTTTTATAAGATTTTTGGTTTTTTCATTGTAAACTTGAAGCTAAAAAGCATCATTTTTACTATGCATTCGTATGGGGAACAGTAAAAAGTGAGACCACTAAAAACGATTCTAAAAAAATATGACGTTCCACAAAACTTCATAGAATTGATATATTTCCAAAAAAAATATAATTGTAGATGTCAAAAATGTTAACTTTACTATTTTGATAAAGTACTTTCCACACTACAAAATTTTATAATGTGAATCATTCAGACTCAACTTGAATACAAAAATTGAAAGGTACTTTACTTTACTTGAAAGTTCAAGTCAAGTAAAATTAACTTGAATTCAGGTAAAATAACACGTTCATATTGGTCAAGTAGGTTCAAGTACTTTAAATTCTAGAACCTAGTATTATTAAAACAATCCACTAACATGCAGCCTGATTCCCAAAAAAATAAGATAAAGTATAAATGGGTAAAGCGGTCATTTACACATTATCACACTATTTTCCGGTTTTCTAAAATTTGAAAATGATAAGTTCTTATTATTCAAACTCAAGTAAAATTTCTAACAAAAGTTTACGCAATTTTTTATCTTGGGGAAAAGTATTTTGTGTGTATACATTTTTGAGTGCGTTAAACTAATAAAATTAATTCAGTCTAAATAGTTGTCACTTCAATTTTCGAGACAGGCGGGATTTTTTTCTAATTTCATTCAATAAAATAAAAAAATTTAATTTAAGTTTTAGTAGAAGTTAATAAAGATTTGAGGTCTTTATAATTAGTGAAAATTTTTGTAAGAGATAATACAAATATAAGTAGTTCGATGCTCTAAAAAATGATGAAAAATGATGAAATATGTACGAAGCAAATGCAAGAAACTCGAAGATCAATCAGACGACATATATTTTCATCGACATATATTTTCATCGTCATCTTCGTGGGAATTGCAATAGAGTATGTATATAACACTAATATTTGAGTATTCGTGGTAATGAAAAAATCAAAAGTTTTCGATTTTGTGGAACCGATTAGTGGCCCCATTGATATACTGAAGAATGAGATGAATATCAAAGCGAGAGATACAAAATTGATCACAAATAGTTTAGGTGATGACATAAAGCACGATTTTGTATGGGAATATGGTGGTTATATTTAGTGAATGGCTCGGGCGTCTTTTTTGCCCTACTTAGTATTTTTATTTATATCGTGCGGTCACCTTTTCTAGGTTAACTGAAAATCTAATTTTCACAATTTGGTGTGATATATTTTTGTTTGTTTTCAATGTAATTCATCATAATAAAATAAACAAATGTTGATGTATAACTTGTTTTTTACTAGGAAACAGTTAGCCTTTAAAAAGGTTAGAGCAAGCAAAAGCAGTTGAGGATGCTTATACATGAAACCTGTTGACAGTACAATGTTTGATAATTTTTAAGCAGAAAAACTAACGGGATATTCCTTTAGAAACGTTTGTAAAAGTATTATCTGATCTCCGTGTCATATTTTACAAATCATAAACAAATCGATGAAACCGATTCACAAATACACAAATTTGTATAGTAGATGTCATAAAAATAAATTTGATACTTATGCTGAATTGCTCAGTGATAAAGTTTACGGCTGAATATAATATTTTTACAAAATACGTTTTTAATCAAATAAGATAAATTTACATGTGTAAACTTTAGATATGTAAAACTTTACACTTTTTCCTATTTACAAATTATCTTATTTTTTAGAGAATCACGCTGCAGCACCCTAATTCTCTAAGCAGTAAGATAATGTGTAAAAGTGTAAACAAAAAGTTATTACGAATTTCGTATTCTCTATATCTCTGTTAAACAATCATGTAAAGTTTACACGCTTGATTTGTTTGTTTAAACTGTTTACACATAAAGGTTTTAAATAAAAAATAAAATTATGTATGGGGAAACGATTGGGAATTAAAACAAAATAAAAAATTACAAAACAATTTTGAATGAAAAAATAAATTTTAATTTTGAAAACAAATTTTAAAAATTTAAGGTCTTTATCTCCATCTTATTTTTAAATGTTTAATTCGAAACAGAGTACAAGTAATAGGTTGAATTCAAATATTTTTCTGTAAACATTGAAATTTTATCAAAATAACATCAAAAAATGAGGTTTTGACATTTGATTTTATCTTGCTGAAAGTTGCTGACAATAATTTTAATGTGTGTTAAACTAGTATAAATTAATTGTTGAAGTATAAAATGAAAATATTTAGGGACTAAGGTTTTGGTTTGGGTGTCAAAGCTTCTACAAAACCTTGCTTTTCAAAATCACGCATTATGTAAATCGGATGAAAATTCTGAAAAAGGGAAAATTTAACGTTTAAAGACAATAGACTTGCGGAAAATTCAAAATATTGAAAAGCGTATTTTTATTATTGAGCAAAACTAATGTTACGATCCCAGATTTAATATTAATTTGACAATCAAAAATTTACTTTTTGATTGTTTTGAAGTAATCACGACTTACATGTATATTCGGTTCAAAATGTTGAGTGAATTTCACTCGAAACCTCATTTCAATTCTCTAATTACAACCAACAATAAAGGAAAATCGCCTAAAATATAAAAATGTTGGGTGATTATGCAACATGCATATCACCCAAAAAAAATAACTGATAACCAAAACTCAAAAATAAAATACAATCACGCAAAAACCGGAAATAAATAATCACCCAAAATTAATCTTCGATTTTTGACAACTATTGACTTTTACGGAAGTGGGATCGTGTATCATAGGTTCCATATACATTATATCTCTTTTAAAATGACATGTCTATCAAAAATTTAGGATAATGTCCATTCAGAAAAGAGCCACCCAGAAAAAAGATCTAATATAAAGATTAGAATGGAAATCTTCCTTTTCCGAAATATTTTAAAATTAAATCTTCCTTTTCCAGGAATTCTAGAAAGGGAAGGATTTAGCTTCCAAATTATTCTGGAAAATAGAACGTTTTAATTTTTTTATTTATATACATATTGATAAATACGAGTAAAACGTGAACTTTACAAACTTTATAATTCGACATCTTGCGATCCGATAAACACGCTTTATCACAAACTTTGAAAATTTTATTTAATTTAAACAACTTTAAGTTTAAAATACAATTTCTTTAATTGTGAAAAAATTTTATTTTTACAAACAAGCGACTAGTTTCGCACATATTCTGTTCATCATCAGGTAATTTAATGGAGAAAAGAGATAATATCCAAACAATGGGGGGGGGGAGGATATTCTTCTAGCAAACGTCAACTCTTCAATGTATATTTTTCATTTTGTTTCCAAAATTAAATTTCGCTTTTCCAGAATTTAAATACGAGCGAGAAAATGTAAGTTAACAGTCGCCGAGGCAAAGCCCAGCGGTGGTATTTCTCTATTTGAATGGAGGCCACCTCATCATCTCGAGACCAACCTCATCCATGAACTGCCGAGTAGTTCGAGCTGTGTGACACCAGGCATTGTCATGCATCAATATGAAATCTTCCTCTAAACATATATCCTGGTTAGGACACTACATGATCCAAGAGAATGTCCTCGATAGACCTTCTCTACGGCCTCCACCAGGTGGTCAATTCTAGTTCTATGAAAAAATCCTATGAAATAAAGTCTTTTCATTTACATCTAGTCAACCATTTTTATTTTTTGAATGCAAAAAAACAAATTATACAATTTTCACAATACTGTGGGCCGAGTCTCTTTCCATGAAAAACTAAATGAAAAGATGTCTCAAGGTGTGTACATGCTCTAATTCTGGTGAAAAAATGTACACCACGAAGTTAGAATTGTTTACTATTTTTCATATTGAATTTTTTTTTTATTGGTAACCTGATCAACTTTTTTGTTCTAGTTGGAAATAATGCAACTCATACAGCTAACTTCGTGGTGTACATTTTTCCACCAGAATTTGGAGCATGTACACACCTTCAGTGGAAAAAACCATAATTCTAAAGTGGTTTTTATGAATACTTGATTATTTTCGTCAAAATATTCTCATATGAAAAGAATTTATTCATTGATTATTTTGGTGGTGAGAAAATCAATAAAATGTATATTAATGTATCGATATACCGATAAACCAAAAGTTGTGTTCTAAATCGCAAAGGGTTGTGGTTGATCGCAATCAACTGATCGTACTTCTACTATTTGTAGTACATATATAAGAGCAAGCAAACTTGGTAGTTTTGACAGTATATGAAAATATTGAAAAACGGAAAGAACTATTGTTCATTTTTCAAAATCCCAAACTATTTCAAATGTATATTTTAGAAATTTTTTAATTCACATTATTGTACAATGGTTTTAGTTTCGAAATATCTCTATAAATAGGCCTCAAATTTCTTATTGTAAATTTCTTGAATTAATAAAATCTACTTAATTCCTAAATTTCCAAAATACCCCTTTTCAGTCCAAATTTCCTAGTTTTATAATTCCCTAAGCTGCTTTAATTCTAAATTTTAGTACTTGATTTCTAGTCCTATTTTAAAAATCTGTAAATTTAGAGTATCTTATTGAATCTAGGATTTCAAAATTATGTCATATACAAATAGTTTTTCGAAGCAACTGCATTTAAACATTCGAATTTCGATGCAGTAAATTAAATTTAAGAGTTTTACCAAACAAGAAACTAAAATGTTGTTTTAACGATTTCAGAATACCGCTTCATACACTTAGAATATGATCGATATTTGAAAATTCTTCATATTCTAGACGTTTCAAAATAAAGAAAATTCGTATATTCAAAAATATTTACAACGTGAAACTATATATAGAACATTTTAAATTTTATAAAATCCCTAGTATCGCATTTTCATAAATTACAGATTATTGGTGAAATTGTTGAAATTATGAATTGTGTGAAATTTCGAGGTAACTTATCTTTATTGTTCAATCAGAATATAAATGTTTTAATATTGTGTATTTCAAACTCTGTTGTATCCTAGTACGAATTTTAAAAACGAATTTTAAGTATGGATGTATTCGACAGATTGTTTTATTTCAAATTTATTCCAATCAATTTTATAAAACCAAATCAAATAATTTCAGATGTATCAATTTCAGGTGTTTCATATTCACGAGAGGTGTATACTGTGCTTTACAACTAAAGTAGTGTACATATTCTTTATTAAAATAAAATAAAGCCTAAATAAAATAATTGGTAGGTAGCATCGAATTGTGATCATTAAAGGTACCATAACTTAATAAACATAGGATAAGCTAGTCACTTATTGCCACACAAAAATTAATGCAGCTGTAAATATCAGCGTAGTGATACAAATGTCGATTAATAAGTGTCTTGTATAAACGAATAATTATTTATCGTTTACTGTTCCTTCGTTTAAAATTTATAAATTTAAATTTCAGAGTAGGCGCAAACCAAAAAAAAATAATTCAAATTGGAGCTTGGTTTACACAGAATTATTTTTTCATTTCATTTTTTCATAGAACGAAAATTGACCCCTGGCCTGTACAATTTAATATTTTATTTTCGTTCTAATCATTTCTTTCCCGACACAGAATTTTCTACGAAAAGCAATTCTGACGTTTGGAAACATTTTTCCGGGATGAAGAAAGACGGACAACGATATTACATGTAAGCTGTCTAATTGCAAAAAAAATTTATAAAATGGTGGCTGCTCGGCGAAAGGACTTCTTACACATGTGCTATATTAGAGCACTTGTATCCGCCATCATAACTACTTCTATACAGTTCGTCATGTGAGTACTATAGTGTCCTATACGCCATTTGGAAAATTTTTGAGAAATCCAATTTTAAACTTAGAACTAAAATTTGTTCATCAATTAAATCAAATGTTGATGTTTTGTTAACTTTAGCATATACATTCATACTAGATTTCTCAATTCATTAAAACTAAAGGAAAAAAACAAAACTTCTGATATTTCCATTGTTATCGTTGTGTTATGTATTTTATAAGGCAATGATTTTAGAATGCGTTGCAAATATATAATACTGTACAATACCCCGATAACATTTGAATGGAAAATTTTTATTTTTTTTTTAGTCAAATGAGAAATCTACTAAAAATGTCTATGACTTTAGTTTAAATTTGTAATATTTCTGATTATTTTACAAGAAAGACAAATTGAAATTTACGATATCTATTAAAATCAGAAAACCAATTTTCACTCAAAAATAAATGATGACAATAATGATAAAATGTACTGAATTTTGGACAGACAAAAAAACTTAAAATAAAAATACAAAATCAAAATAAAATGCCAAAAAAGTTTTATTCCAAAATTAGATCATACTAGGATAACTAGACAAATAAGAATTGAAATATTGATGAGCAAAACCTAATATGGTCTAAAGAACAAAAGAAGCATTAACCCTTGTGTGTATACCCAAAAAAATTTATGTTAGTACACACCCGACCCACCCGGGTAGCCAAGTGTATTTTTTAGGTTTTTTCAATAGATTTTTGCCGGTTCCGCTATGTTGTTGCATTTATTTTATAAATTTTGTATTTTGCACGTTTAAAAATTGGCCTGGCACATCAAAAAATTTAAGAATTTTACCAAAAAAGAGAGAAGGCTTTTAGAATTTTAATAAAGCCTAACTTTTGAAATGCTGGAGAACTAGGAAAATACAAAATCAATTTGGTCATACAAACAACTACCGTTGAAATGAATGTCAAATATTTTCGACAAATACGGAAAGTTCGAAAGTAAATTACTAGGTGATAACATATTTTTACCGGTATTAGATACCGATATGTTTCAGATGGGTGAGTTTATCGATATTTTATTCGTAAGCTTGTAATTTTATTTCAGGGTTTATTTAGTACTACAAATTACGAGAATTAAGAAGCACTTTTGCGATAGTATTCTTGAATGAAAAATGTTATTAACTTGAATTTAAATATCAATTAATTAAAAAGGCATTGCACCAAAAGTTTAAACAAAATTCCAGAGAAATACGATTAGCAGAAAGGTTAACTCTCACGCGTAAAGATTTAAAACTCGAAATTCGTAAGAAGCTCTAAAATTCTGAATCGTTTTACTTCATCTACTTAAACCTACTTGACCATTTAGTTGACGATGCCAGATCATCGTGTAACAGAATTTTAACACACCATTCCATAATCGTTGAAATAGATAGATAAAAAATGTTTGTTCCAAATATCCTTGTGGGTTCGTATTTTTATAGATGAACACGTTGAAAAGAATTAGCAATAGAACGGCTTAAGGCAATTGTCTCGGGTTATGACTTTGATCCTGATTTTTGGGATAATAAAATGCATCTTAAAATAGAACTCTGGTGGCCCTTAATATTATATTTAAATATTATATTTTGATTTGGCATGCAGAAAATCAGTGATTTCTGATTTGAAAACATAATTGTATTGGCACGGTAATAACCAACTCCTTGCGAACACTGGTATAAAATAATATATTTTTAAATTTGTATACAAAATTTCAATGGCGGAGCGCAATAGGGATATACAATTTAAAATAAATTAAAATAAAACTAAGTCTGTTCCTTATATTTTGTTCTGGCTACCCGGGGTGGCCTGGTGTGCGTTAGAAGGGTAAAGAAAATTATTCACACATAACTCCATCAAGAAATAATTTTTATCCAGTTTCTATACAAAAATCGAAAACTAATAGTCAATTCTTGGATGTCAAGAAGCTAGAAACGTCTAACTTCAAAATTGCAGTCCCCCCAAATATTTAAAATTGAAATGGCTACCCGGGTAGCCGGGTGCGTACACAAGGGTTAATTATTTCAGAATCCATAACAGATAAGATAATTAGGATTAAAAAATTTGAAAGTGCATGGCCGATTATATAGGTTTTCAGATTAAATGAAACCATTTCCAAATTGAACGAAACTTTTTACAAATTAACAGAAGCCTTTTACAAAAAAAAACGAAACCATTTCCAAATGGAATGAAACGTTTTATATAAATTATAGTCTTTGAGTTTAATACTGGCGATAATTGAGATGCTCTTTCAAGAGCAACAAACGGAAACGGGAAAGCAATACGATCAAGACGAAGAAATGGAAGTAGAAGACTATTTTCTCCAAAATGACTTGGACGATAAGCATGATTTCTCCGAAGGATTACTGGATTGTAATGACAGAAATAGAAGACACCAATATAATGACGTAACTGAAATAAATTCTGATCCAGTGATCAAGAAGGTACTCAAATTGATAATTATGTTGCAACGATCACCGACAAAAAATGATATCTTGCAGAAATATGTAAAGGCCATTAAGATAACAATGAATTCCTTCAAATTTAATAAAACAACTATTTTGAATTAAATTTTCGATTTTACATATAATAAATACTGTGAAATTCACAAAGAGAATCCGGTGTTATAACCGAATGTCGTAATATACGAATTTAGTTATACTAAAACTTAGATACATTAATCCCGAAATTGATAAATCTGAATCCCGAAACCACGGGATTAAAAATCATGCCCGGGATTATAAGCCCTTGGTAGGGCATTGGACATTGTGCTATGTGTAAATCCTGGAAAGGGAAAATTTAATTTAAAAAAAAAACAATAAAATTAGAATTTTACCTAAACTATTAAAAATAAATAATCGCAAAAATTTTTTTGGGCGAAATTTTAAAGGAATCATCCAAAAATTGTTAGGCGATTATTAATTTAGGTTTTGGGTGGTTTTAGATTTGTTTTATTCGTCCCATTTTTTTTGCAATCGCCATTTTGATTTTTTGCCCAATTTGGTGTTGGGCGATTATCCGTGTCGCTAAATTTTTCATAATTGAATTTTGTGCTATTTGGTTTTCCGCTTTTGGATTCTTAAAATAATTTGGATTTTGTACTTTTTGGATTTGGGGGGATTTAGAAGTACAACCTACTTTCCTGTTGAAATATTTTTTTTTAAAGGAGTTTACTCGAATTTATTAATTTGAATCTATTGTTTAAATTTAATTACGATAATTCCCTCGAATCGTAGAACAATAATAGTCCCATCACAAAACTTATTGATCTCGCATATTTGAAATGTTTAAAATGTTTCGACATTTTCCACCAAAAAAATTAAGTAATTAATCATTAGTGATTGTCAAAAAAAATATCCAACTTGACTTTTTGTAGTCGCTAATATAAAAAGTAAAAGTAAAAACTAATCAATAAGTATCCCTGACGGATTTGTTAAACTCCATATAAGAACTAATATAATGAAGCCAATATGCGGTGAACAAACTCTTATGACACACAATAAGTTGTTTTGCTAGATTTATTTATCTGTATCTGTAATAGATACGAGAATATCATATACCATCATCTTTCCAACCAATTTGTTGTTGATCTTAAAAGCTAGTATACAGAAAAATATTCAATTTCATGCTTTTATTGTAACAGATAATCATTTATACTTTGTAATTGTATTATTTGTCGTAAAACTCACAACAAACACCATAAAAATGTATTTAATTCATTTTTGCTTTTGCTATAAGAAGACATAAAAAATATGGTTGTTTACCTTCTTCATTGTTAGCATAACCTTGATTATATCAAATGTAGGTTAAAATGTAACTTAACACAGCCATTACGTTTATCGTTTATAGTCTATTGCAAAATTAAAATTTGCTGATTATTTAATTAATGTCAAAAATAGTAAAAACTATTTACAAATTTTTTTGAAATAATAAATCAACCAGAAAATATACAACAACGTTGCGTGCTTGAATTTTATGATTCTATTATTAATTTTTTGATGGGTTCCTTGGAGTCTTACGGGTAGTATTAATTGTAAATAAAAAAAATTTTAATCGTGCACAAAAACGCACCAAAACAATTTTCAGGTTTTGAAATATGTAGGTTATTTTAATGCGTGTTATTTTTTAGTGGATGAGGTTGCCGCCCCGGTTTTCAATTATAGATATGTAAGTGAAATGTGCCCTAAGTTGTCGAAAGTTGTCCTAAGTATACGTTTTAAATATATTTTTTATGAATTTTCTTGAGAAACGTCTTACATAGTTATTCGAGAAATATTTCACTTGAAGAAAGTTGTGATTAGGGTGTTTAGGACAACATGTTCGATTTAATCTCGAATAATATGTAAAAAAATGTTTAAAGTTTTCTAGTTTCTTTATAAAAATTGTAATATTTTTTAATGTTTACAAATAAATCAAATTAATTCTATAGAGAACAAAATATGAATTAATTGATTATTGCTGTTTACAGTACGTTGAAAAATCACTTCCATATGTATGTAATTTATTCAAGCAAAAAAAAATTGGGTATCCTAAACACCCTAATTCAAAACTTGTTTGGAAAGTAAACTTTTTATCAAACAGATAAGACCTCACGACAACATCATTTATAGACTATTGATGGCCGCTTTCTAGGCTTTTCTCAAGAAAATTCAGAAAATTACTTAAACATGTTTTTGATATATTATACGAGATTTTATCAAACGTTGCGCTACCAGTTCCGTAGTTTTGGGAGATTTGTCAGAAATCGAATAAATCCAGGCAAAGAAAAATCTAAATTTAACCAACAAGAGTAAATAAATTTAACTATGATTTTCCTTATTTCAATAAGAATCCGACAATTTCGTAATAACGAGACTTTTACACTAACACATATAAAAAAGAAAGAACTTATAGGGGTTACTTAGGACAATTTAACAACTTAGAACAAATTTCACGTACATTTATAGGATTATCAGAATCTCTAGAAGTGACAAAATAGAGAACTAAGCGAAGTTTTACTGAACCATAAATTATATTTTTCTGAACGATTCAATGATACCCATATGTGTTTACTCAACTGAAAAATTAATTATTAGTAAATTTAAATATTAATTTTCAATTATGCAAATTTTCACAGTTAGTTTAATTCTTTATTATTGTTCCGAGCAATTGAATTATTAATAATATAATTAATATTTAATTGCATGCTTCTTGAGTTCAGCGTATAAATAATTTAATAAAGATTATCATTGTTATTTTTGGAACGTGCCACAATCGAATCTCATTACAAAAAGTGTGAGCAATTATGGTATCGAAAGTGACTAACTATTTTTTGTTAATCTCCAAGTTTAGGAACGTATCTTGAATTGGTACGTTAAAAAAATGTCCCTAAAAATTGTCCTAACTATATCATCTTTCTGGAAAATGTACAAAAATTTCAATCAAATAAATTATCACAAATTGAAGCCATTGAAACTATCGGCAACAAATGATTTCTATATACAGTTTGGATCAGAAGATGGAATTTGTCTTTCAGTGGCGATTATAGTACAAATATCTATGACTTTATTTATCGTCTGGAATAGATGGCTTTTGATGATGGATTTCCGAAAGAGAATTTATTCAAAATAGTACGACTGTTCTTGAGTAAAAAAGCTAAAGACTAATTTTGGGTATACAAGTCAGATTATCCAAACTCAACATCAGTTTCGGCTATGAGGAGGAAATCAAGGAGCAAATTATTCGTAGAACTCAAAATTATAACGAAACGTTCTCAGATTTCTGCTTGAATATTTTCAAATTAAATGTTCGATTACAGGATCGATTAACAGAGAGGCAAATAATTTATCGATTGTACCAAAAGATGCACCCAGCTTTGAAGAATGTGACTTTACCACAAACACCAAGTTACAGTAAGATCAGTAGAAGAACTTCGTGTGCTGGGCGAAAAATATGAGAAAATGTGGTGTGAAATGGCGTGAGGTTGGAATCAAGAATACGAAAGTCAACCAAACCCCACAACAATTTAACACAGTTGTAGTGAAGAATTGTATTGCCTCATTAATCAAATGCAAGTCATCCACACCCACATGCTGAAAAAACAATAGAAATTGAAAGATATGTCTTGCTGCTAGTTACTTTTGGAACACAGACCGAGCATATTAAATTTTGTGTCGTGCCTACTCTTCAATCATTTCTCTACCTTAGGATTAACTTTTGAAGAAAATTCAATATTATTGAATTTTCTTTTATTCAATTTTCTGTAGAGGGTGAGCAAAAAAACAGACATTTATCATAAATTGGAATGATCAATCAAATTATTGATACGTTCCCTAAGTCTTGGGAAAATTAACCTCCTCATGGAGGCATGAGATTGAACTTGACGAGGGGAGCAAGCAACAAGAATGGATCGCTTAAAGAAAGGAAAATTACAATGGTCCGAGAAAGCCGAGAAAGCATTTAATATGCTAAAGCGCAGGCTTTAACATCAGCTCCGGTATTGACAGCACCGTGCGTTATTTAAAATCCAAGGTTTCAAATTTAAAATTTTTGCACCAAAAGAGCAAAGAAATGAAAGCAAAGGAATTGAAGAATTTTGTTGTAATATTTCTAAATTAGTATTAACGAAACTATTCTTGATGTATCAAAATCAGATGATCTCGACTAAGTTAAGCTGCGTGACAATATTATTGAAAACCCTGATAATTATCCAGCATTTAAAATTCATGAGGATGTTATATTTATTCGATTAGTGAGCCTAAAAAATATGCACCACTTTCAGGTTTATCAGTGTGGAAATTCTGGGTACCTTCAAATTTAAGGCTGCATTTAATCAATACAGCACATGATATAAGAATGTTCGCTCACGGAGATATTGCAAAAACTTTGGAAAATTTGAGACGTTACTATTAGTGGTAGTAGTAAAATTACCAGGCCACCATGGATCTTATCGTAGATCTCTACAGCGTAAAACTGTGATACTAATAGTAGCCGCATTTCTTGACGCATTAGTGATCCGGATCAGATCAAAGTTTACATTGGGCCTGTTTGATAATTCGCACGGTGCGGTGCAGTGCATATTGTTTTCCTTGTCTCCTTTGATTTATTTTCTATTGACGAAACAAAGAAAAAAATGTACACTGCACCGCACCGTGCGAATTATCAAACAGACCCATTGAAAACAACAACAAAAATTTAATTTTTCTTGTTGTTTTCAATGTAAACTTTGATCTGACAATTTAGGTTCTTTAATTTAGAGATCAGGAACGAGTAGTCAATCTTATCGAAAGCTTTCGCAAAATCAGTATAAATAACATCCAGTTGCTGCCTGGAGTTTAAACTGCTAAATAATTTACCACAAAAAGAAACCAGATTATAGTCACTGTGGATCTGCCTGGATAAAACCCGTGCTGAGCAGAAGAAATTAATGATTTGGTATGGAAAACCAAGGCCTTGTGAACCATAGATTCAAATAGTTTGGGTATAATGGAAAGAATGGCAATCCCCCGAAAGTAACTTACTTCGTTTCTTCTACCCGCCTTGAAAACGGGATGGAGGCAGGCAATTTTCCAAGACTCAGGAAAAAACCCAACACGTAAACTTTCATTAAACATGAAGGTAATTGGGCGGGACAAACTCTCGGCACAATGCTTAATAAGGATCGGCGGAATACCATCGTGACCAGCGCCCTTTTTAATATCAAGATTAAGCAAGCAATCGCAAACTTCCTGCTCAGTAAATTTAAAATAATTAAATTCCACGAAACTGTTAGCGCATGAAGGCATGGTAGGGGACGCCATGGCTGGTTCGTATACTGAAGCAAAATAGCTAGCAAATAAATTACAGATCTCCGAGGGTTGACTAGCGACGGAGTTCTGGTAAGACATAGCAGTAGGAAAACCAACCACTTTTTTCTTACTATTCATAAAACTTCAGAACTCCTTTGGATTTGATGTCAATTCCTCCTCGATTCGCACAACGTATTGGTTATATAAAAACCAATTTAATCTTTTAAACTCTTTGGGGACATTATCAAATTTAGGATAAAATTGAACCCCGTACCGCCTGTATATAATGAATGGAACTTATTGCGGCGATTCTCCAAATTTAACAATCTATTGTTATATCAGGGCTCCCGAAAGCCGTTTCTTTTAACCAACGGAACGTGTCTTTCAATACCACTTCTGAGAATGTGGTTAAACATCAAAACGATGTAATTTAAATTACCGTCACGTTGCAAAAAGTCCCAATCAGAATTGCTGAGGAACTCGTTTATAAGGAAGCGTAGTTTGCATTTCTGAAATTAAAATAAAACTTGTTACAAAAGGAATCAACAAGTAAAGTTGAACCAAGCAAAGTTGAACATTGCACAACCATACGAAAAAAGTGCAAAACGATACAATCTGAGGACATGCCCTATTAAATATCAAATTGGTCAGACTGTGTTCGTAAAAACTCATCCCCAGAGTATTGCTGTAAATAAATTTTCGGCTAAATTTTCGCACCTCAATATTTTTTGGAATGATAAAACCACAAATTGGATCATGAGTCAGTTAACTATAAAGTGAAGACCTTGCAAATCAAATTTTCGGCGTTTTTCATGAAAAAGACATGCGGACTTAATGTGTTTTGGAGCATAGATTACCCTGAACGGGAGCTTCATCCCTAAAAATAAAATAAAAACACCTATTTTAGGGGGTCGCGTTTGTCTTTTTTAGGTAGGGTATCAAAATATAGTTTTTATACTTTATATTCAAAAATTGAGTATTAGTAGTAAAGTAATTTACAAACAAATTGAAAAATGGTTCATTAGGTTAATTTCTAAGTTGAAATTACCGCTACAACACAGTCACAAAAAAAAAATTCACAAAAATTTGTGATATTGAAGCTAAAAGGTAATAATTTGTTAATCAAAATTTATCAAAATTATCGTAACTTCAATGTGAAATAAAAAAAGCAAAAAAAACACCTCCTTTGGGGGTTATTATTGCCCCTAAATATTGCTCCCTTTGGGGTAATTTTCACCTTAAAATAGTGGAGATTATTTTTTTTAACATTAGGGGTTTATATTCCTCCAAATAGCTATGAAAAGGCCCTTTAAGCAAAAATAAATAAAAACATTTATTTAAAAATTTTGAGCTATTTGGGAGTAATTTTTTTTTTTGATTTGCATGAAAATTTACTCGAAAAGTCGAAAGTGTAAAAATTACATTTGGATACACTACATTAAAGATAAACACCACAAAACCGCTAAGAGCATTTTTAGGGATGAAGCTCTCGCTTAGGGGTTAAGAAAGCTATTGTTTTTTTCCAAAAAGCATGTCAGGAAACAGCATTCGAAATGTTGACTAGAAGTAAAATTTCGAAGGTACTCGGAACCCGGTGTTGGGAACCCTAAAAATAACTAAATAATAAAGAAGCGAATGAAGGAGCGGTGGACTTATCTAATAAAAGAATTATTGCTGTAAATTTACGTTAAACCGAGAAAGACCGAGTTAAATTCGACTTGTAAACGTTGGCGCAAAGTGGTCTAAAATTAGTCTGGGTTTGGTCGTCTCTTAATTTTACTTGGTTGAGTCAGTTTTCATTTTGAGCCACTCAATCATATAACATCTAATTTAGTTGAACTGAAAGGTTAAGCTAAAACTGTTAAAAGATAAATTAAGATGAATTCATTTCTTATTTGGAGTACCAATCGATCTATTTGTTTGAAATGATTTATTGAAATAACTTAGAATTTAGCAACCCAAATTATTCTTCAACTTCAAACCGATTTAAGGGTCTAAAATATTAGTTAGCATAACTTTTCGGAGAATTATTAAGGGACCATTAAAAAATTAGTTTCCGCAGTAAAAACTCCGGACAATAGTTTGATTAGTCACAATATGAGTAGAATAGATAAAGAGATCGCTAAACACTTTTGAGCTTTTGGCTATCTATTTATGTATATCTTCTTGTTGACATACAGTCGTTGTCAAAATTATTTGTGTCACGCAAAAATTGTATAATGTATTCTGCAAAAGTTAAAACTTGGGCTAAAGACTTACTAAAATAACTAATTTTTTTTTTCTATATTTATTGTTAATTATTGATATTTCATTAAGTAAAAAAAAAATTAAAAATCTTTATAATTCATTAAAATAAAATTAAAAAACAAATGGACAACATTTTTGTGCCTCATATTTTTGGGACAAAATTATTTGTGCAGTATGAAAAAAATCAAAATCAAATAGTAAATCAATTAAATTTAAGATTATTTTTGGGAATTACATAATGATAAAGTCACTAATGTTGTGTATGCCAATGGTCGGTTTTTGTTTAGTCTCTATATGATTTCGCATCTGGGTCAACAATTTGTTCTTAACATTACGTAGAATCTTATACCACTCTGTTTTCTTGGCACTCTGCTACAAATTTTTGGCCTTGTTAGATCATGAATATCTTCCACTTTAACTTAAACATCTGCAGGCAGAAATCGAAACCCTTCACTGGCCGAGTCAAATAATTAAGTTCAAGATTTTTGTATAATTTCGTGGTAATGACTCTTCTTAAGTAAGGGTGCAAAACTATGCTGAAGAAAATATTGAAGACCGACTGGCTTATTATCAACCAGGGATGTTCCATCATAAATTAAACCGAAATTGAACATACTCCTTGAATAGTTCTGTTTATAGAGGCGTCTAACCTTTTATGTGTTGCCTAATAGAATCTATCCGAGGCAGTATCCACACTAATTAATGCTCGATGTTTATGTAATAATAAAAATATTTCCGATATTATCAAATTAAGACAAAAACGCACTAATTTGGGTATAAACCAGTTCTCCATATTGCAATGGGCTTATCTTATGAGGCCGATCACGTTTTGTTTCCTCACTGTAAGATCATATTCCGTTTGTGTGTAATCCCTATAAACTACAACTGTTCAAGGCCATAGTTCAATTTCGGTTTATTGAATTAGGTAACATTCCTAGTTGACGATAAATTAGTTGGTCCTTAATTTGCTCTTCAGCGCAATGATGCTACCATACATAAGAAGCATCATTACCACGAAATTATACAAAAATGTTGAACATAATTATTTGACTCGGCCAGTGTAGGGTTTCGATTTACGCCTGCAGATGTTTAAGTTAAAGTGGAAGATATTCATGATCTAACAATACCAAAAATTTGTAGCAGGGTGCGAAGAAAACCGAGTGGTATAAGATTCTACGTAATGTTAAGAACAAATTGTTGAACCAGATGCGAAATCATATAGAGACTAAACAAAAACCGACCATTTGCATACACAACATTAGTGACTTTATCATTATGTAATTCCCAAAAATAATCTTAAATTTAATTGATTTACTATTTGATTTTGATTTTTTTCATACTGCACAAATAATTTTGTCCCAAAAATATGAGGCACAAAAATGTTGTCCATTTGTTTTTTAATTTTATTTTAATGAATTATAAAGATTTTTAATTTTTTTTTTACTTAATGAAATATCAATAATTAACAATAAATATAGAAAAAAAAAATTAGTTATTTTAGTAAGTCTTTAGCCCAAGTTTTAACTTTTGCAGAATACATTATACAATTTTTGCGTGACACAAATAATTTTGACAACGACTGTACATACAGCTGAAATTGCATCATCATTTTTGAAAATAAAAAAACTTTTAAATTTCTTTTAAAGTTGTTTGTTTCTAAGCTCGACAAAAATTAAATTTTACACTCGTCCATTTCGACTGCAGTACAATTTAAGGTATAAACAGAACAAGAGCGATAACTACAAGCGACGACTTCAAAATACATTTACCGGCCGGCGATATCGCTGTAGTAAATACAACAAGAGTGGCAGCGACCGATGACAAAATTAAATAACATAACCTAAATATCCTCTCACTAGCTCAATTAATTCTTTTTCAAGCGATATTATAATTAATGAATTAAAAAATAATAATTTAAATTAAATTTGGCGAATGAAATTGCGTTGTTTGTTACACAACATAACGACCCAAAAATCATTTGGTAACATTGCAACGTGGCGACAAAATTAGAAATAGATTCTAAAAGAAGTTCGGCGATATTATCGTCGTCGCCAGCGACATTGGTTCTGTTAGCATCGTATGCTTTCTGTGTATTTTAATTTGTCAGGCGTCGTCGCTTGTCGTCATCGCTCTTGTTCTGTTTATACCTTTAGAGAGCAATAATTTGCGCCTTTTAAAATTTTAGTATCAAATTGCTTTGTGAAATTTTATTCTTCTGAATTAACGAAATATAAATTTGGTAAGAGTTTAAAATATTTAAAAATCCGAATATTGGATTCCCGCTGTTTGTATTGTTCTTAAATTTTCTCAACTTCCAATTTCCTTCCAACCTACAAAAAAATCAACAAATTTTTGTAATTCAAATTAACAAATTTGAAATTTTTTTCATAAAAAGTTGGGATTGAGAAAACTTTGAAAATTAGGATCTCAAAATTTACAGATTTAGGATTTCTTAAGTTTTTTTTTTAATTTCATCAGGTCAGAAATTCGAGAGATTATATTGAAATTTAAAAGTATCACATATTTAAATTTTCAGAATTTCATACTTGATGATGGTTTTATTTTAAAAATTCTTGAGTTTTTTGACGTTCAGAAATTTTCAAATTTTCGACTTGTTCTCAAAACAAAAGAACAGAAAATTAGAAAGAAAGTCGTTTCGATTTAAAATTGTAACGTTTTTTTAGGCAAATTAATTACCAAACTGAATTTAGGGATCAGGCAATTACATAAACATTAGAACCTGAAATTTGGCCAAAATATTGATTCAACATGTGCAGAAAGAAAATTAAATTTTAAGATTAGATTTTTTTTTACCCGAAGTTGCAAAAAATTTTGGAAATTATACAGTGGAGGCAGAAAGAATATTATAGCTAACTAGAAAAAGGCTTCTGCTTCCTTATTTTGATTCAAAATTATAAAAGATTAGAAATTGAAGGCTACCAATACTTTGCTAAAAGTGCCTGACTCAGTGGGACGGTTTTTCCTCAGTTGAACACAGCCAATTCTTCAGCCAAAGAAAGGCTGGAATGACGGCCTTTAACAGATTAGACGTTATGTAATTAGGTCGCTTATTTTACCCATGCAAAATGACGTAAGCCAGCTATCTTTCAGAATTTAACTTTATGTGCTTTAAGCTGTTCTTGCTCTGAGAGTAATTTATCGTGTACCTAAATGGAAGCTACATCGGTAAATAAAATCAGAAAATAAGTTTCGTAAATTACATTTTTGTGTTGACTACTTGTTTTGAATGAAAGATACTACTCTGAAAATCAGAGAGCAACAGCACTATTGCTAATGTTTGGTCTAAAGAAAAACTCACGAAGTAAAAAGAATTTAAATTAATTAATTAAACTTCTGAAGTAGATGGTGAGGCTGCCAAATTCGAATTAAAATATCGTGGCACAGATACACAAGTAAAATGTTGCATCGTACGACACATTTACACCTGTCTAATTGAATTTTTAGTCTTATCTAGAAAGGTTTTACTAACAGAATTTAACAACAAATGTTTTATATCTTAACACTACATCAACATTCGACAGTAAAAGCGCATTCATTAATTAATTTAATTATTAATGGTATCTGCCAACGCTCATTGTGTTGATCAAAACTTTGATAAAACTTTAAAACAAAATTCTAAATATAACAGGTATATGCATAAAAAACGCTTCATAATCAAGGAAAACTTTATGAAAATCATGTTGTATTAGGTCACTATAATTTGTATAACCGAAACTGAAAACTTTTTTTAACTAAAACCTAAACCATCGCTGTTTTTTTTTTATAAACAAAACTATCTATAATTTTAATTGGAAACACAGGTATACACGTTTCAAAACTTGTTCACCGAATAGATAGATTCTGACAAACACGCTATTAAATTTAGTAATAAGGAAAACATTTTTTGGTTGCATGTTTTAGACAGCCGTGCCAAAACAAATGTTGACATCGTTCTTACATAACAGCAGGGTTAATCACCTTATGAAATTAGGTTCATTCAACAATATCTAAAATTGAAATACAACAAAAATACTAAAATATGTTATTTATATAGTAGAGCATTGCAATTAGCAAAAATAAGCAACAATTACGTTAATTATTCAATAAAAAAAAAATGTATTGTATAGGATTCACTTTAATGGTGATCAAAATATTTTACGATTTAGCTTTAATATTATAAATATACATAATCTACATGCAATAATTACACAAAAAAATACTAATAATTACTTGTATAAACTAAGCCGTTGAAAGTTGTATAAATTTTGTCCGAACATTTTTTAATACAAAAAATTACTGAAAATTGCACATGAATTTATTTATACGTATTACAAAAATAAATGGATGACATCGTAAAGATTTGTTTGTTTATGCCTTAAAAAACAAAAAATTATGATTAATTCTAAATAATAAAATAAAAAATCATGGTTCCTTTGATTCGTAATAATGTAAATAAAGTGATTTTGTTCCAAAAGAAAAATGTGTCACGGAGTAATCCCTAACCTAACGCAACAATATTTCCGTTTAGTGTGTGAATGTATTTTTATACGCATAAGTAACGTTTTCAACAATTTCCGCCATGTACTACAACAACAAAACAAAAATAAATTTTCGATTAAATCATTACCGGCGAAAAATTCAATTACATTTGAATTGACTTTGTGTTTGACAAAGAAGGTAACAAAATTTTTGTGTGTGGGTAAATTTGTATTCAAAATTTGTTTATATTGTTATCATTATCAACATAATTGAATGGAAGTTTAGAAATGTATATTAAGCCCAAAAAGGTTATACGTAGCTATTTTAGTTTATTAAAAGATGCATATTCATGGTACCAAAGAGTATGAAATACACCAAGAGCAACCACCAACCACAAAGGCATACATGTAAAAATGTGTCCTAAAGGTAAAAAAAATACAACGCGCTGATTGATGGAAATGGCTGTCACTTTTTTTAAGGTTATGTAATTTTGCCTGAATGCAAAAAGAATGAACCAATTTCAATTTTCTATTTTTAAGGCAAAAATCGTAAATGTATCACTGCCTTAATTCTAATTCCGTTTATTCAGTTTTAGATATAAAACAATGTATGAATGAGACATTTTTTGATTTGGTTGTTGTAACCATTAGCAACAGCAAAAAATAATTATTTATTGGTGCTATTTCCGATTAAATTTTTTATCCGGTTTCGGCACTCTTGATATTCTATATTCTTTGATGATGTGGGTAACTGCAGCAGGGAAACTTTCGAATTTAAGAACCGAATTTGTGCTAATTAGTACTCATTAGAAAAAATTAGTGCTAGCCAGGAGCCGAAAAAATGGAAAAAGAATTATCATATTCCGCCTGAAAGACGCCAAAAAAAAATACAAAAACAAAACCTGATTTTCAGCGGAAACCAAAAAAGATTAACCATTTAACTAAATATTTTTAGTTAGTTCATACAATGAAGAAATTTGTGCTTATCATAAAAATATAAATTTTGATAATTTTCATTCATTAAATTGTGGAAAATGAAAACCCCTAAATGATACTATACAGAACCATCCAAGACACATTTTGCGTTCAATAATTTTCAAATTGAACAACTAAAATAATTGATTTAACATATAATATAAATTTCGAATATTTTCATGAATAAACCTAGGAAATATGAAAATTTATCAATACATTTTGAATCATCCAACACACCTTGCGTGTTCAATAAATTACGATTAACGGCAGAAGGCAAACTTTCGAATTAAAGCTTGAAACTTTTTATATGGTTAGAACCGGATTTGAGCCAATTATTCCTAATTGGAAGAAATTAGTGCTAGTCCAGGAGCCGAGAAAATGGGAAAAGAAATTTCATATTTCGCCTGAAAGACGGTAAATATTAAAAAAACAAAACCTGATTTTCAGCGGAAAACAGAAAAGATTAACCAATTAACTTAATATTTTTAGTTGATAAATACAATGAACAAATTTGTGCTTATCACAAAAATATAAATTTTGATTTTTGGCAATTTTCATTCATTAAAGGGTCTATCACACCAAGCGCGGCGCGTCGGCGGCAAATTTAAATACACGTTTTTTTGCTTATCTAGTGATAGTAAATCATAGCTTGAATAAAAATAAAATTATTATTCATAAAAAAATTTACAAACTTTATATTTTTAATAGAAAAATTTCAATTTTAAGTAAATGGTATAAAATGAAATTTCATCCATCGCCCGCGAAATCCAGCGGCAGAAAAAAATCGCATTTTACGCTAGTTTATATTTTTGCACAAGCTATGATTTCCTATCACTACATAAGCAAAAACACGTGTATTTAAATTTGCCGCCGACGCGCCGCGCTTGATGTGATAGAACCTTTAATTGTGGAAAATGAAAATCAATTCATACCCCTAAACGATACTATTTGGAATATCCAAGACACATTTTACGTTCAATAATTTCCAATTTCGTTTTTCATTTTTTACCGTCTTTCAGGCGGAATATGAAAATTCGTTTTCCATTTCCTCGGCTCTTGTACTAGCACTAATTTTTTCCAATGAGCACTAATTAACACAAATTCGGTTCTAAGTTCTAACGGTATGAGAAGTTTCAAGCTTTAACTCGAAAGTTTTCCTGCTGCCATTAATCGTAATTTAATGAACGCGCAAGGTGGCTTGGATGATTCAAAATGTGAGAAATTTTCATATTTCCTAGGTTTATTCATGAAAATATTCGAAAACATTTTGTGTAAAACATTTTATGTCGGAAATACATAATGTTAAATCAATTATTTTTGTTGTTCAATTTGAAAATTATTGAACGCAAAATGTGTCTTGGGTGGTTCTGTATAGAATCATTTAGGGGTTTTCATTTTCCACAATTTAATGAATTAAATTAAAATTGTCAAAATTTATATTTTTGTCATAAGCACAAATTTCTTCATTTTATGAATTAACTAAAAATATTTAGTTAAATGGTTTAATCTTTTTTGGTTTCCGTTGAAAATCAGGTTTTGTTTTTGCATTCTTTTACCGTCTTTCAGGCGGAATATGAAAATTATGACCACTAATTAGCACAAATTCGGTTCTAACGGTATGAGAAATGTTAAGCCTAAATTCGAAAGTTGCCCTGCTGCAGTCACCCACATTCTTTGATGCAACCTAGTTTTCGACTAATAGTTTATATTAACAACAATGGGTGAAAGGAACTCTATCATTTAGTTCTAATCGGTGAATAAACAGTTTTCGTCGCTCGTTTTAATGTGTAATTTCATTTTCATGGAAAATGATATTATAAATAATTCGAGAGGTAAATTAAGTTGATCATTTCAAATTATTGAAAAATGTTTTTTATCTACCTATTTAGAATGTTCGATGATACATTTTACTAGTTAAGCTTCAGCATAAAAGATTTTTTGTCGAAACCAATATCAACTACTTTCAAAATTTACAAAAAAAAAACAGGAACACACTTTTTTGGTGTTCTGATCTGAAAAAATTAAGGGGTTAAAAATTAATTATTAACCTACAAATTTTTTAAAAATCGAAATTTTTTTTTGATAGAATTTATTAGCATAAACCTTTAAGAACATTGTTTTAATAATATAAAAGTGAAATTCATTTAAAAAAAAATAGTGATCATATATAGCAAGGCGCGTCAAGGTCGTTTTTTCAATGAATTTCGTTCAGTTCGCTACTACATCGACTTTCTCACAGTAACATCTGCTTTATGTTTCTCTTATACAGAACAGATGTAAAAGTAGAGGGGGACATTTTAACATTTTATTTTTAACAGCTTCTCCTTTTAATACTCGTATTGGCGTGATTGTGCGGTATAGTCGACGACAACTTAAAAAGGTGAAATAAAGCTACCAGAAAACTAAAGGATTTTCGCCATGTAGTAACTAACGGCTTTGGAGAAGCCATTGGATTGGAACCATTCAAGGTTATAACCGTTCTATGTTATGAAGGCATCCTGCAGTGGCATTATATTTTAGGCGGCCGTGCAGGCAAAGCTAGCAATATTTTCGACGTATCGTATTGTAAAAATGTCTGTATAACCAAGTTTATTTGTTGTTTTGAGTGCAAGTTTTTTTCTAAAAATTTTGTTTTGTTATAAAATTCAATTGCGGAATTGATTTCGCAGCTACCATAAGTATCACAATATTAATGGTAAAATTTATGATTTGGCCAGTGCTCCTTTTAGACTCACTCGAATCAATTATCATGTTAAAATGACTATTCCTCAGCAACAAATCAAACATTCATTGAGCTTAAGGCACCAAGCACATCGTAAAATGAAGTTTTATTAGTGAAACAACTAACATGTGGTTATTTTAATTATTTGACAATTTAGTGCTGCTGGCATAATAAATAATAAGCGAATTGTACATAAGTAAAATAAAATTTATAAGTGCGTCAAAATGAAAACCTCACATTAATGAACTCTAAAAGAAATTTTGAAATACGAATATTCAGAATAAAATTAGAAAGACAGATTAACAAGAAAGATATTACGATTATTGCACATACATAAAAATAAAAAATAAACAAACCAACTATTTGTTTGCTCAACTAAAAATAAATTTAATCCGATCAGTCACATTTTGAACTCACTAATCGTTTTGCAATTTTAAATTTTATTTGTGTACATTATTATAGTCGACCAGATGTATGGGTGTATCGCATTGCTTAATGCAGAAACCATTTAATGTTTGGATATACGTAAATATAATTATACAGACGAAACAAGAAAGCGATGCTGTGTTATGATTTTCTCAACAAAGTTGGTTTGGTTGAGGAAAGTTATAAAAAGATAAATGATGGATAACACTGGCAGCACTATAATGATCTGGAGGAAGCTTACTAAATTAATTATGAAGCCGAACCAGAATTTCCAATTTCCAAATTAGAATATAAAATTCGATTTATCGAATTATTGAAAGTCTTCTCTCCGTTTCATTGGAACTGTCAATTTGTATTAAAAAACGAAAAATTAAACAGAACGAACGGAGGGATTAACAGTGGAGCGAACACTAAAAACAAATTTAAAATTTTGCACACGACATAACCTAAAACTGTTTATTTTTGAAATTTAAACAAAACAAAAAGTTTTTATCTGTAATAACTTTTAAAAATATTGTGAACACAGCTAAATCGTTTTTATGGCCCTTTAAGCTGATTTACTTTGAATAAAAAAACATTTTTACTCTGAAGGAATTGTTTATTAAGGAATAGTTTGACAAATGGAAAGGATGCATTATGTTTTGTGAAACGGACGGTGCAGCCGAAAGTTTCCAGCCGATGTAAAAAGTCAATAATGCAGATTACGCTAACATTCCAGCCGAAAATAAAAAAATTTATGGTTATCAGCTGAAAGTAAATAGGATGCAAGGATTGCAATAAACAATTTTGGAAATAGTCTTACGTGGAAAACTTTGTTTAACCTAATCGTGCAAAAATATTGGAAAATCAGAAGAATCCACAAAATTGGAATAAAATCAGCATCTGAGTGTATATCTGGAGTTGAAACATTTTTATGTGATTTGTCAATAGCAATCGCTGTAAAAATATGAATTCTAGGTTCCCGTGGGAAATCTGGGAATGATGATGTGACTTATTAAAAGCTATCGCAGGAAAAAAATTCAGAACAAGTTTCTCGGGGGAAATCTCCGAAATTTCGATTTTTCAAAAATCATTCGAAAATTTGTATCAAATCAGCCTCTATAGTGTTATGTCTGGAGATGTATTTTAGTGGTGTGACTTGTCAATAGCTATCTTAGGAAAAAATTCAGTTCAAGTTAAAAATCTTTAGCTGCGATAACTATTGACAAGTTACATCATTAAAATACATCTCCAAACATAACACTCAAGAGGCTTATTTTATACAAATCTTCTAATGATTCTTGGAAAATCGAATTTTCCGAGATTTCCCACGAGAAACTAGAACTAAATTTTTTTCCTGCGACAGCAGGAAATGAGGCAAGTCCCATCAAAGTAATCATTTCCAGACATAACACTTTAAAGCTGATTTTATAGAAATTTTCTAATGATTTTTTGAAAATCGAATTTTCCTACATTTCCCACGGGAATCAAAGCAATTCATGCCCAGAGATAACACTCTGGAGGCTGATTTTATTCCAATATTTCTTTGGGTTTCGCGAATTTTCCACAATGCTCCACGCGGAACTGGAGCTAGGTTTTGCCATATAAGAATATTGACAAAGTCTTCAACGCTATCTATGCATCCTTAATAATTTTGAGGCTAAACGACGAATGATAACGACTTCATTTTTTATTTTCGGCTGGGATAACACAATCTGCATTGCCGACTTTGTTTTTACTTTCGGCTGGATACTACAATTTTCATTATCGACTTTTTAATTTCGGTAGCAAAGCATTTACCGAATTTGGTTTATTTACCACGACAAGTGATCCGCGGTCAATCAATTTTCTTTATTGTGATAAGGAGACGATTTTGTGTTTTTGATATTGAGTGTGGATTTCTGAAAGTTATTTGCCAATTGGAAAGCCCTTTCGTACATATTATTCAAAAAATCCAATTTCGAAAGAAGAAATGGAATTGCTGAACCATATTTTACTTTAATATTATGTGTTGGCTTGGATAGCACCATATTATTATATTTATTAAGCTTCATCAAACACTTGCCAACAATAAAGGAATCCAAACTTATCAAAGCGCTCAATTAAGGGCTGAAAACGCTAGATAATTAGAAGAAGCTCATTTTATTTATTTACTGAATTCAATCAATTTATTAATTATTTATTTTACGTGTTTTATTTAAAAAAAATGGAAATTGGAAAATGTTGGTAAAGGTCTTTTTTTGCCCAAAATTAAAATTTGGTTTCAGCTAAAATCAGATTTGACATGTTAACCACACCAGATATTATTTTTACGATTTTATATAAATAATAAACCAAACTGATATCTACTGGTTGCCGTAAAATGTCGAAAACTTTCATTTTTCCATTGCCCTTTCATAGTGCACCCTCGTTTTGGCTATGTTCTGATTTTCGTCACATTCCGTTGAATAAAATTGGTGGTTTTGATGGAAGAATGCTGGTCTTATAAGTGCAATTCCTTTCTCATATGTTTCATCAGCGACTGCAAAGCCTTTGTCGACCAATTCAATTTGACTGAGGATCTGCCATCATATCCTTTACTAATAAAGGTTTAAGACCAACAGGAGATATTGAAATTAAGTACTTAGCGCCGTATGTTTATCTTTATATTGCGAATAAGACAAAATCTTCCAATTCAAACTGGAAATTAGATTTGAATTTCAGTGCAATCCAGCAATGAACGAATATTTGTCAAGTGCAGCCCAAAATCTTTTGGTAGATTATTTTCTGTATCTCCTTTGGAAGGCCAATAAATTGATAGCCGTAAAGCACATTCCAAGAGCAGAATGGCGTCGAAAAAATATCTGGAACACGTTGAAGGTGATATTTTAAAAATGAATTTCAACACGTTGAAATAAGGTTGGTTTTCAATTTTATAAATATTATCAAAATTATATTGGTTATGCAACACCTCGAATCGATATTATAGAATAACTCAAAATAAGATTTTTTCAGTGCCATTTTTAACTAACATCTGATTCATAATTAGGTCAGTTTCGAAAAATTCGTTTAAAAAGCCCAAGCAATAATAGGAATATTTTATAAGGGAATTATTTATAAGGTAACTAAAGGCCGGTTTCCATTGTAAAATAATCTGACGTCCTAAAAAAAGAAGGATGCACATACAAATACTGCTTTGGTGTGGTAGAGATAGGCTATATTTTTGACAGATAAGTTGGAAGTCGGATTGTCAGCATTTTAATTCAGCACTCCGAAAACGGACGACTATTTCGAAAAATGATTCAATCGCTAGTCTTTTTAGGAGTGGCCGTCCAATTGTCATCTAGTTTTCAGAATGAAATGCATACTTGTGCAAATAAATTTTATATACATAATATTAATATTTTGAATGCAATCTAGTACGCAATACAACAAAAAAAAATCAAAAACGTCAATTAAATATTAAAAAAGGTAAATTAAATTTACAATTGTAGATTTCAAGGAGAAAAAAATTGTGGTGTTAGAAAATGACCGATATAACGGATTTCTGACCAAAGATTTTAACAAAACGACACTAACCAAAATATTTATTACATGTAAATTATTTATTACATGTAATTACATACGTATCTAAATGTACTCATTAATTTTGAAATATATTTCAGAAACCACAATGGATACACAGCTGCTTGTTTCGGAACTAGACGACGAAACTTGCCTTAACGAGGGAAGTACCAAGTACTGTAAAATCAAATGTGCTACAGATTGATTGTGGTAAATTGGTCTATATATTTTTACAGAACTTTTGTAGTAATATAATTTTAATTTTTAGAAGACCTTATAGAAGCTGTGAAACTAAGGCCACAACTGTGGGATTTAAAAAATTCTGATTATATAAATAGGACAATACGTCCACAGTTGTGGGAAGAAGCTTTTTCAGAATTAAGTAAGCATTTGAAATAAATATACTATTTTTGTTATTAAGTACATATTGATATTTTACCAACTACTGTACATCAAAATTATAGATCTGGAAATCACTAAGAAGAATAAAGATACAGTACGAGAAAATTTAGTTAATTTAGACATATTTGCTATAAAAGTTTACTCATTGTTTCATTGCTTTTTAGAAAAAAAAAATAGCGAATATATTTTGAAAAAATACTTCTTGATGTTATAGAGAGTAGATCTCAGCCCCAAGTTCAGTCAAAATCGTCGCTGCAATCATTTGTGGAAATATTGGTTCTTGACATGATCACATGAGCAGACTACCAGAGCATGGTTCAGAACAAAGTGGAGTTCATTCAGGCGGTTAATATTCAACTTGACATTTATTGCGACGATGAAAACGAATGATTTTAAATTCTTTGCTTTTTAAATTATAATTTGTTATTTTTAAAAAAAAAAATCAATTATTATTACAAATAAAAAATTTGAATAAAAAATGTAACGAAATAAAAAAAAATCTATCATGTTGATTTAATTTTTATTTAAATCTAAAAATTGTAAGTTTACCGCATAAATTAAATGTTATTCCATTGTCACTCAACGAAGCCGTATACCAACGAAGTGGTTTGTAAATTGTTCCCTTATTTTTTTCGCTGGAAATGATGGATTTGACCGTGCTTTTTCTAAAGGATTGAAATTGCTGGAATCTTTTCTCCTAGAACCTGGAACTATTCGTCCATTATCTGGTTATACGATTTTCAAAAATAAAATTTTTTTTAAACATTTTTTTTTTCATAGAAAGAATAGAGATATCGTTTTGAAAATGTATGTTTATTGACGTTCAAATATTATAAAAATTTTTGTTTAGATTTAAAAAATATTTTTTTTTGACATACCGATTTTTTTAAAAAAACATCAAAAAATGACTGCGAAAAAAAATGGCAAATTATTCCTTGTTGAAGTGGCTATCGCATGAGCTAGAATCGGTTTGATTGGTAAAAAATTTTCCGATTTTCACCCGATTTTCTGCCCTCAAAAGTTATCTAAAAAAATATTCTAGTTCTTGCTATAGCCACTTCAACAAGGAATAATTTGTCATTTTCTTTTTTTTTTTTTCAAATCATCCAGTCGCCCAAAATCATGCCCGCAGTCATTTTTTGATGTTTTTTTCAAAAAAGTCCGTATGTCAAAAAAAAATATTTTTTAAATCTAAACAAAATTTTTTATAATATTTAAACGTCAATAAACATACCTACAAATTTTCAAAACGATATCTCTATTCTTTCTACGAAAAAAAAAATTTTTGAACATCGTAACCAGAAAGACCCCTTAATATCTTTATCGATTAAACCGGGCGTAACTTACTCTGATTTTTGTGCTTGCCGAAGCCAATTATGCAGACATACACATGATTCAATTATATTATCTACCGTTGAAACGTTTAAACATACTTAAAATTCCGAATACGTTTTCAATAGTTCTTTAAACGTCACTTTGTCTACCGGTTGCTCCAATATCGCAAGATATAAAATTGTAATTAAGATCACAGATTGCAAGGAGTACTACAGAATGGATTTCAAAATAGTCATTCCATGCCTAAAATAGTCATTCCAATTATAAATTTGTACAATTGTTGTTTAACTAAAATCAAAACGTTTACTTCAATTGTTACATGCTTCCCATCAATTGCTCCTATACAATTGGAAAAGTTCCATTTGTTGTGGAAACATTTGCCAATTTTTTTTAAAAGTCTCCACATTAATTTTTGGGAAAATTGTAACTCTTAGGGCAGAAGTTATGGCACAAGTGGTTTCTTTAATAATTCGTCGAACTGAGGGGGGGGGGGGGCACTTATGTGATAACGCCAAACTCCGTTGGGACTCCCCAGTAGCTAAATATCTTTAGTAAAATGGTATATTATTGTAGCTACACGAATGCTCACACTTATGGGTTCTCTACAACCAGTTTGCTTTTTTAATAGCAGGCCAATCAAGCAAAAGTAGTTTTTCCATCTTGGCAGAACTCATTATCATAAACTATGAAACAGTTTATCATCCCCCAACATTTTTAATCTGTGAAACGAAAGACCGTTTTTATTTATTTCCTTATAAAAAGATCGAACCAAAATTTCTTTGTTTTTCTAGGAGGTGGAACACAGTCTTCGTTTTCTGATTCACTTTCACTACTACTGCTACAAAACATTAATGCATATATTGCCAATAATTCCTCCATACTAGCCATTTTTCTTTTAATAATTATTATTTTTTCAAAAATAATAGTCACATTCAAACAACATGTTGCTGTTTTACTCTAATTCAAGTAATTTTTCGTTTCCCTTCTCTTTTTACTTTGGCTAATTTTTGGCCAAACACCATAATGGAAACCACGCTTTACGCAGAAAAATGTTTAGCGATTAAAAGATTTTTTAACCGAACATCAATTTTATGGAAAACTCATCCAGAAGACGAATATTATATTCACGTACCATTTCGATATTTTGGGAGGCATTGGTTGAACGAACGTTCAGTTTATTTTCTTTAACGTAGTGGTATTCAAACGAGTTGTTTTATTATAACAGAGTTTTTGGAAAATTGTTTGCAATAATACAGAACCATGGTATTTCTAATATTATTTATGTTATAAGTAAGTCATTACATAAGCCTTTCATTTAAATGCACCCATCAAATTAGAACGAGATTGTTCAACCGACAAGAATTTCAGTCAGTTGATTCCTACAGTGTAATAATGATACATTAATTATATAATAATTTTTCCTATCTGGGTACCAATTTATAATTAAAATATGATCAAATAAAATAAAATTCGGAATCCAAAGAATCGACGATTTTCTATTGTAACAAAAAAAAAATCACTTTATTTACAAAATTTTGTATGATGAAAAAAATAATAATCATCAAAATTATGAAAAAGCATTTTCCAAAACAAATGATGTAATTTATTAAAAATAGTCAAATTTATAAATCAATGAAATTTCACCTTTTTCGATACATCTTCAATGCAAAAGATGATCAATGCGGATGAATAAAAATGTTATGCTTTTATTAGCGATGCTTCTTTATCATTTGACATATATAAATGCAATTCCTGTCAGTTAAGATAAATTATTTCATATTGTATATAAAATTTAAATCATAAACTACAAAATTGTATTAATTTAATTACAACAACAATCCTACATTGAATTTTCAAGATCAATAGCAACCAATAATTGTAGATTGTAACGTAGATAAATTGTTGGTTTCACTCAATAATTCAAATTAGCAAAAATGTCTCACATGAATAACGTAAATAAACGATTTTTTTATAAATATTTCAATTGTTGCATACAAATCATCGCGCGTGTTTTTCCTCTTATTAATCAAATTCAAAACTTTAATTGTAGAAAGAAGTAAAAACGACGTATGCAATATCCTAAAATTTTCTTTTTATGTCCCCTTATAAAGGCGCGTATCAAAACTAATAAAATATTGCAATTTATTATATTACTTTAGTATCACGCTAAGGCACACGTACCAACATTAAGTATCACAACAACAATAACACCAACAAAAACTCATATGTAAATTAGGCAGTCCATATAAAACAGTTAATACCCGGTCTATGTTTATATGACAATATTGAATTAACAACGTTTCATTGAATATTGCAAATAAAGCTATGGTTTTTTATCGATAACTGAATATTTATTATTTATGCTAGTAACATAAACCAGGACAATAAACTAAATTTGATTTTGTTTTACCAATGTAACAATAGTATATATTCCCTTCTTTAAATTCCAATCGATATCAAAATATTAACCAAAAACGATTCCTTAATTTTCCATATCTTATTAAAAAGTTAATAAACTTGAAAATTTTAATTTTAAAAATAGAATTGTATATATATATATATATATGTACATATAATATAATATACAAACATATGAGTTTTAAAAGAAAAATAAGAAAACGAAGATGATTCATGTACACAGTCCAATAGTCCATACTTGTATGTAATACAAACAAATATTTTTTAAACGACCGATCAAACGATTTTTAATTAAAAATGAAATTACATAAATACCTTTGGCTAGCAATTATTTAATTATATTTTAAATATAAGTTTAAATTAAATAATTTGTGTTTTAAAATAATATTAAAATATAAAATATGTGTAGTGTTTTAAAATTAATTCAAAATTCCTTTTGAAATTAGAACCATACTAAATTAATTCATATAGAGATATTTAATTAAAAAAATTTATTATTAAACAAATCATTTTTATAATTTTAAACACTCTCAAGAAAATAAACAAACACACACACAACACTAAGAAATTTTTAAATTAAATATTTTATTTTTTGTTTCTAAACACTGTAAATTAGCTAAATTACAATTTTTTTTTTTTTTTTTTTTATAATTATAGAAAGCAAGTACACAAAAAGATGTTAAACTATTATATTTTATCTATAAACACATAATTTTAATGTGTAATGTAAGACAGTCTATTTTGTACTAAACTAAAAGTTGTATACACTGAAAATTCAATGTTTGATTTTATATACACAACATATTATATACAGTGCGTTAGTGAAATACGAAATATAATGTGAACAAGTAGTAAAACACTATTGCATGAAACTGACGTTACATATGTATTTGGCCAATCGATATTTTTGCGATTTATGATAAATGTATGTAAAATTATGGTGGAGCAGAGACATGCAAACTTGCTAATATTAGAGGAATATGTTTGGAAAAATAAAAAATAAATTTATATATAACGCTATTTTTAGTGTTACTTATATACATATTCTATTTTCTATTCATGTAACAATGAAATTTATTAAATTTGTGTTTAACAAATATAAATTGAAAGGTTACAGGATCGAATCACATTCAAGCCCCGCATAATATTTATTTCGAAATCAATATTTATCAGTTTGATTCCATACTCCCCCCAAAGAGTAATATCAAGACATAATTTCTTTGGACGCACTATACACAATCCATTCTATTGTAGTAAATTTATTCGACATTTATTAATATTTTTCGCACTGCATTCTACCATAAAACAAAACCAAAAAAAAGCTATAAAATAGGGAGTTAGGTATATCGTCTTGAATACTATGTAGTTTGAATTGTTTCAAATTTGCGATACTATAGAAACTGAATAAACTTATTTTTATTATTATACTTTTTAGCGGTCTACAACAAAAACTTTGTCTGTTAATAATATAATAATTACTTGATACTCACTCATACAAACTTTTATTACGACTATTGCATAATAATTAGTAATCAAAGTGAATATTATAATACCTGTTCAAAATCAAATATATGTATGTATAATACGCTCTAATTTTTATAAAACACCACAAAATTACTCATCTATCCATTTAAAAATTCAATTGTGGCCGTATTATAGGCCACAATTGAATTTTTAAATGGATAGATGAGTAATTTTGTGGTGTTTCATGGAAATTAGAGCGAATCTAAACGAAATAAACAAAAACATTAGTCTACTAAATAAATAGCTGAATTTGATTTGATTTTTATTTCCCTATTCTATTGTATCAAGTTCAATGTATCAAATTTTTTAAACTTTGATTTTGTATTTAACCATAATTACTATAATTAGTCACGTGTGTGTAGGTGTGAATAATTCGATTGCATTAACTAAATCAGTGTTTGGTGATATTATGTAATAATAAACGTTGATAAGCTGAATTAGGAAACTATACCAAAAAAAAATGTTTTACGCATTGCAGAAAATGAATTGAACTTATACATGTTACGGATAAAGTGCCAAAATTATGGGCATATATTTTATCTTATGTCTAAATATTATTTCCATAGGAATCCACTACTACACTTTTAGTAATACATAATCGATTTTATTTTCAAATGATTTCTTAAGGTAAATATTATAATGTCATAAATCGGTGGTGAATCAAAAATTTATGAACTCTACAGTACAATAAATGAGTATGGCTGTCAAAATTTCTCAGAAAGAATTTTTATAATTATGTATAAATCATAGTAAAGCGTTAAATTGGCAGTATATTACTAATTTATTTCCTAGGACTCTGTTTAGGTATTTATAAAGGTATTTATTATTAAAAAAATGGCGGAGCGAAAAATAATGGAGGAATTACCATTTCATAGACATTTTCTATAGTCACGATTTCAAGTACAAAATCTTCATTTTCAGAGGTCATGTTTCAACAATGAAATATTCACAAGCGATTCCGACTGCATTTTGGGTTAGTTTCTTAAGCATTATTTTTAGCCTAAATGTAGGCAGTAAAACTATATTATGTATATAAAATATTATTAATTGGGTGCCTATCACTAAAAATGTATGTAATACAAAAAAATTCTCTTGTTATAATTTTAACAAATTATTTTATGACCGTTGTTTGAATATACATATGTACATATATGTAGAGATCTCCAATTTACAAAACAAATTGGTCAAAAGATTCCATCGTTTAGTGAAAATGTCTTAAGCTGAAACCAACATTTCGTGACTATTGTATAATTCGTTCTAATTGTTCGTAAATTAATATTGAAAATTTATCAATATTGTAAAATTTTAGTTCATAACGTAAATTCCTTTAATCTTTAATAAGATTTAATTCCCTTAATAGCGTTTCTGTGGGTGTTCTTCATATAAAAATTTTACTTACAATTTGTGAAATCATTCATAACGAAGTTATGGGATATGACCAATTAAGAAGAAACTTGGCCATTTCTTATCGGATTTTGATAAAATTCAGCGTGCACGATGGAAATGGGATTCTTAAATGATTTTTGGATGAAGTTCTGTAATATGGCCAATTAGGAAGGAATTTGGCCATTGCTTATCCGCTTTGATAAAATTCAGCGTGCACGATGGAAATTGGATTCTTATGCTGTGTGCATGACACCGATTTTTTCGACTAAATTTCTGACTAAACTAAATTATGCTACATTTTGCTATTAACCACCAGACGGCTAACGAAAAGTTGTCACAACGAATTTAATTAGTGCCACAAGTTGGTACCGATTAATGGTTATACGTACGATACGAGTTTTTATTGTATATATGTATTTGAATTTGACGGTTTTTAATCAATTTTTATTTTAAAATATTGATTTGATTAATATTGTCTTACTGTCAGTGCCGTGATCGTGGCTTGAAATGGTATAACGATTCGTAAAACGGCCAGCAAATGAACAATTTTAGGATGAAGGGACTTACCAGATTTATGCAAATAATATTCCATTGAGCTCTCTGTGATTGCGTTCTGAATCAAGAAACCTTACGACGGTTAATCTATCAGCGAAACTATTCCTCAAATAAATGAAACTTGTTCCGAATTAAAATAAACGATTTTGAATTAATATCGAAACCTTTTCCGAAAGAAATAAAACCTAATTAAATAAGTTTAAAACCCGTAAGTACATAAATCACAGCATCAGATTAGGCCAATTTCATCTTAGATACGATGATGACACTCCCTGCTGTTACAAGATAACCAGTACATTTCTTTTATTTAATTACTGTTATATTTTATAAATTTTAGTGATAAAATTTTTGCTTTTAAATTTATTTCATTTGGTTTCATTTAATTTGGAAAAAGTTTTATTCATCTCGAAATTAGTTCCATTCTTTCCGTAAAAGGGTTTATTCAATTCGGAATAATTTTCATTCATTTTAGAAATAGTTTCACTTAAATTAGAGAAGGTTTCGTTCATTCCGAGATTTTTCAAAAATTATCAAAATTAATCAAATTATTCAAGAAATTAAAATTGTTGTCATATTTAATTAAAGTTTATATATTTTTGTACATAAGATTTTAATTTCAACTTTCTGTTAGGAATTATATGGTGTCAGATCGTCTGTAGGCAACACGGTTTGGAGAAACTTTTGGGTCAAAAAAGAGATCATCTTTTAGTTTACCAACGCTAAAGTATTCTGTCCGGTTTTATCGAACTCATCAACGACTTTGCAAGTCTTTAGATTTTCTTATAGCACCAATAAACTAATTTAATATTTTGTAAATAATTTTGTGTACGAAATATTGAAAAATTCCAAAAAAAAAAACAAATTAACTTGGTAAATCAACTTGCGCGCGAGCCAAAATAAAAAGGAACGAACATTCAAGCAATATTCCTAGTTATTTCAGTCAAACAGTAATAACATTCGATTGACGTTCCAAAAGTCGTAATTTAGAACATAAAGAAAAGTCAGGCACAGCCTGTCTTATTGACCCTTATGCCATCTATGAACGACTGGTACGAACTAGTCGACAATTTAGAAAAGTCAACAATTTAGTTAAAAAAATCGGTGTCAATCACAAATGATTTTTGGATGAAGCTATGGGATATGGCCAATTAAGGAGGAACTTGGCATTTCTTGCCCAATTTTCATGAAATTCAGCATTTAAGATGAAAATGGGATTCTCAAATGGTTTTAAATGAAGTTCTGGAATATGGTCCAGTAGGATGGAACTTGCCCATTTCTCAACGACATGTGTGTTTTTTGGACAAATGATTTTTGGACGAAGTTATGGAATATTGCCAATTAGGGAGGAACTTGGCCATTTCTTATCCGATTTTGGTGAAATTCAGCGTATACGATGGAAATGGGATTCTCAAATGATTTTTAAATGAAGTTTTGTAATATGGCCAATTAGGAAGGAACTTGGCTATTTCTGATGAAATTCAGCATTTACGATGGAAATAGGACTCTTAAATGATTTTTGAGCGAAGTTCTGTAATATGGCCAATTAGGAAGGAACTTGGCCATTTCTTATCCGATTTTTATGAAATTCAGCATGTACGATGAAAATTGTATTCATAAATGGTTTTCGGACGAAGTTCTCTAGTTTGGCCAATTAGGAAGGAACTTGGCTATTTCTTATTCAATTTTGATGAAATTCAGCATTTACGATGAAAATAGGACTCACTCCGTTCAAACGTTCATTTTTACTCTTGCTTCTTAGCAAAACTCGATTGCAAATTTTTGTAAAGGGAAATGTTTTTTTTAAAGGAAATTTTTCATTTACATCTTTTTTCATTAGATGTAGGTTTGACTACATTTGATTCTAACTACTTGTAAAGTTGTATATTGTGTATACCAATAAATATTTTTTTTTTCAATGTATGGAAATCAAATAAATTGCAAATACATATTTGCAATCTACTTTTGGTGAGAACCCATATTACACTTAGTATATATGTACTAAAATTATTTATTACTATGGAAATAAATATACATACCTTTATATTAATAATTATTACTATTTAAATTAAAAGTGAGCTTAGATAAGTTGGCTGGATAAATCTAAATTTTGAAGTTTAGGTTTAAATTTTGAAATGAGTGCCGTTAGCTGTATTGTTTGTGTCTTGTCGTCGAAGACGAAATAAATTGACTATTTTTCGTAAATATTTACGAGACACTATAGATCCATTTGACATTTCTTTAGGTAGGTAAAAATTAGAATAATAAATAATAATTACTATTACAAACGACATATGAACAAAAATAATTTTACAACAGGTTCATAGAAATGTGTCGGTTACCTCCATCTATTTGCGTAAGTTTCATAGAAGAAGTTAAAGCTTCAGGTTCCATTGCTATGACAGATTATGATCACGAGAAGAAAATTCCTATTCATCTAAAGGTATTTATTTATTTGGATTTTGATTAATAATGTTCACATATAAATTATTTATATTTAATTTTAATTTGTAGATATTATGGGTACTAAATTTTAGTCTAGTGGCAGTTATCAAAGAAGGGTTGAGTCTGACGCGCTTGTTTCATTGAGTCAAACATGGGTTCAAGATGCGTCAAAAAATTCACCTGAATTATATCCACTCAGCTGGGAAATATTTATGTCAAATTCCCCCAAACGCAAGGTGAAATCGATTTAACTACATAAATTAAATACGTAACAGTTTGGAGAAAAATCGATTTAGAAGTACAATTTATGTGACACTAAAATATGATTTTAGTTTTTATCGAGAATATAATTGGGCTTATTTATGGAACGCATATTGCAATTACTGGACTAAAAAGACACATTGGAAATGCCTATGTGAACCGAAAAGTATTCCATTCTATTAACGTCCAGTTGGTAAATAAATATAGATTTTTAAATACATATAAAAATTAAATTTATTTGAGATAATTTTTTTTTATTTTAGGTTTGTGATAATAATTTGTTAATTTTAAATTGCAATCCTCGGTACCCAGGGTAAGTAACGATTCATTAATTTTAATTTAATATCGTTAATTGGTATAATATCGTAGATCAACACATGATAGCTTCATATGGAGCAACAGCAATATTTTTACATTACTGGAAGCAGGTTTGGAGGAAGAAAGAACACTGCAGTTGCTTTTAGGTAAACCATAATTACAAATATCAACAACTAACAACAAATGAAGCACATTGAATTTTTTAGGTGACATTGGTTATTCGCTACAGCCATTTTTATTAACTCCAATCCACAATCCAACAACAGCAGGGGAACAAAATTATAACTACGTGTACAGAAAAATAAGGACTAAAATTGAGAGATGCATTGGTTTATTAAAAAAACCGTTTCCGGTACTTTTTTTTATAAAATTAGGAAATTAAATAATACATTTTTACGTTTAAATATGATCCACAGGTGTATTTTGAGCGAACGGGTTTTGCGTTATGACCCGGAGAGTGCAGCACACATCATCATATCCTGCATCGTGTTGCACAGTATTTTAGTAAAAAATAACGTTAACTTTATCGACGATCCAATTAGTGTATCAACTTAAAAAAGCAAGAGTAAAAATGAACGTTTGGACGGAATGAGTCTCATTTTCATCGTAAATGCTGAATTTCATCAAAATTAGATAAGAAATAGCCAAGTTCCTTCCTAATTGGCCATATTATAAAACTTCATCTAAAAATCATTTGAGAATCCCATTTCCATCGTACACGATGAATTTTATCAAAATTGGACAAGAAATAGCCAAGTTCCTCCCTAATTGGCAATATTCCATAACTTCGTCCAAAAATCATTTGAGAATATTATTTCCAACACACATATCTAGATATTATTGGTTTTGGGGAAACGGAAAAGGAGCATGACAGGAATTTAGAGGAAACTCTAAGAGTACTAAAAGAAAACGACCTATTGTTAAACGAAAGAAAATGTGTGTTTAAAACTAAGGAAATAAAATTTCTAGGATATAATTTGTCTGTTAATGATATAACCCCACTGGGCAGTTGAACATTTCAATATATATCTTTATGGAAAGGAGTTCGAGCCCGTGACCGATCATAAGACCCTGGAGGTAATTTTTGCAACAAAATCGAGACCGTGCGCTGGTATTGAGCGTTCGTTTCTTCGACTCCAAGCATTTAGATATACAAATATATATCGGCCAGGAAAATTGAATATTGCAGACCCACTGTCTAGACTTTGCGTATATAGTAGGTCATCTGAATCATTTGACAATAAGGCGATAATTCAAACCATCATAGAATACTCCAGGCCAACAGCAATATCAATGAAGCACATAGAAGAAATCTCAAAATTCGATGAGGAAATTCACAAAGTAAAAGAAGGACTGTATAGAAATAATTGGGACAAATTCATAACTAATTATAAAATATTAGAAACTGAATTGTGTTTCCATGACAATATTTTACTACGGAGGACTCGGATTGGTATACCTACTAAATTACGGGAAAAAATGTTATCTGCAGCCCATGAAGGATACCCTGGCATAGCAGCAATCAAGAGTCGGTTACGCACCAAGATTTGGTGGCCGAAAATGAATCTAGATGCTCAAAATCGGGTAAAATCTTGTATGGGTTGTATTCTTGTATGTGCTCCGAATTCACCTAATATGAAGAATCGTAGAGAAATTGCTTCAGCGGCTTGGATAGACACGGTAATCGACTACATGGATCTACTGCCTAGTAGAGATTACCTTTTTGTAATAGTTGACTATTACAGCCGATACAAAGAAATTAAAATAATGGATTCCATAACATCAACTAAAACAATAAACGTTCTTAAAGCAATATATTTCAGGCTTGGTTTCCCAATTTCCCATCTACAATTACTACTGATAATGGCAAACAGTTGATAGCAACGAATTTAGGAATTACTGCATAGAAAACGGGATTATACTACACGGAGAAAAAAAATTACTGAATTATTTACTATATAACATAGTAATCGAATTATAGCAAACTGTGCTATGTATTTCTGTAAAAGCTACTATGTGTATGGTGGACTTTATAATTTGCATAGTAGTGTGTTCAATATAGGAATCATTACCATAATCTACAAATTAATTATATAATATAGGAATGTTGCCTATAACCAATAGTAATTTTTCCTTTTTGTCAAGGTAAATCCCGTTATTTTAAACAGATCAAAACGCATTCCTTTTATTCCTTCTTTACAGTCGTAACGTAGTCCATAATGGTGAACAGTCGATTTTATTTTATTTCGTAAATACAAAAAAAATTTGAATCGTTTCGAGTACATAATTAAGTTTTATGTTATTAGAAAAAATATAATAAGAAAACTGTGTCAAAGCCTCTTCTATATAAAAGCCGTAAGTATCATACCAATTTTAAAAGAAGTTTAATTTAAAGAAGATACATTTTATGATTCCTCATTTTTGATGTAAATTTTATTAATGAAAAATACTCGTACCATAAAACAGTTTTAGGTTTATATTTAAATCAAACTTTTAATTATAACATATTTTGAAACCAATAGTTTATATTAAGTAATTTGATTAATGTGATTAAAATAAAATTGTACAAATTTAAATTTTCTTTGTGGGGCTATGTGAAAAAGGTAGTGCAAACTTATAAAAACAAAATCAATGACGTAAAATCTTGTTCAGAATGGCTTGCCTGAAAGGTGTTTTTTGCGCTGTAAGTAATATGAGTGATTTATTTGATGAAAAATTATATCAATTTCTAACATTATGATTGTCTTATTCCAGATATGATTACAAGATGATTGTGTGATATCAGTGCTTAATTATTTATTTGACGTATTTCGTAACAGCATGTATTTGACGTTTTTTCACTGGATCTAATAGATTTTAATTTGTTAAAAACAACAAAAGGAAGTGTTTTGATGCCAATTGTAATTTTAGTTTTACCTGTTTTTAGTTATTATGTAAGTCATTTAAATATTTATCTATTATCATAGCCATAGGTTTAAAAAAAAATTTATTTACAATATTTGTGAAAACGAAAGAATTTTTATTAATTTCAAATGTTTGATAAATCATATGTGCTCATTAAAGAGAAATGGTTCTAATCGATATTATTTGTACATTAAAAAGTTATTCCAGTTAAAAACGATAATTCGGAGGAACTAACGTTTTTTAAAATAACAGGATTTTTAAAAATTGAAAATAATATAATATCCATTTTAAATACAATGTACATAATGACATAAAATATTTCGATTTTCACAAGTATGCATATGTTGTAAAAAATCCTAGAGTTAACTAATACATTAATGCCCGATTTCAGCACAAAACAGCAATTCATCAGTTAAATAATATTTCCTCTCTTTCTTCTTTTATGAAATTGCAATTTGTTTCATAATTCAAAATCAATGCTATCTGGATCATAATTATTTTTAACATGAAAATTTTAAAGGGAGAATTAAATTTTTATTTGAGCGATATTGAAAAGTCAAATATTTAATTCTCCCTTTAAAATTTTCATTAAAAAAGAATTATGATCCAGATAGCATTGATTTTGAATTATGAAACAAATTGCAATTTCATAAAAGAAGAAAGAGAGGAAATATTATTTAACTGGCGAATTGATGTTTTGTTCTGAAATCGGGCATAAATGAATTACATAAATTCAAAATCAAATATTTAAAATTAGAAAAAATAATAATTATAAATTAATTATATTTTAATATTTTATTTTTATTTTGTGTAGACAATAAATTGAATGAATATTATAATATGTTAAATCAAATAAATTAAAAACGTTTTTTATTACACAATGGAAAGGATACTATACTCTAAAGTACCCATAGCTATATTACAGTGTAAACGATACGATAATTATTTGTGTGTACTTTTCATAATGGTAATTGTTACTACATATATTGTTATAAGATATTTTACTATTTTTATGGTAACCGGTACCATACACATCATTTAATATTTTCGTAATATTGTATAGTAAGCGTTCCGATAATAAGCCACAAATGCCTGGGCTCCTATAATTTATGGAAATGTGTACTATAAATTTTTTCCGTGTATATAACCAAAGCAACCTTGATTATACAAGCCATAATCTAAAAAACGAAGCTTTTATAAGGGAATTAGAAACGACGAAAAAATCAAAATTTCCATAGTAAAACACACAAAACATATGGGAAATCACTTTTTTTCCTAAGACAAATTTGTAAATGACAACGTTGCAAATTCTTAATTATGATTTCTGAAATATTTTCATAAATGTTTGAATTTCAACATATATGAATATACACACATTTTTAAAATTTTTTTAAAAACACTTGTTAAATATTTCGCAAAATTACAAAAGGTTTAAAAAATCACACAGTTTAGTAGATACTCCTGATGATGGCCTAATAAGCCGAAATCGATCGAGTGATTTTTTAAACCTTTTGTAATTTTGCGAAATATTTAACAAGTGTTTTTAAAAAAATTTTAAAAATGTGTGTATTAAGTGTGTTTCGCCAAGTGCCTACGGCAGAAAGTATAAGAAGTATATATGAATATCGTTTAAGTAAATCGTTTTCATTTTCTTGTAATAATTGATTTATTTAAACCAAAATATAAAAAAAAGTTCATAACAACAGCTTTCTGGTCAAATTAAAAAGAAAAGCTTACTACAAATCGTGTGCATTAAGCCAATATACATAGATGGCAGTGTGCAGTAAACATTTTGAAAAACCGTACCAAAAATCGCCACTTGGGGAAATTTGAGTTCAAAAGTTGTAGGAAAAGCAAAACAAATTCGCAAAATATTTAAGAACGTGTCATAATTTTGTGATTAAACAATCTTTTTCGTATTTTTCTGTATAAATCTGAGACATCTAACGTACACTAGTAAAACTAAAGATAAATTTAGCAAGTATTATTTAAATTCGTCAGAGCCAACTTTGATGTATTTTTCAAAATGAAAGTTCGAAAAATATATTTTAGAAATAATTTAATTTTAATATTTCTGCAATTAATATTTACTTAATACCAATAAACTCTTCCTGTATATTGTTGCTAAAGATATGTAGAACACTTTTGTATAAAAATTTTATAACATTTTTGCTTTTTTCATTGAAAAACTTGAAGCTAAAAAACACCATTTTTAGTATGGATTCCTATGGAAATTAGTGAAAAGTTATACCACTAAAAAAGCTTCGAAAAAATACGTCATAATGATTATGGCTCTATACTCTAGAAGGCTCTGATATAACACGATTCCATATTGGCCACAACTGGTTGATAATTAGTCAAGTTTCAATAAGAAATTGGAAAACAGATATGTCGGAATACATGATGATGTATAATAGTACACCACATACCGCGACAGGTAAAACCCCATCAGAACTTTTCTTTATCCTGTTTACAAGATTTGAGCAAAAATATAATTCAACAGGGAGTTAGAGAAAAAGATGCACTAGAAAAACAAAAAGGGAAGGAGTATGCTGACAGGAAACGGAAAGCTACGGATAATTTTTTGCAGTGTGGTGATAAGGTGTTAGTGAAAATATGGTGAAAGATGATAAACTCACAGCAAATTTTCAATCAACTCCTCATACGGTAAGTTCAAATGGAGGGGATGTTGAAATTCAAAACGATGACACTGGGAAACAATTTCGGAGAAATATTGTGCATCTATAAGAAAATCGACAATGAATGGATGGTTTATAGGCCAGAAAAAAATGGAGTAAACCCTGAGGAACCAGAAAAACTAACGGACAAAAAACAACATTCATACGACAAATAAAACTGCTTAATATTAAACTATTATGTTAAGTTAATAAAAAAAATTATTTTCTATAAACAGAAAAGAAGGAATAGGTAAATGAAATGTTATTATAATGTTGTATAAGGTTAAAACAACAAAAAATAGTTGTAAATTTATATTTTTATAAAAGAGAACGGACGTAGTGTATGGGTTAGTTGGGATATGGACGTGTAAGATGACAGATGAAATAATAATATAGAAATATAAAGTACATATATTACAATATATGAATTGTAGAGAAATATTTTAATTTGAATATTACACCACGGTAAAATTTTTAGTACATATGCTTACTACTCGGGCTTAAATTTTTCGTAATATTTACTTACTTCAGTTGTAGGTAGAAATGCTAAACATGTTAGCATCCTAATATTGAATGAATCATTTTCTTCACTCCCATATTTACTAGTATGTATGGTTTTGGTTATAAATCCTTCCTAAGACGTAATCAAACCTTACGCCGTATGTCACAAAATCAAGTTCAATACCAACAATAGCTATACAGTACAAAAATGATCAATTTTTGTAAAAAATTTGATAAAATAAGGATTTCATCTCTGCCCAAACCAATTTTTGTTTTTGAATCAAAATTTTGATCCAAGTAGTTGTTTGCATTGCTTGTTATTTCATGATCATGACACATATGATTTGATCCGGGTCAAATCAAACATCAAGAAATACATCTACGTCACATCGATAATTTTGAAGGGTTTCAAAAAATGTTCATTTCTAAACAAATCAGGTTGAAGCAAATCTCAAAATAATCCAAAATCTCGAAAAATACGAAAAGTCGACCATCGAAAAATTTCAAATAACCTATTTTTACCGATTCAGAGTAATCATGTATGAATTTGTATGAAAACCATGCCCACGAGCACATAAACTGTCTCTTATAAATGCACTCCTACATACACCAGACCCCAATTGAAACCCCATCCAATACACATAGTTTAGACAGAATTTCAGCCATAGACTGTGATTGTGTACTATATATAATAGGGTATATTAAATTTTAGAATGTTTTGACTATAGTTTTTATTATATAAAAGATATTTTTCATAAATACCGGGATTTTAACCAAAATTGCCGGGAATCGGGATTATAAAAATTAATAAAATTGATTGATTTATAGCTCGCTCCCGGAAAATCCCGGGTAGGGCCCACTACTTTTAACTAGGGTATCCAATTTTTGTTTTTTCTTTTTTTTTTCTTTGGCAATTTTGTGTGCTCGTCGCGTATATAGGAATTGATTCCTTGGCACGATCTGCTAAAACATAAAAATAAAAAAAAATAAAAAATACAACAATGATGTTTGTGTATTTATTTTAAGAGGTATGATATGTTATATTTGTTTTTGCCTTTGTAAGTGACCGATGCCACTAAAAAGTTATAATAAAAGAAATTTGTGGTTGGCTACACCTACCATTTTTAATTTTTTAATTTAAATATTTACCTTTAGTGTAACATGATTTATTATTAATTGTTATTTCTGTTATTATTATTTAGTTGTAAAAAATTAATTTTTAATAAAACAAACTTCATAATTGAATGCAAAAATATAAATTAACACTTTAATAACAACAATATTACATATAAAAACATTTTTACACGATTTGACACAAGGATAAAAAAATTAAACTATTTCATCGATTTCGATACACACGACTGACGGTTAGTTGGAAAAAAAGAACGTGAATGTACTTAGGCTTACCCACCAAATAAAGCAAAGATAATTTATTTTATAAACAAAAATAAATAACAAAAACCAAATTAATCTTGCTCAAGCTGAGAACAAAAATTTACATAATAATATAAATAAAACTATTAAAGTCGCATATACATAAAAAATATATTTATTGATTTAATATTTTATATTGGAATATAATGACAACAAAAATAATTACATATTTTAAAAAGAAATTGTCTACGTAAAGCAATAAATTCAAAGAAAACGACAATAAAAAAAACTCATTAAACCTCTCACCCTACCCGTGCGCAACTTCAAAGATATAATGATATCATTGAATTTTTGATTAAACGAGAATTTCTAATAATTGATTTATATTAATAAACAAAAAAAGAAATAATATGTAAATAAATATTTTATTATCCTTGATTTTACATTTTTTTTTTAAAAAGTTCGTGCAAACAAAACATTAATGGATTTCTTATAATTGTAATAATTATTTTTCACTTTTAGCTTTTGGAGACAAAAATACACAATTTTACCCAAAAGTGCATTTAACATGCGAAAACCATTTAGAAAAAAAAAATTAAATAGTTAGTTAGTGTATTAGGAGAGGGGAATTATATCAAATGGTTAGAAACAGTGATTTTTAAAAACATACATTTTCCACTTGTTTTACAGGTAAAGATAGTTGATATTTAAGGCAAAGATTGTGGTTAAAAAAATCAAAGGTTTTACTATAGTATAGTGTTGCCGAGACAAAAATCTCAAATTGGTGTAAAGTTAAATGCAATCAATATCGACATTAAAAATATCAGAGAAGAACGTGTATTTAAAATGGGGTTAACATAGCTTTGTTCTTAGTTTACTTAGTAGCCAAAAAAGAATCCACGGCAATTGGTTTATTTTGCAATAAATGATGGTACGATGAGTATCCCATGTTAATACAATTGAACCTTTAAAATTTTACTTCGGCTAAAAACGGATAAGAAGCTGCTCCCTAAATTGTTGATAGCACCGTTTTCGATAGGTAGTCTATTTTCACAAATGGCAATTTTCAAGACTTTTATTTTCGAGTTTAGAGTCGGTTGAGCGAATTTATTTCTCTAATAAAATTGTTGTTTTAAATTAATTGGATTTTTCAAATCCTAACATGCAAATTGTGCACAATACCAAAAAGTGGGGATACTAGTAGTTAGAGAATTAGAGATTGCTAAAAAAAAAAAATTTTAAATACGACGTTTTTAAAACGGACTAAAACGTATAAAATAATTTCTCCTATAGCCACATTCAGATTTATAACCCCATACAGATTCCTAACCCCATACAGATTGTCCTGAAAATTTTTGATTGTGAATTTTTATTAGCTATGAAAATACTTGTAAGGTTTAAAATGAAAAACGTGGAAAAATTATCCACGTAATGGTCGTTATAGATTCGGTTACATTTGTCTTTTACCCTTGACAGACTGCAATTTATTAAATTCGATTTAGCTAAACTCGATTTAAATTACGGTTAATACACTTAAACTGTTATTGTTCTCATAATATTTGTCAAACTAAAATACTCCCATTACATCTAATTTAGTCACTAAACTCAAAATAAAGCATAAACCGTAAATCTAACTATGGCAAATTTCGAAAATTCACTAAATCGGATTTATTAAACCATAGTCTGTTTAGGGCTTTAGTCTCGCTTAAACCGGAAACTGATATGGTACTGATCGTATTTCTGCTAAAATTTATTTTGTTTACAAATAAATCTGTACAAAATGTGTGGTTTAACAAAATGTGTTGTTTTACTGGATCCCATAATCGGTAACCGTTCAATCCATATCCTACAAATATGAATTTACTACTCCGACTGTCCAGTTTCTTCAGATTTCCTAGAATTTTAGTGTATACGTATTTTCCAAAAATGTCGACAGATTGGGTCTTCTTTGTTCACTTTTCTACAAGAGATGTATCCACCAATTCAGTCAGACTTCAATTTAACAGATAATACGAAGTGTACCCCATAAATTTTTATTTAATTTTTAACCAAAAATTAATGATCTTGCTTTGTCCATCAAAAATTTTGTTGCCATTCCATAGTTTTCGACTTCTTTTCTGATATCAATGTTTGCTGGTTTTGATCCTTTACATAAACATATAATCCGTTGTTTCGTTTTATCCCCTCAAGAACAAGATCGCCATCTTTCGTAATTAGAACAACATTTTTCGTGAATCGCACTTCTCCTCCGTTCTCCGATATAGCATTGACAGAAAGTAAATTTTTGGTTAAATTAGGAGCATAACTATATCAAATACCAAATACCAATTTCCATTTTCAACGATCCCCATTACAAATGTCTCCAATGATTCATCTCTCCTGGCAACTGCAATATTCTGCTTCTGCACTTTCATCTCCCGTAGCAAACCGACATTATTTATCATAAGTGAAGAGCAGCTAGAGCCCCTAGTTGAAGGTATACAGTTCGATAATAATTAAAGCCATACAGATTTTTAACGCAACAACCAACAACGCACCAACTCTTTGACTCGACATTTTAACAGCAAAACTCCCGACCTATCTTTAGAGGTATCAAGAACTGCAATCGAAGCACAATTTAAAATTTAAATTTTTGGAGCTCAGAATTTACTGATAATATTCAAAAAAAATCGAATTTTCAATAAAATATATGGAAACTATCAAGCAATCTAAATAGGCGTTGGCACAATAATTACAGACCCCGAGACCTATCTTTAGATGTATTAAGAACCGCAATTACTGTTGTAGCTTCTCTTGTCGTTTTTGCTTCTCCTTATCTAAGCGTCGCGTCACTTGTGTTGGGTGGTTGTCTCCTTGACCGTATATTGCCACTAAGGCTGTTAGTGAATTAGTTAAAAACTAGTTAAAAATGAAAATTTTGACAAATGAAATGAAATTTTTTTTTTATTCACCACAAAAAAAAATTTAACGCAGTCGACACCGTCTATAAATTTTGACAAGTGATGTTAAAAAAACGTCATTCAATAACATTCCGAATTGAACGTCGTTCAATAAATGATAGCTATTAACTACGGCTTGACACTGGACGGAATAAAAGCTTTTATAATTTAGTTATTTATCGTGCTTATTGACTGGGAATTTATTCTTATATGACAACCGTCAATAGCACCGATAACATTAGCAAAGATTCCAGTTTTTGCCCTTGTGCAAAATCTAACCCCGATTTCTTCTCGTTTGTCAATAGCTGGTAGTTTAATAATATGCCGCATATGATGTGTAAGATTTTATGTAGGTATGATGAATTTTACTTCCAACAATCATCATACCTACATAATTTCAACATTTTTCAACATGATTCCAACATTTTATGTAGGTATGATGAATTTTACTGTAACTGTATGGGAAAAAAGTATAGGCATATACATATGTAGTTATAATTTTATTATGTATGTATATAAACGCTATAATGATTAAATGCGATGTATTTTGAATGAATTTCAACTGTCAAAATTTTAACCAATTCACACAGCAAATTCTAATTTTCTTGTTAAAAATATTTCACCACGATAATTTGATTTTCACCAAATTGTTAACTAAAATTTTTTAACATATTCACTCACGGCCTAAGGCACTGATCGATTAATATTTTTTTATTTTATTTGTTCTTGTCTTGTCAAGTAAACAATGTACATAGAACTACTAAGATTTATTTTTTATTAAAACCATAAACATAGTCAACTACTATACATTTGACTATACGTTTCAAGTCTCTAGCTCATCGGGAGGTTAGTTTAAAATCGATTGCAAAATTTGTACCGAAAAGATAAACAGACAGACAGAAAGCGAGTTAATAAAAACGTAGTAAAATGCAGCCTTATACACAAATATGTACCATCTAAAAGCGGCAGGGTCCGAACTAAAAACCACCGCACTGGAAATAAAAAATCTTGATTTTAGGGATGTAAGCTGTTTGCCGACTGAGGTCAACCTTTTCTGGAAAATCCAGCCAATTATAGATACCGTAAAGACCTGTTGATGAACAGATTATTCCTTTTACCGACCGCTGTCCTACTCGCCAATTTATTAGAGGGAAACCCAGGGAACAAACATTTTGTAATAACGATATCAAAGGGCATTGTAATGGATTTCAACATATATGAGGGAAAATTCCGAAAATTTGACAAGACAATAGGATTAGGTGCAGCAGTCGTCCTAAAATTAGTAGAAACCATTCCGGCTGGTAGTTTATTTATTTTGACCTATTTTTTACATCAATCCCTTTGCTGAAAAAATTGCAGGACCTGAACTATTTAGCTATTGGAACGTTAAATAACAACAGGTTTAAAGACGTAAAATTCAAGCAAGACCATCTGATGGTTAGAGAGAGGTGGAGCCCAGGAGTTCAAGTATGAGAGACACAAAATGTGTCACAATAGCTTCTAAAATCGGCAAAGCGGGGGTTTGGGGACGGCAGCCTCCCAGCCTCTAAGGTATAAAACGAATTAAAATAATATTTCAAAAATTTGTTATATTTAGGAAACTTGACTTTTTGGGAATGTTGTTTTATATCGTTATCCTCCATTTTTTATTATGGATAACGATACCAACCCTGACATGACGCAACTCATGATGCATTGCAAATTTTAGGTAGTATAGAGAATCTTAAAAAATCGAATAATCTCGATAGATATCTTGAATCTTGAAATTCTCATTGCTAAGCAATTGAAAAACAAAAAACATCTTTCTCGACAAAATTAACTGCGGAAAATCCTAAATAATTTCGAAAAAATATTGTCGATAGTTTCTAATAACTCTATACCAAGCTACTTAACGCTTTATTCAAATCCGAAAATCTCTCAAAACCTGGGATTTTGAGAACCTCAAGTTAATTTTTACTGAAATATTTATCGAAAATTTCAATAATTTTGAATATTATCTGTCACACGTAACACTCCTCAAATAAATCTCGAATACGGAATAAGCTTTAAAATTCCTAAAAATTCCATAAGATATCGAATCCCAATGATGCGATTCATCTCTACAAATATTATATCCTTCCTCAAAGATTTTTTACCACAATAGATTCTTTAGGTTAAACACTCTCTCAGATCCCTCCTTTCCAATATATTGCTTATTGTTATTTATTAAATCCCAAATTGCTCAAAAAGGAGCACATTTGTGACAAAATCTTCGGAAAAATTCGATATTTTTTTTTTAAATTGACTGTCCTCTATGTTCTAAATCTTATAATCTTGAAAGAACCCGGAAATGGATAATAATAAGTGAAAATTAGTTACCTAGCAATAAAACGGAGCTTAATTCCGAAACGAGACGTTACATCGACAATAATGATCTAGTTCTATAAATACAAAACCTTAAAATTATTAAAAGCTGCACATAATCGATCTGTGCTTGTGTATTCAATTTATTAAATCAATATCCGATAGCTAAATTGGTCTAAATACATAAATCTTAAAAACACTCTATAAAAATGATAAATGAACGCATATTAAGCTGTTGTTCATAACATTTATGGATATACATTGTCATCGTACTATCTTGTAATTTATAGGACAAAATAAAATTGACAGAACCTGATGAAATATAACAAAAAAAAAATATCAAATATACATATTTGCTTTTTAACAGTTTTTTTTTATATTTTTGAATAAATTTTCATTGAACGCGAATACGGAAATTTATTCAGAATTTTAACGCATTTTTATTTTGATTATACCCCAATTTTCAGGTTAACATCGTTAAATCAATAATTTCTAATATTGTTTAGTAATAAACCCGCACAATAGAGCAATAACAAACTAAAGTTTCGAGTAAACATTTACGAATAGCCGAATACGTGTACATATGTATATAGTAATGATTCACTATCACATATAATGTATCCAACTCAAAAATAATAGAATTTATAATGTTCGTGTCAGATATTCGCGGTTTCATTACCAATTTAATGCTGAAAATTTGCAAACATTTATTAAGTTATTTATTTAAGGAGAAACATGCAATCTTTATTTAATCCATATATACAACTAAATGAATTATGACCAAAATGTCGAACAAACTTTTTGTTTATAAAGATATTTATTTATGTAATAAAATATATTTTAATTAAAAATGATTCTGATTGTTGTTTACTTTACATTTTAAGCATATGTCAGATACCACCATGATTAAAGGTGTGGCTTTAACATTTATGATCCCATGTTGGTGTACACCAACAAGGTCCTAAAGTATAAATGACCCAAGATGACGTTAACAAGTATAAAAGCTTGTACGAAATATACAAATTCATGAATAATTCAACATTAAAAATATTAAAAAAATACTGCCTTGCCTTTTATAAAATATATGTATATCAACGTCAGGACAAAAATTAACCATTTTAGCATAAAAAAAACATTTTATTTATAATTTTAATATACAAGCTCGAGACAGACTATCATAACATGAAATAACTCACTACAAAAACAATTTGTTTTACCAAAAAAAATTTTGTGTTTACCCTAACCTAAATCATTAGAGAATAGATTAGTCGTGAATCTTGACATTTAGAAAAACGTCACATGAAAATTAATAAGCATTTGTTGAATAACAGGGGAAAATTGTAAATAAATGTTTATTAAATAGTAAACTAAAAATACAGGATGTCTGTATTGTATAGCTACCATTTACCAGTTCAATTATGTGTTAGTCTATAGACTAACGCAAAGTGCGAATTAAGTACCATAATTTGATGAGGATATGTGCAACGAAATTTGATGTACAAACTTAAACTATTATTACATCTATCTATCTGTACATGTAGACATCTGCCAAAATTCCCTTAATAATTCCCTTGGTATTCCCCTATGTAAATATGTTCCGCATGCAACCAAATACAATATTCTTGAATTAATCTGAATTTTTATTTCACCATTCTGAAATTGTGTCATATTTCCGGTAAGCGACAACTAGGCGACAGTGAACTCGGCGACGATCAACTCGGCGACGACCAATTCCGTGACGACCAGCTCGGCCACGGTCAACTCTGCGATGGTCAACTTAGCGATAGTTTACTCGGTGATGGTTCACTCGGCGACGATCAACTCGGCAAAAATTAACTTGATCTCGGTAATGAGTTATTTTCTTAAATTTTGAAAAAAGAATCTTTTATCAGGCGCCATTTCTATTTTTAAGTCGATCTGTCATTTAGTTTGTATTTCACAATCAACAAAATTGAAGTATTCTGCATTTTGTGAAGAATAAATTAATTTCAAATTCAAGGAACAATCATTTATCTTTATATAAAAAGCTTTTCAGCAATGGATATTGGGCGAGAAATCGTGAATATTTATCTTAGGCGAATCTACAGCATCCTATGATTTTTTTTATCATTACCAAAAAAATTATAAACTGCTAAACGTGTATTGGTAAGACACCTTTAGTTTCTACGAAACATGTGTTAGGTACAATGGTTCTGTCTAAAAATATTACAATAATTTAAGATCTAAAAGTTAACACAATAATAAGTTACAATATTTTTTTTTTTGAACATTATACAAATAAATGTAATAAAATAAAATAAAAGACAAATTTATAATAGTACAAAAATAGATGCTCAATTGATTTGTTTAGTTGCAAGGTTGACCATATTTTGAAAGCTTTGGAGAATGGGGAAAAGCTGCTGCACACCCGTATTTCAAACGGTAATTTGTTAAAAATAATAGGCGAAGCCACACTGAAAAAACCGTTCGATGTTAAAAGGCCGAATGTCGGAAGGCCGAATGTTGAAAGGCCGAACGCCGAAAGGCCGAATGGATCGGAAGGCCGAATGTCGAAAGGCCGAATGCGAATGTGTTGAAAGGCCGAATGTCGAAAAGCGGAATGGGTCGAAAGGCCGAATATGTCAAAACGCCGAATGTTTAAAGGCCGAATGTCTAAATGTCGAAAGACCGAATTTTTATGAAATTTTCCTTCACTTAATTGATTGAAATCGATATTTAAAACCATTGAATTTATTTCTTAATGTAAAATAATTTAAATAAATCACTACATTTGCCTGGAAAAAAAATTCAGAAATTTTAAAATCCAGAATAGTTGAAAAGTAAAAATCTAGCAAAAAAAAATCCCGAAAAGTCTAGAAATTAACGGAACAGCAATCCAGAAAAAAATCCAGAAAAATTGAAAATAACTAAAAAAAATCAATTTTATTGGCATTTTTAGGGGATCGGGGTATTTGCCTGCAAGACAAAATCTTGTTTTTTGAATTCTTACCGTATAAAACATAGTTTACCAAAATTTTGTTGCATAAAATCTTGTATTTTTAAATTTTGTTTTCCGAAATAATTATTTTGATTATTTTATAGTGAAATAATTAATATTTAGTGAAATAGTTTTTCTGGGATCGATACAAAATATTGCATTACAAAATGGTGCATTAACAAAATCTTGCATTTACAAAATACAAAATTTGCATAACAAACTAGTACAATTATTTTTCTTTTTAGTAGGTTTCATTAATAGATTCTATATAATCCGCTCCTACGTACGGAACGCAGTGCGACATGTTTGCTCATCCCGGCTCCTATCGAGGGCTAAGCGGGGGTAGCGCAGCGACCGCGACGTCCCGCGTGTCCGTGAGAGTTACCGAAGCCGTTAGCCTCAACAATTCTAAGTTAAATCAGTCGATGTCATTTTTTTTTAATGTAAAATCTATAAAAGATAAATAAAAACATTATTAATATAAATAAATAGTATTTTGAAAACAAGATTTTGAGAAACAATATTTTCTCCAAAGAAATTTTTGGTGACAAGATTTTGTAAAACAAAATTTTGGAGAAAATAAACAGTCGTTTGGAAACAGTATTTTGAAAAATAGTGATCCGTAGCCAACCCCATTTTTAGACTATCAGTAGAAGCGATATGAGCGATACGATTCCTCTGATCTGTGTCTGAAAGTTGACGAAGCAATTTCCATTATCATAAATATTAAGAACTTAACGGTAAAACTCAAATTTGATAGACATCTTATAAATTTTAATTATAATTTGGTCCGCACTTTGATAATTATGTTTCTGGATTTTTGTTTTTCTGAGTTTCTTTGTTTCTGTATTTTTTTTTTCTAGATAAGGTAGCCAGCCAACCCGTAATTAATTTTTAATTATATGACAAAAAAAACGTAAGAAGATTTTAATATTTAAGGCGATTTACTATTAAACATTTTTATACAAAAATTTTGATAAAAATATAAAGTTTGGTTTTCATAAAAATATAAATTTTGAAAATTTCCATCAATAAAAAATGAAAGGGTTGGCTACCTTACCTAGAAAAAAATAATACAGAAACTGGAAATTCCGAAAAAAAAACCCAGAAAAAAATTCCAGAAACAAAAAAATTCATAAAAACAAAAATCTAGAAAACTAAAATCCAGAAACACAATGATCAAAGTGCGGACCAAATTAAAATTAAAATTTTATAAAATGTCTATCGAATTTTACTTTTTCCGTAAAATTCTTAATATTTACGATAATGTAAATTGCTTGCCAACCTTTCAGACACAGATCAAAGGAATCGTATCGCTCAAATCGCTTCTACTGATAGCTCTTCCACAAATATTTCAAGTTATTTTGTGGTAGGCTTAATTCGTTGGGTTAGTATGGCATCGACGAATGTATTGGAGCGAATTACGGATTTAATGCTTCGTAAATGCTTGGTCAACCTTTCAGACATATCAAAGGAGTCGTATCGCTTATATCGCTTCTACTGATAGTTCTACCGCAAATGTTTCAAGTGATGTCAAAATCAAAAGTCTAAAAATGCCTTTAAAATTTATTTTTTTTAAATTCATTTTAAACAAAATATTTTAGCTGGATTTTTTCTCGATAATTTGTAGATTTTTTTCGGGATTTTATTTTTCTGGATTTTGACTTTTCAACTATTCTGGATTTTTTTTTTCAGGCAAATGTAGTAATCCCAAGATGAAATATTAAAATCAATTTCGACACAAACGGCCTTTCAACATTCGCCCTTTCGATACAATCGGTCTTTCGACATTCGGCCTTTCGACCTATTCGGCCGTTCGACACATTCAGCCTTTCGAAATTCGTCCTTTCGACATTCGACACATTCGGCCTTTCGACATTCGGCGTTTCGACCATATTCCGATAAAACGTTTAGCCTCGATTCCATTGTGAAACAAAGTTTGTCAGTTAAAATAACTTGAGATGGTTGTGTGAACGGGATGCCCAATGGCAAAATTTTACTTACAAAAAAGGTGTGTCTGTGTTAGTGGACTGATATCAAAATTTAAAAAAAGTTTAAATCGAGAACATTTTATGGCCGTCCAACTAATTCAAGCACATAAATATTGTGTACCGATGAAAAAAATTTCTCGCACACATTATTAATTTTAATAGTATGGCATTTTTATGGAAAAGATTTATTAATTTTGTATTTTAAGACAGAAAATATTCGAAAAAAATGATTCTGATATGAGCATTAATAATAAATTTTTTACACAATTTTGAGAATTAACATATACTACTTAATTTCTTAATTAATTGTTGGATATGTTTTTGTTTGCTGTCAAAATGTGTCCATCTAAATTTGCTATAAAAAAACAATAACAAAATACTTTTTCTTTGTCACTCTGATGGATTTTTTTTTTCTTTTTCCAACCTCAAGTTAGCTCAGTCAGTTTTTCACAATGGAATTGAGGCATTACGAAACTCTAAATTAACATTTGGGACATACATACTTTATAAATTTAAACTAAGATTATAAACAGAATAATTAACAAAATTGTTCCCGCTGATGATATAAAAAAGCTTTAAGACATAGTAAAGCCATTATATTCAGCTCCTGAAATATAGGCTATGATGGTGTTTGTAATGATTTAAAAGTCATTAGTTGCAAAACATGCTTCTGTCGCACTTATAGAGGATGTAAGAGTGTATTACAAGCAACGCTCCAACATGCTAAACCATACAGGAGGATAGAATCAACTAGGGCATAGTAAACCAATTTCAGAAGATATAACGGACAGTATAATCTTAAAACGTACATATTTCTGGAAGCCAATAGAATTTTTTACTTGAGGCCTTCAATGTGCACCTTCCAGTTAAGGTTATCATCGATCATAACTGCCAAATATAATACTAGAGATAAAGCTAAGTAGTGGCTTACACGGTCAGATAGGCCTTACTAGTATCAATACATGGAGATAAAATACTTTTTTTGTAATTTCTTTAAGACAGTTTCATACATTTACTTTCGTGTTATGGTAAAGTTTAGAACTTTATGGGGCTAATATTAGAGATAAAGCTAAGTAGTGGCGTTTACGGCCAGATAGGCCATACTAGTACCAAGACGCCCTGAGCACAGGAATATTTATGGTAAAAGTTAACGATCCTGTGGTACTATGAGATATCGATTTTACAACAAAAAAAACTAAAACGTTAATTGTGTCTTCCCCAAATTTCCACAGATTTCAAAAGTGTAGCTACACAAAAAAAAAAAGAATATTTATGGTAAGACCCATTTTAGCGACCCTCGACGAAATTAGCAAATCGACAAATTTTCAACACCTTTCCGTGTACTCTCCAAATCGTTTCGTTCTCTAGCTTTCACGCAGGAGAGCCCATTTATAGGGAACCTTGTTCATACAATCATTCATATGGGGAGCCCAACCCAAGGGGATCTATTTCCCTCACGACAGAGAGCCCGTTTATAGGGATCTTCTTTCAATTACAAAAGAAACGAAACATCTGGTTTGCCAGTAATCAGCTTGTTAACGTTTTGTTGCCCCTTCGGTTCGTATAATTAATAACTAATCAATAATTATTAATAATTAATTAATAAATAATAATTAATATTTAATAACTAATAGCTAATAATTAATAAATATTAATTAATAATTAACAGATAATTCAATAATTAATCGATAATAATTGATAATTAATAATTACTATAATAATTAAAACGTCCTTGTTCCATTAATGTATGCTCGTTACAACCTTTATAGTCACTATATGAGCCAGTCTCTGAGATTAATTTGGTTAAATAAATAAACAATTAGTCAACTTTGTACTTGTAGTAGGGAAACACAAATAATGATGCAATAAACTAATAATATGCAAAAAAAATTGAAATACATACTTTATTATTTAAGGTTGACCATTAGCTTAGAAGTGTTTATTTTTGGAATGAAATATTAATTGTATTTCAACAGAGGGAGGTGACACTAAAAAAGTAATCAACATTTAGTTTATCTTATGCTTAAAAAAACGCTGCTTTTACGGAAATAATAAAGAAAGAGAGAAATTACAAAAAAAGTATTTTAGCCCGTTGATATGAAAATGGGGTGCTCAGGGTATCTTGGTACTAGTATGGCCTAGCTGGCCGTAAACGCCACTACTTAGCTCTAGTATTGGCTCCTTATAGGATAAGGCTTCAACATTAAACATGGAATTATCTTAGAGGGATTTTAAAATAAAACTACGTGTCTTAAGTCTGTAATATAAAATAATTAATTTGTTCCTGCAATTATGTAACAAAATTAGTTTGACCATAAAAAAAGTGGCAAATAACATTTTGTCCACATAATTTTTTCTTGAATCGGCTAAGTTTTATATCTACATTTTTTTCGGTATGGTTCTACATTTTATACGACATTTACACTATTTCTGGATAGCTACATTTTAGTCAAGAAACGAACCTAAATTTCGGGCTAACTTCACTGACTTCAATTTTCGAGTTATTTGTGAAGTTGTAATGCAGGCTACTAAAATAATAACCGTAACAGCAACAGATACGAAACTATAAATCACGTTCGTGCATATAACATTTTTGTTAAAGAATCAACAGGAGCATATCAAAATACGAACAATATAATTTATCACTTGCTGAAGAAAAAAAAAACGTAAAATGTATATGTAATGCACTAAAATCAATTTTTATTAATTTTTTTATTATGTTTTAGTGCATGCAACTGGAAAATGCCACAGTTTTCCTGTCGCCCATTTAATTGTTTTTTTTTTCTAAATGTCAAGGATTTCCTTATGCCGCAAAAACATTTAAAAATCAATTTGAAATAAAAAATATCTCCGTGTAGAAATGGATATGGTCTGCAAAAAATTGTTACACTTTATTTTAATTACCACAATTTGGAAGTGTAATTTCATATACTGCGGGTTTTTTTTACACAACTTTTGTGAATTCACATGTTGCCCTTTTCGTTGGCAAACTATAAATGATGCATAATTATAAAATGGCATGCAATATTTAAATATTTACTTTTAATGAATTTTTTCATTCATGAAAAGTTTTACGTAACATGTACATCTTTGAACAAAATAGTTCTGTTTTATGAGAAGGAAATCAATTTAACAGTTTTGCTAACATTTTATTTCACTTTAGTTAGGTAATAGTTGCGAAAAATAAATGTACCTACTGTGTAATTTACGGCTTGTAACATTTTGTAAAACTTAACAAAAAATTCTTTATTTTTTTTTTTGCTTTATGCAAAATATTTAACCCTTCGCGGTTAGTATTATTCCGACGTTTGTACTTAAGTACTAGTAGGTTTTCATTCTAGAAAGGTCTCTTGAAAGTGTTCATGAATTTTTTTAAATTTTACCAAGCGATTTAATACGTTGAAAACTGTAGGACGTTTTCGATCCAGTACGACCGCGGAAGCATCGAAATTATAGTGCGACCGCCGAGGGTTAAATTACAAATATTATTCCTAATCCATTTAAGTATCATGTTACGACCACGAGTAAATGAGGTTGTTTATTTATTCGTATAATTTAAATGTGAAAATTATTTATGAAATGTAATTTATGTTTTTCTGCAAACCAACATTTTACCTACCCTTCATTCATATACACAAATGTAACTTCTAACCTATGACATATTATGTACTCGAATATATAGAGTCCTTACTTACATAAAACCTAAACGTGAAACTATGACACATACTAAAAAAAAAAATTGCTACAACTAAATATTTATTCAAGTTTTCAAAAAAAAATATTTAATTCAACCGCAAAATGCAGATTTTGTTAACTATAAATTTAGACCATCGAATAGTAATATTTTTAATTACCAGACTTTAATCTTAAAACAGTAATATTTAGCCCAAAAAGGAAACCAACAATTGTTTGTTTAACAATCTAAGAAAATTCATTATTAATTCAGTGGCAAGTGGACACCAGTGGTAAGTGGACAGATTTAAATAGTGAAGACAAAGCAAATATCAAAGTATGTAAAGTGAAATAAAGTTAATTTAAGTTACATACAAGTATTTTTAATTGCAAAATCCAGACGAACTCAGAAGCCCAGTTCGTAACAATATTTTTCCAATCAAAGTGGGGACTGGCGGGCAGGATAAAATGCCATTTCACTTAACTCACTCGGCTACACTGTAATTGGCTTGCTTTAAAACTATCTGTAACATTTTGTTTAAATTATTCCGAGCTCCGAAAAAATTGGTACCGTTATCACTGTAAATGTGTAAAGGGGTTAATCTCCTTCCCGTGAAACACTTAACTCACTAGTTCCAGATGAACTGCCTTTGTTGCAAAATAAACAAATAAGACAACGTATCCTTTATATGATTTAATACCTCTACCTTTTGATACTCGAATTGAAAATGGACCTGCACAGTGGATGTCTGTGTTGGAAAATGGCGGACAGGGATTGATTCAATGTGTCTAAAGTATGTACTATTCACACACAATCTTTTCTAAATCATTGACCCCAAAAGCGACGCAGGGCCGTTCTTATATATTTATGCGCCCTGGGCTAAAAATATTAGGCGCCTTTGAAATTCCAGAGAAAATACAAGACATGAAGTTCAAACAGCATTTAGAAAGAGAGGCAATTAATTCCAGAAACGGAAAAACGTTACGGATTTCGACGATCGGAGACGATACAATGAATAAAATGTGAACACCGGATGATTGTGAAAATGCGTACTAGCATTGATACCTCTGTCAATAGGCGTTGAGACCTGTAATTGTCATACAAACGGCCATTTGGATCGGTCGAATATTTCTACACGTTCCGTGGAAAATTCAATTTTTTTGAAAATCAACTGAAATGTATAGCCCACAAATTCAGAGCCACAAAATTCGAAAATTTGCAAATGTGCTCCGATTTCGATGATTGATACTTCTATCAATAGGCGTTAAGACCAGTAATTGTCATACAAACGGCCATTTGGATCGGTCGAATATTTCTACACGTTTCGTTTAAAATTCAATTTTTTTGAAAATCAACTGAACCATATATAACCCACAAATTCAGAGCCACAAAATCCGAAAGTTTGCAAATGTGCTCCGATTTCGATTATTGATACCTCTATCAATAGGCGTTGAGACCTGTAATTGTCATACAAACGGCCATTTGGATCGGTCGAATATTTCTACACGTTTCGTGGAAAATTCAATTTTTTTGAAAATCAACTGAACTATAGCCCACAAATTCAGAGCCACAAAATTCGGAAATTTACAAATGTGCTCCGATTTCGATGATTAATACCTCTATCAATAGGCGTTGAGACCTGTAATTGTCATACAAACGGCCATTTGGATCGGTCGAATATTTCTACACGTTTCGTGGAAAATTCAATTTTTTTGAAAATCAACTGAAATGTATAGCCCACAAATTCAGAGCCACAAAATTCGAAAATTTGCAAATGTGCTCCGATTTCGATGATTGATACTTCTATCAATAGGCGTTAAGACCAGTAATTGTCATACAAACGGCCATTTGGATCGGTCGAATATTTCTACACGTTTCGTTTAAAATTCAATTTTTTTGAAAATCAACTGAACCATATATAATCCACAAATTCAGAGCCACAAAATCCGAAAGTTTGCAAATGTGCTCCGATTTCGATTATTGATACCTCTATCAATAGGCGTTGAGACCTGTAATTGTCATACAAACGGCCATTTGGATCGGTTGAATATTTCTACACGTTTCGTGGAAAATTCAATTTTTTTGAAAATCAACTGAACTATATAACCCACAAATTCAGATCCACAAAATTCGAAAATCTGCAAATGTGCTCCGATTTCGATGATTGATACCTCCATCAATAGGGGTTGAGACCTGTAATTGTCATACCAACGGCCATTTGGATCAGTCGAATATTTCCCCACGTTTCGTTTAAAATTCAATTTGTTTGAAAATCAACTGAACTATATAACCCACAAATTCAGAGCCACAAAATCCGAAAATTTGCAAATGTGCTCCGATTTCGATTATTGATACCTCCATCAATAGGCGTTGAGACCTGTAATTGTCATACCAACGGCCATTTGGATCGGTCGAATATTTCTACACGTTTCGTGGAAAATTCAATTTTTTTGAAAATCAACTGAACTATAGCCCACAAATTCAGATCCACAAAATTCGAAAATCTGCAAATGTGCTCCGATTTCGATGATTAATACCTCTATCAATAGGCGTTGAGACCTGTAATTGTCATACAAACGGCCATTTGGATCGGTCGAATATTTCTACAGTTCCGTGGACAATTTTTTTGAAAATCAACTTTGAAATAGCCCACAAATTCAGAGCCACAAAATTCGAAAATCTGCAAATGTACTCCGATTTCGATGATTGATACCTCTAGCAGAAAACAAGTTTTTAAATTTGGGATGGTTTACAATTGGCGACTGGTATGGTGTGCGCTAGCGGACAATAGTGAACTACGAGACTTCTAATAACAAAAATTTGCTATCTGAAGTTATATGGAAATAGTGTCTATTTAATTTGAATTGTTAATTATTAAAAGTGTGATGGTTGGAAAATCTAATTAATCTATTATGTAGTTCAAAGTGGGTTTTTTGTATATTTGGTTCAATTGGAACAGTTTTATCGTTTTAAATGCTCGAAAACCGTGCTTAAAAATTTGCAGAAATTTGATATTAAGATATTTGATACTAAAAGCATAACTGTTTCAAAAATATTAAATTTTGGCTTGTAATTATCTGTTAAAACGTGGTAAATATGCTCTAATTTAGTTTGAAAAAGGTTTAGTGACTCAAAGGTGTATTTATAGTGAATTTGAAATAGACACTATTTCCATATAACTTCATATAGCAAATTTTTGTTATTAAAAGTCTCGTAGTTTACTATTATCCGCTTAAGGCGCTTTTTCAACTTAGCCAGTCGTCCGTCAATGGATAAAATAACTATCGCGACTCGTGCATTCCAAGCGACGAATAGAATAAATTTATTAGAATAAAACGGTTTGCATTTCCTTTGAAGTGAAAAATGAAATTCAAATAAAAAGATGTTCTCTAAAATTGACTAGGTCTTGGACATTTGTTGGCGCCCTAATAATGCGGCACCCTAGGGCTGAAGCTCTTATAGCCCCATGGTAAACATGGCCTTGAAGAGCGTGCCGTCTCCTTGTTAGATTAGAATAATTACGATATTAGCCTGAAAATTGGTATACTTATTAGCTCAGGAATCAGTACTTCCAATAAAATTTCAAAGTGACGAATGTGGCCCAGAACTTAAAGCAATGAACTTTTAGAAGAGCTAGTGGAAATAATCCCGACTTACCTTCCGTTTGACATTTTCAACTCCGAGAAGAAAAAAAAACGGATGCTTGGATTGAGGGAATTCTAGCATAATGTGTAGAAATCTTTAATTAATTCACTAATCCCAAAACCTAACTACATAATTCCGGACGTCTCTGTAAGAAACTTTAAATATTTGGTTTCATTAAAAGGAAGTTATCTGTTTCAGACTATATCACTAAATTAGCCTCCGTTAAAGTAAAAAAAAAAATATATTAGCAGCGCGTGACAATATAATAAAGTAAACGGTATTGAAAATGTTTTAAGACACGCGAAATATTAAATAAGAAAAATATAAACAAGAAGAAGTTGCAATATTCGTGATTTATAAAATTGGCTAGACGTCGAAAAGTTTTATAGTATACTAGTATTTATCGAAAAAAAAATGTTTCAATTTTATGCTGTTTTTATTATGATTATATTTATACAACAAACAGCATAGAAGTAAAAGTAGATATTTTATACAGTCATTTTAAATATTTAAAATACAATTGCCCGCATTTTTTTATTTGTAAATTAATTTCACCCCCTTCATAAAACTAATTATCTAGCTACTATCCAGAATAGCCGAACATTTCAAAATAGAAATACCACGTATGCGTTAAAAGCAACAAAATTGAAATTACCTATTAAAAGTTTAATATGATTTGCTTATAATTCGCTAATGCTTCGACGTAATCGGAGTAGAAATTCAGACACTCTACCCTGATGAGATGAATTAATAGTTTCACCCGGCTATTATACAGTATGAATTATGATTTAGTAAAAATGTTCTATTTAACAATAATGCTGATGAAGTTGCCAACCTGCTACGTCACAGGTACTTCTGGATGATATTTATTCTATAAGTTGTGGAAATTAACTATCACAAATTTATGTGAAAAGCATTTAGCCCATACCAAATTTAATAATTATTTTTATTTAAGTTCTTCCCAAAAACTTAACCAATGGAATAATGTAATGAATTAAATTTTCGAGGAGACTAAAGTTTTTTAGAAGGTAAGAGTTAACAAGAAAAATAAGTATTAGATGTTAAAGAATTCTTCAGATTATGATATGGATGGTACTTAAAGAAAAATGTTAGATAATCATGTAATTTGTACTTAGAATGTTATGTAAAATATGTATCATGCACTTTAACCATAAAAATTTGCAAGAATAGGAATAATTCATACAATCGAAAACTTCACCAAACTTTGTTTTGTATATACCTACTTAAAAAAACCAAAGGAACTAATTTCAGTTAATCCTGTTGCTTTAAAAATTATAAGTAGTTTAAAAGCCGGGTATTAATTTTCTACGAATATTAGTCATGATAATTGCATGACAATATTACAAAAAAAAAAAATCAATAATCTTGTGCACTAGTAAAAGGATCAAAAACACTTACCTTTGACAGCAATAAATAGTTCACGTTTAACTTAAATTTTTAACTATTGTACATTTAACAAACAAAAATTACTTGAGTCCTAAATAATAATGTTTATAAATCACTAAAAATTTGGGTAAATTAATTAAAATTTCGCGAAACTAAAAACTACAAATAAAATTTACGGACATACATTTATACCAACAACACTAAAATAATTATTGTGTGCAAAACAATTTGGTTAACTGTCAACTAAAATACACAAATAGAAAACATTTTTTTTTTGTTATTATTTGACATTTCCTACTACGGGCATCTAGCGGAGAGTAGACATTTTGTTTAGATGTGAAAGTCCTTTTAAACAAAAAATGTGTGAAGCGTTTTGTTACAGTGACACCTAGGGTACAATAGAATAAATTAATTAAAAGCTCAAAGTTTACTGTATCTATGTAGGTACTAAAATGGAAATTTTCCATGCTAAAATTGTTTGGTACATTCATAGCCATCTTACATATAAAATAGCCGTAAGGTAGAAATACAAGATTTCTACAAGAAATTAACATTAATTGAGCCGTTTATTTTGAAAGTGGAATAAGTCAATGTTTTGTTGAAACGAGAGGATTTTGAATTTTCTTATTTTTTGTACAAGTGTTAGGGATTCATATTTTTTTTGTTTTGACAATAAATTATTTACCGTTAGAAAGATTATACTGTCATTTATCTATTGTTATCATTAACTTGATTTTTTGAAAAAGTGACTCATTCCACTTTCAAAATAAACGGCTCAATTAAAAGTGACAAATACACTTAAAAGTAAAAACGGGTAAACACGAAAACAGAAAACAGAAAAAGGCATAGATATCTTTGTCTGATCTACATATAGAAAACAAAAAGGCGACAACATGATAAAATAAAAATAAAAATAAGAACACGTGTAAAGATACAAAAAATAAGAACAAAAGACAGATATCCTTTGTCGTTCCAATAGATATCCAATATATTGAATATTTTATTAATTTGAGTTGTTTATTTTTCTCGTTTGAAAAGCTTTTGTAGTTTTGTGTGTAGTTGTGAGTAAAATTATGGAAATTTAAATTATATTTTACGGATTAATTGATAGATTCCAAGTTTGGTCTTCACTATGTCTAAATATAATTATTTAATCTACAAATGGCAAATCCGAAAATGACGAGTTTTCATTCAAAAAATTAAGTCTTTTTTACGCTTATTTACATGGAACATCACAAAATCTACACCTCTTATAGAAAGCACGTTTAAAAAATGGCGGAAGCATTAGGGCTCTTATATACACAGAGGGCTCTGACAAAACCTACACATCTTATAAAAAGCGCGTTTAAAAAATGGCGGGAGCATTTGGGCTCTTATATATACAGATGGCTCTGGTACATTGCACTAGACTATTCTAAACTAGAAAAAGCATGAAAGTTTTAGGAGTTTGGTTTGAATATATAAAAAAGATGAATGATATGTAAAGATTAAACCGAGTTAAAAGAGATTTAGTGCGATATAAAAATTATGCATTGTGCAAATAAGTAAATGAGTTTGGGAAAAATTGAAGTGGTTTGTTTAAACAATAAAACGAGCGACTTAATATAGAAAATTGGGCATTCAAACCAAATGATGGAACACCAAAATGAGCGATAGTTGGAGACAATAAACCATAGTCAAACCAAAAAATGAAACAACAGTTGGGCGAAATGAAGCAGTCAAATCAAATTATGGAGCGTCAGATAGGGGAAACTGCCGAAGGCCAAAAGAAAATGCACGAACAAATTCTAGAAAATATGTCGTTAGTCAAAGCCACCAACATACGACGGAGCAACATCTTTCGGCATTTTAAAATTTCAATTTGAAGCGGCAGCCAATCAAAATCATTCGATCGATGATTAATAGTGGCCCTTAAAAGCGAAGCAGCAGACGTTTTACAAACTATTCCGGAGCAGGAACACAACAGTTATCTCGAAATTATGAAGGCGCCGATTCGGAAGTTCGGTAGTGACCATAAGCGAGAGATCTATGGGATATTCGAATGGAATTGAAAAGTCGCTATCAAAATGGAGGAGAATCGCTACAAGAATTTTCACCTGCAATCGAGAGACTAGTACATCTAGCACATATGTACAAGCACGTCGGCCAATTACATAGAAAGGCTTAAAGTTGACGTATTCGAAATCCAGACCTAAGGCAACTTTTGCAGAAACCATCGCTTGTGCATTGACGAACGAGACTAAACAAACCATCAATCACCAAACTGTCAATGAAAATACGCCTAGGTAGTGGAAATCTATACCAGAATAAATCTATACCATTAAAATCATTGATAAGTTCGATCACATCTCGCTGGACTAGTGGGACACAAGAAGGAAACGGGAGAGACCACCATCTACCATACAGCGAAGACCAAGCAGAGAACAGGCAATAGCCAAGCAGGAGGGCCAAGTGATGACGGAACCTTACTTAAAAAAATTCAGCTTAAAGGGGCAGACGCTAACTCTCATAACGGTGTAAACCCCATAACCTCTATTCGTGTTTGGAGAGTAAAAAGAGGCGGTGACAGCTTAACAACCAAAGGCTACATTTAAAAATTCTGGTCCGTTGAACCATATTGGACTACATAGAAATTCATTGATAACCATTGCAATGTTATATTAGAGTCCGAATATAAATATAATTATGTCAGATTGGTTTGGTAATTTAAGTGATTGTAGCACAGTATTTAATAGTCGGACCAATAATGTTGCTGGATTAAATTCGGCGTTGACGATTTGGCGTCTGCTGGTGGGGGGATCAGCTGATTAGATCAGCTCCGTAACCTTCAGTAGGGTGCTCTTCACGTGAGCTGTTCTGGTCATGTTTCAGGCAGCTGGCGGGATGAGTACGATTGTGGTAGGGGTAACCTTGCCACAATTCGCAGGTGTACGTACTGCCTCCACGTGGCAATCGTCGGTAACTGATGTCGTCTATTACAGTTTTGTTCTAGTTGACTCAGGCCAAAGTACGGCGCTAAAGGAGAAAACCTTAACAAAAAACCCTAATCTAAGGTGGAACAGCATATGCCGATGGATGAATGACTGATAGGTTAATCAGTCCCAAATATGCGGACTCTGGATACCAGGCGCCCTCCAGTTTTATTTAGCCTTCCTGTGGTAGCTGGGTGTCCCACAGGTGACCTTCATTTCCCAAATACTCGTGGGAATAAAATGCCTAAAAAAATAAAAAATTATGATAAGGATGGTAACGCTCCTAAAGCGTCACGGACCAGCGAGGATTCTGCGGTGGCTTTCGAGGGCTCAGGTCCTCTCTCCGCTGTGGAATCCTCAATGGTTGACACATCGGATGGGGAAATCCGTTCGGAGATTGAGAACTTAAATCTCAATTCCGATATGGTAACCTCAGGAGATGAGGAACTGGCCCCCGTAAGTGGGGGGATCTCCTCTGTGAAAACAGGGGAAAGTGCGGACGTCGGGGAGTGTCGGAAGGAGCAGGTTGACATCATCAAACCTGCTGCGGCTCCTCATGTGAAAAAAATGTGTGGGGCTGCGAAAAAGCGGTACAGGAAGCTTCTGGCTGAGGGCAAAGCGCCCGGTAGCGAGACAAGGCTTCTGGCGGTGCGGCCACGGAAGGAGACTTGCGCTCCTACGATGGACCAACCGCCAAAGAGGGACCGCTCGGAGGACGGCACTTCACCGGCACAAAAAAAGGCCAGGGGGGAAGAACATGTCCTGGTGGCCTCGGGTTCTGCGGTCCGGCCTGGAGTTACCTTCAGGCAGGCTGCGGAATCAGAGAGCATTGGGATCTTACCCTCTGGCTTTCCTGAGGTTGCCCTCACTGGAGAGCAGCTTAAAGCTGTCCAGGAGGGAATCTTGGATAAGGTGCTGGAGCAGGAGGCCAAGGAGCTTAAACCTAAGTTCCTTGGCAGTCAGCTTCGGCTTGGTTGGCTGGTAGTGACCTGTGCCGACCGGGCCACTGTACAGTGGCTCAGGGAGACCATAGGCACTATTAAGCCATGGGAAGGTGCAGAGCTGATTGTAGCTGAGGCGGGAAACCTGCCTCGAGCTAGGATCGTGTTTGGTACCTTCCCAAACAGTGCCGAATTGCCCACGGATAAGCTTCTGGGTTTTATCAGAAGCCAAAACGAGGGCATGCAGGCGATCAACTGGAGAGTGGTCAGGAGAGAGGCGAAAGGCACTTCAGCTTTTTGCACGTTCTCCATGGACCACTCATCGGTTGAGAAGCTCAAACAAATTGACTTCAAAATCAATTTTAAGTTTGGGATTGTCCAACTGCACCCCAAGGGGGGCCAGGGTGGTGGAAAGCTAGGTTCCAGGGGCGGGCCCCAAGTGGTCAAGCCTGTGGAGGACATCGTGGCTGCACCTGTGAAGGCGATCGAGGCCGCACCTGTGGCGGCTATCGGGGCCACACCTCTGGTTAAAACCACTGGTGTGGCGGCCCTTTCCAGGAGACAGGCGAGGAGAAGGAGGGAAAGGGAGAGGAAGGCGTCAGCGGTTGTATGGGGAATGGCCCCGCGAGGGGTCACCCCGCGCAAGCCACTGGTAAAGCCTGGTGGCTCTCAGTCAGCTGTGGACAGCAGCAGCAAGATGGAGGACATGGATTCGCCATCTGGCAATGGCGGTGCGAGCAAGGAGGCTAATGCAGGCCTTCAGCAGACGTCGCTGCAGTGATGGCACACTTAACCTGCCTACAGATAAACCTGCATCATGCAAAGGCGTCTTCGGACGTCCTTTGTCGTAGGTTTATCTGCCAGAAAATTGGCATGGCTCTAATACAGGAGCCATGGGTAATAGGTAACCAAATTAAAGGTATACCAAAACAAATGGGTAAGTTGATTTATTGTAATGGAACTGAGAGTCCAAGGGCGGCCATTTTGGCCAGCTCGCAAATTAATTTTATTCCCATTTCAGAGTTCATCTCCAGGGACTTAGTGGCGGTAATGGTGGAGGTTCTGGGTGAAAGAGGGAAACAGGAGGCTATAATGGCCTCCGCCTACTTTCCTGGAGACTCGGAAACGATACCTCCTCTTGAAGTTAGGCGGCTCATAGCTCATTGCCAGCGCAATGGGCTGGCTTACCTAATAGGATGCGATGCAAATGCGCACCACACGGTGTGGGGCAGCACAAACATCAATAATAGGGGTGAGTACCTTTTTGAGTATATAATTACTAATAATGTAGATATTGTCAATAGGGGAAGGAAACCTACTTTCATAAATGCGATTCGGCAGGAGGTCCTAGATTTGACCCTCGCTAGTCCGCATTTTAGTCATTTTGTTAAAAATTGGCATGTGTCTGAAGAGGCCTCCTTATCGGATCACTTGCACATCAGATTCGATTTGGCGGCCGAGGCCATGCAGCGGCAGGAGATAAGAATTCCAAAACTGACCGATTGGGACTCTTATAGAGTCTCACTCGAATCAGAAATGCCCTCGGTAATGGGGAACATAGAGTCTCCAGAGGGCTTGGAATTCTGTTCAAACCAGCTGCATAATTCTATACACTCGGCTTACGAAAACAGCTGCCCAGTTAAGCGAAGAGAGTCCATTAAGTTGGTCCCTTGGTGGAACGGGGCGCTGAGTAAGCTGAGGAAAAAATCTAGAAGGTTGTTCAATAAGGCTAAACGCACCGGGGAATGGGGCGAGTATAGGATGGCCTTAACGGAATACAATCTGGAATTAAGAAGATCCAAAAGGGCTACCTGGAGAAACTTCTGTGAGGGAATTATTGAATTACCCTCTGCAGCTCGTCTCCAGAAAGTCCTTGCTAGAGATCACTCAAATGGTTTGGGGCTTCTTCAGAAGCAAAACGGGATGTTCACTGAAAACCGGAAGGAAACCCTGGAGTTACTATTAGGTACCCACTTTCCGGACTCAATAGTGGTAGGTACCCAGGAGGACCCGCATGACCCTTCAAGTGAGGTAGACTATTCACCCCACAGTAGGATCTGGAGCCTCTCTGGAAAAATGTTCACACCCAGCAAGGTGAGATGGGCTATTGGCTCTTTCAAACCGTTCAAATCTGCTGGAGGGGATGGTATCTTTCCGGCTTTACTTCAAAGAGGTATTGAGGAAATACTCCCCAGCTTGGTCCAGTTGTTTCGGGCAAGTTATGCTTTTAACTATATTCCGAAACTATGGAGGAAAGTAAATGTGGTCTTTATACCAAAGGGAGGGGGTCGTCTGGACACCCAGCCCAAGGCTTATCGGCCAATTAGCCTAACATCGTTTCTATTGAAGACGATGGAAAAAATCCTGGATAATCAAATAAGAAATGAAATCCTTGTAAATAACCCACTGCATCGGAACCAGTTTGCTTATCAAGCTGGCAAATCCACTGTGATGGCTCTTAGTGGTCTAGTCACGAAGATTGAAAGAGCGGTGGCTTTTAAGGAAATTGCCCTGTGTGCCTTTGTGGACATTGAGGGGGCATTTGACAATACCTCCTATGGTTCAATAGAGAGGGCAGCTATGGAGAAGGGGGTTCCGCCGTCTACAACTAGGTGGATCCGCTCCATGCTGAAATATCGCGATATTACAGCCACACTAGGTGGCGAGTCAGTAACCATCAGGGCCGTAAAGGGCTGTCCCCAAGGAGGTGTACTGTCTCCTCTTTTATGGTCATTGGTTATTGATAGACTGCTGGTCCTCCTGAATAGCCATGGGTTTGATGTCCAGGGCTATGCGGATGACGTGGCTATCGTGATTAGAGGCAGGTTTGATGATATCATCTCTGATCTCATGCAAAATGCACTCAACTTGATATGGCAGTGGTGTAACAAGGAAGGACTTAGTGTCAATCCAAACAAAACTGTCATTGTCCCTTTTACGAGGAGGAGAAAGCTCTCGCTTGTAGCTCCCTCGTTAAACGGTACTATTGTTGCCTTTTCCAAAGAGGTTAAATATCTAGGGGTTATCCTGGATAATAAACTGAACTGGGAACAACATATACAAAAAATTCATAATAGAGCCACTAAGGCTTTTTGGGCCTGTCAGAGACTCTATGGACGTACTTGGGGACTACAACCAAAAATGATCTACTGGTCATTTCTAACAATTATTAGGCCTATGATCACTTACGCATCGTTAGTGTGGTGGCCTAAAACTCAACAAAGGACAGCGCAAACTTTATTGAATAAGGTTCAGCGTATGGCCTGCATTGGGGTTACGGGCTCAATGAAAACATGTCCGACCGCAGCAATGGAGACACTCCTAGGACTAACTCCATTGCATCTGCATGTAAAAAAGGATGCTGTTAATATGGCCCTTAAGATGCAGGCGGAGGGTAACATCAAACCAGGCAATATGGTGGGCCATCTGGAGATCCTTAAGGAGTTTCAGACAGATCCCACTATAGGAATGCCTTCCGACTGTATGCCAGCCAAACTGGATTTCCACAAACCCTTTTGTGTTAGATTACCTGACCGGGAGGAGTGGAGTACAGGGGGACCATCCTTTGAGCGAGGGTCATTGGTGTGGTATACAGATGGATCAAAAACGGAAGATGGGGCGGGGGTAGGAATACATGGGAGTGGAGTATCACTCTCGAAGTCCTTGGGTACCAATGCAACCGTCTTTCAAGCAGAAGTGCATGCTATAGAACTTTGTGCTAGGATAGGCATTTCTAAAGGCCTAAACGACGCAAAGGTTTATATCGTATCAGACAGCCAATCGGCCTTAAAGGCTCTTAGGTCTTTTACCATTGAGTCAAGGCTGGTATGGGATTGTCTGAAGGTTATTAAATCGCTGGCAAGCTCAAATAAGGTAACACTTGTTTGGGTGCCAGGGCACACTGGAATTGTGGGAAACGAGGCAGCTGATGTCCTCGCCCGCGAGGGATCTGCCTTTCCATTAATTGGACCAGAGCCCTTCTGCGGCGTCTCTAAGGGGCACCTTAGGGCAGCAGTTAAACGCTGGGAGGATGTGCAAAAGTCCTCTTACTGGCGCGGAATTCCAGGTTTGCGACAGGCGAAGGAATTTATTTCACCTTCGTCGGCCAGGGCCAAGGAATGTCTCGTACTTAGGAAACCTGAGTTGAGGCTGCTTACCGGCTTCCTCACAGGTCACATCCCCTTAAGGTATCACCTTAAGAAAATGGGCCTAAGTCCGACGGATAGATGTCGTTTCTGTGACATGGAAGCGGAATCAGCGGAACATGTTCTGTGCCATTGCCCAGCCATTTTCTGCAAAAGGTTACAACATCTAGGAGGGAGAGTAATGAGCCCGGATGGTATGCACCATATACCGGCCGGCAGTATTGTCAGGTTCATTAAGAGCCTGAATATTGACTGGACGGCTCATTAAGTAGGGTCCATGCACAAAAGATCTTTTAGGTCGCAGTGCGGGGTGGCTTGAACGCCCACATGGCCCTCAACTAATAATAATAATAATAATAAATTCGGCGTTACTCGAGTCTTGGCAGCTAGTAGATTGACCTTGGTTTGTCTAAAGCTAAATCTCCAAATCCGTGTAGTTCTACTGGTTGTTCTGTCATGTATGTATAATCACCTAGTAAACTTTGGTTCAGTAAGTTGAGATAATTGGTTCGTCGTACTGCTTGACTTCTTTATAACCAGATGGTGTGGTAAGTAGAACATCTTATTGTTGACTCGATCAATTTAATTATGAGGTCTGAGTTTTACATAAGACGTCTTATTGGATTATTTCATTCTCTATACTTAATGTTGGAACAGGTAATATTTCCTCGATTTATTGGCAAATACCAGTAGGCTTCTTTTTGTCGTATCTTTTTGTAAGCCGCTTAATCACTTCAAGATAATTAGCGTCATCAACTCGAAAATGACAAATGGGCAGCACCACTTAATTGGCCAAGCAAATATTTGATTTTCTGTGTTGGACGCAGACTGATATTCTCATGTTGTTTAACGTTTCCATCAAACGTTGGGAGATTTAAGCGTTCGCAGAGATATTAGCTGTTTCATCGTGATATAGATTTGTTACTGTGGGCTTAACGTTTTTCCCCTCATCTTACTTCTAATTCTTCTATGAGGGCGTCTTTACTTTTCGTAGTAATAAAATTAGTGTGGTATCTTGGTATGTGTCTTGTTATTTTTCATCTGTGATATCACGTTTCGCATTTCATCATATGATGGAGGAGGTGGCGGGATCATGACGAAAACACTAATTCGTACATCGACTAAACAAAGTGCACTAAACAAAGCGATCTATAAAAGCGGGGTATAGATAGACCAGAACTTAGGATGTAAAATTTGTCGGTAATCGTTAATTTGGTTGTCGGTGTCTGTTTCCAACTGCAGAATGTCAAAATAGATTTCAAATGATAAAAGTAGAGTTACCAACTCGAACCTTTAACTCCGAAGACTGGTTTGAACATACCTATACAATCGAATCTTCGCAATTTCTCTCTCCTCTGTAGAGGATTCAAGGCAAGTTCTTATAGCGAACGGTATTCAAGTTGATGCTCACAACGGCGGCGATAGTTTGTACTAAGAAAATATGTTTTTTGTACGGCATTGGCAGTAAAATCGATCCCGTTTGCTAATCCTTCAAGAGTACCATGGGTAACACCTTCGCTAAGGGAACTTTATTCCGAATCCCAATTTTATGAGTCATAATAGATGGCATCACGAGTAGCTGAAATTAACACAATTGGATGACGAACATTTGCATCATCATTTTTATGAATTAGAGGTAACGATAGTCTTATAAGGATGATTGATGAGGACAAAAGGGCTAAATCAACAGCAATTACAATTAGTGTTGTACGGCCATGTGAGCGTTTAGCCTCCTCGCAATGCGACCCAAAAGATATTTTGTACTCCAAGCCCTGCTTAATGATCCGTCCAGTCAATATTCAGGCTCTTAATGAACCTGATAATACTGCCGGTCGGTACGTGATACACACTATCTGGGCTTATTGCTCTCCCTCCTACATGTTTACTGTTGGAAGTACTTCTACACGCGGTACATACTATCTAGGCTCATTGCTCTCCCTCCTAGATGTTTACTATATCATTTACTTCTGCTAGAAAAGCGGTAGCATTGGGACTCAAGGACTTTGAAATGGCAGTCCCACTCCCGGATATTCCTACCCTGCCTTGTCTACCGTTTTGATTTTACTCTTGCGAGTTGCTGGGAATGGAAAGTCGCCTGTAGGTCACCCAGCTTTACTATAGGAAGGCTAAATAAAACTGGAGCGTGCCTGGTATCCAGAGTCCTCATATTTGGTCTGATTAACCTATCAGCTATTTATTCTTCGGCATACTGTTCAACTTTAGATTAGGTTTTTTTGTCAAAGTTTTCTTCTTTAGCGCCTTACTTTAGTCTTTCCCCAAAGGCCACATTCTGCCTAACCTATCACGCAGTTGGAAGGTTACGGAGCTGGTAGATTAATCTACCAACTTTGGTCCCCCCTCCAATATGCACCAAACCACCATCAACAGCAATACTTTTCTCACACATGGACGGGAAGATGACACACAGATGGAGGTTTAGGAAGAAGAAAATCGTGGCTACAACCGAAAGTTAAACATAATTATTGTTAAACTGAATTGAAGAGTTGCAAACCAACAGTTAAATCAATTCAGTTAGGTTCTTATCTGATATTTCAGAAAATCCATAATTTTATTGCATTTTTAAACCTAACTTGAGGCAAGACTGAATAAATTTACAATATTTACAGTAAAATGTTATTTTTTTCTGATTAGAAGTAGAATAAAATTCTAAACTTAACCTTTTTTATACATAAAGTTTATCATATATTGATTTCACTTCCTAAATAAAGTTCATGTTGTGGCACTGGAAATTTTTGTTTTAATCTTATTTAACAACTCATCCAATTCGGTTGTTGAATACGATATCTTCTCCTGTTTAACAGTCCCATGTGATGGAATTTTCTTTTCCTAGAAAATATATTTAGAATCATTACTAAAAACTAAACTGGGAACAGCTTAACACCACTTACTTTTTCTATTATTCCAAAATATTCGGGTGATACGCTTTCTAAATACAATAATTTGTCTTCAATTATTTTTAGTCGTTGGTAAATATTTTTGGAAACCGGATTTTGAAGATCTAAAACACTTTCAACATTCGTTAGTCGGTCATCAATTCCTTGAGGTACATCCGAATTATTCAAATTTTCTTTTTTAACCGTTTTATTTGTCATAAGTTTATCCAACTCATTTATGTAGTCGACCACTTGTGGTCCGACATCATTTTTGACGCGTTGCACTGTAATTATTTTGGAATTAAAATATTCGGTCACGCACTATACTGACATACCAATTATCTTACCTCGTAAATGACCTTTTGAATTTTTCATTTTAAACACAACACTATCTATTCGAGCACATGAACTGTAACTATTCTCATCGTTTTCATCAGTATTGTGTAAATTTGAATTTTTAATCGTAAAATCTTGAATATTTAATAGATCAATTTCTTCACGTTTCCGTTCAATGAAACAATTAACACGTCGCTCAATTTCATTCTCGCTGGCGGTGATCTGAACAATTTTCTTATCCGAATTTGCTTGATCGTCAAGCGAAGTTTTTACTAAGCAATCTTCAAAACTTAACTTAATTAATTTTCTGTTTAGAACTCGTTTTTTTGCCATCGGTGATTCAATGCCATCGCTTTCCAGTGGATAGCAACGTTTTTGTTTGGCTAAAATACAAAATTTTAAGTAATTTGTAAATAGGTATATATAAATTTATTTGTTCCAAAAATTAATGTTATCTAATATCTAACAAACTGGCTAAATAATTATTTTCTAAAACTGGACCACATACACTCTTTATTCTCTTTCCATTCGGAGCTGCCCTCGGGTTGACTGTATTTTTCCTTTTTCCATATGGGTACAATTTTTTTGAGGCTTTCTATTGTAAATTGAACCGCTTCTAAACTTGTGTTACGATGCGGTGAACTAACAGCAATTATAACGCTGGCTTCTTTGACCGCAACAGTTCCAAGACGATGATATATTGCTGTATTTACAATATCGGGCCATTTATTTCGTATATCCTTACAAATTGACTTCATAGCCTTCACGGCCATTTGGTCATAAGCTTCATATTCTAGAGAGATAACCTGAAATAGAATAACCACTTATTATTAAATCAAAATTTAATGTAAAATACTATCAATGGAACTTAATTATATTAATAAAGTGGGCATGTTCTTAGATAAGATAAGATGTTGAATGAAGATAACAATTAACCGAAGATTGTTATTTTACATCCTTATTAAATTCTATTTTATGATGTTTTGACTATCTAATCGGATCATAATTCAGAATCAGGGCAATCTGACCGAAATGAATTGTATATAAAATACAAATTCAATCGTGTGAAACAAGTTTTTTGTATCTTTATAATATTATGTATTCATATAAAAATGAAAAGTCATGTTAATGTTGGAGGTCATTTCATGATAATCACTTAATAACATACCTTCTTTTCATCGAAATTATCTCGTGTCGTACCAACAAAATAGGACACAGCACCACAAGATTCGTGTGCAACTAAATCGTTTATTTCGTTTAAATCTAATTTTTTATGTGTTAATTCTATAAAATCCATTTTTAAGGATGACAGACACTTCAGAACTTATCCACCGCTCAACGGTGGTATAACAGCAATTGAATCACCTTGTTTTAATTCTAATATTGTATTTAAATCTTCACAATATTCTTCATTAACCGCTAATATTATATTGTTTCTAATTAATTCCAATTTAAAACGTGCTATTATTAAATCTAATAAATTTGAGCAGCTGACTTTTGTTGCGATTTTTATATTGGTCTCGGACAAACCAGCAATTTCACGTGATTTTGCAAAAAATAATAGTTTCACTTCAACCAAGTTATTTTCCATAATATATTGGGCGCAAATTATTAATCTTAATATTTTGATTTAGCATTTAAAAATCATTTTTCTAAAATATTACAATCACAAAACTATCTATTTCATGACTTCACTTGTTGAATGCCAACACCAAAATGAAAATAATGATTGATGATGATGATGACAGCTATGTCAAAATATATCCAATACACACTACCAACCTAACCAAAATGAAAAAAAACGTCCCATTTTGATTGGGTGTTTTCTTTTATTCATTCCATAGAAAGAACAGAAGGAATAGAATATTGATCACGTGACCTCGGAATATTCCGTACGTAATGTAATAAAAGAACGGATTGGAATAAATGGAATACATTTTCCATAGCACGAAATTTTTTATTTTGAAAATTAGGAAACAAGTTAAATTTATTAAATAAATAATTTTATTATAATTAATTAAAGTTGCAAATTATTTGTACGTGAAAACACATAATGCAATATTAATTTTAATTATAAAAAAAACTGGGATTTTTTGTATCCGCCAAGCTCTATTTAAAACTATTATCATGTAATAAAACTAAAAATATTTTCAAAAATTTTAATTTTTAACACCTTAAATAATTAATTTTATCATAATTAATAATTTCTTTTCCATAATATCTACGATTTAATTCAATTTAATCATTTAAATTGTAAGCATCGCACATAATTACAAAACGTCAAACGGAATATTCTTTTTATTCCACCTTTCGATGTAGTACGAAAAGAATGCATTCTGAATATTCCGAATAAATAAAAGAATGGACTAAAAAAAGAATAGAAGGAATGGAATGAATAAAAGAACGATTTACGTCACTTTCGGAATGTTCGGAATATCCAGAATGAATAAAAGAAAACACCCATTATTTCTTATATGTACTACGTTTCTATGACAAAGTTAACCCGAACCGAATTAAGAGTTTCGTTAAGTTAATAATGTGGCGGCGCTAACCCATATCGTTTCCATGAAATTATAATTTTTCTAGTGTAATTTGACATTTTACAACAATTAAAAGTCGCTTAGGGGCCATCCATAAACTACGTCACGCTCTTTAGGGGGGGAGGGGCTATCGAACGACGTGACGATTTGTGATGATGGGGCAGGGGGGAGTTTATAAAATGTGACGTCACGCAGTTAAACATTTTTTTTAAATGAATTCAATTTTGTATTCAAAAAATATTTAAATTTTTAGTTGTTTGATTTCAATAAAATACTTACCTTCTCCGTTGATACGCTTATGTTAATGTTTACGTATGTGTGCTAGTATTACTTAAAGGACTGTTCACACCAGGTGCGCGTTACCTTAATTTGCTTATGTATTAACAAACAGGAAATAGCAGTTTGAGAAGAAATATAAATAATTTTTAATTCAAATATTCCATAATTTTAATACAAAAAATGCCATTATATTAAGAAAATCAATCAGAAGTGGATTGTGTGGAAATCAGAAGTGGATTGTGTGGATTATGATGCGCCGCGCTTGGTGGAAAAATTAGAAAAATTCACATTTTTTTATTTCGCAAATTCAATTGATCGAAAATAAGATCTGAACCATATATGTAATTTAATTAAATTTGAAATTATTTTTGGCTAGGTGATACATTCTCACCGACCAACAGAGTATGTAAGGATCTCGGTTAGGGGAGAGCTTTGATCTAAACTAAAGCTGTTTTAATTTAAAATAAAAGGTGTACGAGACCTATTAAAACCAAGAATTTAAAGTTTGGTTCTAATAAAACAGTTTGTGATAATATTCCAAAAGATTTTATTGACAATTTTTTAGGTCACTTCACTACTGAGAAGTCTCAGAGAGGTGATCAAAACTAACGATTGACATACAAAATAGTATGAGTGATTAAATCATTATTTAATTAGCCAAAACATAATTTTAAATTTAATTAATTTACAAATTTATTTTAACACAACTAAATTTCAAATAATTTTGAATACAACTAAATTTCATTTTCTTTCAATTTCTTAATTAAAATTAAAAAACTGCATTGTACAGTATGCCCGCCAATTTTTTGACTTTTTTGTTTTGATGAGGGGAGGGGGGTACTGAATTTGTGACGTAGTTTCTTAGGGGGGTATAAAGCTTTGTGATGATTTGTAACATGGGGGAGGGGGAGGGTTAAAAATGATCAAAAATGGCGTAACGTAGTTTATGGACGACCCCTTATGAAAATTTTATTTGTTTGGTGAAAATTTTTAAATTTAATATTTATTGTGATTTTTATGATCTATCAAGTATTTCGGAGAGAAAGATACTCGCGACACCATTTTGTATTGGTATAATTGTTTTTTCCGTTTTGACAGATTAATCCCTTCTTTTCCTACTGCTTTGAGTTAAGTTGAATTAAGAAACAACGAAAATCGTAAACTCGACATGTTTCCATGATGAGATAATCCACGATAATCCCGGGTACTCCAGACGAACAAAAAATAATCCATCAGAGTGACAAAGACAAAGTATTTTGTTATTGTTTTTTTTAGCAAATTTTGATAACAAGCAAAAACATAACAAAGAATTATTAAACAAAATTAGGTATTAGTGTTAATTCGATTATTTTCACGTTTCAAAATAATCTAAAAGATTCATTATTATTGTTACTCATATCAGAATTATTTTTTTCGAATATTATCCGCCATAAAATACAAAATCAAAAAAATCTTTCCCAGAAAAATTCCAAAGTAGATATTAAAATTATCAGTGTGTGCGAGAAATAATTTTCATCGGTACACAATATTTATGTACATGTATCAGTTGGACTGCCATAAAATGTTCTCAATTTGATACTTTTTTTAATAATTATCTCAGTACTAACACCGACACACCATTTTTGTAAGTAAAATTTTGACTGACTCCGTTGGGGGTTCACACAACCATCGATTTTATATTTTTATCTCAAGTTATTTTGACTGATAAACTTTGATTCACAATGGATTTGAAGCTTTAAAATTCGGATTTTTGTTCTATTTTTAGTGAATAAAATGTTCGCTATGTTGTATTTATGTAAAATATAACTTAACTAGTTGACCCGGCGAACATCGTTCCGCCCCAAATTACTTCGTTCTGAGCAAATACTTTTGTCCTTCACCAAAATTGATTTTAATAAGAGAAAAAATCAAACAACTCGACTCACTTCTCAATATACGATTGAGTTGACTGGACATTCCATTCCTTTTTCATCGAATTCAACACTATGTAATGAAAAGGGAATGAAATGTCGATTCAAATTCAGGCATCTATCGAAAATTGAGTTGTTTTTTTAATTTTTTCTCTCAGTGTGGAAATGAATTGGAGTCAGTTGGAATTCAAAAGAATTCAATGCATTGTATTCGAGTGGAATTAAATCGAATACAAACGTAAATCAATACATGCATTGTGGTAAACAATATTTTTCGAATTGTTCTCCCGATGATGCCGTGGGATGACGTTCGTGTACTGCAAATCAAAAAATACGCCAAATCCCCTCATTGCAACTGGCATAACGGCCCAATTGGAATCTTGGCACTTCGTCATTTGCATTCGGAGCAGCAATGCCGAACACTGCCAGGTCGCTACCTTTGTTCACGTATTTGCAGACATATTTAATGAAGTTACAGTACTCAACATTGCAGTGTGTTGCGAATGTTTTCTATAGAAGCTTGCAATATGGAACGATCCAGCGATTATCGACCACGACATCGGTCCCTTTCACCGTCATCGTGACTGTTCTGCCACCATCTTCGGGTGAACGACGTCGATATAGTGGATAACCGTCGGTTCCACTAATTGTGTGTGCCAGCAACGGACGCGGATATTGTTTTGTACATTTCCAATCGGCCATACACGGTGAATCTGGATTGTGATCTCCGCACGGACCATGAATCTTGTTTGTTGCGACTACCGCGAACAACTCCGGGTTGGCTTCTGGAACTGGTATTTCAGCGCTGATGATTGAATCGGTCTGATTTTCTCAATTAACCACATCAGAATGTGTGCATATGGTAATCCACGGTTTTGCCACTCTACTGAGTACATCCAACAACGTGGCTGTCCGAAAACCATCTGCTTAACGATGAAGTCATAGCGTCCTGAGTTTTTATTTGAACACACGTCCGATGATGTCGTGGCGATCGCTGGAAGTTTGTCCTGGCAGTAGATTATCGGTAATTTCAGGCCATTTCGGATTGCATGTGAACGTGATAAATAAATCTGGTCATCCGTAATGCTGGGAGAATGGTCAATTGACCGACATTGGTTGCATCTCCTTCTGAAACGATGGCATTGCGCAGATGAATGTACTGCTCGGAACGTAGTTTTGATTGATTGAAGCGGATGAAATTTAAACGTTCCGTTTCGATCTTGACATACGTATCGACGCAATACTGTTGAAACAATCGATTATATCTCAAAAGATGATTCTCCACGCCTTGTCGCATCGTCAACCAATAAGTATAAAAATTCATTGAACTGACATTCTGACCATCTTTATCTGGAACCATCTGGACCATCTTTATCTGGAAGTGGTAGCCATCCTTTCCATGACAAAACATCAATGGATATTGAAGTGTTAGTGCATCATATGATCGATGTGTTTCGTACACGCGTTGCACTCGTCTGTCATCATGCCGCTTAATCACAACTGCGAGTTCGTCGAGACTTCGGGAGCATTGTACTGACGTACATGGCCTCCTGTTTGTCTTTTGTCTGCTCTGATGATTATTTTGTGATCATTGGAAGTCATTGTCTCCAAAGCAGTTTTAAACAAACGAACCAGGGCATTGTGTTCATGCAAAGACATTGAAGTTCTCCGATTATCTCTCGCTTTGACGCATTGAAAAGCGCAAGACGATAACTGACTTCAAATTCGGAATTTCCAACGAAATAAATTTGAAGGAATTTGGGTTCTTCATTCGCTGATGGCACCAACGCTCCGCTTCGATGATAAATTTGCCCTTGAATCTTTAAAATAGAGGGCAATTTTGAATATGGTTAGTAAAATCGTTCAACATTATCGAAATGATGAATACGTGGTGAGGTGACGTCATTACCTTATAGATGGGATTGTAGCCGGGTTGACGAACAACAACATCGGTTCCAAATGACGTCATGTTAAAGCATTGAATGTACAGTTGCGTGTGTGCGAGGAAATGTCTGGATAGCGTTGTATCTTAGAGATAAGTACGCAATGGCTCCGGTGGCGAAGTAAAAACCGGCAATTTAACTTTGCCATCGGCACAACATAGCCCTGGCGTTTCTGCTTGGAACTTCAAAGCTTGGCTATGTCGGCACACGAGCGACAATGCGCCAATATCAACGCAGCGAAGATCTTTGTAGGCGATTGTAGTCATAATTGAAAGCAGCGCGATTCAAGTCGACGTTCTCCGAACCTGAGCTGGTGCCCGTGCAGCGCGAACTTCTCCGATATGAGCACGTCTCGGTTCATTTGATTTTTCGCGTTGCTCTTACGTTTCATTCTCACGGATACCGTGCATTCTTTGTGAATTACGGTTTCTTCGTCCTAGGTTCGATCGTCTGATAGCCGGCATTTTAATCAAAAATCTTCCTAAAAATTACAATGTTCATTTGGCTAATTTCCTTTGAAGTCATTAATCCACAAAAAAGAACATATCTGGGGATTTTTCAAGCTTTACATCGACTTATCACACGCTCTACAGCGTCCAAAATCATCAAAACATGCAAAAAATTCAAAATTTCATAGAAAAAAAAATTAAATTTTTTACGGGTTTTCCAATTTTTTTCTTCTAAAAAACCATCTGGATCGGATACGCACGAAATCCCGTACAAAACCATCATTTTTCGATTTTCCGACTTTTCCGGTGGATTTTCGTAAGAACCATCTCCTGGCCATACAACAAAAAAAGATTGAGCTAAATCGGTTCAGCCGATCTCAACTGATGCACGCACATACATTTTTTTCACCATTTTTATATGTACGTCGGCTTAAATGTTTTCATTTTGTACCTAAAAAGAAAAGAAACAACCAGTTGAATTGAAGAAACCCTAATTCAACTGATGCTGATACGAGAATCCCAAATTTTAGTTTTCGATTTGTGATGTTGGTAGCCTGATTGTTGTTAAACATAAATGTCATCTGTCAATTTTTTAATACCGGATATTTTTACGCGAGAAAAACTGCAAAATACTAAAAACAAATATTTAAGAAAAGATAATGTCCAGTAGTGTATTATTTTCAAATGAAAAAGATATGAAAACATTAAATTTAGATGAGGATTTAATTGATGTAGATCACTATAGAAAATTGATTCGGACATTTATTGATTTGGTAAGAAGAATGGACGCTGAATACCGTTGGTTTTTTTTTGCGGGCTCCCTTATAAAAACGTGTCTTTTGGTTACAGAGGAGGTACGAAACAGCATTATTTTGGGCGGAAAAGGTTGTCCAATTCAGTAATGATGATCCAAAAGATATTTATTGGTTGGCTCAATGTATGTTTCTATTGAAAGAATATCATCGTGCGGCTCACATAGTCAAATCGAAGGGGCTAGAAAAAACTCATTTAATGTGCCACTATTTGGTAGTAGAAAGTTTATTGGAGGCTAAGGAATATCAAGAAGCTTTGGATGTTCTTAATTCTGTTGAAGCCGAAGATTTGACGAATACTGCAAATAATACGAAAGAGGAAGAAACCTTTGGCGAAAAATATGGGTTTGAAAAGACAACTAAAAATGAGATTCTCGCATCGATTTTCTACATAAAAGGTAAGGTATATGAATCCATGGACAACCGTACAATGGCAACAGATTATTATGTCCAAGCACTTCACAAATCGGTTTATTGCACTGAAGCACTGGATGCATTGGTTCAGCACGAAATGTTAATGGCTTGGGAAGAATGTGAATTGTTACAACATTTGCCCATAAAACAGCAGTGTTCCCCGGCCAATGCGAAAATAATACAAACATTGTACGAAAACAAATTAAAAAAATATTACAATTCAGTATATCCGCAACGGAATGCGGAACAAACACCGATTGGTAATTTCGGAGCATTACAATCAATGCGACAATTTTCCGACAAGCTGAATCAAGAGAAAAAAGTTCCAAAGCCATCGTCTAAACCCGATAATTTCAATTTGAGTTCTAGATTATTTACGCCTACGATGCAAATAATTATGTCGCCAGCAAATAAGTATAAAACTCGTAAGACGTTAAATATTAGGAAATTTATTAACTAAACATTTTTTCCTCACAGAATATTGAATGATCTTCGGAATACACCGACATATTCGATCCATGCCAGCTTAACAAAATTAAGTGAAATGAGCAAAAGTATGAACGCTTCGTTTAAGCAAGTAAATCCTGGCTCCGAAAATTGTTTATCACTTAAGATTAGTTGTGATCGCCTTCAAAACAGTATCGATTTACTAGCGGCTAAAGCAGAAAAATATTTCTATAATTGTGAATATAATAAATGTCTTAAAATTGTGAATGACATTTTGAAACGTGATCCATACCATTCAAGATGTTTAACCATTCAAATTGGTTGTCTTGTAGAAATGAAAGAATTTAATAGTAAATACTAAATATATATACCTTTATTCAAGAATATTCGCTAATTATTCTATATTTCAGAATTATTTTATGTTGCTCATAAGTTGGTTGATTTGTATCCAGATCAGGCAATTTCTTGGTATGCGGTCGGTTGTTATTATGATATAATTGGAAAAAGTGATCCGGCTCGACGATATTTAATGAAAGCGACATCCTTGGATCGATTATTTGGACCAGCTTGGTTAGCATACGGGCATTCTTTTGCTCGTGAAAATGAGCACGATCAAGCAATGGCTGCATACTTTAAAGCGACCCAATTAATGAGAGGATGTCATTTACCATTGTTATACATTGGAGTCGAATGTGGTCTAACTAAAAATGTTGAATTGGCCGAAAAGTTTTTCTACCAAGCAATGGCTATTGCACCATTAGATGTATTCGTTTTACACGAATTAGGTGTGATTAAATTTGAATATGAATAGTAAGTGTGTCCATTATTTATTAAACATTAATAAGTTACCTACTTGATTTTTTTTTTTAGCTATGAGAGTGCTGAAGAAGTTTTCCGTATGACATTGGAAATGGTTAAACATTTGGCAATGCAAAATGGTGAGCCAATATCGGCTAGATGGGAACCGTTGCTAAATAATTTGGGTCATTGTTGCCGTAAAAATCGGAAATATGAGGAAGCCTTATTTTTTCATCAACGTGCTCTTATTCTTAAACCACAATCGGCGTCTACATACAAAGCTATAGGATTTGTGCTAGCCCTAATGGGGAAATTAGAAGAGGCTGTTGATTCATTGCATAAAAGTTTATCGTTAAAGCGGGATGATATTTTTGCGACAACCCTACAAAAGTACGTAATTGAAGATTTGATGGAGGAGGATAGTCTACTTTTGGATCAATTGGTTGATCCACAACCTCAGACCAGTGTAGATGTTACAAATGATGATCTAGATCTAACCGATAAACGTAAGAAATTGAATTGTGTCGTACTGAATTTCGATGATTTTGAGTCGAATATTTCACAGCAATCGGAATTGTGTGACACAAATAATGATATGAGTATGGATATGTAAATTTGAATATGTAATAAAAAATTTAGGTAAACTTTCAACCTTTTTATTTTTGTTCGAGAATCGAGATGGAGAAACCAGGATTTTGTATTCGGCCATAATGCTATAAAAGAATTAAATCACGATTTATAAATAAACATATGATTAATACGGAAAGCCCGTTCGTATACCAAAAAAACCAACACAAACATGAAAACGGTAAATTAATAAGGACATTGTCATAAGAGAGTTTGAGATTGAAATGAAATTCTCTCAGTGAAATGAGAATATTATGGTAAAAGCTTCAACATTTTTTTTTGTTGCGCATGATCTTTATAGCAACGTGAGAGCGAAAGTGACTTTAAAAAGTTATAAAAAATACATTCAAAGAAAAGTTCTTACATTTAAATACGTATACGGTTTATTTTCATTGTATTGTACATTTTTCTATTGTTATATTTTTGTTTATTACAATTCTATTCACCCGGTAGCGATATTTTATATTTGTGTGCGCGTGTTGACGGTTAATTTAAAATATTTTTTGCAAATCTAGTATTTTTCTCTATTAATTTCTCCATAATATTAAATCAGTCGCATACACTCTGCGCTCTAGTTTGGTTGGGAAAATTATCTAAAATAAAACAAAAAAAAATAGTACCAATTTTTTTATATTGGTAAGAAGGCTTATTACTAGAAAAAAATAAAAAGCTCAGTGTGACTTGGATTATAAAATAAAAAATATCTTAACCAAATAAAGTTTTCTTATTATAATGAATTGTAAATTTTGTTTAATACTTTTTTGAAATTATAATTATTGTTTATGTTGCACCAATTATTATTGTTACCTAAATAAAAGCTAAGTTATAAAATTAATATTAAATAATTAAAAGTGCGTTCGATAAGGGATCAACTGTTTATTAAAATAATCGCTATGATTGTGAAACTAAAACAATAAGATTCTTTTTTTTTTACATACTAAAAAAGGAATAAAATAAAAGTTGCAATTATAAAAATAAAAAATATTGTATACGAAAAAATATAAAGCCGGAAAAGTAATCGCGAGTGATTAAAATAGAAAAAGAATTTTTTAACGAGACAACGTGGTTTTCACGCCTTTAAAGTAAATCGAAAAGTGATAAAAAAAAGGAAAAACACTAATACATAACCAACAATGCCTTCATTGCAACAGGTATGTGGTAAACATTTTTTTTATAAGTTCTTTATAATTCATTTTATTAATAACAAAATACTTAATTTAATTAAATTTAAACTATAAAAAATATTTTGGGGTAAGATTGTAAAAAATCTTATTTAAAAGCACATGTTTATAGCGGTTTTTGCTCGGAATTTAATAAACAAAGCAATAAACAATTTTGTTTCGTATGACTTCATTGATAAAATAAAACCGTTTCGAACGATTTTTACAGTTAGCTACACTGATTCCATTGAATACATATTCCTTTTTTTTACTTTATAAATAGCTACATACAACATATATAAAAGCATTAGCGGTGTTCCAATGGGACAAATTGACTACTTGCAAGCACTTCCCGCCAAACAAAGCGATTCGTTTACGATACGAAAACGATGTTTGATGTTCATATAAAATATCGTTTACGAATCGTTTTTACGATTCGAAATCGATACGTTTACGAATCCAACGTCCCATGATAATTAGAATTTTTTACGAATCGGAATATTTCGATTTTTGCGTTACGTTTGCGATACTTATTTTTCGTATCGGAAACAGACCTAATTTTGCGATCAATTTACAAATCTTATTTTTCGAGTTGATTGCGATGATTATTAGCAAATATAAAAAGCGTGTTTTGTATCTTTTATAATATGATTATTTTTTATTTATTAATATATGAATAATTACAATACAAATTTATAAATTTGCATGTTTATTTTTTTCTGCTCACAGCACCTAAAATATATATGTATCAAAATAATAAACTTAAATGGTTTAATAATATAATTATATATGTGTATGTACTTACTTTGCGAACCTCACAACACAAAATACATTTGAATAATTTTAATTTTCTTTTTTAACACAAATATGTCCATCCGCTTTTGTGTTAGAACTTAAATGGCTTGAATTGTGACGTACGTGATTTTGTGTATATTATAGTATCGTTTACGTATCTATAACGTATCGTTTTTTACGATTCGCATTTTTTGTTTAGCGGGTTGTGAGTATGTATATAGATACTCAATGGAACGGATGTTTTAATAACACAAGTAAAAACATCTCTACACCATCAATTTAGTATGAGTAGCTGCGATATTCAAGTTACTTGTGAGTAGTTTGCTCATGTCAATGAAAGTCGGCTATTATGTAGAACACTCAATTTTTGCACTTGATAATGAAATGAACTGTAATTTAAAATTTTCTTTTATTAATTTCAATACGTCGATAACAGCTCCATTTGCCATCGATTGTTGGTATCAAAAATATATTTAAATATTATGATATTAGAAAAAGGCCGAACTACAATTTTTATGTTCTGTATTTTTATTACATAAGTAATCTACTCTGAAGCCCCCCCCCCCCCCCCCCTTCTTTTTAATTATTGTTCTAGGCCAGCGATTTCGAGCCAGACGTGTTGTCTTTTATTAGGTTTAAATAATACACATGGTTGTCTTTATTTAACGGTTGTGCCCGTTAGACTTCTTTATTAATTCATTATTCAAAGTTATGCTTTAAATTGATTTAACCACAAAAACAAATTTAGTCAAGAAACGAATGATAAAGTGCGAGTGAACAATAGAACAAATTTTGTCGTTGATTGACAACATTGCTAATCTTTTTGTATCGTTCGTAGGCTTTTTTTTAACTGATAATGAAATTCCGGAACGCATTTGAACTATTCGGTTTTTGGCAAAAATTAACTCTTTTCCTAACTCTGCAATAAGATCGTAAAGCCCAATATGTGATTTGCCAATTATAACATTCAATCGCCGATGCCAACTTTCTACCGAATTTTGCGTTCTAGGGTATTTTTCATTATCCGAAATCGTCCAAAAACTGGGCGGTTTTGGTTGAATTTTCCATTTAGTTTGGTTTCTTGCCCCTGTTACGTAGTTCTTTTCAAACCATTTTCCTAGCATCCGGGTTTAAGATTTTCATCGGGTGGAACGAATGCTAAACTTTTTATCATGCGAATTTGTAGGCTAAAATGTTCATTATTACCATATTTAGCTGCACATCCTTGGGCCTGCACTTTTCGCCAGATAATTTGTTCGAAATGGAACAAATATCCTTTGAATACATCCGGCAAAAAAAATTTTAGAGCCTTTACGCTAGCTTTCTCGAAGTCTGATACGATCGCCTTTGGGTTTAAATCTATTTTCAAATCACATGCTAGTTTGAACATTTCATAGAATAATTGAAAATAGGCACCTTTAATTTGGAACTCATTACACAAAATACCAATGGTTCCACTTCATTACAGATTTCACTGTGGTAAACAGCTGTCGCATAAAACTTGGCAGTACATTGGACGTGCCGTCCATTAGCCAAAATTCGACATCACTCAGAAGTTTAAAATTCGATGGTGTTCCAAGAAGATACATATTTTTGCCTCCAGAAAAAAAATTTCTGACAGCCCAAATTGTTCCCCTTCAAGAAAGTTTAAAACTTTCGGAATTTTATTATTAATAATGCTGTCCAGTTGCTTTAGAGCACTAGATCTGACTCGACTTTTTTTTTGCTTCTGAGTCTTGTTTTTCGGTAAATAAACTCGATTCACCGGATCACAATTAACCACACAACTTTTTATTATTTATGAAGGTAGACGTGTAGATTTTGCCGCTTGTTTTTAAATCGGCATTTGCTTGAAAAATTGATTTTTTTCAAAAGCGGACGGATCGTGGGAATGACTAGAAGGTCCCTTTTTTATTTTATGCAGACCATCTTGACAAACTGTTACTACTATTGCTTTGCATAACAAAGATTTTCTATCTGCACATGACCATTGAAATGTTTTATTGTTCCGTTCTAAATGATACGAATACTCATCCACAATTACTTTAGGTTTACCTTTATTTGATGGTACAATGGATACTTCATTAAACAACTTTATTTTAACAGTTTAAACAATAGGTATTTTACACGTTTGATAATTTATTACTTTTTTCACTGAAACCACCACTGAACACTTTAAAACACTTTTAAACAAAACTGATATTTTCATAAAGAATTGAAAAAGGATTTAAGTGAATTGTATTACATGCAGGAAGTAAATATTATTTTCGGTTATATAATATAATTTCGGGGAATTACCGGAAAACTATATTTTCTGAAAAAATTTAAATCGGGTATTCCCCGAAATGCAATAAAGTAACAAGTGTTTCACAAACAATGAACATCTGAAAACAAACTTGTAATTTAAAAAAAGACAGACACACACACAAATGCACATTCACATACCATATTTTCAAAATCCAGGATTTTCAAAACCAGGATTTTAAAAACCACGATTTTGAAAATCAGGATTTTGAAACCTGGATTTTGAAACCAGTCTTTTTGGAACCAGGATTTCGTAGCCAACCCCATTTATTGGGAGAAACCCATACTACTTTTAGCACAAAAGGTTTGTTCATCATTGTTTACAGGCTTTGTTAAAGTGTCGGCAATAATTTCGTTCGTTCCGACGTATTCGCGTTATTTTTCGCCAGGTTGATCGCGCTCTGATTATCAGAAAAAATTATTATTGGGTTACAAAATTCAATTAGCTCACCCAATAATTGTCGAATCCAGGTGGCTTCTTGAAAAGCCGCCGAAAGCGTCATGTTTTCAGCCTCAGCGCTCGAAAGTGCAACGGTCACTTGCCTCTTGCTTGCCCATGAGATCGCACAATTTTCAAATTTAAAGACGTAGCCAGTGCACAAACGTCTTTCGTCGAGATCCGATGCCCAAAAATCCGCACCGCAATATCCATGCACATTTGAATTTCCGGACGGTTTGGATGTTAATTTATAATTGCTCGTCTTCAAATTTCGGAAAATTCGTTTTACGGTGTTCCAGTGAGCCTAACCCGGTTCATCGCAAAAGCAATATCAGGCCTCGTACATTGCGACAAATACAAAATTGAGCTAACTGCCTCTTGATATGGCACGTTTGCCATCTGTTTCAGATCATCTTTGGTTTTCGCTGACATTTATTTGGTCAATTTGCTGTTTGAATCAGCCGGCGAATCGATTGGATTGCATTCTGCTATAGGTAATTTTTGGAGAATTTGTTCGACGTATTTCTTTTGGTCTAAACTAATTGTTCCCGTCTTTTTATCTCGAGTAATTTGCATTCCGATCCAGCTGCTTGCCTGAACCAAATGTTGAAATGCTTTGTTAAATTCGATTTCGGTTGATTTTTCCACAAAATGTTGTTTGAAAAGATCAACAAATCATCGACGTAAACAGCAACGCTTTTTCGCGACGAAAATAAATATACGCATCTGTTTTGCATCGTGTATAACCGCAATTTACCATGACGTCATTTAGCTTCTCGTTCCATTGACGATTGGCTTGTTCCAATCCGTAGTTTGCTTTTCAGAGTAGACAAGTTCGTCCACTGCCATCGTCATAACATTTGGGTTGCTTCATGTAAATCTGTTCTTCAGCGTCGCCTTAAAGAAATGCCGTAATTGCGTAAATTACAAATCGATGAATATCGCGCGACTGGTGAAAATGTTTCTTCGTAATCAATGCCTGGCCGTTGACTGCATCCTTTTGCAACCATTCGCGCCTTATAACGAGCAACTGAGCCATTTGAGTCGGTTTTGACTGTAAAGACTCATTTTGAATTTATGTTTGGTATTCGTCCATTGCTTGCTTCCAATTTTCACCGTTTTGTCCATTCAATGCATTTTTTGCCGTAATCGATATTTTCGTATGCCAAATATGTGGCAAAATCAGGAAATTGTTTTGGCAATGGACTTCGCTTCGATCGTCTCAAATCAGGTGAAATGTTTTCTGTTGAAATGGTTAACTTATTCGGATCATCTATCGCTGAGATTGTTCGAATTAATTTCATTAGAGGTTCCTTCCGATTTACTTGATGCTTGTATTAAGATCGCTCCTAGCAGCATCAACGTCATCGCCTTCTGCTTCATGTAAAGCAGAATCGTTAATTTTCGAATCAGAAAAATTACCTGATTCCAAAAAAAATGACATCTCGACTGATTATCACGCGATTCGATTTTTTTAAATTTGGGTTCGATCTTTTCCAAATTTCAAATGGCGTTTTATCTTTCAGAACACGAGAAACAGAACGATTTTTTAAATATGTCGCCGTTTCCATCGCTTCAGTGTAAAATTTATTCGAAAGTTTTGCATCTTGTAGCATGCATGTCGCTCGCTCGGTCAACGGTCGAATTGTTCGCTCGGCAAGTCCGTTTTGTTGAGGCGTCTGCCGATACCGCTCGACTTGAATAATCTTTCGAATTATTGATTGCAGAATTTGGTTCCATTATCAGATCTGAATGCTTTGTATTACAAAATTTGACAAAAACTTCATTCTTCGATTTGATAAAAAATGCATGAGTAATTCGGCCGAAATCATCCACCAAAATGAGCTCCACCAAGCAATTTTGGCATTGCTATTTTGCTATTTTCGATAGTTGAAATGCCATTGACAGCGCTAGATTTCATTTTCTTTGCCATATGTTTTAGAAAATTTAGACGATAAAGTCCATCGATCATTGTAGCTTTGGCCAATAATTTTTGATTTCGATCACGGACTTCGCATCGATCTGAAAAGAAATTAACGGCATGCCCATGTTTTGTCATTTGACTTACGGATAATTAGTTCACTGTTAAGCCCGGAATGCACAAAACGAATATGTATTTCAGTACTTACGATTTTTTTTTATTACTGAGTTAGTGATTTCGAGTTATCAATTGGCTAACCATTGAGTTTATTTTAACTAAAAATTGGGTGGTTTAGACCAAATTAATTCATCTCCCTAACTGATCAATTTTAGGTGATTTCCACCAGAACATGATACAATTCTATTGTTAACGATTTTATTATGTTTGAACATTTTTTTCATTAAACTTCAGGTTGTTATTAAGCCGGTTACCTCTAACATATTAGACCCTTACCCAAGTCAATGCCGGACCTAATCCCCATCCCTTCACTTAGTTAGAGTTTGCCTTATGATTTGACCAAAAGGTTTACTACTAATAAATAAGGAATGATATAAAATTTAATTCTGATTTTTCCAAGGAAGAATCGTATATTTCATTATCTGATTTCGAGGGGTATAAGGAACTTACTCTTTGAAATCGAGTTGAATTTTTCTCTGATTTCGAGAGAAATGTATTTTAAGTATGTATGTCATAAACTCATAAGCATAACTGACGCACTTAATTATTATTTTCAATTTTTTATTTGCAACTTCTTCACATTTTTAAATATTTAGAAAATTTACTGTAATTTTGAATTAATATACAGAACACAATTACAAACTTTTCGCAAACTCTCACCCCGTTACTCTAAATACTTCCTAAATTCCTTCATCCCGATTCAGTGAAGTTTTTAAATTATTCAGCTTTTGTAGATGAAAAAATTAGAAGTCACTGCTGTTTGCGGCGACTGATTTTGATCCTAGATAAATAAATTAATACTTGCCAAGTTTCATCCAAACACTTAACACCTAAGACATCTTTGTATTCCTACCATTATAAATGTTTTTTCTGCTTAATCAAATGCATTGCTGAAGTATTTCCTCCCACTTCACATTAGGAGTTGATTAGTTCCTCTTACGTAAAGAAGAGATTTTCTAAAATTGTTGATAACATGACCTCGTCTTCAACCGTCTGTTACACCTTTAGGTATATTGCCTAAAATTTGCTCTACATAAATTAGCTTGTAGGTTTTATTAATCAACCGTTTTCCATCGTTGTATTTTCCCAGTAAGTGGAATAGTATTCCTTTACCATAAAGAAATGCGTCATTTTTAATTTAATTGATATGATTCACAAAAAAAAAACTTTTATACAAATTGTATTGATTCTTGACTGCATTATTAATACCACGCTTTTTACACTAACAAGAACAAAAGCATAAATAAGTAGCATGATTATATATCTTAGTGATACATTCTCAACACATCGCACCGCCCAATTAATACTATGACAAGTTAAAAACATTAACTTACAGGATACTATTTTTTTTGTTATCTTGGAGACGTGCAACCTACTGAAAATATATAAGATCAATTTTGAGTTACAAAGGAAATTTAAGTATTTTCATTTTGTTTTCCGAGAGCCGCATTGCAGCTTAAAGTTGGTACGAAATTTTAAAATGTTTCAGAATTTTTTAAAGCCTTTCGACCTCGACTTTTGCTTTCATTAACTAACATGATTTGCTGTTTCAAATTATTCCAATCACTTTTATATCCAACAATTAGTGGATTTACATATGAAAATTTTAGTTTTTTTAATTTCGATATTTGTAAATTAGTACAAACAAAATTTGCTATTTCGCTTAAAGATTTGAAATTAAAAAAATCCTTGAGAGACATTTCTATTACCCGATAGAAAGGTTCGTTAACTTTGGAAATCGTATAATTTCAAACCACTTCACGTTTTTCTATTATTACATGGTTGGAATTCCCGTCATTTTGTGTGTGCTTGCGTTAAATAATGTTGAACGATTTTTAAATTATACTTTTTGGAAGCCCACGAATAGAAAGGTATTAATATTTTGTTTTTGTTTTGGAGATAACAATTATCCGACTAGACTCAAATTTCCGACACTTGATTTTTGTTTATTTCAAGTTAAATAAATTTTTCTAAGCAGCTCACAACTTCGCTTGGTCCTCGCTTTGCAGTTCACTATTGCCAAACGAAGCAATAAGCTTCTCATATAACGTAAAGTTAAACCAATTAAAATTTCACTTATAATACAAAGTAGAAATCTCGGCACTCGGGCACGTTAAAATTTTTTCAAAATTAAAAATTGCTGTAATTATATTGCCATAGCTTTTGAATTCTTTGACCGCGCAAATTTTTGTTCGTGACACTCTCCTCTATGTTAATGTTTTGATTTGTAAATAAAGTGCAGTCTTTGTACCGGTGTTTCTTTGGTATAAAAATGATACACTGAAGCTATTATTGAAGATATCAGTGTACTGCCGCCTTGTTGCTGGAACTACCCCAGAATTTTCCACTTCAATCCATAAAATATATAATCTATATATTGTTATGATATTTAGGTCGCCTAACAAATATTCGCATTCGGAGCGCTTTCCTAAATATTGCGACTCAATTCTCGGGAAACTATTAATGTGATTTTTAACAGACTGAATGGCACTTGCTGGAGATTCGGAAATTTTTCTGCAATGCTTTCCCCGCACGCCCAATTTTCAAGTTAGTCTTTCAACTTTAAAAAAATTGTAGAAATCCACTGTCGATTTATTCCTAAAATGTATAAAATGTTTAATATTTTAAGTTTTATAAAATTAGTGAAATTAGGCTTACCGAAACAATCCATAAACATGGGTTTGCAAACTCTTGTATTTTCGTTAGAAGAGCTTCCTGCTTTGGCTAAAAAATATATTTCAAACTTCGCTTAACTGTATCTGTACCTAACTATTCTGGAAAGCTTTAAAACAAAATTCTCGATAAATCAATAATTTTGTAACAAGATGCAACAAAACTCATTGCAAATTCCAAGTGGTATTGAGCAAAACGAGTAATCTAGAAAAGTGTAACCTTCTGAATGTATGTTAATCAAACTTCTAGAATAATCTCGATATTTACATAAAATTTAGAATATTCTGGAAATACTTAGATAAACTTAAAATTATAGAATAATCTTGAAAAATTAGGAATCTGGAAATTTACATCAAAATCTTGAATTTCGGGAATCTCTTCTCCGTAAACTAATTCATTTGAGTGCTATTCCTATTCAATATTTCAATTCCAAGCTAAACTCAAACAATATCGAAAATATCGATGCATCACTAATTCTGGAACATTACGCAACTCTATAACGCCTTTCAAATTTTGAGTATCAGTGAAAATTCGAATAATTTCGAAAAGTTCGAATAAGCTTAGAGTTCTAGAATAATCGAGATGTTCTCAAAAAAAAAAAAAATGGAATATTCCCGAAAATCTTTAATAAACTTAGATTCTTAAAATAATCTTTTGAAAATCTCAAAGCGAAGTAACTCAAAAGAAGTACGTAAAAATAACTAGAAAACCTCGAATAATCTCGTAAATGTTCATTAATGTCGATAATTTTGAATAAGTTAGTTAATAAGCAACTTATAGCTTATTCAGACTAGGGACTAGTAATCCAGTTTTGCCTAATCAAGTTTACTTTTATTTTGGATTAGCTTTTTTTTGGCGTTCAGACTGTAATAGAAAATCGCGATTAAAAATGGCGCTGCACATTGTGACTTTTGCATGAAATAGGGCATTTTGCATGAAATAAGTCATTCAACATTTATTACTTCAAAAGTTTTATTAGTAAATATTAAATAGGTCCGCTAATTAAATTTGACATAATTAAACTAAATATGACATTTATTAAAATTATTAACGTCTCGAATAAAAAAATATTTCGCTTTGACATCACAATATTTTAAGCACTAATAATAACATAATCGAGATTACAGACAAAATCAATCAATTGTTTGACGATTACTTTAATCTACAATATAATTGAAACATAATTAACTTAATCTCCGTCGTTCACACTATAAGAAAATCTAGATTTGCTAGTTAATCGCGGTTAAGGTTACTAATCACTAGTATGAACATAGCATAACCGCTATTCAAACCCAGATATTTATCTAGATTATTCTAAAAATCGCAGAACCTCGAATTTCGGAAATCTTCCATATTTCAATCCAAATTAACTCGGACAATATCGAAATCTATAAAATTTTGAATAATATCTAAAGGCAAATCGAACCTCAATTAAGCTTGAAAGCCTGAAAAAACACATAAAATCTTGAGAATTCCGTTGGTAATATGGCTTAACATAATATCAAAATTCGAGTCGAATAACCCTTTTTAAAAGACAATTCTATTGTACGAAATTAAACTTTATTAAAAAAAAACAATGTGTGTAGCCTCTACGCGCGACAGAAGTGAAACTTTTTAAGCTGTAAATTTGTAATTACTACAATTTATTGTTCAATGGTCCGACTGGCATATACAGTAAAATGTGTAGCTTTTCCGCAGCAAGAATTGAAGAAATAGTCAATTGATCCTTATAGTGTTAAAGGAGTATTATACAAAGTCAGAGATACATAGTTGATACATCCAAATTAGATAATTGCACATTTTACATTATCTTGAGACGCAAGCGAAATTGTGATGGTGTATTGTTCGGTTTATATTTTAAAGTGAATTTTGCTTAAGACAAACATTTTCTTCAAGAGAAATTCAGAATACTAAATAATTTACCTAAAGTAATGCAACCAGCGATTGATGTATAGATAGGTGCAGTTTTCTCATGTCATTTGGAACTATTGCAGAGTATAATTTCCATGTCTCATTTTGTAGCTAGCATAAACCAATTGTTTCATTTTTGAATTGCCCGAGAAAAAGAAATACATTTTTTATTTAGTTTAAAAGTATTAAATTAAATCTTAATTTGCCATCATTGTATGATCTTTTAAATATCTATACAAATTTAAGTTTTATAAACTTCACTTCTCTATTTGTTGTAAATTTACAATAAGTTATTTAGCATAATAACCGCCTACATCTAAATAGTACAAAAACATTAAGTTTGAGATATTTGTGTACAAGCAAATTATTTACAAACACAATTTTTATACTTGTTTTATATAATATACATACTTGTAAATTGCAATCAATACCTCAATATACTATAAATCTAGGAGGCATTGATTCGACTGTTGCTTGCAAATTCATTCAATTTCGTTTCAATATTCTTTTGTTTTTTTTCGAATCATACCCTGCCTAAAAAAATTCAATTCAAAAATAAAAGAAATACTGTCGCTTTTTTCGTTTCATATCGCTTCTTCATTTTTTGCTTGTAATTTTTGTTTTGTTTCATCAATTTTAAAAATCACCCCGATACTAAAGAAGTTTCGCTTCATAACCTGTAGACCACCAAAATCCGGAAATCGAGATACCTGAAACTCGACAAATGAGAGATAATCGACCAGCAGAGATAATCCTAGCAGATGAAATTAAAATTTGGATTAATTATAATTATTTACAACTTGCTGTGCAATTGAAGCGCAGTAGGCTGATAATTTGCTTGCAGAAACGAATTTTTATGACAATTTTTTCACAAAATTCAATAAATAGCTAATTAGTATAAATTGAATACTCGGTAGATTAATATCGGATTTATTCAAGAGTTTAAATTAATCGGTGAACCTTAATCTGTTTTAATTTCCCTACCAGTAAAATTTTGTATAAGAGCGTTCCAAATCAAATTGTAAATACTTAATTAAAATTGATGAAGAAATCAATCGTTTTATTATTCCATGCGTGATAATTTAGGTCAGAAGCCGTCACACGAAACGACGTACTACCTCCAGCCGCTTTATATCTATAAAGAAGATATGTAGGAAGAAAGGACCAACAACTTCTTCTCGATTGAACATAGTGAATGTCCGAGTAATTACTTGTGATTTGCTTAATTTTGGATTTTGCTTGATCAACAAAGCAAGAAGCAATGTGCTTCATAAGATCTGGAATGCATCGATATGACAATTGAGATGTGGCCAAGACACAACTTTTTTTTACAAACGGAGCGGATATTTGTCTAGATTTTTGTGCAATATAAATTTTCTGATTCACGAAACCTGCCACTTCCGGTTGGTTGATTTTCAATAAAATTCACGGGGCCTATTTATGAAAAAAGCTTAAATATGAAGTTTCATTTCGATTAGTTAAGTATCTGTGATGTAAAGAGGACACAGACAGACAGACCGACAACACCACTCACAACTCACTTCGAAACTCAATTTTTCAAAATCGGGGAACCCCAAAAACGGATAAATCGTCAAAAATCTCAAGGTCGGAAATTTTCATGGTTAACTAAACTTTATGTAAACGTACGTAAAAGAGAAGAATATAATATTTATCTTTGAGCGGCTTATTTTTCGATGTTCTAGTGCACTCATGGAGAAACTATGGCATGCGTCCCCACTGTGGCACGAGGGAAAATTTGTTTAGTATGCGACGAAATCGTTAAATATTTTTTATGTAATCACAAAAAAAATTGCACAAAAAAATTTTTAATAAAAATATCACGCGACGGATTTTTTAAAGAAGTAGGTAGTATTGTAATTTTTTGGCACGCGAACATAAAATGTTTGCCATCACTGTTCTAGTGTTTATTATTTTTTTTTATTGTGGTAAAAAATATGTATAGGCAACAAAATTAACTTGCAAGTTAATAATATTTAGGGTTAAATGAAAAAATCTTGAAATTAAAAATTAAAGACTCAAATATTTTCTGAATCTAAAAATAATTAATTAACAAATGAAAGTTGTATTTAAATATTGTTCTATTATATAATATGTTATATGGAAAAAATGCTGGTCATTTTTTGATTTATAATTTGTAATGTCTAATTTGAATTTTGAATAAATGTCCATTATTTATTTTATACATTTTTAATAGACGTAACGACTCCGCTTTAGTTTTTATTCATATACTTATGTATGTGTCTCCGAGACAATTACAAATATTTCTTAGGTTTTTTTATAAACATAGAATCATTTAGGAATCTTAAATATAATTATATATTTTATTTTTTTGTTGTGAGATACAAAAAATGTGGTGCTTGTAAATAATATTGTGCCTTCTTTAACTGAAAAATAATCAGGAAACAAATTAAAATTTATAATAAAATTAATAATCGATAATTGAAATAAAATAAATGACATCCCTGTGTTTGTTAGTACCCTATGTAAAGTTTAAATTTTTTCATTACTTCCACAACAATTAAAATGATTTTAAATGTGAATAGAGCCTAACGTTTAAAGTATTTTAATATTAATAGAAAAATCTATTTAAATTTTCGTATCCCATTGTGTGTACGTGCTCCTTGGAATATTACTTTCTATATTCCATTTTCATGTTAAAGAGGCGATGTGGTTAAAAATATTCGAAACGAAAAGTTTATTACAATATATGTAATCAAATTTAATAAAAAATTGCTTTTAAATTGTAAAATTAAAATGATGTAATAATATATAATAGAGAGAAGCGTGTTTTTGTAGAAATTCTTATTGTCATAAGTTTCTCATAGACGGATGTATTCAGAATATGTATGTACATTATATACATAAAGCGTTTTTATTTATGCGGATAAATCAAGGAATAAATTTAGATATTAATGTACATGTATACTGTCTAAAACTTGTTTAGTTTTTCATTTAAAAAAGAGGAATGCATATTTTATTTCCTTAATTATAATGAAGTGTGCAATTTGTAAATTGTATTATATATTTAAAATGTATGTTACAAATCCAATTATTTTAAAAATGCGAACACGTTATTGTGTAAGCCTGGTGGGTGAAAAAAAAAATTAGTGATCCAATACATAATTATATTTTGCCGAACGATTTGTACCGGAAGACTATAATCATAGACTAAAGTAATATTATAGAGATGTCTTAATACGAATAAAAAAAATGTTCCAAAATTGGTATACATACACAAAGGGCTGTACCACAAAACCTACACATTTTTTTCTCATTTTGCTTTTGGTATAGAAAGTACACTCAAGTCCATTTTTGTTTTCCATTTGGCTTTTTTTTGTTAATTCCACTAAAGATTACTACTTATTGGCACCCGCTATGATATGGATTGGCACCCGGTAATTGGATCTTTTTTTTATTCGTATTAAGACGTCTCTATATACTTTAGGCTATGCTATAATTCTACTCTACTATTCTATTGTATTTTAATAAATTAAATTTAAAAAACTGGTGAGAATTAACGTAGCCCAGGAACTCTGGTATTTTGTACAAAAACAGAGAAGCGAGTTTATGTCGTTTTTCAAAAGAATAAATTTTTACTCCATTTTATTCGTTGGATGTCGTTTTTCTAGCTTGACAGTAAAACTTCTTTTGATTCAAATTTTTAATTTAATTTTGTAGATTAATTTCGATCATTAAGTGATCATTATCATTACCTGATCTATTTCAAGTTTCCCTTCAAGTTACCCAAATATCCCTTTCCCTTTGCAGGAGGAGGAACACCCGATTTATTTCGGTGTACTTGCTTGTAATTTTTAGTACGTCAAAACTTTTCAATGGCATAATGCCGTCAATCAAAAATGCTTTTTATTGGCCTGATGGCATTTGCAGTCATTTTTCCAGTGAACTGCAATAGAAACTTTATCTTCTTGTCTTAGTAAAACTTTGTTTGATTTTTGACGCATTTATTGTTTCAAATTATTTCAAATTTGATGTCCCTTTTCGACCCCTTTATGGCCCCGTTTTTAGGCGTACGTGCTTCCCTGAGTCGAGGCCTTCGTTATAATAAAGAGCTGATATTATTTCGAGAACCATGGCCATTATTCGAGAATAACTGGTATCTGAAAGATGAGTAAAAACAATCTAATAGATGAACAAAATTGTCACGACGGCAAATAATGTGTTTTGATGTGCCAAATTTAGTACTCTGTCCAGTATTACTTCTGTGGCAGTTGATGTATTTCTTTATGTTGAGTTGATTAAACGAGAACCTGGAACCTTAATTGGATGCACGATTAGATCGTGCATATCGTCCATCCGGGAAGTATATGAATTCTTTTTCATCGCCAATTGATGGCAGCCGTTCGGCGCATGTTCATTATCTCCCAGTATCGTGTCGTGGGTTATCTCATATGCACATCAAGAGTACGAGTTCAATTCGGACAAATTTAAATAAAGCCTTCATATTTATAAACAAAGTAAAATATTGTATTGATTTATTATCAAAATAATAATAAAAAATAAAATCGTTCAACCATATGCTGTTCCATCTCATCTTAGAATAAAATTTTAGGGAGGGCTATCGTACGTGTTGCTCTTTTACGTATTTTTGAATTAGGAGTTTTTTTATTGGAGACTGAAAATTTCAACAATCCGGAAAACCAAATTATTTTAAATGGGAACTCATGATATTTATGACAAACCCTGGCATTTACTACTGATTCTACGTCGCTAGTTTCGTGTGCTCCACATCATTTTCATGATTATTTATAAATAACGCAGAATCGAATTACTTTTTCGAAACAAATCAGCATTTTTTATTACCTACATATTTTTTAGAAATCGATTCCCAGGAAAATTTATTTATTAATCGGAAAAGTAAATATAATTGTTTCTCGGGAATCACCCTCTAGTAAACAAGGTTGAGGAGCAGATAATTTGAAAAGGGCCGATCTCTAAAGAAAGGGAGCAATATCACAGGATAAATTAATAAAAAAATCAAAGTTATTTCTGAGAACTTTTATTTTTATTGGTTCATTAATCAACGTCAAATAATGACAATAACACATACATATATTGCACTGTTAAAAATATTTCCAAAATTGAAAAAATCGTTGTGTGGCTAACTTCATTATGTCAAAAAATACGGGAGGATAAAAAATCGTTTAGTCCACGCAATGGCGAATATATATATACTCTATAATATATGTCCATACGAGCTCCAAAGCCCCTAACCTGAGAGTTAAGGTATGCAAATAAATTATATTCCCTAAAGGGAAACTAGGTTATATTTCTGCACCACGAACAGAGACTCTTGATAGTTTCGTCACATCAGAGGCAGCACTAGCTACTTGACGAAAATTCGATTTTTTTTTGTTTTTATTTAACGAAAGGTTTATTTTATTTTAACGAAACATCTGTCACAAAATATGTACAACGTATTACCACAGAATAACCAGAACGGACATTACGTGGACCAAGACATGCTCTTACCTTATATTTTACATGTTAATTTTGAATTTTCAGTCACTGAACGATAATCTAACGCCGAAAGTTTGACCTGCGATAAACCAAGGTATGGCCAATTAATCTCTATATAAAACTGTGTTATGTCGCCTCGCTTCTGGGTATTCTGTGGTATTACTTATAGTTTTGTTCACATTTTTAAAATATTTTATGTATTCGAAAAAATTATTATTACTCCACATAATTATTATTATTAATACCTAATTGTATCCTAAATATGAATTTTTTATTAAATAATTCGAACGCACCAATAACGCACACACATTGGGTGAAGTGAATAAAAAGGTATTTATGTACTTTTATTCAAATTTTTCAAAAACGGTTTTTATCATACAAAAATAATAAAATTTTCTGCAAGAAAACCCTTAATTTTTGTGCTTTCGCATTTTGTACGTATCTTCTTTAAAATAATCCCTCCCTCGCATATATGCTGGATTTCATCAAAAACGGGTAATGTATAGCCAATTTCCATTCTAATTGCCCAAATGCTAGAATTATATCAAAAAATCGTTTTAGAGTCCCGTTTCCCCATCGTACATAGCAAATTTCGGCATAAGAGGTTGGTTGGCAGAACTGCATCTAAAAATTATTTTAGAAACCTATTTCATCTTAACCGGTTACAAAAAGCCAAGTTTCATCATAATTGTTTAATACCAGAACTTTATCTAAAAATAATTTTAGATCCCGTTTTCATCACACTTGTTGAATTTCATCAAAATCAGTTCAGAAATAGAATAAATCATAGTCGGTTTAGCTCCCTGCTAATTGACCATATTCTAGCTAGAGGTTCATCTTAAACTCATTTAGAATCCCATATCCATGGTGGAATTTAAATTTCATTAATATTGATTAACAAATAACCAAGTTCCGTTCTACATAATTGGTATAAATTAAAAATAGATTGAATTGCATCAAAATCGGTTAAGAACTAATAAGTTCCATCGTAATTGGCCATCAAGTGACGCATGCTAATAAAACAATAAAATTCTAGGTGATTTAATCAACACATTTTTGAACCACTTGCGAGATGTTAGAGAGACGTAATATAAACTGACCATGGATATAGAAAACATAAGTTACATTAAACCACTATTAAATTAGCTAAAAATAATTTTAAATTTAATTGATTTACAACTTTCTACTTTTTCCATATTGCAACAATTATGAGGACCAATTTCCGGGTACAAATAATTTTGTTAAAAACTAAATTAACTGTAATTTTTCCTAAAATTTAAATTGTACGCTTTGGTATTGTCTACCATTCCCGCAGCACACACTTGGATATCTCCGCAGTTTATAATTTAAACACTTTAATTGTTTATCAAATTATCTGTTTAATTCGTGTTTTGTGTAGTTTTTATTTATTTATTTCAATTAAAACAATATTTTTTAGTTTATTAATTTTATCAAAAAACTTACAAGATTTTTTATTGTTTATAATTTTTTTATTACAGAACTCAGAATTTTGTTGTTTATAGTTTTTTATTTGCTGTTATTGATGCCGCTCCGATTGATTATATAATAATAAATGTTGGTAACGATTGCTTCCGTCGTTCGATACACAAAACTTATGGTAACTTCTCATTGTATTGTATGTATATACTAAGCATTGAATATAGGTAATAAATACAATATATAAAGTATTATATACAACATTGTTCGCACGAATTATCGTCCTGCAGTCGCCGAGTATTTTGCATTGTTGCAACCGGTACAAAATTTAAGAAATGTTTTGTTTATTATGTAGAGTTATGTTAAAATCATCATGAGCAGGTTAATAAGGAAGTGTTAATAAGCAAAACAGTCATTATTGGGGAACCGAAACCCCTCGAATTATTTACGAGAAAATCCAATTTGACAAAAAAATAACCCTGAGAGTGACTTATGAAAAGTGCTGAAAAATTAGCCAAACTTTGTAACAATGGTCACTCAAGGTGGCCATTTACCAGACATAATTTTTCATATCTAAACAAAACGAATTGTAATAATACCAATAAAAGATATCAATCGTAATTTTGAAGAATTTTTTTTAAACAAATCGTTAGAAATACTGGATATTTGTGTTTTATAGTTTATTATGTATTATTTTTAGAAAATATTAAAATCAGTCTTACGAAAGCCCTCTGTTCGATTTTCAATTTACGTTTAATTCATCATTTTTAATAAGAAAAACCATATCAAAAATAATGTTAGATTAGTATTTCCGAGAAAATAAAACGAAAAAAAAACTCAATAGAAAATTTAACCAATTTTTTCAGTATTAAAAGTATAAATTAACATTCGACGAATAAACAATCATAAAAAATGAGCAATAAAAACAATAAAGTTTGATGAAAAGTTGACGTCGTAAAATGTATTATAGAAACAGACAAAAAATAGAAATTGATTTCGAAAAACAAAAATGGAAAATATCCTTAAAAAAAACTTGTTTTAAAGCTGTGAGAAACGAAAATCTATGTGCAAAAGGAAAAATACAAAACCAAATCAAAATAGTAAAAGAAAATCATGCATTTTTAACATCCAGCACAAACAACAATGCTGTGCTGTACTACTCGTATTAAAGTAGATTTTTTTTTTTCTGGTAGGAATTGTACAAAAATGTACAAAAAAAACTTTTGAGATTAAAATAAAGAAGTATGTACTGTACATACATTGTACATATTTTTCTTTAATTTTCTATTTTTTTATAGGATAAAGGATATAATCAGTTCGTTTATTTTTTTTTTCTCCACAGAGAAAATTCATTTTAATTTATTTTTATTATACATTGCAAACAAAATTTGAAATCAAATATATTTTCGTTTAAAACATCATACTTACATAATTCTTAATTATTGGAAATAATTTTACAGTTCTCAAATTTTAAATATTTTTCTGTAAACACTAAAGTTCAATAATAAAAAAATAAAAAAAAAATTAATCAAAAAGAATCTGATCTTATTAATACGATGTACTAAATCAACTTAATTGGAAGTCTGGTCTTACAATAAAAGTAAAAGCCTAAGCTGCCTCAAAGTAATTCTAGTCGTGGGACAAACTGTTCTTATTATGAACAAAATTTCATTTGTTTTTGGGTGATTTACCTGAAAGTTCCAAACATGGAAATCCAGTTTTATCATCTGCGTGTTTATTGTTTCGGTTCTTAGCGTTCTTCCTACATTTTCGATAAAATCGTTTTAGATGATTTTTTATTCTTGTTAGCTTTCTTGTTGCTAAGCAACTTAGATAAAACTTATTTATTGATTGATTTGGGATTGAGAATACTCGAAGTATTGAAGATTATCCGTCGATGTTTGAGATTATTCAAAATTATAATGGCCTTGAACATTAATTGCATGATGCCACAGATTTACAAGTATGTATTTCGCTACTTTTTAAAATTGTGACAATATTTGAGTCTTTTTCAAATATTTCACTTTGTGTGCATGTTATATTAGTATACTATAAGAATAGAGTTAACTGGCGCTTACTTTTCGGATTTCTCAAGCTTTCATAATAAATAATTCCTCATTTTGTAATTTTTCAAGTTTTTTTGAAAATACTGTAATCAATAATTAATACTATAAACAACAGATTACTCGACATTATTTTTGGAGAACTATTGACAAGGAATCTTAGAGTTGAGTTCGCCTGTATTTTCAAAATCTTTCGTTTTGTAATTAGCCAAAAGAAGAGAAAGAAACGATTTCATCTAAAGCCACTTAAACCTTAACTGTTATCTTGTTTGAGATATAATAGGTGTTTATGCCAAACTAGTTTGCGCGACCTTCAGTTAAAGAGTACTCGATATTATAAAACTCCCATAAACCGCATATAGAAACAATTTACTGCTTAGTGTGAAACAAAATTGTTTCGAGACTCTTGGCGAATGAATTCTCCGCTTAAAAACGCTCGAAAAAGTAAAACCATAGTGAAATTTCTATGGGATCAGATAATTGTAAGGTGCTTAAAGACAAATTTGAGAATTTAATGATATTTTGTAAAATTTTACCTTCCAGACCCCGACGAAAATTATCCGTAGAATATCTTAAATTTCATTAAACAATTCAGTAACCTTTCAATTTTGCAATATTTTGTTTGTGCCAAGGGTTCGCTCGGTGGGGCTACAGGTTCCTAGTATAAATGACAAAAATTCAATTTTCGGACGAACGAGACAATTCTTTTCTAACCATTAAGGGTTTGCAAGGTTGACGAAGCGATTTCCAGAATCAGGAATACTCTTATTAAAAATAAAGGAAAAATCGAATCGTGGGCTTTGATAATTGACTTTCTAGATTTTTATTTTCTGGATTTTTTGTTTCTGGATTATTTTTTCTGGATTTCTTTTTCGGGATTTTGAATTTCTGAATTTTTCTTTTCTAGATAAGGTAGCCGACAGAATACCATCATATTCCCGAACGAAAAAATCCCAAAAAAAAAAATGCCAAGAAATACAAAGTAAAGTGAGTGATCGAAATGGAAGACCCTAACATTTAGAAATTGGATCATTTTTGAAAAATTTCTGTTTTAATAATTATTCACTTACTAAAATAGAGAACTCTTGAAAGCCGCTTGGAATTGATCAATCATTTGGAGTCCGATCGATCAAAGGAGCTTTGTGGCAAGTAAAATTGTCACGACTATGAGCAGGGTTTGGTTTACGTCCTTTAGAGGCAGAGGTACTTGATTGTGAAGATTAATTTTCCGATTTAAAGTCAGTAGAAATAGTTGAACCAATTTAAAATATCATACTTTTCGGTTTTGTAATACGTAACTGGTTTTGCTATTCTTTTTTAATTGTAAGCCTCTAGTTTAGCTTAGATATAACACCGATTAAAGTCAACGTAGTAAACGATAGTTCTCTACGGTGATCTGGGTTACCACCTTTATAGTGAACCAGACCCGTAAATCAAAAAATAAATTGGTATAGATAGCTTTAGAAGTTATTTGGTTCTTTGTGTTCGTCGCTCTACAATTTACAGAATTTCTCATAAACCGCTGTGCTTTAGTTAACTCTTACCCTGGAGTTAAGTTAGTTAACATACAATACTTCTGATCTTGCATTTTTTCCTCCAAATCATAAAATTATTTTACCACCAATCTTAAAGAACCATCTTTCAAACCTTCATGTTTAATATTTTAGACATCTCATTTAATTCAGTTTTAGAAGTCATAAACACCAAACAAGCTCCGTGTACACTCAAGGTATTCTGATTTTCGATGTGGCCGTACCGAGCATGGATGATGCGAAACGTTCCGGAAGGCTGAAAGAGGCTACGACTGACCGGATCATTTGAGCACTGTAATTAAAGGTAAACGCCTACGTTTGGCGACAAAAAAATATTCTTTCATGATGAATATTACCAAGGCCAAGCGGCACGAACTGAGCTACATCTTGCTATCGCATTCATCATGTTTGCCTGATTTGCCACCGTGTCTTTTCCGTTGCCGCAAATGATAAAATGACATACCGGAAAAAGATTTTCATCGAATAAGATGGTTATAACCAATCTATTTGTAAAGTATCCACAAGTTGGAAACCCTTATGACAATTATTATATATGAAGCTATTATCCCCACCCATGTTGAAAAATAAATCGAAATTTTAGTTTTTGCATGAACTTTTCAGAGCCCTTTTACATACACTATGCGAAATAGCTATATGGGACAAAGTAATTTGTACTGTTTTCTTCAAAAGCATTTCGCTGATTTTATTTTACGATGTATGGAACAATTTTTCAATGCTTACTCAACAAACTCAAGTTACAATTTTCGTTCGTCCCTTTCTCGTAATACCGTTATGTTGATTTAATGTCTTTAACAACCGCCAGTTGAAGGAAATAGCTATATGGGACAAGTGCGGTTTTTGATAATAAAACCGTTTTGTTGTTAATTTTAATATTTTTCTTATTGTTATTATTTTTTCCCTATTTAAAAAAGGAAAAAAGAATTATTGTCCACATTAAAAAAAATAATTTTTTATGACTCAATATCAATTTTTAAAGAATTATGCCACGATGAACGCAACTTTTGACCGATGAATGGGCAAGGATCTTTTGCTATAGCAAATCTGGCGTTCCCTTTCGTCAGATAGCCACAAAACTACATAGAAATTAAAATACCATCAACAACTTTCAAAAAAATCCCCAAACATACGGCACAGTAAAAAGACCAGGACCAGAGTCTAAAGTTGTCGTAAGAGGTAAAGGGGAAATAAAGCGTCTTGCAGTCAGGAAAAATATCAATCCATCCCAAATAAAGCGTGACTTGTGTCTAGACGTCTTTAAACGAAGGATACAACAGATTTTAAAAGAAAATATTAATCTGAAATATCAGAAGCGAGTGCGTAAACCTAAACTTCTGTTACGCCATAAATTGGTGAGAATGGAATTTGCTAAAAAATTTAAATTTTGGGATGAAGAGTGGCAATTAATAAATTTTCGGATGAAAAAACATTTAATTTTGATGATCCAAATGAAAGCCAGAATTACCTGCGAGATTTTCGTGAGTCACCTCAAACGCGTCATTCCCGCAAATTTCAAGGAGGGTTACTTATGACATGGGGTGGTTTCTGCTATCAGAGCATGACCTCAGTTTGTTTTGTTTCCCATAAAATCAATGCGGGGAAGTATGTGCAGTTAATAGACGACGCTTTAATAAATTTTGGGGAGGAAATGTACGGTGGAAGTTGGACATTTCCGCAGGATAATGCGCCTATTCATGCTGTGAAGTGCACCAAGAATTTTTTTCAATCACTAAATATACCAGTATTGCAGTGGCCTGCTACTAGTCCGGACTTAAATACAATGAAAAATCTCTGGAGCATTCTTAGCCAGAGAGTCGACAAAAATGGACGTCAATTTAATACTTTAGCGAAGCTTAAGACAGTTATTCAAGAGGAATGGGCAAAAATTGACGTTTCTGTTTTCCAAACGTTAATAAAGTCATAACACGTTGATTGAGGGATGTTATTAATAACAATGGAAGTCATAGAAACTACTAAAATGCACTTATTGCTAGTATTTTTTTATTAATTAATAAAATAAATGGATTTTAAGTTTTGTCCCATATAACTATTTCCTTCGACCAATGAGAATAAACTGCTATAAATAGCGATGTAGGCACAATGAAAACTAACCGAACTAAAATCTGTACGCTCTCTGCATTGGCAAATATTCTGATGCAAATGAAAATAAAATAAGAGGTTGCTTAATAAAAAAAAAAAACAAAAAAAAAGCTTGTCCCATATAGCTATTTCGCTCAGTGTACATATATGTATTATGTACATATTATCAGAGCCTACTGTATAAATAAGAGCCTCCAGTATCGACTGTATTTTTTACTAAGCTTAAAATAAGGTACAAACAATTTTTTCTTTACTATGAAACTATATGGGAAAACGCTTATTTTCATTGACAGATTTAGTTTATTAGAAATGTGAGCTTTTGTTTTGTTTTTATATGAAAATGTTCATGAAACATGTAATATTATTTGATTGAAAAATCGTGTCTTGAAAATGTTTATTTCTAAGTGAAAATCGTCATGAAAAATAACGTACTTTTGAAATTTAAAATATTGTTGTTTTTGTAATGCTATACGTCACCAACATAACTAGAAATTTATAAACAAAACAATAATCATCTCTTCCATTGCCTCCATTCCAATTTGAATTCGAATATGTTTCTATAGTTATTTTGAATTTGCAAAGCATGCTAGATTGTTTTGATGTTTTGTTTTTTTCGCACTCATTGTATTGATTTAATTTATTCTGTTTGGCTCTTTTTGATTTTTTTTAAATTTTGATTGTTGAGCGGAGGCGTGTTGTCTTTTTTCTTACCATTGGGTTTAGATGTAGACAAATGATGACGACATTAAACTGAATTTTCTCTTTTTAATACACATTGTTGTTGTTGTAGAATGTTTTTTAATTTAATTTCCCTTATTTTCTTTTGATTATTGCTGGAAAATAGGGAAATTTGAGAATCTGTGTTTTAAATGAGTAAGACATTGAGTTGTTTGTTAGCGATTTCTTAAAAAATTATTTAACTGGGTTTAACTTTTAATTCATATTTTATCGTCAATCGAAATCGCGTTTTTTCATATAAACACTATGAAAATAAATGAATTTTTAGTGTTTCTATATCCCTTATTTTAAGTTCATTTTTCACATGCCGGCTCTATTCATATCAAGATGGTTCTGATATTATGAACCTAACGCATCGTATTATACATAACTATGAAATTATCAAGAAAAGTTTGATACCATTTATAACATTACAAATTAAATAAAATAAAAAAAATCCAGCGAGCTTTAATTTTGTCTTGTTACTTTGTCAAAGTAAAATGAATATTATTACTGCACTTTTTATCATTTCTCACATTTTATTGTTATTGTTAAATATTTTAAACTTTTTCCATACATACACACTACACGCTCATCCTTTTTTCGCCCAAAATCACCACATTTTTTATTATTGCTGTTATATTTTTGTTTCTAATTTTATCTTTTTCAAAGATTTTTGTTAGCCTTATTTTGAAAAGAAAACTTAAATTGAAAAAATTTGTATCCATGTAGCATAAAGTTGTTGTCTGTTGTTGTGTATCTATTTTATTTTTTACTTCAAAATTGTTATTTTTTTTTTTTTTTTTGTTGAACAATAAGAAAATCTGCGTTTATATGAGAGGAAGTTGCTCCTTATAAGATTTTTTTTGTTGTAACAACAAAGTTAAATTTAAAATAGAATATTGTTAAGAATATTTTTTTTTTTTTACGAATTGGTTAAAAAGATTTAAAAAGCAACGTCGCAGGTGGTTGAACTAGAACTAGAAAATGTGTCAATTTTTTTGTTTGCTCTCAAACATCGATTAAAAAATACTTTAATAAGTTTTGATATTTAATTTGTTACGCTAAAAATTCGCTGCACGAAAGTATTTTTTTTGGTTTCAAGAAAGCTCAACTTTTTGTTTTTGTTTTAAAATAATGATTTGTTTTGATCACAAAAAACACCAAAAAAATATTTTAACGAACGACTACGTCTATGTCGGAAAGTATGTAGTTTAATAGAAGAGTTTGCATTTCAAACTTTGTGATGAAACTTAATAAACATGCAGTGAGCACAACCTTAATTTTTAAAGTAGGTGATGGATGGACTAATAACTCCATAGAGATCTCAATTGATACGGACCTTTGAAGTATCGATCAATCGAACGCAATGAGATCAAGACAAAGTGTTCAAATTCAAAGAGAACGTAGGATTTTGAAAAGAAATTTTCATGCGAACCCAAGGTTGATTTTATTTTTAAATATACGATTCACCGTAGAATTCATCCCAAATTTACCATACAATGTCTTCTTAACTAAAAAGTCACCTTAAAACGAACCTTAACTTCACCGTACAACCAAGCCTTATAGTTTATCCTAAAGTTCAGCCCAAAATCAATCCAAATTCTCCATCGAAATTATTACCCCAAATTTACTTTAAAATTCTTCCTAAAATTACGACAAATTAATTCTAAAATGCACTCTTAAATTCAACCTACAAGTCACTCTAAACTTAACCCTACAATTTTAATTAAAATTCACTTTAAAATTTACCCTTTAATTCAACCTACCCTAGAAATCACCCTAAAATTCACTGGAAAATCCTCTAAAACTAACCCTAAACTTCACTCTAAAATTCAACCCAAGTGTCAGAAGTTTAGAAAGAGAAGCTTAACTAAGAATTTTATCAAATTTAAGAATTCTGCAGTTTGGAAATTTTAGTAGTGGAAAAATGAATTTATAATTTTACAAATTTTATAAGATCGTTAAATTCAAATTCGTAATTTATTTGGAATTTGAAATTATTGATTTTGGAAATTAACGAATTTTGTAACGTAATTTGGAAAGAAAAGAAATTAGGAAATTTAGGAAAATGGGGAGTTTAAAGCAGAGATGGAAACCAATGAATATTTGAAACAGGTTCGGTTTAGGTTCAAATTTAAGTTAAGTTGTTGGTTCTGGTTTTGGTTTCTAAAATTTTCAAGTTGTGATTTTGGTTCGGTTAAGGTTCAAAGCAAACTGGTTTTGGTTCGGCGAAAAAAACGTATAAATTAAATTTAATACCTTTTATGAAATAATGAAATCAGTTTAAAATGACAAATTTACGTCGAATTTACTGATTTTTTAAATTTTGTCGGCTCCTACGCGTAGAGAACAGCACCATTCGGAGAGATGGAGCCTGATTGTTACCACGGCACGGGCCAGCAGTGGCCTGTATTATTATTACTATATATTTTAGACATAATTAACTATATGAAAATAAAAAGTAAAAGACATTTTTATTAAAACTCAAAGAAAATAGTTAGTAGGTAGCTTTGGTTCGGTTTTTATTTGAGAAAATGGTTTGGTTTTGGTTCACCATAACTTCTTTGGTTAGTGTTTTTTTTGGTTCGGTTCAAAACCGGTTTCCATCTCTGGTTTAAAGATCTAAATCTTTAAAGTTAGTATAAACTTAGAAATTCGTCAAATTTAAGAATCCTGAGCCTGACATTTAGAGAATTTTTCCAACATTTTTGAAATTTAGAATTTGTATTAGGAATTAGTTAATCTAGACATTTAATACTAAATTTAAGATTTTCAAAATTTAAAAAATTAACAAATTCCATATAGGTATGTATTTGTAAATTTTAGGAATATGGAAATTTAAATAATTTAGAAATACAAAAGTATAGAGTATTATTTAAAATTTTTGATTTGAGTAACATGTACATAAGTATATGGTTCTTTGGTATATATAAAAGGAAACATTTAGAAACCAACAGCTACTCATTTCACGAGAAACTGCGATGGACTCTCCCATTCAATTGCGGGTTAAGGAAAAACGGAGTGTCATGCCAGTTTAGTTCCTCCACCGGCTACCGGTATAAACAATTAAGTTTTCCCTGGTTCATCATTGAATCGAGAAAAGCAATTTTTACGCCGCAAACCAATATCAAAAACTTCGAATAGTTTAAAAATTTTCAATAATTTCGAAAGAATTTCTAAAATTCTAAATACGAATTATCAGTGAGGCAAAGGACTTCAATCCAATGTTTTTAATTTCAATGTGATATTTCCATAAATGATGAATTTGATTTGGAACCATGATCAGATAGATACACCCTACTAGTGAATTATTATTTTTTTTTTAATTTTAAGTTCGCTTCAGTGTTAAATTAGTAAAATAGAACTGGAACCATTTAAAGAGTAATAATTTTATAATTTTTTAAAGAATTTATCAGCCATTGTAGAGTAGAGTTAATAATGAGCGTAAAAGAAAAGACTAAGTTATTTTCAGTCACTGGTTTTTATACGTACATACATACATTACAGTTTAATTGTGATTTTTTTTTCTCATTTTAATTCCTATTTTAAAAAACAATTTTGTGTATTAATAAAATATAATGAATAAGCTTCTTATAAAATTTTCATTAAAAATAAAAATTGTTCCTTTCCAAATTTTTACTACCTGTCTACTTAAAAATAAAATATGATTGTAAAGTGACAATGACATTTAACAAAAAAAAAAAAAAAAAGGTGATGAAAACTCGTAAAATATATTCTATGTAATCTATAATAATCATGATTTTATTTGAATACAAATTTATTAACTTAAAATATTTTTGATGTCTAAGGTGGTGCAATATTATAATGGTTTCTTTTTTGGCATGAGAATGAAAAAATAAACAGCATAGAGTAGTTATCATTCATACATTAAAAAAAAGTGAAAGAAAAAATACACTATAATAGTGAAAAGTTTTTCGCATTTATTTTGAAAAAAAAAAAAAAAAAAAAAAATGCTATAGCTGTTATACATATAAATATGTACATATATGGTGCTGGTTTTCTAGACTCTAGTTATTTTTTTTTATATAATAATGTATGTGTTTTTATATACTAAAGAAAATTGTATTTTCTTATCATCATGGGTTATGCTAGAACATTATTTTGGGTATAGTAATATTGTTCTTAATTCTTGTGGTTCAAATCCAATTTTGAGTACGTCAATTTTTTTCAATCTATATTACTTATTGATTTTTCATCTCGTGTACTATTTTTACGTGGTGTCTGTGTTTATATTTCGTCTTAATTTGTTACGCATTTATTTTGAGGCGATTAATTCTTACCTGGCGGAACTTTTTTAACTACCATTAATTGTCTGGAGCAAATATGCGGGATAATCTTTTTCATTTAAATGATATCATTTCATCTTCGTTTACAGACAATTGTTATTATATTTATGAATATTACGCAAATAGTTTTGTAATCAACGTAGATAAGCTAATGTTGCGTTAAAATTCATTTTTTTTTTGTTTATTTAAATTAAAAGTTATACGGTATAAAGATTTTATTTATTCTTGTAGGTTGCATGCACAATGTATGCCTGTTATTTATTATTATTTGTATTATACAAATAAAACTTTAATAATATGGAATAACCCGAAGTTATAAAAAAAAAACTCTTTTCAATCTGTGAATGAGAAAAATAACGTGAAAAACGGAAGTTTTTTGAATAAAAAATAAAATATTTGCCTAATGGTTCACGCTTATAACAATTAATAAGCGCTTCTGTGGAAACTCACCAGAACTATTTTAATTTGTTACAGTTTGAATTTTATTGTTGATATTTGTATTGTTTTATTTTATTTGAATGAGATATCTAGCATAAACATAGAATATAGGTTTATTTAAAATATACCATCGTTGATTTAATACAATGTGTTAATACGAAATTTGGCTGAATTTCAAACTTTTTTATATAAACTAATAAAGCCTCTAATTCTCTTATTTGATAAAAAATGTGTATATACTTATATAGAAATAAAGTACAGTTTTACAAATATTTTCCATTAAAAATGTTTCTAAAAATAAACATAACTTTGATATGTTCTAAAGAAGGAACAACAACAAAAGAACTGCAAACATATTTTGGCTCTTATAATTTCTATTTTATCAGTCAGTCTACCTTTAATTTTAGTGGTTTGGTTTAAGTAGAATAATAGTACTTATTTCTATTTTTAGCTTTGACCACAGTTTATTTTTTGTGATATTAGAAATTGAAAACAAGAAAAAAAAATTACGTTTATGTACTTGCTTGCCCCGCAGACTTAAATTGTATTTTGGTGCATTACACAATTGATTGATAAATATATTCTATTATTTGTGTTGAACATTTATGATTAGAAAATAGTTTATAATGAAACATAAATTTTATTGTAATTTTATTGAACAGAATTTCTATAATAAAAATACATAATTGTTTTTTCAGTATTGCCATAAAATAACAATGTTAAATTATTTAGAAAAAAGTATCATAACACTTTTACCATATAATGTTAAAATTTATTTTCTATGAAAATTGAAAAGCTTTATCTGTAGAAACTTTATTTTTCTTTAAAAATAAAACAAAATATTTGATTGTTAATTTATGTATGAATCAGAAAAATAGTCACAAAATTTTAGAGACTCGTTAAAATGAATTAAATATGAGATTATAATATGTTTATATTTGTAACTACATATATATACAACTTCAAATTTCAATTGTCAAATACTATCTGGGGGAATTGACGGATACATCTTATTGGATATTCGATTTATTTTTTATTGCCTTGCCAAATTGCCAACAAGATTGTCGATAGTGTATCGCTAAAATATCTCATCTCAATTACCAAATAATAAAATAAATTAATATTGGAAATAGATTTTGTATCCATTTAAAGAAATCCTGTTTGGAGAGAACATGGAATAATCTCAATTTCTATAATTAGTTTTTAATAAAAATCACAAATAGACGATGGTGAATTTTTTTTGTCATGTTTTTTTTTTTAGTTTTCTTTTTAGGTATTCTTAACAATGATCTCAAATAATATTTTAAAAACGAAGAAGAAGAAGGGAGGGAACATATAACAAAACTATAAATGTCACCAACAACCAATCGCTATTGATGCGGAGAGATACGTTATATTATATTAGATAAATGGAAGTATTCGATTTTTAAAAAATTGATTTCGTACTAGAAATTTAATTGATTTGTGTCAAATGTCAATCAAAGAAATAGAATAAACTTTGATATTTGAAGTGATTTTTTGGTAGAATTACCAAAAAAAAATGTTTGTAATCAAGAATGACAATAATAAGTTGTCCACTATTTGTTAAACGGGATTTCGCACGTCATTTTAATGGTTCCGCAAAACACACTTGAATTTCTCCGGTTATCTTTAAGTTTTTTAATTTTTTTTTTTGTGTAGTTTTTATTATTTATTTAAATTTAAACAAATTTTTTTTTAGTTTATTATTTTTATCACAAAACATACAATGTTTTTATATTTTATGATATTTTTATTTGCTGTTGTTGATGGGTCTCTGGTTGATTATTAATAATATCCCTTCTCGATATACGAAACTTCTGGTAACTTCTCATTGTATTGTATGTACATACATATATACTAAGCATTGTATATAGGTAATAAATAGAGCCCGGATGTTTATCCTCTAAAAATAAGCAAAATATGTAAGCAAATATACATTTAAAACACCATGAAATATGCAATACAAATTGGAAAATATGAAACAAAAATTATATGATAAATTTTATAATTTCGATAAATTCTATAATAAACTTTTTTAAAAAAGAAATATATGTACTTGTTCTAAAAATTCCACAATTTCTATGAATGCTATAAAGTATTTCCTTGAATTCTATAAATGTAAATTAATGAATTCGATTAAATCTACAAATTTTATTAACTATAAATAGTATAAATACTTAAATTTCTATAAATTATGTGAATCCAATAAATTCGATTAATTATATTAATTTGAGTAATTCTAATATCTCTATAACTTCTACAAATGCAATAAATGCTTAAAATTTCTTAAATTATATTATTTTGATGAATTCTATTAACTGTTTAATTTTTTAAATTCAATAAAAATTCTTCAAATTTTAAAATTTTAATTATTATTCTTTCAACTCTATAAGTTCCATAAATTTGATAAAATCCAGCAATTCTATAACTTCTTTAAATTCTGTAAATGGTGTACAGTCTTAAAATTCAGAAAGATCTTTAAATTCTGCAATCCTTGTAAATTCTAAAAATCTTGCAAACTCTGTAAATGCGGTATATTCTATAAATTAAAAAAAAATCGATAAATTCAATAAATTTTATAATTTCGAGTGAGCTCTATAAAAGTTTATAAATTTTATGAATTTTATATGTTCTATAAATTTTATAAATTCTAATAATTCTATAAATTTTTAATTCTATTAATTCTACAAATTTTGTAGATTTGAAGTTTTTAAATTCTATAAACTCACATTTAACTCCTGTAAATTCTATAAATCTTACAAACTCTGTGAATACGATATATTCTCTAAATTTTATAAAATCAACATTACAATTTCTTGAAATTTTATAAAATTCTGCAAATTCTATAAATCTTACAAACCTATTAATCTTGCAAAGCCTGCAAATTCTATAAATCTTCTACATAAGCTCTGTTAATTATTCTATAAATTATAAAAAAAACGATAAATTCAATAAATTTCATAATTTCTATAAATTTTATAATTTCTATTAAGCCTATGTATGTATAAACAATAGAAATTTATAATTTTATGAATTTTATAAGTCCTATAAATTTTATAAATTCTATAAATATTTGAAATCCACTACTTCAACAAATTCTACAAATTTTGTATATTTTATGTTTTGTAAGTTCTGTAAATTCTACAAATTCGTATTTGACTTATTTTAAAAATTCCATGATTTCTTCAAATTCTATGAAATTCATAATTTTTATAAATTTTATATATTCTCTAAGGTGTATAAATCGCGCAAATTGTGTATAAATTCTATAAAGTCAAAAAATATAGTAAGTTTTTAAGTTCTAGAAACCCTGCAAAATGAAATTTAATTCAATAAATTTTCTAAATTCTATAAATTACAAAAATTCTTTATAAATTCTAAATCTAAAAATGTAGTACAATAAATTCTATTAATCTTACAATTCGTGTAAATTCGATATATTCTCTAAAAATTCCACTAATTCTGTGAGTTTTGTAATTTTTACTGAGTCTATAAACCCTATAAATTTATAAATTTTATGAATTTTATAAATTCTACTAATTCTCTAATTTCTTTAAATTTTCTATATTCTTTCTATAGAAGAGTTCGAGTTCCTATAAAACATTTTAATTCTGTAAGTTCTATCTATTCTACAAACACAAATTTGACTTATTTTAAAATTCCATGATTCCTTTAAATTCTATAAACTATAAATTTTACAAATTCTATAAATTCTACAAATTAACTGCCACAAATTCCCTATAAATTCTACACAAAGTCTAAAATTCAGTTAATTCTTTAAATTCTACAAATCCTTTAAATTTTTTAAATTCTAATAAGTCTATAAACCCTATAATTTCTATAAACGTTATGAATTTCAATTCTATAAATCTTATAAATTCTAAATAAATTTTCTGAATTTTATAAATTCTTTAATTTTTGTAGATTCTATGAGTTCTAAAAATTGTTTCAACTCAGTCTGTTCTATAAATCCTATACAAACTCAAATTTGACTTATTCTTAAAATGCCATAATTTCTATTAATTTCATAAATTCTTTGAATACTAGAAATTTTGTAAATTCAATAAATTTTACAGATTCCGTAATTTCTAATTTTTTTTATCTTAGATAAACATCGATTTTTGCGGCTTTACATGACAGAACAAGAAAGTATTGTGATTGTGGTGCCATCGATTAAGAATGCTTTATATTTCGAAAAGCGTCTTTCCATCTTCACAGATATGAAAATCCAATAAACTTTCTTTAATTTTTCAACGTTTATATACTTCGTTAAAAAACACGAAATTTGCGTAAAAATATCGAAAAATGATAAAATATGCACACAAATAATAAACACTAGAATACATACAGATATATGTATGTATTTAAAGAGTAAATAATCATTTATATTTAAAAATATGTTTTTACATAATCATCCGGGCTCTAGTAATAAAATATAAAGTATTAGATACACCACTTTGTGCGTGCGAATTATCGCCGAATATTTTACAATGTTGCACCCGCTACAAATATAACTATCAGAATGGCTATTAACAGATATCTTAATATTCGATGTCTACAACTATTTGACCATCGTGGTTACACAAATTCTAAGGTGCAGCCTAAAATAAGCCGTTTTTGTAATGACTGACCTAAATTCTACATCGGACTAACGGGGAGAAGTTTTTAAGTCAGACTTACAGGACATATAAAAGAAATCGACTCGAAAAATGCACAAACACTTGGCGACAGAAAAAAAAAGTTACACTGACATCAACACAAACTCGCAGGTATTACACATTTACACAACACAAAGTACGAAAAGGACCATTAATGAACAGATTAGAAAAACTGGAAATAAACAAGGAACGATACAACCCCTTTACTAAACGAAAAAATTGGCCGCAGTAAAATTTACGACAGTCCGTAAAAAGTATAATTTTATACACACACCAGATCAACAAATCCAGCCAGTTCTAACTAGTTTTCGTTTTGTTTTTTTTTTATTTATAAAAAGGGGGAGGGTGGTCAATAACGATTTATCGTTTTATCCCAATTAAAATTAGTCAAACGTTGCGAACAAGGGAAATTTTAAATTGAGGATCGAAACTTTCAAAAGTTCTTCGTATTGTTTGTTGGATTCTTCACGAAGAATGTTGATCCCGTTTCACTCTTTGACTTCTAGGCTGGGAGGAAATCTAGTGAGTTGCTAATTTATCAGCTTTTCATCAAACGCCCTAATGCGTTGCTCTCGGGTTTGATACTGTTGATGGAATATCTATCCCAAATTCAATAATCTTTATAAGCAGATTTCATGAACTGACCAACAATTTAAAGGCTTCATCAATTGCAAATTTCAACTAAAGGCCGCTAATGCAATTAGAATGGTATCTAAAGCCAGAAGTGGTGGCCAGTACGATTATGTGTCATATCGTCTCAGTGTTGATGAAGAAGCTTTTGCTACTTTAATCAACTCTAAACTTTGGCCGCCTGGTACATTCATTAAGGAGTTTGAATTTGTATTTTCGGATCACAAGGATCAAATCACGCAATCGTACCGAAAAATACCTTCACATTTGACTTAAACGTAGACTGTTCAATTGATGCTCACCAGGTGGAAATTGATCCTTTAACATTTAACAGTTAATCTGAAATCTCTACTAAATTCAAAAATGTGTTATGCGATGTGAATGGGGAGAGCTCAATGCACTTCTTATGCAGCAAAGAATATCAAAGGGAGCAAATAGTGAATATCAATAATGAAACAATTCATGATGAAACTCAGACTGAGGAGGAAATTTTTTCATCGCAACTTGAGAATAAAATCATTTCTAAAATGGTTAAAATTCAAGTTTCCAACAAACCATTTGATTATGCTGAACCTAAAATCTCTTCTTAGATAAATGGGAATTATTTACCAACTTCATCTCTCATGATTTGCGTTGCTATCCAAGCCTAACTGGACAAATGTCTTCTGAGTGAATATTTGGCTAAAAGAGGGTTGAAACTAAGTAACTACTACACTAAATATATCAACGCAGTTACAAAAATCTACGAAATTAAGGGGTAAACCTGTTATTGTTATTTCTCAACAAGATAAAACAAGCTGTACAGATTTAGTTTATTTATTGGACACCTTGAAGACATATTTCAACAGCGGAAAAGTGAATCGTTTATCCTCATTCTTAATAGTATTTGCTGTGTGGACAAGTTGAAATTTTCCTTAGATTTTCATCCGATTTAGTTCTTGTACTTGGTGACTTTAATCTTTCAAATATCATCGGGAATTTTAACCGTGAATTCAATTGCATTCTTTCAAACAATATAAAGCCAGATGCAGAATCATTATTCGTTGATGCAATTCTTGGTTATAATTTACCTGGAGTGGTATTTAGATCTTGTCTTCACCAATGAAGTTGATGCGTTTAAAGTAACTGAGTCCCTCAATCCATTTGTCGTAAATAGGGCTTGCAATACCGGTATACCGAAATCCCGGGATACCGGACGATTTGTAGAATACCGAAATACCGGTTTTGGTTGTCTCAAATGCCGGTATTTCCGTTTTGTCGAAATATTAAAATTGAGTTTTTTTCTGTATTTTAGTTTGATGCCACATACCAAATCAATGGTTCCTTTTCAATATTAACATACCAAATCAATGGTTCCTTTTCAAGAGTAAGTTGGTATATTTTATTTCAATCAATTCTAGAGTAAGTAAAGCTGAAACCTATTTAAATCTCCTCGAAGAAAGACTTGAAACGTTCGGTTTACGTGTAAATGAAGATATTGTGAGCATTAAAACAGATAGAGCTAGTATCCAGATAGAATCCAACTAGCAGTGCTTGGGGTTATGTATAACAAACTAACAGTGAATTTTCATTTTCTGAAAAAAATTTAGACAATAGGTTACATACATCCGAGAATTGTGATTCCTTGAAGGTAAATGAAGAACTACGACCACTTATCCATAAGGTAAGAAAAGTTTTTAAAGCTGTTTCGAAGTTCTCCTACAAAAAATGATAATATATACCGCAAAAATATGTTAAATCATTTGGTTAGGAAAGGCCATTCATTAATCATGGATATGAAAACCAGATGGAATAGTTTGTTCTTTATACTTCAACGTTCATGCGAGTTGAAAAATTGTATTTTAAAAACCTTAATTGACCTTAACTCCAACATTTTATTTGATGAAAGAGAACTAGGCACCACTTGTAGGGTAGTTACAAAATTATTACGAATTAAATTGATGATAGAATCATTGTGTCGACGTGATACGCTCTTCTTTCTCTCCAGTCACCCAGATATTGTTCAATTAATAGTGAATATAGTTGAGCGCCTTACCCCTTCAAAATTGAATAAATCTTTACATGGGCATCACAGTTTATCTAATATATCGGAATCGGATGAATCAGCAGAACTGCGAACATGAATGAAAATGTTATTTTACAACAGCCACTATATGGTATTTAATAAAGATAGGGCAACAGACCACACAGTGGCACTATCATGATTTGAGCCGCGAAAGAATTTTTTCACGATATGGTAAATTTGGGATCACAAAAAAACGATAATTTATCGCCATCTAGGCCATCAAGGCAGACAATATTCCGATTGATTTATTGTTGAGGATTATGACAGGTCAGCAGGTCCGGTTTGTTGAATTTTGCGTTAGTTTGATTGAAAGATGTTTTATTTTTATTCAAAAAATATTTTGAGAAAGTTTAAAAATATTTAATTGAACTAAAACTAGTCTCAAAATAAAATCGCGTCAACCGACAAACGTCATTAAATGAGTGCGTTTTTTTATATTAAATGAATGCGTTTATAGCCTGTTCGATAGTGGAATTCATAATAAGAAAGTTGAAGCGGGTCGAAAAGAACATCGAAATTATTTAAAACTCGCCGCGGAAATCATGATAGAGGCCGAGCTTACACAAAATGCTACAGATTGGGCCAAAACTATAAGAAAAGAGTTTGCTGTCTTGGAAGAAGGAGGTTGTCAGTGTAAAAATTTATAAAAAGTATACGATTAATTACATACTATAACCGCCAAGTAGCGTCGAAGCAGAAAGAACATTTTCTGCGTCTGGTCAAATTTGTACAAAAATTAGATCTTCTCTAAGTGATAATAGTATCGATAAGCTATGCTTTATGCGAAGCTATTTGAACTCAAATTCAAATAATTAAAATATAATTTGTATTTTACAAATAATTACTCTTACAAATTTTTTAGTGAAATTATTGTTCTTGGAGTTATTAATTTGAATAATACTTATTTCTAAATTTAATATAATAAATATAAAACTAAACGTTTTAAATTGGCCTGTTACTCAATTTTTATTTCGTTTTGCAATATACCTAAAATAACCTTAGAAATAACTACAGTTATAAAATTTGTTTTATAATATACAATATAAAAATACCGGTATAATACCGGAATACCGGTATTGGTCAGCGAAAATACCGAAATACCGGTATTGGAAATTTGGCCCGGTACTGCAAGCCCTAGTCTTAAATGACATCAATCATAAATCTTTGATATTGTATTTGACACTACTGACTGACTGTATGCCGAAATCAGAACACCTGCAACAAATCAAATACATCTTTAAGACGACAAACCATTCTGGTCTGCGTATGTTTATTTAGATGCAGTGAATTGGGATAAGGTTCTAAATGCAAAGAGTGTGAAGGAAATATTGTAGTGTAATATATGCAAATTTATTAATCCATAAACCTGGGCAATAGGACGGCGCGGTGCGATAATTTATTTAAAACCCCAGAGCATTTTCTTAAGGAGGAAGAAACGGTCAGTTTAGGGATTTTAAATTTTGTCAGATGTAGTGTGTTCTAAGATTTTTTTTAGACGATTTGAAATATATTTATGTATTTTTTTAATACCCGCGTAATCCGGCTATAGGAATTGTAAAATAATTTATTTTTCCCGATAAATTCGATAAAAAGAAATGTTTTCGGTTGACCTTATCTCACAAATTTTACTATTTTGGTTTGTTTAAAGCTTTGGACAACACGAAATTTTGTAAAATAGGCAAAGGTCTGTCTAGACCAATATTTCCCCACTTTCTTCTGCCAGCCTCATTTTCAAATCGACAAATTTTCGAGCCGATCCTCAAACATTTGTCGATTTGTAAATGAGCGCTTACACAAATATTTTGTTATACGAAAGGTAATAAAATATTAATTTCCGATAGTAACGGAAATTCGCTTTTTAGAAGTGGAATAATGAGGTTTCAATTCGTCAGTTCGCCAAGTTTTCTCTATTTAAATAGTTACGTGACCGCATAAAATGATTTGACGACCCCATGTTTAAGAAGCTGCGGTCTAGACACATGACAACGTTGCCATGATCAAAGTACCATACCAAAAAAATAATCCGCAAATACATTTACAGAACGGTTAAATCATTTAGTTTTAATATCGGGAGGGGATATAATTGCTGATGATGATGGCTGAGAAACTGTTAGCAAAAAGGATGGACATTGGCATGGCAACACAAATAATGATTTAGAAAAGCCTATTTGGTAAAGAGACCGAAATGAAATTGGTACTCCAAAGCAAAATGTAACAATTCGTTCGATTGCTCGTAAGGTTCAAAATTGTCAAATTTTCCCAAGTATGAAATTAACTGAAGAATCCTGATATTATCAATAGTCCTCATCGAACCAATTAAAAGTGGTAGCAGAAAACCTCAACTGCCAAGGAAAAGCTTATGCAAGAGTAATTTTTTATTCTGTATTTCCATATTTAAATAATTATAAAGTTAAGCTGTTAGGAAATATTTAGCTTTTTGTGCATGCCGGGCAAGTGCGTTAAGAAAAATGGTAAAAGACTGTCATTTGGTCATTACCAACTCAACCGATAAAAGATATCGATAAAATTTTATCGATAAATTACCGATAAATTTAACAAAAATGATCGAAAATTGAATTTGAGGTAATTTTGCAATCCCCACCCAAATATTAAAATAAACAATACTGAGTATGTACTTTAAAACTCAAGTAACTTGGGTTCCCTAGTCATACAATTATAGTTTTAATTTAAATTATTTTTAATATCAAAATATAACGCTGAGCACTTTAATAATTTCTAAAACTAACTTTAAAATTTTGTACTACATGATTAAAAAAATATTAAAATAAATAATCCATTTAAAGCAAAAATTCAAAAAAAAAAAATGAAATATAAAATAAAATGTTCAGTGATTTGTAAATTTATCAGTAAAAAATAGAAAATACATTTTCTATATTAAAAACTAGACTATTTTCTTAACATACCAGGCTAGGATACAGTTGTATTTATGTTTTCTTGGTTCAAATCGATTTTTTATATTTAAGTTGTTATTTTTTTTTTTTATTGTTATAAATTTTCTGTAGCTTTTATTTAAGCAATTGAGAATGTATTTGATGTTGTTTTTGGTAGTGGTTTGGTACACTATAAGGAAAATGGCAAACTTATAGGAGTAAATATATAACGACTTTTGAAAAAAAAAAAAAAAAAGTGCGTGTTAAAATGTGAAAATCTCTTATTTGCTTTTTTCTCAAGTGAAAAAGGAAATTTAATAAATAAACTTATTTTATATAGAACAAATTTCCTTTTTAGCTTAGTAATAAGTTATTTAAGATTCTTTGTAAAGCAAAATGATTTTCGTTTAGTTTAATTTAATTTAGTAGCACATATCTTCTTGGATCTATAACATTTCTTATAAACTTCAATCTCTATAAAGTTAATTAAACTAAAATGACATCAGATTATGTGGATTGTTGGGTGGGTTGATATTTGTATTTTTTTCCTTGCAGCTTACTAAATATAACATTTCAAATATTTATTCATATACTATACAAATATGTAATCGGTTTTATTAATAAAGTTAAAAAAAACTCTTTATTTCTGGTACACATAATTGCCAATTTCTAGTAGGTAGGTTTCTTACATTCTTATTTATAGATGTTTCTTTTCAACTATGAATTATACATTCTGCAAACAAGATAAACCAAAAAAGTTATTTAGCTTAATAGAAAGTTACCTTCCAATAATAATTAGTTGTCGAAGCATCATTTACAATCTTTAAACTCAAATTTTGTACATAAATTTACAATTTGTCAGAATCCTTTTAAACTTTTTAAATTCAATGTTTATTTCTACATAAAAAAAATGTTATTTAATGTCATGTATTTAAAAAAAAAAAATCTATATTTTTTTCTTTTTATTAAAAACATATTATTCTTACGTTTTCTACATTGCTTCTGTTGGGGAATTTTGTTTAAATTCGATAATAATTGAATACATTTATATAAAATAATAGTTCCCGTCCGTGAATACGGTTAGTGTTAGATTACATACAATATTTGTTGTAGTACATTTATTTTGTTGTTATGTCTATAAAGAAATTATAAAATGTACGAGTATATAAGAAGCAAAAAAATATCGTTATACCAATGTATATATATTGTATTGTTGTAATGATATTAAAAATTATATTAAAGATACGTCTGGCAAAATGTTTACGATACTATTCTCTAAAGGTTCAAAAATCAGATTAGTTGTTAAAATTTGAAAGAAATTGAATAAATTGAACTGTACTGTACACATTTTTTGATTTGAGTGAAATAATTTGTTAAACGAATTAAAAAATCAAAATAATCTAAGAATTATATTATAAATATGTATATAATATATAACGCTTTAGTCTCAGACTCAGCATGTTATAGTTAATTAAAAAAATATATATTATCGATAAAAGCCTTATTTATTAATTTTATTTCGCTAAATTTACGATATATTCAATTTCAATACTAGATACGTGTTTCGAATTTTTTTTATGTGTGTTGCTTATATTTGTGTGACTATTATATTTTTGGAGACATCGTTTATAATTGCTAATTTTCATTTAAGTGCATAATACGAGTACGTCGTAATACATAAGTTATTATACACCAAATTTAAAACATAAAATATCTGTCGTAGAAATTTAAAGCTTAAAAGCAACTTCAATTTTGTGGCCTTCCCAATTTTAGTATTTACTTGTTCTGGAAATAGCATACAAAATTTCAAAGCTTCGTGATGCTGTATGTTTATTTATGTACCCATTGAAATTCGATAGTATAAAACTAACTTAGAAAAGAATTTGTAATTTTTAAATATGTAAATGAAACTGTTTTCCATTAAAATATTACATACATTGATTTTGTACGATAGCATTGGTAATCAATGATTTTTAACCTACATGTAATTTTTCATTTATTTCTTATGTTAACATGCCAATAAAACTTGTTGACATTCTGTAATCATTTTATTTTTAAATTATGATTATATTTAATTTTTATTTATTTTTGCATAATTTTCTGTCAATACAAAATATTGTATATTGTACTTACAAAAAATATGTAAATATGTTTATAAATTTTATTTATAAATGCTAGAGAATGTATTAGAGATAAAATTTATGAAATTACGTAATACTATGATATTATTGAATTTTGATTTGAAAACTTAATTAAATTTACACAAAAAGTATTTTTGAATATCTTCGAAATATTTATATGCTTTTATAATAAAATATGTTTTGCCGTTTTTTTTAATTAATAAATGCAGAGATAGGAGCCAGACTGTGAATATTGAAAAATAGATAATATTTACCTTTGCATGACTTTATATCAAAAATAATATACAAATCAAAATGATTTTATCTATAACGACATACTTCTAATTCAATTCGTTAAGTTTATTATAGTGCAATTCGGAATAGTGAAATGATAGTGAGCAACAGAAATTACGCCGGATTTGCCTAGAAGAAAACTTAAAATGAGGGAGTGCCAATTAGGTTACGATAAAAGGTAGGAAAGGGGTTTATTTTATAAAACAAGATATCCTACTAGAAATTCGTTAAATGCTGTAAAAACCATAAAAAGCGATGAGCAGCTAGTTGGAGAAAAAAATGAACAATTGGTTGACTCTGAGATGCCTATTACGCCAATATTTCCCAGCCGTTTTTTTTCGCAAACTTTGCTATTTTCGGTCAAGTTGTGTAATACAAATTGAATCATTTAAAGATAGGTTGGGTTATGGTGTATAATAGCTTAATTTTCAAATTTTTAAAAAAACACTTAAGTTATCTTTTATAAGTAACTAAGTTTTTAGTTTCGGTTTAGTAATGGAAAATTGTGACAGGAGTAGGTCATCAACTATTTGTGGACCGTTGGCTGAGACTTTTGCCTGCAAATACCCCATAGGAAAAAATCTAGGGGTGTGAGATCACAATATCTTGATGTCCAATTAATGTTACCTCTTCGAGAAATTATTCGATTACCAAAGCCTTCGCGTATAAAATCAATAATTTCTGTTGTTGTATGACATGTGGCATCGTCTGCTGAAATCACATATTCTGGACATCTATACCTTCCAATTCGTCAAACAAAAGATTCGTAAACATATTCCGATATCGAGGTCCATTTACAGTAACAGCAATCCCAGCTTTATTTTCAAAAAAATACGGTCCGATTACTTCACCCGCCCAAAAACACCACACCAGACAGTCACTTTCTGTGGATGCATCGGTTTTTCGATTATTTCTCGTGGATTTTCTTCACTCTAGATTCGACAATTTTGCTTGTTTACAAATCAACTCAGTTAAAATTTTGCTTGGTGTAGCCAAGACTTTGTTGAAAAAATTCTCATTTTCAATTTTTTGAAAAAAAATCTATGTGCAAAATTCTGAATAAAGTGGTTGATGGAATGTGTAATTGCTGCGAACGATAACGATGGTTTATTTTGATTCAGTTAGATTCACTCTACCTTTTGAACAAGTAAATATAGTGGAACGTAACGTCTACCACCATGTTGTCAAAGAAGCTACATTACTATAAATTCCCCTACGAAACCAGTAGGATCCTCAACCTCAAGAAGTGAGAGGCAGGCCTCTGAAACACCACGAAAAGATTGTTTCTAAAAAGCGAAATTTATTAAATATTAATCCGATCGAACGACTCGACGAGACGTACCTACACTAAAGTTACATGTTAAGGGCTAAATACACGAAAGCACGTAGTCTTAGTAAGCAAATTATTTTTATAACAATGCAATATGTTTCTAGAAGTTTCTCTTTTTCAATAACATAAAGAAAAAAATACCATGGACGTGGTTTAATAATTACTAATGTTTATTTTTCGTACTCCTGGAACGAACGACCAGAAATTTATGCCGCGACGAATGTGTAATAGCATTTATTTCGGCTGAAGAAAAAAGGATGGTTTCACCGTGTTAATGCTGTAAGACTAAACGGTTTATATATATTATCAAATAATGGCTGCTCACTACCTCACTAGATTGGATTTGCATCGCAACTTTAGCGTAGCTAAATCGTACCTAACTTCAATATGAGACTGCTGTACTTCTTCAACGATTTTTTGGCTTTCCTTCAGAGTTTTGAGAGAACAACATTTTTAGAAGTATGGGGATGGCTTCATTGATAGGCGTTAGATAACAAATTATTTGTTTAGTGGTATTAAAGTCTTGTATAAACTTGCTGTTAAAGCCAACCCACATCGGAACATTCGGAATTTTTAATGCATGTGGCAGCATCCAATGTATATCAACATTTTTTATTAATTGTAAGGAGTCTGGAATTATGGAACGTCGCTCATCTGTAGGTGGTAATAACGTTTCTGCCATTCGTATTTTTTTACAAAATACTTGCATCAAACTTTCGTCGTCTTTTTCGCATTTGTTTAGGTTTTACCAAGCAAATTTTAATTTACAATTTTATTTTTTTTCTAAGTGTTGCTTATTTTTACAAAAAAAAAACGATATGATTGCTAACAATTCTTTAAGTCCGTAAAATAAAATGAGCAACCAAGATAATGAATACTATCGATAGAAATTGGTTCGCAAATATTTTGTTCATTTAATATGAAAATTGCTTGCTTGCTAAATAATTGTGTATCTACGCCATTGTCTTCTATATTGTCGACCAGAGGCACATTTTGGTAAATTATACCAACAGTCTCGTGTAATGTGTTTTTACCTGATGCTGTGTCAACAAATTGATCAAAGTTAGCAAATGCTACTCCCGTAAATAACCCATGTATTCTATAATAATACCTTCTGGACATAATGTGGATTAACTGGAAGATGAAAATGTAGCCTCTGTTTCTAATTCTTCAATTATATGGTAGCTGCAGCAGTGGCCATACCTATTTATGATCTCAACAACTTTTTGTTTTATATTTATTTTTTCCAGATGATACATTAAAAATTAAATCTTCAGCGAATGAAGAACTTTTTCTTTCGTATTCGCTTCTCTTTTTACTTTTGTAACGACCATCACGCAATACTGCCGAAAAAAAGTTTTTTATTTTTTGTGGTGTCGTACATTCACCCTTCAATCAATCAGAAGTTTTTTTAAATTTTCTGGTAATGATATTTTTTCTATATTTAAAATTGTACCACCTGGCAGGTAGAGAGTCCCACTAAAATGACTGTCTTTCTAAAAATAAGTTTTTTTTAAGGTGTATATATATATTATTCTGTCTGTCTTAGCTTGCCTCAAATATATTTTTTAGAAATCTACGAAATTCAACTTTGAAACCGCCTGCACCCGAATTTCAATGATAAATGAAAATGAGAAATGCCTCTATTTTTTATTTCGCCTACGCTAAATAAAAATGCAACCGACTAGTTGAAATAAAGAATCAAGTCATTTCTCATTATCATCTGTCATTGAAGCGGAATTCAGGCCCTGGAAACATTTTAGACCCAACCAAATGTTCTGGCTTTTTTGTTTTATATTTTATTAAATACTAAATTTAAAGGTATTAATAGGCCGTATTCTGGGATTTAAAATTTTATGTTATGCTCTGTAATTTTTGTTTTTTCAATACAAATTCAAATAGGAAGCGGGGAAATAAAATAACATAACATGGATTTTATGATGCCGGAATACGGGGCAATATTTCAAAATGCCTCAAGGACATTTTTTGCAAAAAAAATTTCGCAACTTAAAAAATTCAAGGGTTGATAATGCCCCGCTATCCTTCAGCCAATCATTTTATTTTATTTTATATTTGTTAAAGACCTAAGCACATAAGCGTTTTGATCGTTAATAATCATGTATGTAAATTTAATGGTTTTGTTGGTAAATTATAGATGAATGAGCAAGAAATCCTTCCTTACATGAGGGTGGAGTGAAATTATACCCCAGGTACTAACACTCACGAACAAGGAAATAAGTTTTTGTTCAAGGAATTAAGGTCCACGGGCGTTATTTCTTTTCTGAAAAGGCTTAAATTCCATAGTAGAAAGGAGATATATCCACTATCGTTATTACCTTTTCGGATTGGCATTAAGTTAAGGCTCATGTGTGATAATTCTGGAAAACGAAACTTTATTTTTAAAATATTCTGGAAAATGGAGATTTAAAGGGTAATTTTAAAATTAAATTATAATCGATTATATCCTAACACAACGCATTTAACCGACCAAAGAACAACTAGAAAGATTTTGTGGCTCAATTATCAGTAGAAAGAAGCGGTATAATTCCTTTGCCCTGTGATTAAGAAATGTCCTCAGCAAACTTGAACTTTTTTAAATAAACAGTTTTCTCCGAGATATTCGGAAGATATTGTTAAATGTGAATTTGCATAATTATTTTGAACAAAAAATGTGAAGAATAATCATATTATATTCTTTAGATAATTGCTCCTTCTATCTTTTTATTTATAATATTATTGCTTTCGGATCCAAAGAATTAATTGGTTTCCTTATTTAAAAATATCTTGTTTTTCAAAATCTTGCTTTCACAAAATCTCGGTTTTAGGCTCGCTTTTTATTTATATTTATTTAAATATTAAATTCCCCATTTTCCACAATTTATTATTTTTGGTTATTTTGGTTTCGTAAGCGAAACAAGATTTTGGAAACCAAAATTTCGTACCCAACCGAAATTTTTCCTATCAAATATTTTTCAATGCAAAAAATAATATTTACTCTTAATTCGTAAGTATCAAAAATTTGGTCGATGTCAATGACTTTTAAAATTAATAATAGTTTTTATATCCAACCACATCACAGTTTAAATTATATTATCATATTATTCCAGTATTGCACTAAAAATGGACTTTAAATATTAAAGCAATCCGTCATCGAGTATTTACTTACAGCTTTAAATAGTATATATGTACGTACATTTGTACATACTTATAAACATATCAACTACATTTTCATATACGATATTTTTTCAATTTAAAAAATATAATAGAACTGTATCAGTGTTGAAAAGCTTTATTCACAATGTAAACACAAGCCAAAAATATAACGAAAAAACTTCCGATTATATAGGAAAACTTACAGGTAAACAGAAAGCTGATTATGTATGTACGGGCAAAATTTATATGTGGAAAAACGCTCAATGTCTGAATGTATGTACATATTCATATGTATGTATTTTGTGTATGTACATATCTTGTATGATAGTCAGTAAAACTAAAATTAACACATTCCTACAAAAAATATATGTAATGAATACGTATACATTCACATTACATTTACCTGTTGAATTCAATTTGAAGGGAGGAAAGTTAGTTTTGAGAGGGTGAAATTTTCGCGAATATTTTTTTTTTTTTTTTCAAATGTACAAAACAAAAACAGAGACAACAATATACTAACATGTAGATCCAAAAACATAATTTTTTTTGTAGTAAGGTAGGAAAATAACAAGCACAGGAAAAATAAATGACAACTTCCTATATTCTCTAGTAAAACTACTAGTAGTAGTAGTTACTTTTGCTTCGTTAGTTTCATATTTTTTTCAGTTTTCTATGATTACTTAAGTTGGGTACGTATTTAACGTTGATTTCCTATTCTCCAGAATGTATGTCTCACATGTAGAAATTGTCATAATAGCGGAACCATAATAATTTTTTTTTTTTTGTTTCTATATTTCAGACATGAAAGATTTTTTAGCTGTACATACATACTTAAAACGAAATGAAAAACTCAAAAAGAAAAACATAAAACCATGAACAAAGATTATAAGTGTAGAATATATGATGAGTGACACACATTCTGTTTGTAGTTTTTTTTCGTTTAGTAATCAACAGTTATATAAAAAAAATATGTATGGATATTGTGTATTTACAAAAACCAAATAACTAAACTAAACCAACAGAACACAAAAATAAAAAAAAAATGATCAGAATGCTTAAACAATTTAATTAGCTTTGAGATGATGCAGATCAAAATATATTATTAAATATAGCGTATTATTATGTTTATGTATATGTATATAAGCTGCGGCGCCTCTATCATTTAATTTATTTATGCAGGCCGAACATTTTACTTGGGCTGTTCAGTTTTTATTACTATTAAATATGTCCTCTAATGCTTTATAAAGATGGCTTGATTAGGATCACGATTATTCAATTTGAGGGGATAAAAATCAATATCTGAGATTCTCTCGTTTTGGCTTTGACAAAACGTTTAACGCAACTCGTTTATCTTTCTTACTTTAAAATTACAAAAAATTTGTTTATTTTGAGATGTATGTATGTACATAATCATAAATTCGTGTACATCAACTGTAATAACTATTTTAGGTTTTAGCATGTAAACAAGGAAGTTTGTTTTGTAAACTATTAACATGGTCGAAAAGAAATGGGGAGGTTTAATGGTTTAGAAAAAGATAATAAAATATATAATTATTATGTGTTTATAGTTATACATACAAGTGCGACTTTAGAGCTTTGAATTTCTTTTTCTATGTCTTTATTTATGCAATAAACAAACTTTCATTTAATGGTGGCATACAATTGCTCGCTGGCGCTTCAGCCTGGCTTTCTTTCAAGAACCGATAATCAACTCAAAATCTCAAATCACTTCTACGTGAATGCTTAATGGTAGGAGATTGAAAGGTTCTGATGATCGGTGCACCCAATTCCTCACTTAACGAATTATTTGGTTCCCGAAAAATTGCACGTAAATCGAAATTTCGTTATTTTTATTTTTATTTTCGATAAAAAGTCAAAAAACTATAAATTCTTGAATCAAATCAATGAATTAATAATAATAAACGGTTTTTACGGACCTTTGCTGGCCCACACCGTGTCAATAGTCTGAACCCACTTGTTTAGATCCTGTGATAGCTTTTCGTATTGTCCTAAACAACCGGAAGATGATAAATCGTTCTCTCGCCAGAGGCTCACTACTCGGAGATCGCTGTACCAGAGACAACGCATTTATCGCAGATCTTACAGTTTACTAAAAACACGAAAACAAAAATAATCTTTTGATATTTCCAATGTTATCGTTGTATTGGTGTATTTTATAAGGCAATGATTTTTAAATGATTTGCATATATAATACGTTTATGCAATACATCGATAACATTGAAAATGTCAGAAGTTTACTTTTTTCCATGTTTTTAGCTAAATGAGAAATCTATGATAAATACGTTATTTCTGGCTGTACTATTCATACCGGTTCAGCACGCAGATCGTGACCGAGCTTGTGTATTCGCTTCCCTTTAATTTCATGAAATGAAATTCCACGAATTAAATTCCAGAAAATTGTTAAACTTGAGAGGATTCTACATAAGGAACTATTAAAATCTAGATGTAGCTGTAAAAACTCCTAAACTAAATATTTTAGCTGAACATATCGCACGTGACAAAGAATAGTGATACAACTCAAAATTTCAAATATTTCAGGAGATGAAAAGGGCGTTAAAAAAGGGAAGATCGGAAAACTAAGCCGTCGCTAGTTTTGTATAATAAATATGAAAACGCCACTAATTGTGGAAGTACTTGAGACATTAAAAAAAATTGAATTTATCTGTACAAAATTCAGAGTTATCCAAAGTTTGTTTTAGATTTTTTCAACTACTAATTTTCAATGTAATAAACCAATTAGAAAGCTTTGGCCCACTTAGCTGTTTAAAAAACGAACTTGCCATAGCATAGAAAATGACAGCTCAGTAGATGACAGTAGTTCAGCTTTTTTAATTAAATCAGTTTTCTTTGGTCCCAAAGAACTAAGGAATCGAAAATTACCGAACTTTTGACTTACCGGTTCTCGGTAATTCACCGAAAAGTTTACTTTTCTAGAAAAAATTAAAGAATATTAATCCTTCCCATACAAATTAATTATAAGTGAGCACATAATTTCTCAGAATTGAACGCTCAATTTTTTCATTGTTTGTATAATACAAATTGTATTAGAAGTTAGATGCACAAACTTTGGTTCTTAATATTTATAAAATTGATTGACCTCATTATTTTATTGCGGTTTGCATACGCTAGAAATAAAAATAACATTCAACTTAAATTTTATACATATCGTCGTTTAAGTCTTAAACAAAGCTTATCAATAGTTATGATTACATACCATTAAATGGCACTTCCACGGAAGTTAGTTAAAAAGTATTGCCAGTCTAACTAAAAAAAAATCCCTCGTGATTATTTGCTTTAAACAAAACTGCTACTCGTAAAGGGTTTTATTTCCCAAACCTGGTGCCTATACTAATTCCTTAATTGCCAACTTGCATGATACATTTGTCGGATTAATTGAATTTTTATCAGATTTGGGTAGATTTGCAAATCAATCAAAAGATTTTTAGTCTGAAAATTAGAATAACACCAATGACTAATATGCACGGAAAAAAATAATTTCTAATATGAAGAAAAAACGGGTTAGTTCAAGAAAATTTGTACATCATTTTTCAGCTAAACGAAATTTTTCTCACCACAAACTTTACGTTTCTCAATTTGAAATTCTGCTAAAATATTAAAATAATCTTTATTTGTTTGATATGAGAAAACTAATTTCTTGATACAAGAAAACGTGATTACATCGAGAATATGGTTTTTCTTCATGGTTAATTCTTATTTCTTAAGTTTAACAAAATCGGTTTGATTGTAGAAACCGATTCTTTTGATTGAAAACTAGAAATTTTTATGGTGAGAAATCTCGTTTCTTTATTTAAGTAGCATTTTCTGTAAATGAACAGATTTTTTCTTGCTGGAAAACACATATTTTCTTGAGTAGAGTGAACATTTACCAATTTATTGTTTGCGTTTTCTTGTATGCATCGGTTTTCTTCTTCCAGGGAACTTGAATATTCTTCACTAGAGAAACGCTTTTCTTGTGACAAAGCAATATTTCTTGGTTTCAGAAATATTTCTTCAATTTGTGAAATGGTTGGTTATAAAATAATACAATTATATGACAATTTATTTTTGTGTTTCTTTTATTTCACCATCAGATCAGAAAATATTATTAAATACAAATTTGATAATTTCGATTGTTATTTATTTCATTATATTTAAATATAAATAATTATAATTTTCTAAATAATTTTCACTTAGAACTAATATTATGATCGTTGTAATTTAATATTAAGTTTAGACTTTCAATTTTTGTTTTTTAACTAAGAATCTAATTATCAATCATTATTACAAAAAGAATCAATATATGAAAAAAAAATTTGTAGATTTTAAATAGATAATAAATTTAGTTTAAATATTTTAATTCTATTTGGAAGTGTAAAACAAATGATTTTAATGTATGTTGTCTTTACATATAGTAAATTCATATATGCCTTTCTTCTGTGCCAACATAATTGCTTATTGAAAAATTGTTAGTAGTGTTTAGTATGCCAATAATTTTTAGCAGTTTCTTTTTTCTGTAAAATAAAGGAAATATGATTTTTTAAAGTATTTATTTATATTGTATTTAATAACAGAAATACTTACATATGTTTTCAATATCTGAGACCTTTGAATATCGAGCTAGGCGAGAGAAAATATTAAAAACATTTTTAAATGTTTCTAGTTCCAGAAATTCCTTTCTCTTTTGTCAACCGTTTAAAAAATTTAAATTTGTTTACTTTTAATAAAAGAAAATTTTCACAAAATCCTACTTTCAAAATCACAAAACTTTTTTACGTTTCTCACTGTTGAAGGTTCGCGATAGAATGTTTTTTTTCGGTACGAACAACCATTATATAATGGTATTTATATACGTACAATTATAACAATTTAACGATAATTTTCTCGTCTCAAGAAAGGCTTACTTAGTTGAAATACTTTATTCTATTGATATGAGAAAAAAGCTTTTCATATTATGAAATAATTTCTTGAATTAAAAATATTTTCTCAGATTAAGAAATTTTTGTTCAAATGAAAAATGTGATTTTTAAATAAGATCGTTTAAGAGAAGAAAATGTTTTCTTGTCCTGAGAGACGTAAAATAATAGTTTTCTTGTTAAGAGAATTTATTAAGGAATAGTTTCTTCAATTGAAGATTTTTTTCTTAGTTCAAGAATAACATAAAAAAATTGGTTGTTTCGAAGAGAGAGTAAACTTTTCCTAATTAAAAATAATCTAAATTATTCGGAATACTGTACTATATTTTCCAAATTATTCCATATTCTGAACCATACTATTATATCGGCTAATCAAATTTCGAGACATCCAACTTAGGTGTGTATTGTAATCTAATTATTTCAGCTATAAAAAAGAACAAAGTTAGCAGAATGTGTACAAAATGCCCTAATCTCTCATTGCAAACTCCCCACAAATGTCTGCAAACCATAAATAATTAAATTTGAATAAAAAAATAAAAATGTTTTTACGAAAATCATTTATTTATTTCAATATATTAAATTTTTTAAATGGATGATTTCAAGCATATTGGATTATACCATTTTTTTTTGAGAAAAGGTTCTATTTCTAGATTTAAGAAAAATTCAATCTTATCATTAACATTTCAATAGTTTCTTGAAATAAGAAATTGATTTTGTGTTGATCAAGAAAATTTTTAATTTTTAAAATAAGCAAATCCAAGAAAATTGTACAATATAGTTTGAGAAAACAGTCAATTTCTAGTTGCAAGAAAAATTGGGAACAAAACATTCATATTTTTCTCCATTCGTTGTTTTTTTTTCTTCAATCAAAAATTTTGAGCAGTTATAGATGCAAGAAACTTAATCTCAGATTACAATTAAGCAACAAATGTTAACTCAAGAATTTTTTTATCATTTCAAGAAACACAAATCTTACATGAAGAAAAACTTGTCAGAAATAAGAAAATTGGCTTTTAAATGGAGAAAAAGTACATTTTCTTCATTTAAAAATCCGTTTTCTTCGTTGTAACAACTCTAGTTTTTTCCGTGTGCCATTTTGATGTGTAAAACCACGTTTCACACAAATTTTTCGACCAATTTATAAAACTTATCAATTATTTGTGTTTTATAGGCATTTTTTCTGAAAATCGTTACATAAATGTTCAGTAAGTATTCGAAAAATTTATCAATATTTCGGTAATCAACCGGTAAATCGGTATTATTCCCTACAAAAAACTCTGCATTATATCCCTGGAATTTTCGATTTGAAGTTCTTAACACTAACCTGATATACAATTTCACCATATAATTTTTAAAATTTCAAATTAAATTAAAGTACGAGTAACTTTTCAAAAATTACATACTAAATGTACATTTTCAATATCCAATTTCGTAAATTTTCATAGACCTAAGTTCCTATGTATAGTTTTTAATATAAATTTAGCTCCTAAATTTCCTAGAATTTACTTCGGATATCGACCTCTGATTTAAAAATGTTGTTACTTCATAAAAGGCCTCAATTTTAACCATGATTATTTTGTCCCGCAGATCAAATTTTGCGTTCTGAAATTCCTATTCATGTTCATTGTAGAATAAGAACTTATACATCACATATTTTACAAAAACCATTAACATCATAGAAAACCGTAGCGGTCATTGATAATAGGCAGACTCAGAAATTTGTGTGCGAGGAAATTGTGCGGTTTATTAGAGATATTAAGGCGAAGTCTTAAGGCTCCCTGGCAACAGCTCCACGGCTCCCTAGGGGGCCGCGCCCCACAGTTTGAGAAGCACTGTCATATACCATATTTCTTCAAAAGAAAACGCAGTTAATGTGAATAATATTTTGTTAAGCGAGGAATTGGTGTATTTAAAATTATTTTGTTGAGGGTACATTTTGTGTGAGGTAATAAAATCAATTTATAAGAAATAACTAAAAATCGCAATAATTAATTACTGTATAAAAGAAGATAATAAAAAAATGAATAAAAACTAGACGACAGAAAAGACATACATATTTCATTTTACTACAATAATATTATAAGTAGAAATAAAGTTGCTTCAAACAGCATAGAGATTCTATGTCATGTTATAACAATGAGCGTAGTACTTTTCGTATATTATCTAGCATACATATTTTACAATACATAGACCTAGTAAAAATAAAAAATTCTTGAAATGTTCCCTCAAAGGTGTGGGATAAATGCAATGGTCAGCTTTTCTCAACATATAGGTATGTATACGTATATGTAATTTTGAGCTTCAGAATATATAAATAATTTAGTAGTAAAATTTGAAGAGATTTAAACAACGGTAGAGCAAATGTTAAGCGATCATTTTTCAACATTATCCCAATAACCATACAACTAATCCGTACTGCAATTAAGCTTAACTTTCAGCGATACAGACATAAGGCAAATCATTCGAATTTCGAAGTGCAGTATTTCGCTAAAAAACTTGCTCACCTATTGAAACCACATAAATATTATTTTTAAAAGTCGATTACACTGTTTAAATTTAAGGAAAAATATGCGCAGCTTTCTGGCTATGGCACTCTATAAGATTGTTACCCAGTTTCAATAACAGCGGTTGCACCAGATTTTTCTTTGTCGCTGATGTGCTTTTCACCCATTTTTTCGAAAACATAACCCCAAAATTCAGCTTAAAATTTCATAGCGACTCACATTTTCATCAACAAACTCAAATTCCCGCCTAAACTTATTTTTGCTGACCATATAAAGTTTTTTTTATTTCCTGAATAATTTGGAAAATTGGACAATGCGCCCTTTCAAGACTAAACGATTCAATTACATTTTGTTTTTTGTTCTTCTTTAAGTTTGGTTCTACTTTTTTTAAGCGACGTGCAATTTATATTCGTACTCTTGTTTATAAGTGTATTTAACCGATCGCTTAAGCGTGGCTGCGTGTGTTTTTTGCAGTGGACAATTAGTTGTTATTTAATAGTGTTTTTTGTATACAGTAAGTGGGAACTATCAAAAACCTGTTTAATAAATGATCGGTTTTTTTTGGGTTTAGTTTACGTGATATTTCGATGTGTGTGGAATTTTTATCTCACGTACAGTGGTGTTATACTGAAATTTTGTATGAGATTATCTAATTCTATGTTTTCGAGAAAATGGTATTATGCGCGAGAATTCGCGAAACGAAATCTTCTGCTCTTAAATGTGATTTTAATAGGAGTAAATTACAAAGTTTGCATAATTTTCGTTATTTTTTTATGAAATATGAAAGTTTTAATTATGGTAAGGAATAACAGAGCAATCACCGTGTTTGATCAATGCTCGCTCGATTTATAAAATTCCCTTCAACCCACATAGAATTTGGAAACTAACAACATAAATCCATCAAAAGTGTTAACTTTAAGTACTAAATGTTATGAAGCTGTCTAAATGTAATTTAATTTTGAATAGATACAGATCATTTTAGTTAGGTGATACAACATAAAAAATATTCAAAGTTTTCGGATTATTCCAAAATTCAGATTCTTATGACGGAAAATATTTCAAATGTATTCACTTGAAAATACATCATGACAAGTATCGTTAGTGGTGAATTAACTGAAATGATTTGGGCATTCGTTTGATCTGCTACTCTGCAGAAATATTTTACCCCCATCATAATAACAACGCATTAAAAATTTAAAACAAAAGATTGATTTTAATAATTTTTCATTAATAGAGCTGGAGCCGTGGTATAAAAAATTGTAACGAAAAGATACACGGCTAAATTATGGATTCTCAAGTATCGAAATTAAAAAGGTGTTACTGTTCGACTTCATCTTGTATCCTGTAGGATTAGACAAAAATTTGATTTTTAAAGAAAAGGAGAAGTACACGCATGAATTTTGTTTTATTAACTTAGATTCGAGGTAAACAACGATGTTAGAAAAAATTTCAGTCAAAAATCTGGTCCACTGGATGTTTTTATTCTTGATTCTAATGATGTAGAGTTATGTACACGAATCTATGAGTGCGACCACGTAGTACTGAGAAATCGTTGCAATAGCAAAATAAATACGATTTTATATTCTTGCGACAAGTTATAATACCTACTACTAATTTTACTACAGGCTCATTCAGACTGTAACAATTACAATGATCTTCAGTTTGAGTTTCACATTTAATAATATTTTATGATGAATTTTAAGAAGTTCTTCTCAATTGACTTAGTTCAGTTGCAAATATTTTGTAATAACAGTTGAAAATGCGCAAAATAACTCGCAAGAAACAACTGAAAAATAAGGCATAGATAATATGCAGCCATCAAAGTGAGTTTTAAAAATAACCTGATGTTGAGCGGATCTGCTCGAAACTAGTTGTTTATGAAAATAAAAATAAATTCACAAAAAATTAAAGAAAGCCTTTTAATTATAAAAACGTTAAGTTTAAGTAGCAAGATGCCACTGTATATTATAGCCATCAAATATCTATTTGGGTGGCTTAAATCAGTAAATCGGCCAATGAAAATAGATATTTAGGTGGCAGTAATATTTCTTTTGTCTCATGCGCGTACGTACATATCTTATTGTGCCTAAATAAATATCTATTTTCAATGTCCGATTTATATTATATAAGCCACTCAAATATGTGTGAAGTTCTTCACGGAAAGTGGTTGTGTAAACTTAAAACAGTGTAGTTGCACATTCAGCTTGTCTTGATATGTACTAATTGTGATATCCTTTTTATTAGTGGATAGTGGAGATTAATTTATTCTGGAATCTAGTGGCCATGACGGCCATTGCTTATACGCACATATGTACCTATTTACCATTGAGCACCGAGAATTAATTCTTTGACTCTAACTGTGATGCAAATTTTAAGACCATCGGTATTTTGTAATTGGCGTGCCCTCTATATTAGTGATAGCAAATATGTGGCTAGCGTGCCAAGCTTGGTACGATTAATAAGCCCGGCACGCTTACAAATTTTGAAGTTTTTCAAAATACAAAATAGAAAAAATGTTCTATGTTTTGGTAAAACCGAAATATCGACATAAATGCTGGGAAATGGGAAACCTATGGAGAAGAGTTACACAACAGAATTATAATCGAAGAATTCTATTTGGGCCTTCCTCTACTCGGTATGTACAAATTTGTATTGTAAAAAACTGAGCTATTACTTGCGAACTCTATGGCACATATGGCATATTTTATTTGATACAGATTTTAATTAATTGTTATCAACAGCCTTGGGTGAAATGGATAAAAAAAGTCAAAGCTTTTACTTTGCTAAAAGTAAAAGGTTTTAATTTTGTTCAACAATTTTACTTTTTAGAGTATTTACTTGTTGTCTAACAAAATATTTGAAGATTATAATTCGCCTGCTAAAATTTTTTTTTTTAAATTAAGTGAAGCATTTCTCTTCTTTGTGTTGTTCATTTCAACTATGTGAAACTATGCTTTAAGCTTACAATAATCGTTTGTTTTGTGTACCCCACCCTACATGAGGTGTGAAGAATTTCACACCTCATCGTCACCAAACTTCAAGGTATTAAAGCAAAGTCGTAAACCTATACCTACATTTATATTTAACATGATAAACTATTGTGGTGATATAAATTGTGGTGAACGATGTAATATTGGCAAATCCAGGTTCAGTGTTATTGTAACAGAATATTTTTTTTAACGATTCGTCATTGAAAAAAATATACTCGGCTAGTTTATCACCACAAAAGTCGTATAACTTTTTGACAACATTTTTATGTTAGTTTTCCATTTTATTTCCAATTGCAATACATCATGGCTAATAGTTTGTTAAGAAAAACGATATAAAAGAAATTTTGCTTTTATCTGGTATTAGGTGATTTACAGTAACTGTGTTGTGTATACGGATATAATAAGATAATATAGTGTGTAATGATAATCATATTAGTAAATTTTTAGTTTAACGAAGAGAAATAAAATTGGAAGAAACGAAAAATTATTTAAAACCACAACAGTAGTTTTACTTACGGGAGCGTATTAAGTATGTTGTGTATAATAGTAAGAAGACTACCTTGTCTAGACACTTATTATGTTTTAATACTTCCAGTTAAACATTAAAAAAAAAATGGTATGTCCAAGGTCGAATGTTTTATATTTCTTTTAAAATATAAACCGTATTTTATAATTTATAATGGCAATAATAATAAAATAAAGCTAGACTCAATTACGTATTTAAAGGGATGATAAATTATTAATTTTTATCTGTATGCTTACTTAACAAATTTCTTAAGTACAAAACAATTTTATAGCTGAATACACGCGGTCATAAATAATAGAAAATATTAATGCACATTTATAGTTGGTTGATTTTTTGTATTGTAAATGTTATTGCTTCGGTCGCATTTTAACCCTATTCCAACCAAGGTGTGTCTTTTTCGCACATTTAATTTTTAAAACGGTACGATTTTCAAAATACCATTAACTTATTTATGTTTTGCATGTATTTTATTTTGAAGCATTTCCTTACATTAAAACATACTTGGTATTCTTTGCAAAAATTTGCTAAAATTATTTGATTCAAATTTGAATTTACTAATGTAACAAAAATATGTTGGTTGGATTAGGGTTAAACTCTGGAATTAGGTTTTATCTCTATTCACTATTCTAAAGATTTCTATTTACTTGTGAATATACGACTATCTGGGAATAAACGGCTTAATAATTTCACCAAAGAAACGAAATTGTTTGCTAAATATTTGACTTGCATAACACCCTAATATAATAAATATGTTGGCGTTTAGTCAAATTAAACATTAATTTGTTACTTTTTTTTATATATAAATTTATATGAAATAATTTATTTTATTGGCAAATTATGAGACACTAATAGGGACAATTTTATAAAAAATGTTTTAAAAAAATTATGTAATATGTAATTGTGACGAGCATATTCTATCAATGTTTGAGTCCAGAATCAATTGCAAACGGCATTGTTATTGGTGGAGGAGGCGAGATAAAGTATAAAGCAGATGTCTTAAAAATCGTCAATACTACCATCAAAGATTCGTTTTACATAAATAATCTTAAAATAAAATATGAAGATTTTATTTGAATTTTTCACAAACGTGTCCATCAATGTCGTGGCGTCTAGTCAGTAGATTTATGTAGGATGCAACACTGTTGTCCATTTTGTAATTTGTTTCAGCATAATTACCAAAATAAGCTTGTTTAGTAGTTAGATTAGAATTTAGAGTTTTGGATTTAATAATTAACCATTAACCATTTTGCATGCACAAAAAAATTCAGATTCAAATTCTCTTTCTTTACATGTAACATTCTATAATAATCACCAAAATGTTGGGCAACTTAAATTTTTCAATGTAAATATTTAAATCCGCTGTTATAAAAGGAGAGAAATTGGTAATTTCAATTAGTCATATGTATAAGTGAGAATATAAAGAATATGTTGTTTGAGCCTCTTCCATCAAATTCTTCTTCTAGCAATATGTGTGATGCATAAGCTCTCTTTTGTGGTCAAGAGTTCAAAAACAATTTTTTTAAATGTTTGTTATAGCACAACTTATAACAATCGAATCTAGTATCGATCAACTTGATGAGCAAAGTTTTAAAAGTCTCTTAAAGAAAGCTAAATAAGTTCTAAATTAACCAAACATTTTCAAGACTCAAAATCAATTAATTAAAACAATATTAACCAGGGGATAATAATGCGAGACATTTACCTGTCTATGTTCGCATACAAAATGTAAATTTCCTAGCTTGCAAAAGCCAAGGAAACTGTGCAATGATCTTGTTACAGAGAGTGGCGCAACTCAACTTTAAGCAGAAACTCATCAAGTTAAAATAATCTATCCAGCTTTGAAGAATTTTCAATATTATAAATCTCGTAAATTTGAAATAACCTCGAAGAATCCACGAACATCATCAAAATTTTTGAATAATTATACAAGAATGCGCTCAATCTAACAGAGCCTACTAAAAAGGTAGAAAATTTTAAAATAAAACGTTTCACCACGTTCTAGCTAAAACTTGCAGCAACAATTTGAAAGCCTCAATCATTGCTCAATAAATTTTCGTCAAACGAACGTTCCAATTTTAATATTCTATTCTCAATTAATTGTTACGGATAATATCCCGACTTTTCGAGTTTTACATATTTGCACAATTTGCTTGTAAATATTATTTTAGAAAAAAAATACTTAGCAAAAAAAATATTTATCGCTGTAAAACTCAAACCCTCATCAATAATTTTCAACAATAATCCCCAAACCAAGCAGCCAATAATTAAAAATTATTTCAAGTACCTATGGGAAAATCTCAAATATCCTAGAAATATGTCATCTAACTCAATATACTACAAACTTATATTAACTGTAACTGTATGTCAAACTGTCACTCAACGCTATACAAATCGTGGCAAGTCTAAAAACAAAATTCTCGATAAATCGCTAATTCTGTAACCATTACCTTTCAAAATGAGCCCAATTTTAAAATTTTCAGATAATTAGTTTTTTTTCTATAGCAATAAATACAACAATAAATGCATGCAATTTTTAAATATTTGACACCCCTGTATCATAAAAAGGAACAAGAACAAAAATCATATTCCATAAATTGTTTGTTTTACTCAGTGCTACACATCCAAAACATAAAAATTATAAAATTCAAACATGACTTCCGGTCCCATATAATGATATTCGATTTCATCTATTTAAAACTCGCCAAATCAAATTTTTTTTGGTCATATTTTAAACAAAATTAAACATGTATGGAAACTAATTTTCTTGTTGTTTTTGTTTTTTAAGATACAGGGTGTAAAATATTTCAAAATTAAATGCACTTGGTATTGTATTTATATTTAATCTTTTTCCTTATTTAATTCTAGTACTTTAATTAAGATACGAAGTAAATAATTCTACAAATTGTTTATATTTAAACGTATTTTACAAGAAAATGAAACGAGATGCTGTCCTATATTCTTAGTATTTCTAATACAACTAATAAGAAAAAAGATAAAAAACAGCACATTCGAGGTAATTGAGAAAGAAAGTTTCGACGGCCATTTTGAAAAGTAAGAAATAAAAGATAGTACCATTTTTATAATTATTTTATATCCCCTATTCATTTATCTTTAAAATGAGCCCAATTTTATAATTATCGGATAATCAGTTTTTTTCTATAGCAATAAATGCAACGTGCATGAAATGGTTAAATGTTTGACACCCTGTATGTTACAAAATACCGTCACCCAGGTTCCTTTTTTTACAGCCACTCGTCTTTCCACAAATTAAAAGATGAGATTCTCGTTGGTTTTAAGATATCTTGAAGGATCTTTGAAAGGATTCAGAAAAATGTAATAGCAAAATACGCATATTTTGTTTTATCCATTCCCAAGGTTACTGTGAAACATAATATAATAAGCGCCTTACAGACGTAATCGATATTGGCGAAACAGAAATTCATAAGATGAATCTACTTAATTCTGAATAGAGGTGAATTTTCTAAATATTCAAATTATGGCTGAAGCAGAACTGAATTGTTGGAATACAGAACTGAATATGTATATGGAATTAAATTCAATTACATATTTGAGTTCTTTACAATTGATTGTATCTGAAATTCTGAATTATTAACTGAATAGAAACTAAATATTCTTCCTCGAATAAAACTTTAGACACGTTACATTAGAGTTGCCAAGTGTTCTTTTTTGGGAAGGTCGGTCCTCCATTTCTGAGTTGTTCTCTCCACTTTCTATAACCTAAACTGGATTGTAATAAAATGTCTTTTTTCTATAAAATATATGTATGTCTGTTATTTAATGATACTTTATGTTACGCTTACAATGCCAAAAAATGTAATAAAGTAGAACGCACTCACTTGGACGGAAGTTTACAGATAATTTTAACCAAACTATGGCTTTGGACATTTAGCATAATGGATAAATCGCGGAATGATATAAATAATCGGTTAGAGAATACGAAGTAAACAAAATATTAAAAATCTAAGACACTGGAAAAATTATCGAATCAAAAGGACTTAAATAATTTGAAAAAGGAATCTCTATTTTCTTGAAAAACGATTTGATTTCTCCAGAAAAAACTACATAGCGCTATCAAAACGTTCAATTTTAGGATTAAATAACACCTTTCTGAAATTTTAAAATTTCGAACTACTTAATTTTATCGGAATTAGATAATTCCAATTTAAATGTGTATAAATAAGGACTAAATTGAAAAGAAAGGTTCAGTTATTAGTTAACATAGAGCTTTCAAATTTTCAGCTGCGGGAAATTTTGTAGTTTAAAATATTTTGGCGATTTTTAATTATTTTTAGAGTTTATACGAGGTTATAAAAGTTTGCTACAAATGACCAAACAAAATATAAGTTATAATTTGAATTAGTTACCTACTAAAGTAAAAAATCTACTAAGCGTGTACTATATTGACGATTGTAAAAGTACGAAATGCGCCTCTAGCGGAAAGAAACATAATTTACCCAACGCCGAAATGTGACGTTTGAATTTATGACAACTTGGCAGTTTAATTTTTTTTGTGTTTACAAACAAAGAAGCACAATACTCATCCAAAATCAGGTAATAATGGGTGATCCAATAAGTGCTTCTGGAAGTTTTTTTGAAATACGCATTAAAATCAATTTAATAATCAAAAATGTATTTTAGATAGCCCCATAAAAAATAATCTAACGGCGTCAGATAACAAGATCTTGGAGGCCAACTCACGGATTCCTTTCTTGATATAATGTTCTCATTAAAATTAAATCGATGGTTTGGCCTGCTGTGTGGCACGTTGCATCATCCTGTTGAAACCACAAGTCGGCTGCACCAATATCTTGAATTTTTGGCAATAAAAATTCATTGATCATTGCTCTGTAGTTTGCGCCATTAACGTTTCGCGGACAACATTTTCAAACATTAAATGTCATAAACCGAACTTACGTCACAAATACAATTTTTGATTATTAAATTGATTTTAATGCGTTTTATTTCAAAAAAACTTCCGGAAGCTCTTATTGGATCACCCTTTATTTTTAATTAACAATAAATTTTAAAAATGGAAATCCACTTCTGACTTGGAAAATCTTTGATAACAAAATGCTGGGCCCGAATTCCGGTTCGATGAGAAATTATAATGAGAAATGACTTAATTTTTTTATTTCAACTAATCGGTTGCATTTTATTTAGAGTAGACGAAATTTCTCATTTTCATTTATCATTGAACCGGAATTCGGGTGTGGTCTGATAATTTCGATGCCTGCGTTAGACAGTTCAGTTCGTCTGCGACTTATTTCTCAATGTTAGTTTGATTATTATTTATTTACTATAGTATAGCATGAATTAGAAATGCCAAAAAACTGCGTTGGTTCAGTTAAAAGAAAACCCACTAGATGGAATCCGAGACGCTCCAATCGTCAATATAGTGACGGTACTTCTTAATTTAAAGTAACTTTTATTGATTCTCGGGTTCAGAGTTGGAACACATGTGAAAATAATTAATTTTTAAAAATTGTCGTTTTAAAAGGGTTGACACTTAAATTTAATTAATCGAAATAATTTTGTAATTTTACTGTTCAATCAAAATTTCATACGCTGATTAAATTATGTTTATCATCTATATTATAAACACAGGTTACTGCCGTTTAGGCACATAATAATGAATTATTATTGCATAAGATAAGTGATTTCTTAATTAATAATTATGAGTGGGACAGTTAATTGTACTAATCCAATAAACACAAAATTCTTTAATTTTAACAGTTTCAAAATCACAAATTTTGATATTTCAATGTAATTCTGTAGCATTTGAAAATGTCCTCATGGGACGAAATATCATGTTTTTGTAATTTTAATTTGTTTGTGTTTATTAGATTAATACAATTAACTGTCCCACTCATAATTATTAATTAACAAAATAAACCAACACTATAAAATAACAAATATAAGTGATTTCTCTTAAGCGGTTTGTGAGCCTCATTTTTGTCAGCTTGCTGCGGGTTTGATCTCAATATGATTGAACGCCATTCATATTCATCAGTAATATGAAATCGTTCTCAAAATGCATGAAATTTACAAATTTAATAAAAAACTAATCACTCGTATGTTAAAGTTTTGGATGATTGATTTATTTTTTTAGTTACTATAATAATTTCTTCTAATCCAAAATTCTTACAATATTTCATTTCAGATGAGTTTATTAGATTGTAACAACACAGATAGTTCAAGAAATTTTTCTGGTTCTGATATACTACACAAACATTCCATAAACTCATTACTAGAACAACAAGATATAATAAATAATTGTGGACTAATTTCGTCGAATGAAGGTGGTGAGTAAATAATTTTTATACTTTGTACAAAAAAATAAACCTACCAACAGGTTGGTTTTGTTAGTTTAGCAAACAATTATTATTGGCACATCATTATAGAGATTATATCCAATTTTTATATTTTGTTCATTTTTATTGGCAACCCGATATATCATCATTTGTTTTTAACAGAATGAAAATTAATTTAAACGTTAATTGAATAAAATAATTGCTTAAAATTAAGCAGGTCGTAAAGAGAATTTACAAAAGTTATGTATTTTAAAAAAGTATTTAAAGATTAAATAAACTTTAAGAATCAAAATATTCAATGGTAAAAGAATTCCTTAATAAGAAACTATTTATCATTGTGGTGAAAAGAAAATGATAATTATTTTTGTTTGTTCAGCATTTTTTGTTGGTATATACAAAATATGACATATAGCTCTGAAGAAGACTATTTCTTGAATGCTACGCATTGTCTTTATGTTAATATATTTTACAATAAATACGTAACTATAACGTTTTACAGTTCAAATTTATGATGCACAGAATGATTTCTTAGTCATTCAGGCTGCAAGAGTTGAAGAAGGCCACAGTGAGATACATTTTCTACCTACCCATGTGGTAAATCGATATTATATGTAGCGTATTTACTTGAGACATTTACAACAACAATTGCACTAAATAATCTCAAATTTTGTTTGGGATTATTTAAATCTTATCCCATTTTTTAGTTTTCGTACTTAAGCTCGGTATGCTGCTCGAGCTAAACTAAATTTTGACGCGGTCTACACAAACGTACAGATAAATTTGGAGCTAAAAAATTTGTGTAGAGATAAATTTTGACAATTCTTCTGACATTTTGAGTTTATACTTCGCTGTGTGGTTTAAAAATTGTGTGCCAAACAACTACGCTGATTATTTCGACAACGGAAAGCTTGTCGAAGGAGCATGGCGAAATACCATCACAGAAGACTCAATGTTCACTTCCCAATTTTCAATGAATGCTGGAAGACCAAATAATGTCGGCAAAGCCATAAGAGAAGTTATTAAAAATTATGTTAATTCTGAAGAAGGAGCATTAGAATGGCAGCGAAGATCGGTTTTTTTGGAATAAAACTAAAATTTATTTTTAATAAAAACACAAAATTAAAATTTAATTTTTTATTTTTCTTATTTCATCCATAATTTGCTGTTGGAATTTTAAATTTAATTCATCAACCTTTTCTTCTGGCAGCTTCTGCAGCAATCTGTTGATATTGTTTAACATAACTTTATGTTTTGAACCGTGCATTTAATTTGCTGCAAAATTTGTGTAGACATTTTTAGGAGAGCCAATTAAATTACAATACACAAACTATCAGTTTGATTTTTTTTCGCGTAGAGCAGCATACGATCAGCAAAATCGTGAGCGAAATTTTTTAGTTTGCATTTAGCTAGCTAAATTTTACATGTATTTTGTATAGGAAATTTATCTTAGCTCGAGCAGCATACCGAGCTTTAGCGATTGACGCCACCAGATGTCATAATCCATGTTAATATAATTTTATTTTTTATTTCGAAAGGTTGGCTTTTGCTAATTAAATCAAATTGGCTATTTTCGCCAATTTCTGAAACAGAACGACGCACTGGCACCTAAAAAACCTTTCGTGTTTGGATCCTGCTCAATTAACCGTCCAGTCGGTATTCAAGCTCTTATCGAATCTAATAATACTACTGGCTGGTAAGTGAAACATACTGTCTGGGCTCATTGTGCTCCTTCCTAGATGATTCAGTCTTCGGTAGAAGATGGCTGGGCATTGGCGCAGAAGCGGCATCCGTCTGTCGTACTTAGGCCCATTTTCTTAAAGTGATACTTTAAGCGACCATGCCTGTGAGGAACCGGTTAGTCTTAGTAGCCTCAACACAGGTTTCCTAAGCTCAAGGCACTCCTTTACCCTGACTGATGAAGGTGATACAAATCTACTCGCCTGTCGTAGACCTGGAATTCTGCGACAATAGGGGGACTTTTGCACGTCCTTCCTGCGTTTTACCACTGCCTTAAGTTGCCTCTAAGTGACGCCTTAGAAGGGATCTGGTCCAATGAATGGAGAGGCCAGGCCCCTATTCTCTCGATTCCGGTTTAACATGGCACCCACATAAGTGTTACCTTATCTGAGCTTGCCGGATGTTTAATTACTTTGAGATAGTCCCATGCCTTTGGCTCAACGGTGCAAGACCTAAAAGCCTTTAAAGCCCCGATTAATTGCCTGGTGCAATATATATCTTTGTATCGCTTAGGTCATTTGCTATGCCTACTCTAGCGCAAAGTTTTATAGCATGTACTTCTGCTTGAAAGGCGCTAGCATAAGGACCTTTTTTTTTAATTTGTATACCAAATCTAGATGATGTCTTACTCCCGTATATCCCGTCTTTCGTTTTTGATCCATCTGTAAACCATATCGTTGACCCTCGCTCAAAGGACGATCCCCCTCTAATCCACATGTCTCGGCCTGGTAAAATAACACAGAATGGTTGAGGTCCAGTTTAGTTGGCATACTGTCGGAAGGCATTCTTATGGTATGGTCCGTCTGAAATTCCTTAAATATTTCCAGATGACCCACCATATTGCCTGCTTTTGATATTGTACGTAATTATATACAAAAACATCAACAAACTTACAGTCACAGGTTAGTTCCAATTTCCAAAGTTGCAAGTTTATCAAGAGGTAAATTTTACCGTTTATTCCTCAGTTCTAAATTCTTTCTTTATTTTAAATTAAAAGTCCTTTTGGTTGAATAAGAGGCCGCCTCTAACTCAACCAAAGGGAATTTTACTAGAGGCCCTATTATGATTGAGTAGGCTATGTAGGCATATGCTGGATATAAAAAATGTTGTCTACATTTTTGGCAACAGCACCGTTATTTTCAAATAGCCTTCAGTAATTTACAGTTAATCCTTAATGAAATCATTTGCCAAATTCAAAAATGCATCCATGGATCTCCAATTTTCAGAATATTTTAAAATTAATTTCCTTTTCCAGCAAAAAAATAAAAAATTAATTAATTCCGAGCGACCGCCAAATTTTCAATGGAAAAGTAAGATTTAATTTTAAAATATTCTGGAAAATGGAGATTTAAATTTTTCTTTTAACCTTTGAAACTTAGCCAGAGCTGTTATAGTATGTGTGATTCTATTAAAGCTAAAAAAATAGGCCGGTTTGTCACTGTACGTAGTGTAGCCTTACTCTCAATGATTCAGCTACTTGGGAACATGAAAAATTATTTTTTTTCACATCCGATGGTTTTTGATCATAGCGACGATATTTCATCGCCTAATATATTTCTTCTTAGGCTGCGGACCAATAGTCGAGAAATGTATTTAGTGTAAATTTCAATTTTAGTACGCATTTGCATCAATTGGCGTGCCAATTCTCTAGAAGTAAAAATGGTTTGGTGGACACTAATTATGGTTTGGAGGGTTGAAATCGCTGGTTGTTAGGTGCAAAGGGAAAGGCCGAATATATTTTATTGTTTTTCTTTCGTAAAATTAAAGTAAAATTTATTTTATTATCTATGAGTATATATATTATTTATAATGGAAACGCGGAAATTTTACCAAAAATCACTGAAATGTCAAAAGTTAAGAACATCGTCATTAATTTTTTTCGCATATTTTACCCAACTTTTTAGTACAGTATTTCAATTTACTCTGTACACTGTTCAATTCACCCTGTGCACTGTTATACATAATAATAAAAGATCAATTTACCCGACTATTGGTCCACAACCACAAAAATTTTCGAAAGAAGTAAACATCAACGCTTTTTGTGTTTTGGCTAAATAGTGGCATATTTACAGAATAATAAAGGCTCGGCTGTTTGCATTTATCTAAATGTGAATGATTAATGAAATGTTCAATAAATCAGCGAATGCGGAAAATCAATTCCTTTGAAATCAAACGCTAACATCATTCACACAATGAATTTATTTGGTTACTTAAAAATATTTATCACAGGTTTCAGATACAGGCGTAAATTTTTCATCCGGTCGCAAGCATGTTATACCAATTTTAATATAAAAAAAATGATTTGCGAGTCACATTTAATCTTCAGTATTAGTTACTTATTTGATTTTATTTGCATCGTCAAAATGTCGATAAAATATTTTTACTTCTAAGTCGGAAATGCGAATAAAACCCGAAAAAAATTAATTTTCATTTGATGAAAATCTCTTGTTAAAACCAATCGAGAGTCATATTTTATACAGAAAATAATGTATTTGCTAATTGCTACCATGGAGTGTCCTCCATAGAGGATATGCCCCATAGTTTTAATATTCATTAGAAGCCTGTGAAGTAGCATTTTTTTACCATCTAAGAGTAAATATTTTTGTATTATTGACCACTAGCAATTACCCACTAGACCTTCTTTATTTTGCAAATAAAAAAATACAGACATAATTTTATGAGGAATTCATAGACTTTTTTATTATTATCATTTTTTCTCTAAAAAAATCTTTAAATAAAACTATTTAAGGATACAATCCTGGGTAGAGAATTACTATTACACGTTTTATATCTCGTTTTATAAACTTTGCCCTTGGCCTTAATAGTAGACTTTTATATACTATTAATCGATTTAATGTAAATGAGCTCTTTAAAATGTAAAGTAAGTTAGTGTCATTGCATTCTGATATTACTTTCCTTTAACAAATATCAGCATAATTGGCTGCTGATTTCAGCATTTAACGCCAGAACTGTATTAAATCCTTAGATACCAAAAGAAGTCTAAGGGTCAATCACTATAAAATACTACTTCATTATAAAAAAAAAAACTTTTAAATATTCATGTAAATTTTAATAAGAACAAAACCAATAAAAATATTTCAAAAAATTGCCATTGTTTTTATTAAAATTATGTAAATAATCGATGTTTATAGATGAAACATGAAAACATCATAAAATAGGATAAAAGCGTACACCATGTAAAGATTGAATATGTAAACTAGCTAGCTGTTGGTGGTATTAAGCAAAGGAAGCAAACATTTTATATAAAAAAATTACTATTCTTGATTTTTGTTGCCAAGTCTTTAAATGTGGTACACACTCCTAACTGGTGATAGGTTAAAATTGTTATTGTATTCTCATATGTATGTAGTTTCAAAAGTAATTTGTTGTACATGTTTTGTTTTAAAATAATAGTAAAGTAAAAAAAAAATGCAAAAACCCAAAAAATATAATCATACTGTGGAGTATAAATCACTTTGTAATTTTGAAATGTAACTTTGTTATTTCTGTTGAATTATATACATACTCGTACATAAAAATTACTTAATATTTTGGCTTGCATTTTATTATGGGTTTTGAAGCTAATGTAATGTACTAAAGCTTATAAGTTTCCTAAAGTCAATGGTTAACACTGTGATTTAAAATTATGTTTAATGGCGTTTCGTTCTATTAAATCCAGTTAATGAATAAACGTCATACCAAAGTCTAACCTATTGTATATAACCCATATAATTTTGTTGGTTGCTTCACAGAATTATGTAATATTGAAAATAGCTACTAAACCTCGTTTTTTTGTTAGACCTGAACTATTCAGATATTAAGTTATACGTACGATTAGGACAATGATTAAAAACAAACATTGTTGAGTACTTCTGTAGGATTTAAAAATTAGTTTATTGTAATAGGACTAATTGAAGAAACAATGTAATTAGATAAATCAGTTACTACAAAAATTACAAAATTTATTTAATACATAAATCTCCTCATATTTTTAGTAAATATGTATATTCTTTTAAGAACTAAAAAAACATAATTAATTGTGTATTCATACATTATATTTTACGAATTTAACTTAACTACATATTATGTATTATTTTTTTTATGTTTTTTTTTATTATATTACTTATTTATTTTTTGTAAGTACATACAAAATATGTATTAACAACAAAAAAAAAACTTTCCTAAAGAAACAGAAAAACTATAAAAGCACAATAAAATTATTATTATATTTATGTTAACATATTTTCCATTTCATTCACATAAATTTTAAAAACAATTTTTTTTGTTCAAGCTTTCATGAATAAGAATTAAAAAAATTGTGCTTTTAAAATATGAACTCATGGGATCCATAAATTTGTTTTTCTCTCTATGTAACACACACAAAAATGTTGCCAATGGAATATAATTAAAATTGCCTAGAACTATATTCTTAAAAAAAAAATACTAATAGATTTACAAATTTTGTAATAATATAATAATTTATGATAATTTGATTTGACAACTTTATATTTAAATAAACATTTAATTTTAGATGATTTATCTGAATCTCAGTGGGTCTTTCTTTTGAGGCACACCTGACTTTCATATAAAAAAATTCGTTCTTAGAATTAGAAAGATGTTTTAGAAAATTATAAAGTATGTACCCATAATCTTTGCCGGGGTCTGCGAATGTTTAAATTTTACAGTTGTTTACTGGAGCAAAATTAGCATTTCCCTAAGGGTTTTAAGTCCCATAAAGAGGTCGATAGCTTTTCAAAAAATGTTAGTATCTCTTGATCCTGGAGTTAGATCATTTTGAAAATAAATAGAGACTCCTCCGTTTTATAGTATAATTTTGCGCGGTAGATTTGGCCCTGCGGCCCGGTCACCTTGAAACTTTCAAATAAAATGTTACCAAAACAAAACCCATTCCCTTTAAAATTTGAATAGAAAATGTTCCCACCTAATTGATGGCTTTTGAACATCGTTTCCTATGAAGGCTTCGAAATTTTCGCAAAAAGTCAACACTAGTTTTAAATGATTTTATGAGCCTACGGATACCATGAGCCATTTTGTTCGCCGCGTATTTTGTAAGTCGAGAACCGATCAGCTAAATTTTAATGAGACAAAAACTTAAACGCAGCTTGATATAATGCAAATGGAGAAAGGAGGAAAATTGGAAACTTTTGTTTCATTATTTAAGCATTTTTACTTATATATTAACGTTCGAATCGAGTTTCTTGGAACAAAACTGTTACAAGTGACAGCACTTCAACCAAAATATTTATGTTACATTTGTAAAAATCGCCGTCGTTAGTCCCAGGAAACACAGCAATTTTTAATACTATTCGCAAGTTTTGGATAGGAATTTGCTCTCTGTTAAAATGTAAAAAAATGTCAACCCATCTCATCTAAGTGATATTGTGATTGTCGACACCATGTTTGTTTAAAGATTCAAGGCAATGCATTATTTTATCCCAATTTACATCGCGCCTAAGAGTGTTCATTCGAAATAATTAATGTCAGCAGTACTTGCACTAATTCATTAATATACTTATAGGAAATTTTACAAGTTTTTTAAAAATTTGGCTTGAATTCCTAGGTTAGATTCCTCTAAACATGACAATTTATCTTTTAAAATGAGTGGAATTGAATCCTTCTTCAAGCCTGGCATATATTTATGTTTTATTTTTAATTATATTGTTTGGATAGAAAAACTATGCTTTATTCGTTTTTTGTTAAATAAATAAATATATGATTTAAATTTATGATTCTGCATATTATAATTTCCGCGGCTAAAATTGTGTCAGACTCCATTTGCAGAACAGTTTTATGGAAAATGGTAGCCTGATTGTGAGTAACTACGAATTTAATTACCCGTTCTATGGCCGGAGTGAGGGACAACCATCTAACTTTTGAATACCCTAGTAATTTTTTATATTCAACGTCAGCCACTTCGCAGAAAGTTTGAAGTGTTACTATGCGACCTGTAAATCTACTAAAATACAAATAATATGTGGGTAAAATATTTTCGACAATGGGTCTCCATTGTGCTGCTGGTCGTGTTGATTGCGTTTGAAGTTGAATCTCTGAAATTAGTGTTCGTATTATCGGTAGCGCCAAAAAATCCTAATTGTTTTTTGTTACAATTTTAAATTCGGCATTGATTCTACGAAATTTTAGCAGATTTTATCTGTAACGTCCGGGTCATACCAAATATTATTGATGGAGGCCTCCATTGACTCTAGGGTACCGCAATCCAGCTTTCTTAATTTTGCCTTCATAATCGTCCACAAATTCTCGATGGGAACAATCCAATGTTGTAATGGAATTGTCAGTAAAATATTTTTTAACAGCTTTTTATGTGTTACAAAGGGATCAATCTTGTTGGAAGATTGGATAATTTCGTGTTTTCATGATTTTTAATATTGGAACCGCATAATACTTAAAAACATCGATATATTGAGCTGAATTCATCATCCTAATGACTGGGCATTAGAGTGCACAAAAAATGTATGGTGAATTTTAAAGTACTATTTCTTTTTGATGTTCGCCGGGCAAAATCTGATATTAGGTTCAAAATAGTGAATTTAGGTGAATCAAAAAGTTAAAAATTAGATGGTGCTCAACGCAAAAACGGACAAAAAAAATCGAAAAATTGCATTCTTTAATTTAAAATGCGGGGAATTAAATTTGTTATAGGCCTAAAGAAAGAAAATTTAAATTGTTTTTTTTAAAGTGTAATTGGTTGCAATAAATGTAAAAAAAAATGGGTAAACTCCAAAATTTGGTTTTTGCCTTATTTTAGAAAAAGTGAAATATTTCGTTTAAAAACACGTCTATACTCATAAGAGAATTAATAATTGTGTGTGATTTTTATGAATCAATAAAAAAATTTACCTTGAAGTTCAAGTTGAATGTTTTTGCATTACAGATCACCACCTGAAAAAGAAGCACTGTTGTGGACGATCACAAAATTGTGCTTAAATTTAAAAAATTGTATGAACAGTACAATAAGTTAAAGTAAAACAGATTAAGAGATTGCGGGGCTCAGAAAAAAAAAACGAAGAAGATTTCAAACTCGATTCCATTAAACTGTTTGATGTCGCTCGAGCAAATGCACTAGATTTGATTGGGCGAAGCATAAAAAGATTTCTTATTATGCAATATCAATGACATTTCTAATAAAAGAAAATTGATTGCAATTGGTAAAAAAATTAGATTTCAATCCTCAGAAGAAAATGAAAATAGTGACTTGGAATCTAGCATTGTAGAACCGGTAGCAGTTCCTAGTGGCTTAGGAAAAATATAAGAATTATCAGAAGAAACTACTGAAACCGATTATACATCTTTATCAGAATATGAACCACCCGATAAATATTACTGTAATAACTAATATTATAAAACAAATTTAAATTATTATGTAACTTTTTTAAAAAATGAATACACCTACTTCAGACTCCATTCACAAAAGTTACGAGAAACTGCGTTCAATCGAAAATTCTTGTTTTACAAAATGATTTATATTTTATGATCCACGAAAGATATCAAAGACTATACAACTCATTGGAAAATAGACCAATCAGATAGTTGAATTTTCCTTAGTTACGCAGTATAATATCGGTTATTTGCGTTGCTAAGTTGTGTTTCGCGAAACACCACTAGCGGTGTTTCGGCCGCAAACAAATAAATCATATCTTCCATGAATATAAACAAACAATTAATATTTTTGATATTTGACATGGTTGATTCGTTGTATAGTCTTAACATATACAACTCGAGCTTCGAAAATCATCTGAATATACAGTTGCGGACTCGATGTGTTACCTAAGAAACACAACTCCACCTGCGGTGTCGTTGTGTTTCCTTCCAGAAGCAACACATCTGTGTATCATGTGTATTTTCCGTATTTAAAAAAGTAAGTTGTATCCTCGAATTGCAAAGCTTTTTACAGAAAATCCGAAAAAAGTCATATTATTTTACAAAAAATTGCTCAGAACTATCTCTTATGATAACAAACCAAGGATTTTTATGGTTTTAATCGATAGTTCATACAGTTTTACTTCAAGAAATGGTATATTCAATTTTTTTTTGAAAACGTAAGATTTATATTTTATTGACAAGAACTCGGCAATTTTTCGAATTTTTTTGCACGTTTTTGCGTTGAGCACCATCTAATTCTTCATTTTTCTAATTTATTTTTCATCTAAATTCATTATTTTGAACCTACTTTCATATTTTGACCGGCGAAATAGCATTTTCGACACAAAGTTTTTTTTTTGTGCACCCTACTGGGCATAATGGACCAACACCATTAAAATTGAAGCATCCCCAAAACAATTTTTTCAATGGATGTTTTACAGTTTGAACAAGGTGAACTGCTTTAATCGATTCACCTTTATTGTGACACACACATTGTGAGCGTTGACCGTGTACTTCAAAATGACTTTTATCAGAAAATCAAACATTTTTCCAATTGTCAACTGTGCAGTCTTTATATTTTTGGCCCATGTCAATCTTTTGGTCTTCATTTTTATTGTTAGAAGCTGTAGGGTCTTCGTGTAGTTTTTCCGAATTCCAAAAGTCTTCTTCACACTGTTTATGGATCAATGTTTAGCTCAGCATTGGGCTTTGTAGAATTTATAATACATATCATTTTTCAGCAATATTTTATCGTCTCTTGGAGGGGTCTTCCGCTTACGACCACATTTCCCCTTTCGTTTCAGTAATGTGCAGAAATTTTTTGAGGAAAGCCGTACAAACTTATCAACGGATAGTACTCACTTGGGACTCTTGAACAATTTGTCTCTGAGTCATAGATAAGTATTTAATTATGTGATAATTTTTTCGCGAACTTTAACCTTTAAATCCATTATTAAAAGTAGAACTTGTGTTGTGTTATGATGTGTTATGATCGACTGAAATTTTTATTTCACAACAAACGAAACGCGAAGTAATAAAGACACTGATTGTTAACCTTGGAGATAAACTAAAAAAATATATTAATGTAAGAAAAAGGAAATTTACAGTTTTATGAGACAAGATTTAGAGTATTCATTGTAATTTTGTTAAAATATTGCTATGTTCGCAATTTCGCATTAATTTGCACAATACTGTACAGTTGTGGTATTATAATTCAGCCATTTTTTGCTTTATTATAAAGGAAATCACAATTAAACAACCAGAACGTAGCCAAAATAATTGCTTTTGCTAAAGGGCATTTGGCAAAACCTAGGGTATTTTGTAATTTAATAATTTGGAGGGATGAGAGTAAATCCAACGTGGTTGGAGGTGATGAGAAACCTTACGTAAGATGATTCCCAAACCAGGAGATTAGCCATCGGTATGCCAAAAAAAACATTGGATCATTGCAACGCATCAGTAATGGTTTTGGGAAGCTTCACTTTTCGAGGATTTGGCCTGTCATCAAAATCGATGGAATTATGGTGGATGCCCTTAAATATATCGAAATTCTCGATCAGAATTTAGATGATTATATACGGTCTTCCGCTATGGTGGCGTTATCAGCACCCCAAAGATAATCTAAAAGAATAAACGGCCAAAATTCAGGAGGTTTGGAAGAATACAACGCCAGCCCAAAATGCCTCTCTTACAAATAGTATAGCCGGGAGAAGAAGTGTAGTCTTAAAGTAAAAGGGTTTCTCAATCAAATAATGATTTTTTTCTAAATTATTGAGTTTTACAAGTAAGTGCCTTAATTAAAATGCCAATCAAAACTTCTACTACTATTTTTTATTTTTTTTATTTGACAAACTGTAATTGTCAACGTATGAATTATAACTTCTTTTGATTATACCATATGCATTATTGCCTATGAATTTTTTAAAATAAACAAAAACACTGAAATAAAAACCTTTTTTGGAACTTTATAGGTCAAAATGTGTGTTCTACTAATTGTGGCTTAATGATAATACCACCACTGAATTTCTAAAGAAGGACAAAACTCCTAAAAGAAGCACTATGAACACCTTAAAATAAAGTAACTTTTTCTTGGGTTTGGCCTTTTTTTATTATCGACTAGGCTAGACATCAAAACTGATGAATTTTTCAATATTGAATTTCAATTTTTTTTTTTTTAACGCCGAATATATCGGCCCTCCAATAGAAAACCATCAAAACTGTGCCGCGCCTGCACAATTAAAATAAGAAAACATACCCTTTCAAACTAGAGTAATATTTATATCCTCAGGAAAATTGCGACAGCATAGCTTTCCATCCACTCCAAGAAAGAGGATGAAATAAAATAGGATATGAAAGAGTAAACGATAAAACAAAACTCAAAATTTTATTTTCGAGATAACACAATTTTACGTCTGCCAAGATCGAGCTAAGCTGATCGACAAATTTCGTGCAAGCACTCTCCGGTTTTAACTTTTCCCAAGATTTGTTGGTAGTTTTGACAATCTGGTGCAAACATATTTAGAAAGAGAAGTGTACATACACATGTTTTAAATTCTTGATCGTGAAACAATGATGCATTATTTGAACCAAAAATTTTACAACACTGTAACAAAATGCAACCAAGTTTGTTGGCACACTCTTTACTACTTCCCCCATTCATTTAACCATTGGAAACAAAACTATAATTTTTAATAATGCATTGATTTTTAGTTTTTAACCACTAGTACATTATTACCGTAACTCTATTTTAAAATAATAGCTCTAATTAAGATTGCAATTATTTTATATAATCGCAAATTAACGGTAAATAGCATATACATACATGTATATAGTACCTAAGCAAAAATGCAACTGCTTTATAGATATTTCAAGTTCTATTTTATATTTCATGCATCAAAAATTTTAAGTTAGCCGTTAATGCATTCTAATTATTATCTTAATTCTATCTATTTCATTCTCTTATCAACAAACATTTAACGTTAAATTTTTTGTGTTAATTGAATTGAGCCATGACCAATTCTGATATACATATGTATATGTTTGAATTATGTGGATTGTTTACTGTACACAAATCATATTAAATGTAAGATTATACAAAAGGAAAAGCAAATTTAAAATGTTTGTTTTCTTTGATATACATAATTTATTGGCATATTTTAATTAAAAAATAAAAATACGAAAATTGGCTTGATCTAGTCTAGCCTATTTCCTATTCCAACAACAAAAATATGTTGTGTGTGTGTTTGGCGGGGTTTTGGGGGATTTTTTTTTTTTGTTTTGTTGGAAATAAGAAATATTTTATATTTTTTTGAGTAGGTTTTTTGATTTTTCTTGTATATATTTTTGCATTGTTCCCTATAATAATTTAATGTAGACAGTAAGCAATTGAAATGAGTAATGGGCCGACATTCTGAATTATTACTATTTAAGAGACTGATAAATTGCATTTTTATTCTACTATAAACATTAGTATATTATTACTGTTATTATATTTATTAACAAAAAATAAAAACAAAAATTACAATTATGTATTGCGATATACAAATTGCAAATTTAATAGGGTCATAAAATTACAGTTTTTTTGTTAGATTGTCTCCAAAAATAAAATCATAATAATAATATGAAGCAAAAAAAAAAAATAAAAAATAAGTTTCATATATTAAGATAATCTATATTGATAGAACTATTTTTCTTATTTTTTATTTAATTTGATCTAGAACATCTTTCACTGTCCGATATACTTGGATTTGGCAACAACAATAGCCACAATAATCATTCATCACGTGGAAATTGCAGTTTAATAACATCACAAACCAGTTCAACATCGCCCGGGCCATTTACATCTATGACGCCATCATCAACTCAATCATCAATGTCACCTGGAATTTTTATACCTTCAAAAACCTTTGAAGGATTACAAGTAAGTGACTAATATACATTATTGTAGTAGATACTCTGCTTTCATCCGTAAATAAATCTATTTAGAACGTCACAGAGGGCTTTCCATTTATATCCGTGATGATTTCCCTTATTCTGTCCCCAATTATTTATGCTAAAGTACGGATGTTGATTTCATATTTTATTTGTGTAAATTCTCAAATTCCAAACGACAATGTACGGGTTAGATATTTTATCTGGTTGTTGAGTAAAATTCTTTAGAAATCAACAAATACTGAAATCGTTGTTGTGGATGATTTCAATGTTTAGAGTGATTCAAACTGTTACTTTCCAGTCAACGAATGGAAAGATGAGCATCCCAATCGGAAAATGCCAATTATTTACGCAGAAAAATTAAAGGGGTTAAGAAAGTCGAAAAATTTAAGTAATGCTCTCCTGAATGAGTCTTTTGAAATTTAAAAATTAAAAGCCTGAAACGTGGCATTTTCAAAACTGGTTCAGAGACATAGTGGTTGTAGTGTACAGAGACAATACGAAGAAAGTTAGTAGCTCGACGCAAACAACTGATGCTACATTACGTCGATGGTGCAATCGCTATAACCCAGTAGATTGCAACGGTTCTGGTAAGGCGGAGGAACGTACTACAACTGCAATGTCAAAGCGTAAATAAGATTAACTGCTTCTGAATTGTTTCGATTCGGTTCGAGTGACATTTATAGAACGGTACCAATAATCGCCGCCATATTTAAGCATTTCGTTGCAGATGCCATCCTCACTGGGTGTCTTATAATTGTTCATCTGTGATATCACGATCCGCACTTTATCATATGATGAAGAAGAAGGTGGTGGTGTCATCTCGACATTGATAACGCGTGGAAGCAAGAGAGGTTGTTGCTCGTAAGATGATGCCTGTCTATTTAGAAGTGAGGAGAAATAATTCGGTCACACTTCAAGGATGGTTTGAGTGTCCATTTGGAATTCACTGGATTCGTCGCAAATAGCGCTGCTACGTGGATGAAAGTCCGTAGCTATTTCTCTTATGCAACGATATCTATCTCTCATGCTAGAATTTTGGATGTTGCGTGTCTTTTGCTTATACCATTCTCGTTCCTTCAGTCTGCATAGCCGATTGGAGGTTTTCCTCGCGGTCATGTAGGCGTTATAGGATTTTCTTGTTCTGTGCGATAGATTTCATTCTCGTGCCCAATCTTTCTCCCGAATATAGCACCAAGACATCCAAACATAGATTTTTAGGTCTAGGTGAATTTTGGCCTAGTATGATATCCTACTGTTTTTGAACGGGGTCAGGCAGTGGTTTAATTCCAAGATTCCTTATACAGTAATCTCGAAGGTACCGGGTAACATGATTGTTCAATGCCGTAGTATTCAACGGGTGATACGCTGGAAGCGATGATTATATGTGGTAGATAGACGAAATTTTAATTCAGCAATTACCACCAAGTGGTCTGAATCGATGTTAGCTCCACGTTTAGTTCTGATGTTTTTAAGGCTAGCAAAATGTCTTTTGGACAAGAGGATGTGGTCGATTTGGTTAACAGTTGATGAGGCGTGTTCCGTTGTTTGATATAAAGTTCAAGGAGTTTGGGCCAATGGTGTTAGGAAAAATACTGACAGCACTGCCAATTTGAGCATTTGAAGTCGCCCAAAAAAATGTTGATATCATATTGCAGGCTTCCCCTCGGTGGGGGCATAAACGTTTACAAGCGTGATTGCTGACAGGCATGACGTTAGTCACAAATTGATGGCATCGGTTGCTAAACAAGAAACTGACGCTAAATTCATGTTTATCCATGTTATTGCTTTAATAGAGAGTTAATCTGAGCCGACTATAATCGGTAATGTCATTGCCGAGATGGACTTGGGACATTTATAACCTTGAGATATGATGTTCAGTGCTCCTTATTATGACGAATATAATCTGGGAAACATTGAGAATCTCTAAAATAAAGTTTTATTTACCGTACCGTAGCAATTATTTTCCCTTGTCTTACTAGAAAACCTATGCCAACATTGGAAAATAAACGTTATCTTTTAAAGTGTTAGCTTGTTGGTAATATTTTACTTCATCAAATCAATGCAATCTAAGTTGTGGGTATTTAAGAGATACATTTGTATAAACAATAAACTTAATAGGTAATTAGATCAGGCTTCTTTTTTGTCTAAGATTTACTTACGATAACCTAAACACGATTATCAATCTGTTTCAGAAAAAATACTTCCAAATTTTTCAAAAACATTATAATTGACCACAAATTAAAATTTTTAAAATGTAAATTTTATAACCAACGAAATGAAATGTACAATGCAATTCATTTTTTAAAACTCAATAAAAGCTAATCGTCTAAACATAAGCATATTCATGAAAATTATATGTATATTTATATATGTACTATGTGTTTAAGCATAAATAAATTAACTACAGTCAATTTGGTAATTTGTTTATACATATGTACAACGTATACATACATACCAATTTTCATATTGTATTATTTTTGAATTCATTGGATATTTTCTGGTGATGAAAATTGTACTTTGAATCATTTGGTACTTATTTTATTTTTATTATCTTTGCTTGTTTAACCCAATGAATTCATAACAACAAAAACTATATGTATGTATTGGGAAAAAGGATATGATTTTAGAGATACAAAACAGATAAATGTAGTTTTCGTATAATTGATAGATTCATTTTCGCTTCTGGAAATGTACTTATTTTAAGAAGAAAAATTATATCCACATGTCTGTATATTTGTGGTACTTTGTATACATTTAAATTAAAATAGAGAAAATTAAACTTGAAACTGTAGAGCATTTTCATAATTTATAGTGATTGCTACTTAGTTGGTCATTTTTATGATATTCACTTGTCAATTTATCGATCTTTTGCCTATCCATACAGTGTAGTTCTCGGATTTGATTTTATAGTACCATGTTTTTTAAAGGCATTAAACCTAATTTTTTTATCCTGTTTAGAAACTGAATTATTCTTATAAGAACCGTACAACATATGTACATAAATATAATTTTTGGAGATTCAAATCTATTTAATAAATGAGGATTGATCTGGTATTGGTATCTCGCTGCCAATACAAAAAGAAACCTGTGGAGGAGTGGAAGAAGCCTTCACTCTAGAGTCAAGGCGATTCCTAGTTTTCACTCCATGGACAAGTAACGAGTTTTGACGAACCACCGTCGTCCTACACTTGTTAGGCAGGTTTAAGTTTGGCGTCCGCAACGATTTAGAGAAATTTAACTTGTTACATATTAGTTCATATATAAAGACGGAGGCAAGACAATCTTAATAATGAGAAAGATGACACCCTGTGATAGATCTGGCTAAGACAGTGATTGGTTCACTAAACTGTTTAGAGAAAATATACCTCGCACAAGAATTAAGAACTACTCGTATTTTGCTTAAGCTTGTTTTCGAAGTACCCAAAAAAATAGAAGCACATTACGTAATCTGAAGAATTATTAAAGTTTTCACTAGCCTAATTCTAATCTCTGCTGGTGCAAATTTAGCCGCAATCCACTAAGAATATCATGCAAACCAGAAATCAAATTAATACTACTTTACATTTAGCGGGATTAATCTTGATGTTATTACAAATTGTCCAATTACTGATAGTGTCTAAAGGCTGCATTTATACGTTGGACACGACAACCAAAATAATGTGTTCGGCAAATCGGCCATCATACAAATCATACAATTGAAAATCATCAGCAAAAATATGAAACCTCACGGATTTTAAAGATGCAGAAATATCGTTAATGAACATACTGAAAAAAATAGTGCCTAGTATGGACCCTAGTGGTACTCCAGATGTTATTAAGAATTCACCAGATGACTCATCTTTAACTTTATCATTTTGCCTTCTAGAACTTAAATACGATTCAATGAATGACACTGCCAATACAGAAAACTAGAACTGGTGAATTAATTTATTAAGCAAAATATTATTGATGACAGTATCAAAGGCCTTGGAAAGTCAAGGCTTATTAGTACAGAAATGTTACCCATCTCAATGTTTACAGCTAAATCATCAATCACATTTGGAAAGAGCTGAATATAAGTACTAAACCTCTCTGAAACCAGTTTGAAATTCATTTATTGCAATTTGTGATTTCATAATTTTCTCAAGGATTTTAGATAAACATGGTAGAATATTTACGGATTTAAATTCGTCTACAGTTTTTGGATGATTAGTTTTGTTGACAGGAATGTAGAGATAGCTTCTTTCCAAGCGTCCGGAAAGCGAGACTGTGTCAAACAACAATTTAATGTACATATTTGTCCGATGATTAATTATAGTTGGACTTATGCTGACTATTTGGAGTGGAATCCCGTCAGATCCAACAGCTGTCGAGTGAATTGATGATAAAGTTGTAGCGACTGATGATCAACATTTTCAAAGAAAAAGCGTTATTATTAATTGGCATAATACGACTAGCGATTGGTTTATTGAAGACAGAAGCAAAAACTCACTTAAACTAGACAGAAGCAAGAAAAACACTTAAACTAGACGGCTCAAATTAACGGTAAGGAGCTAGGGTGTTTGTTACTCCGAATGTCTGCAAGTTTCTCTACAAAACGTTAGGTCAAAGATTAGCGTTAAATACTTTTGAGAATGCAACAACTTTGCTTTTGTGAATAAGGTTATTAATCCATTTAAGGTTTGCTTAAAAGTTTCCCAATCCTCCACCCTTTTTAAACGGCGCCAACAACAATTCAGCTAGTTTTCCCTGTTAATATGCCTCTACACTCCCTGAGTTAGCCACTGGACGGATTTATTGCTCTTCTTAAACTGAGCACGTTTTAAAGGGGCAAAATATCCAGTACGTGGAGAATTCGTTCACAATATACACTACTCAAGTTTAGATTAGCTGCATAACAATTTACCGCCAATTTATCAACATTTTGGAAATTTCTCATCGTCCTATAATCTGAATTTTGACAATCATATCAAAGTTGCGCTATCACTTTGAAAATTAGTAGCTTCAGTCAGAGCTGCACTAGATAAACTATAGCCGAGTAATAGTTCTTACTCGGCTAACTAGGCTGTAATCACTTAGGAGATCTTGATTGAAATCACCCATTATAAGAACATCATTGTAATTTTTCAATAGCCTGTCAAAACATTTCCTAACTGAATTAATGAATTTGATAAGTGCTGATGGAACATAAATAACACCCACATTCATTTTACAATCGGCAGAGTTTATTATCTGTATAAATTATAAACAAACGCGTTCCGATGTATAATGTTTTATTTAATACACCACTCCTCTTCCTTTCAGGACGATCTTTCCGGATTATCTCATAACCAACTAGTGAAATAAAATTATCAGAATGTTTATCTGGATACAACATGTTTCCGAAATACCAATAAATTGCAATAGAACATCTCTAGTAATAAGCCTAAGTTCATCCAAATGAGTTAGAAGGCTACCCCCAAATTAAGATACGCAAAATTCAGCCCTTCACTATTAGTTTGGAACGAAAACCATCCCTATTCGCAGAACAAAAAAAATAGCCTGTCACAACATTTAAGACACATATAATTTATAAAATATTGAAAAACATCGCGTGAATGGAACATAAATTGGCTTAAAATAAATTTTGAACCACAAAGCTTTGCGTTATAATCTCAACTAAAACCTATTGAATTGAGAAGTCTTGACAGACTGCGATTTATTAAATCCGATTTAGCTAAACTCGTTTTAAATTACGGTTAATAAACTTAAATTGTTATTGTTTTCATCATTTTTGTCAAACTAATACACTCCCATTATATCGTTTTAGTCACTTAACTCAAAAAAAAGCATAAATACCGTAAATCTAACAACGGCTAATTTTGATAATTCACTAAATCGGATTTATTAAACCATAGCCTGTCTAATACCCTAGACAGACTGCGGTTTAATAAATCCGATTTAGCTAAACTGGTTCAAGTACTCTATGCAAAACAAGGTGATTAGCTAAAATTGGGGTTGACATACTGCGGCAAACTCGAAAAATTCACTAAATCGGATTTATTAAACCGCAGTCTGTCAGAGGTCCATTAAAACTAAATCTTCCATTAAAACTAAATTCTGTTTGATTCAGAATAAATTTCAATCTTTCCAAAACGTGCTTTTAAATGTCATTCCAAAATGTTTTAATCAAATTTAACACCAATAACGAGTCTACGTTGGTAAACAAAGATTCAACGTCCAAAGATATTAAGATATAATTTAGGTATTTAGAATTTTGTTTTGAATTTTATATCTAAAATCTTCCGTGTTTTTTAATTTCCAACAAAACAATTTAGAATATTAGATAAATTGTAGAGTGGTGATCCAAAATAAGTTACAATTTGTCTCAGTGGACAAAAAATGAAATAGAGGAATAAAACGTGAGATAGAAGTGGTCTAGATATTATTCGTAGATATTGTGACGGAAAACTTGATTTATAAGTAAGATCATGAAAAGAACCAAAAACGGAAATTTTTCAAAATTCAAATTTTTTTTATTAAAATTTCCTCGAATTTCAACATATTTTGGTATACATTTTTTTAAACTACCATGGCAACAAAGTTTTGATAGCTATGAGTTTACAACCTTGTTCAAGTCACTAGGATTAATAGTTTTCGAGAAAATTGCATTCAAAATGCAAGCGTTTTGTTTAGTAGTCCACCCTGTACATACAAACGCTAGATCGACGAATTTATCTGTTGGAAATGTACTACTTTAAATGTATTTTAAATCGAATTTCGGATGCAGGTTTCCGGAAATTTAAAATTATGCATTAACCTACATAGCAAACGTTTACAACTTTTTCGCAAATTTTTGTAAATGTTGTTCTAAAGAAAACTGGAGTGCCTCGTCAAATTTGTAGGACAAACCTAACCTGCCTCAGTCTTAATTTCTACTTAGTATTTAAATTAATACAGCTATCGTAACAAATTTTCATTTTTATATTTCAGTTTGATAATATTGGACAAAATCAAATGTCAACACCATTGAAAATGATGCAGCGAAACTTAAGTTTTGATTCTACACCAATGTCACCTAGTACAACACCTTCTTCGTTATACACACGCTCATTTAGAAATTCTCCGCAACTTAAGTAATTATTATTATTTCAATAATATGTTTTCTAATATTATTTAAATGTTTTAAATTTTTTTAGCAATATCGGTAATCCAATCGATCAATCAATATTTTTTAATGGATTTGGCAGTCGTTCAAACTCGCCGGAAAGTGATAACAGTGGGGCCTCCAATCTTGAAAATAATATTATTGATCTAGTGGTAAGAAATTGTATATGATTTGATAAATTTCTTTATTTATTTACAAATATCAAATTTGTAGAGTTTACTGTCGTTAAACAATCAACAACAGCAACATCAACAGATGCCAAGCTCAATGACATCACCTGATTTAGAATTAGCTAAAATACAAAATTTACAAGCGTTAAATGCATTAAAGCTGTTACAACATCAACAACAACAACAGCAGCAACAACAACAACAACAGCAGCAGCAGCAACAACAACAGACTACTACACCATTACAACTTCCATTTTTTGGCTTAAACCAATTACTTCATAATTGTACACCAGCCCAATTTAAAAATTTTCAAATACAACAAACTCAAGCTACAAGTAGTGATGCTAATTTAGACCGAATCGCCCGATTTCATCGTTCATCGGCTGCATTTTATGATGCGACATGTTATTGGAATGGAACATTACCACCGCGCTCTCACAAAATTATTACTTACTCACCAAAAGTGTTTTTAGGTGGAATACCATGGGATTTAACAGAACAACACCTAATTGCAATTTTTAAACAATTTGGAAATATAAAGTTTGTTTTAAATTTTATTTTTAATTACCTAAATAAATTTTAATAATCGATACACGTTTTTTTTATAAATAGAGTTGAATGGCCAGGAAAAGAACAAAATGCATCACAACCAAAAGGATATGTTTATATTATATTTGAATCAGAAAAACAAGTAAGAGCCTTATTGACATCCTGCACAATGACACAAGATGGTTCACCGAATAGTGGAAATTATTATTTTAAAATTTCATCTAAACGCATCAAATCAAAAGAGGTTAGAAAATTATCATACGTTTAAATAACATTAATCCTACTAATAATATCATTTTAGGTGGAAGTAATTCCATGGATAATTGCCGATTCTAATTATGTTAAATCAACCTCGCAAAAACTAGACCCGACAAAAACCGTTTTTGTTGGTGCACTACATGGAAAATTGACGGCCGAGGGATTATCAACCATTATGAATGACCTTTTTGATGGAGTAGTTTATGCAGGTAAAATAAATAAAAAATTATAATTTATAAAGATTATGATGACATTTAAAAATCTCTGTTTTTATAAAGGCATAGACACGGATAAATATAAATATCCAATTGGTTCTGGGCGCGTAACATTTAATAATACTAGATCCTATATGAAAGCTGTATCAGCTGCATTTATCGAAATCAAAACATCTAGATTTATTAAAAAAGTTCAAGTAGATCCTTATTTAGAAGACTCATTGTGTTCAGCATGTGGGGTTCAACATGGTCCTTATTATTGCCGTGAATTAACATGTTTCAGGTAAGTTTATATTTTAGAAAATTTGGGTTAGATACTTAAAAATTATTTTTTTATTTATTAAATTAGAATCTTAATAAAGAAAATGTAATCAAATCAATATAAGATTTAAAAACGATTTGTCCGCTTTAGAATATTACCAAATAGCAATATTTACAGAAAGACCGGCCTTGGAGCTTGAACATTTACACGTCATAAAGGTGGCGAGGCCAAACAAAACAAATTTGATGTTGAATTTGAAACTCTTTCGCCTGTTTTATAAGCCATGCAGTTTTAAATTCATAAATTCACGGTTTATGTTATCTTTTCTCAGATAATTTTTAGCCAATATTTGCTTTTTGACGATAATTTGCAGTAGAGTGTTCATATTTTACAATAAGGTACTCGTTTGTCTTTTCATCATCACCATGAAACTTTTCACAGTTTCGGTTAGTTTTTAACACAAAATTAACTTTTGTTTTAGGATCGACTCCTTTCAGAACAGTTGTCGTAAGAGAGCTTTGCGTAAGACTGCTGGCACTTGCCCCCAAATTTTCGGTTCAGTCCTTTGGTTGAAATTTGGTTTAAGCATTCGTTGCTCCGATCGCAATTTTTGGTTTTGGTTATCGTTCAATTCGAGATACACTGGGTAATTTCTGTAATTTCAGGTCTGATTTGCTGATGGATCATGATCTCTGATGATCTTGAGTGTTTTCATGAACTTAGTTTTCACGAATTCCACATATTCTGTAAATTTCTCGGTTACCTCAGATTTATTTTGAAGTAAGTAAACAATTGTATATCCACTATAATCATCTATAAATATGAGTATGTATTTCTTTTCACCCGAGTACGTAAACTATTATTATTAATAAATACCTTCTTTATTTGTCTTCTGTATTCCTCTATTAACTTTGATTGGACTAGATTGATAGTTTAATCGCCTTCCGGCTGTGTTTCTAACACCCTAATTAAAATATCGCATGTCGCCTAAGAGCATTGCTACCATCCATCCATCAGAAATGTTGTCTTCTCCCAACGCATCCATCTTTTCAAACAATGTGGTCATCTCTACAATATGTTACTCTGCGTTTCCATCATTTGCTAATTTCAAATTGCAGATTCTTCCCATAAGTTGCACTTTATTGCTTAATGTTGATTTTTTCGTGATACAGTTTAAAGTTGTTACACATGTCTTTAGCTGTTGTGTATTTTCTTATGTGGGTTAACTGTCCATCGTCAAATAGAAGACCTAGCCATGTTTTTGCTTGTTGTTCCTTTCTGTTCCAAGTATCTGTTACTTGGTCAAGTTTCTTGCCTGCAACAGTTTCCCAAACTCCCTATTTTAGTAAAAACATTTCCATTCTGTACTTCCAAATGAAATATTTTGAATAATTTAACTTTTCAAATCCAAACTCGGTTGAATTATCCATGTTGATTTTCTTTCCTGATTTTAAAATAGTATTTCGCTTCAACTAATACTTTTAAGTTTTCCCAGTAATAGTTTTTATTCGTTTCTGGGCCCATAATCTGTTGAATCATTCCTAAAATTGCCTTACAAAAACTTCAGTTGTAAATTACGTATTAGTGTAGGAATTTTGTGCAAAAGTAGTGTACACAGCACAAACTCGAAAAATGGCTCAACAAATGACGGAGAATTTAATAGTGCACAATATTGTGTAACATTATTTTTTAATTTATGGCCGGTAAGTTGGTCAAATTTAAATGAATTTAATTTTTTAATTGCAAAAAAACGATTATTTTGAAATAAATTCACTAAGAAACATGTCTAATTATGTATTTATTTACCGGTTGACCACCATTGGCTAAGTTGTAAAACCGTTCACCAGATGTCAGCCACTTTGCTTTGAAAGGCGAATACCTCGAACCAACTTTACAATGAAGTTAAACTGATAATCCAAGCAGCACTGGTGATATAAACTGTTGTATGATAAATTTGGGACTGGATGTCTTCTTTAATAATTGCTGCTGCTGCTTTAACAGTTCTAACGCGCTCTTCTTCAATGCATTTGTATGAGTCCCAATTCTGCACTAACAATTCTTCGGGTAACATGTCCTTTAAAGTTAAAATTATGGTTTTGCCAAATAAGTTGGTTGCTACCAAATTTGTTTTAAAATGATTTATAAGCAGAAGCAGGTCCGTCAAGTAGTAGTCACCGTACAAATTTACATCATTGCCACTGAATTCCCTTAGTTGCTCCTTCAAATTGACATTCATTACTTTGTTTTATGAAGACGCACAAAGCTTCAAAACCTGCACGACAGTTGACATTTATTGATTTTCCTCTGGACGGATTAGTGGTCACCTATCTAAATTTGTAGTAGCATTTCAGATGATATCGCGCATTTTGTGTCCACAAATTAATTGACCCACCAATTCGTGTATTGACGATACTTCCCCATGCGTCATTGCGTTTTCAACAAAGATCCATGATAGTTTGTTGCATTTCGGTTGTGATTTCACAACACTAACTTGCTTGTACCGGCTTGTGCTAATTTTCTAAAAAATAAGATAATATGTAAACGGGTAAACTAGTGAAAAGCAAAGTTTACTTTTATGAGTTTGGAATTTTTTGATATTATTTTAGTAGTAAGTCAAATCGAGAAATTGTAAACTCATAAAAGTAAGCTTTGCTTTTCACAAGTTTACCCGTTTACACATTATCTTATTTTTTAGAGAATTAGCACCTGGAGTCAATCTCTTGAATCACTTCGCCACAAAATAAACAATTAATTTTAAAATCAAATGATGGCATGGTGGATGGTCCTGTTATGGGAAATTACTATAAGTATCTGATATATTCATTTATATTAATTAATTAGTCTTACCTTGCTCACGCGCTCTTTTGCAAGCAACAATACTACTTTTCCTCGTGTAGTTTTTCCAACATTCTGTATGCAATAAAATTATTTCGACGTTCTCTAACTTTTTACACAAATCATCATTTCTTGATTTTGAAGCTTCGATTAAGCTACCAATTCCTTTTTTCACCACTGTGTAGTCCTTTTTCTGCATACACTTATTACAAATAATACAAATATCTTTATTTTTCTGCATTACAAAATTTATAATTTTTCTGACTATTTTACACTTTTTCCGACAACTTTACTCTTTGATATTCAAAATTAAATTACACTGAATAATATTGCCCTGAATCCATACCTATACATATATAGTATTCAACAATATTGTTCGGTTTATAATCCGCGCGGTATCACACGTAATTCGCATGAATCATCCCTTAAAATGATGTATAGCGCAGATTTAAACATCTGCGAGCACACAGATAACAAAAAATGTTCGTATTATTCTGTAGAAAGTAACCCTTAAAAGATTAGAAAGGCCTTTTTTGTTTTTTTTTCAAACACCCAAAGGAGGAACCCGAAATGAGGGAGGATACCTGCACATTGACTTTTTCTGAAATATCTCACTTCGAGCGGGTTTTTAAGGAGTTTGTTGTAATACTGTAATTCCGCATACAAAGCTAGGTTCTAAATCTTTTAGACCCAAAGTTACTAGCCATTTTAAGAATCTCAAAAATTTAAAAAAAAAAAAAATGAAAACTTAAAGTACCGTTATTTTTTTTTTTTTTTTTGCTCAACACAGAGGTGGGGATTTTTCTGAAAAGTTGTGCCGATGTATAGAGAACAACATTATATTAGTTAAAAGTTTATTGGAATTATTTACAAGTTTATATGGAGCCCTGTTTTTGTTTCCTGGACTATATGTCTTTTAATACGAACTTTTTAAAGCCTAGTACTTCATTTACGTTTTAAACAAAAATGGCCGATTCATAGCGGAGGTAGTAACAAACGAGCAAGCTATGCAATTGCTATTCTGTGTGTAAACCATCAACATGTTTCTCTGTACACATTTATATACACCTAAATGTCTTTCAATTTAATTACTGCTTAGGTTACTTTTAATCTTTATAAACGTAAAAATTGATTCGAAGTTTTGTTTCCTTTTCTGTCTAGGAACCTCCATACAATAAAATTTAACTTTTTTTTATGTTATTTATTTTAATAGTTTAATAGAGACGTAAACTACTTGCATACAAATTATAAAACAACTAATATAATTATATTTCAGATACTTTTGTCGTTCATGCTGGTCGTGGCAACACGCTGGTGATTATAAAAATCACAAACCTTTAACGCGTAATTCCAAATCGCAAGCAATTGTCGGTTTTGGAAATGAAGGAAATCGACGCCTTTAAGATTATTAAAAATAAACCGCAAAATATTCTTACGCATTCGATATTGCAATAAATACATAAATATATATTGTAATTGTAAAAAAGCAGAAATTTACCATTTTTTCTGTATGAAATGTTTTTTGGGAATTGTTTTACCATCAATCTTAATTTATTCAAGTTTAATCTATTCTTATGCTTTTTTTAAAACAATACCCAATTTGTATACAGAGAAATGAGAAAAAATTCAAACATTATAAATTCAAACCTTCGTACACTTGCTCTTCTCTCGCAAAACATGTGAAAACTGTAAAGCTCCAATTAGCATCAATACTTTAAAAAAAAAGAAAAATTGATCAACAGAAATATTTAAAACTATTTTAGCTTACAAGAAAGATTTGTTTCGTTAAATTTTTTATTTAATGTTAATCATAATTTTGCTTGCTTCATTGATTAATTAATTTAATTTTATTACATTTTTTTTTTTTCTTAATTTTGATAAAACTTAAATTAGTAAATAGTATAAATAACGTTTTTTCATCTAATATTTGAAAAATAATATTAAGATAGAATGAACATTTTTGTTTACACTTTTATGACATTTTTGTTTTTACACAAAAGCGAAAACCGCGGAGAAGAAGAGGGGCTTGTAGTTTTAGAATTATTTACACTGCTTTTTTTTAAATTTATTTACATATGAAAGATAACAACGAAACAAATCTCCCAACATTTTTTAAATATCTTGATTTGTTATCAATATTTATGTATTATTGTTAAGCATGATGAAAAATTTATAAAACATTGTCGTTGATGAATATTATACCTATAATCAATGCTTTTCTAATCTTTATATTACATATTTAATATTTTTATAAATACATTATTATATAAAAATATAAAAATATTATTGTAAATGTGAATATACCGTATATTAAAATAGTTGATCAAATCCTCTCTATATAAAATTAAATTCTAAATGTTGACTGAATAATTTTTTAAATCATTAAAAAAAATATTTTAAAGTAGTTGAATTCGCGAAAAATAAAACAAAGCTGAAAACCTTTGAAGAATGTATGAGAATTTTAATCCTAAATATTATCCATAATCTCGTATCCTAACCAAAAATAATTTTAACTTTCAAAAAATACATTTTAGGTGAATCAAAAAAAAAACACTCACACGATAATACAAAAAAAATCTAATTTTAATTTTTCTAGTATTTAAAAAAAAAAAATTTAAATAAACAAGAAAATCATCTTAAAAAATCAAAAATAATTGTTTTTAAAAGAGTGCCTGCTATTTAAAAAAAAAAAAGATATTTTTATAAAAAAAAAAAATAAGTAAAATAAAAATCTAATTAATAATTAAGCTAAAACTTTTTTTAAAGTTTATATCGAAAATTATAAAAATTTGACAAACAGGATATTTAAAAGTTATTTTCAAAAAGAAACATTTATTTACATTTATATTCTAATCGGTAATATTATTGTTTATCAATTCTTTTTTTATTTGAATATTTAATTAAAAATTTATTTTTTAATATTATTTTTTTATTGTTTTATTAAACATAAAAATTTATATTAATCTCTCTTCGTAAAAACAAAACACAAACACTTTAATTGAAGTGTCTTAAAATATTCTAATTTATTGTAGTAAAATCAGTTTTTACTGGTATATAATAATTATAATAATATTTAATATTGTATTTAACTAATTGTTACTTATATATAATATATATTTATTGATATAAAAAACATGTAATACAAAATAAAGAGATTAAAGCTCGTAACGTACTTTTAAAATGAGTGCACAAACACAAACTCGCGGTTGATCCCCTGTTAATATTATACATATATAACCACAAATTTGAACATTTTAAACATTTTTGAGCATTAATCTTTTTTTTTCGAATTTATTTATAAAAATTGTAACAACTTATATATATACTTATTATATATACATATTTTTTTTAATTGAACTATATTTTTTTGAGCATTTTTTTTGAATTAAAAAAAAAGAAAAAGATATAAAAATATACATATATTCAAATTTATAAGTTTTATTTTATTTATAAAATATATATGTTATTATATGGCCAGGTGCTGCCAAAAATACACAAAATTCATACAGCTTCCAAAATGATGAGTCTGAATATTATCAATAATTTGAAATGTATATATATATATATATATATATACATATATAATCTGCCAAATAATAAACCACCCTCGAGGCTATTCTTGAAATACGCCTTTAATAATAATATGGCCACAATAATAATACACCAAAATCTTAAAATTTCCTGTCAATCTTTTATTATTATTAAATTATTTTTATTTATTTTACCAAAATGTGATATAATAAATTGTGTTTGTAAGATTGATTTTGTTGCAATGAATGGCTGAATGATTTTTATTTTTTTATTTTTTTTATTTTAACTTTGTATATTTATCATTTATTTATTTATACATGTAAGACTTCACTGAATTCCTTAACCAAAAAATAAATAAATTTTTACGTTTTACCATTAAGTTTGTGATATTTAAACAAAAAAACAAAAATGAACTATAAATTTTTTTACTCGTAGTTATAATTTTTATCTTTTTAATCATAAACCAAAAAAATACTCTTTTAACAATACATAATATTTTATTCACATTAAAAAACAATAATTTTAATAAGTAAGAATTTAAAAAAATTATAAATAAAAAAATACTTGAACAATGACAATATTATATAAATTAAAAAAAAAATTCAGATTTATATTTATTTTATACCAACATTTTAATTACGCTTTTTTAATTTAATTTTTAGATTTTTTATTAGGTCGATATATTTCTATCTATTATATAAAATAATACATATACACAATGTGAGATCAAGATAAAAACCAAAATTTTAGGGAATCAAATAATTATTATAAATAATATGCCACAAAATTTTGATCAAACCAAATTCGTAAATTATTTTGTAAATAATTAACATTATTCTAAATATTATTATTAAATTCCATTTCTTGTAAACAACGATAACTTTTAAATTTAAACAAATTATGTATAATCATTATAAATATTATAACAACGATTGGATTTAAACAAACAATTCTTCTCAAGAAATGCTTTTGCTTTTTTTATGTATTTTTATATGAAATTTTAAATTAAACTAATTGTAATTGGGTTTTACTTCAAGAAATGGAACATACATAACTAACTCTAAGGATAAATTTTTTCACTAAAATATTTTTATAAATAAATCCACATTACATAACATTATTTTCTATCATGCTCTCTAAATAAATTGTCTGTTTTAATATTATATACAGTAAATAAACTGGAATGGGGTAATTGAATTAAAAGAAATGACTGAAAAATTTGTGTCAGAATTGTGTGTTCGAAAACTGTTACTTATAATGGTTTTTACAAATGATTTTGTCTAATTATCTAAATAAAGCTTTAAAATTTCTATTTTTTTTTTTCCAAGACATTCCTATATATTATTGATACCTCTCTTGGCTAAATTTTAGAATAAAAATTAAACTAATAATAAAAAAAATTATAATATTTAATCAAATATTTATTAATATTATATATTATTATTATACATGCATTTAGATAGAGGACGTTTGTAACAGAAATTTTATAATAAAAAAAAAAAATAATTGCTATTTCAAATTTGTTTAAAATTATCCTTGTGTATACACAAAAAAAATATTTGTTTTGTTATTGGTAAATATAAACGTAATAATGCCTTTTTATTAAAACAAAAAATAAATACCCTTATATGCCTTGATATTATTATTATTTTTTAATGATGTTAATAGAACAAAATCGTTATTAAAGATACTAAAATAAAATTAGAAGTACAAACAAATAGGATAAACTAAAATTAATTAAAAAAAAAAAATTGGTGCTTTCTAAAATTTTTACATTACAACAAAACCTGTATAATAATTTCTGCCCTCATCTTGTTTTGCAAACGCAAAAAAATTATAAATATTGCGATGCAGCTGTTACAAACTTAACTTATCTCAATTTACAAATCAAAATATTTTTTAATTAAAATAAAAATTAAATAAAGCAAAAAATACAATAATTATTATAAATACGTAAATATATTTGCCTTTAAAAATAAATAGAATATATCTATATAGGTATCTATATATAAATATATATAAATCCAAGTACTTAAAAAATAAAATAAAATCTGCAACTTACACAATAGATGGGTACATTTTATTAAATTTAATCAGTACATAATATAAAATTATATACATATATTATTTTATTCTGCAATATTAAAGCAATACACAATAATTGTTTAGATTAAAAATAAAATTTTGGGACAGCAACAAAAAAATATTCATAAATTTATTACCTATATAAATCTCGTCAAGAGATTTGACATATCTCAAATTGCTTAAAGACATAATTTGCAAATTTTAAACAAAACAAAAAAAAAGTATGAATATTTTTAATAATCTCAAAACATCATTATCAATAATTTATTAAAAATTAGCGTAAATGACAATCAATTATTATTTTGCTTTTTAATTAAAAACTGAAAAATTGCATTCGTATTTGTGTTCAGTATTCGTCTATATTAATAATAAATATTGTTTTTTAAAATACTTTACGATATCTTTAGGCTTCTTTTAAATTTAAAGCATTTTAAAAGCCCCCCATATATTACACGATAATATACAAAAATAATTTGAACAAAACATATACTCAAACAGACAAAAATAGAACAATAAAAATAAAACACAAACATAAGTATACAAAATTGAATTATTAATAAAAAATAAATAATAATAATAATAATTAGACTCATTTACTCCAATTTATAAAAATAAAAAAATGGAACAAATAATAATAATTAAAATTACGACAATATAATTGTATTGAATGGATTAATACTGAATTTATTAAATAATAATAATAATTTATTGAACTATATAATTTTTAATTCGTTTTGTTTTTAATAAAATATATATATTATAAATATTATATACACAATTTTTAATTTTAAACCAATATTATAATATAAAAAGAAAAAAAAATTGAATTTTACCTTAATAATAATTGCAAACAAAAAACCAAAATATTTTAGATTTTAAGATACCAAAAAAAAAAAACAGATTACCTATATTGTATCGCAGATAAAAAAATAAAGTTAAAAACTGAATTAAAATATGACTTTTCTTTGGTAAGCTTAAACTCTATACCAAAATATTAGCTATATTATGTATTATGTTACAACGTTCGAAAGATGTTCTTCATCTCAAGTTCCCTATTATATAATAAGAGACTGAGTATCGTGAAGATCATCGTGTAACAAAATGGTAAGTGTATTATTGTTTGTTTAAATTATTATTTGCGAAATTTTTTTCTTTATAGCAATTTTTTTTTTTTCGATATGTCAATTTACTTATGATCGAATTTGTGAAAATTGACGTGAAAATAATAAATAATTTTTTTATAAATATTAAAATACATGAAGCAATTTTTGCTATAAAATAATATACATATTTCCTATTAAATCTGTACTTAAATAAAAGCAAAAGTCGCCTAAGTGACTTTAAGCGGTTTTCATGAATTTCGCTTAAATAATTAAATTTGTCCAGTATTTAGATTGTAGCAAATTTTGGTGAAAATCGCTTAAAAAATTAAAAAAGTTATGAGGTAATATAAATAATCCTCTCGGGTTGGTGACAAAATTCCGAATTACAAAATTACGAAAAAACAAAAAACCCCAAAAAAAATTAAGTTTTTTAAAATATAACAAATGTTTGAAATATTATTTTAATTCGTTTTATACCTTAGAAGAAATGAGCTGTCGCCCCTAAACCCCTGCTTTGACGATTTTTAAAAAATCTAACATTCATAGAAATTGGAGCATTTTTTAAAAACTTATGTTTTTTAATAATTATTCACATACTAAAATAGAGAGCTCCCCAAGGCCGCTTAGCATTGGCCTTTTCCGCGCAAGGATAACATGAAATTATGTAGATTCCTTTTGTTTTCATATTGTAGTTAACAAAAATTTAATGGGGGTCTTCCTTTTTGATGGGGCAGTTTACTTTGTATTTTTCTGGAACTTTGCTTTCGGGAATATGATGGTATATCACAATCCTCTCAATGTTTTCCCATTTGATTTTAAAACTTTGACCTTCATTTCCTCAAAACTACTAAAATGCCGATAAGCGACTTTTGCTTTTTAGTACAAAAATATTGTTATAAATTATAAACGTAAATTTGTGGCGGCATCACTAACGTCCCTAAACAATTCTAAGTCAAAAGTGGATTCACAGCAGTCAGAAAATAAATTATATAGTAGTCTTACTTTGGCAATTTTATAACAACAATGCCGTATATTTTCATTCCGGAATGAAGAGATTCATTCCGCTGAGAAGTAGGAATAGCAAAATTCTCTTCTTCTCGTAGTTGTAGTGTTGACCACTAGAGTAAATATATTAAATATATTTAGTTTTATGAGTTATATATTATATTTTTTAAAAAAAAAAAAAAATATTCTGAAGAAGAATTGCTCTTACTTTGGGCAAAATTTCATTCCTATCCGGATAGGAATAACTTTTACCAAAGTAAGACGGCATATATCACATTTTCGCTTCACTGGGTTTCATTCAATCAAGTAGTCCGAAACCCCGAAATATTCAACTGAATGCAACCAAAGAAACAGAAATAAACTCACTCCATTTTCGTTGGCCTAACACGTAAGATATAAAGAATGAAATAAAACGAATGTATTTTACTTTTAACTTGTGTGTTTTTGATATAAATTGATATAAATAAAGAATCTTATTGCATTTAAAAATAATAAAAATCTCAAAAGTTTAATTAGTAAATTTGATTAACATCACATTGGTGACTCCGATGATTAAAAATAATAAATCACCCATAGGGCAGCAATAATTGTATGTGCCTTACGATTCAACACAGTTATCCAGCGGAACCCGTTATTCCCGAAATAAATGCTATGCTACAATATTGTGAAATTTGACAATATTCTCAATTTCGTATCCTGTAACACCAAAATTTTACACAATATTGTGAATTCGGCAATAACAATATAGTTACTGTCGAAACCACAATATTTAATTTATATCGCTTTTTCATTTGTTTTGCACTCATAACCGAACTTTTGTTTTGAATTTGGCGGTTTTAAAGGAATCTACTACAATTTTCTAGTTAAGAAATAGACCTTACACTTCTGTACGAGAATGCCATTTTCACGTAAAATTGTGTAGCATTTTTGTCAAATTGGCATAATTGTCAATAGACAAATATGTGTTCAGGATTAGGCTCATGGAATAAAAAAAAATATATCAAATCGGAGCCGATGCTTCAGTAATACCACCAGCAAGCCCCGAAAAGTACAATCCGTCGACATTTAAATTGTTCGAGGCAAACTTTACAACGATCACATCAAACATTGTAGATCACGTCACTCATTGTAGATCACGTCACTCATTGTAGATCACGTCACTCATTGTAGATCACGTCACTCATTGTAGATCACGTCACTCATTGTAGATCACGTCACTCATTGTAGATCACGTCACTCATTGTAGATCACGTCACTCATTGTAGATCACGTCACTCATTGTAGATCACGTCACTCATTGTAGATCACGTCACTCATTGTAGATCACGTCACTCATTGTAGATCACGTCACTCATTATAGATCACGTCACTCATTGTAGATCACGTCACTCATTGTAGATCACGTCACTCATTGTAGATCACGTCACTCATTGTAGATCACGTCACTCATTGTAAATCACGTCACTCATTGTATCGAGACATTTGGTTAACCATGGCGTGATCAGAGACTTCAGTGTACAAGAGTATGGTCTACTTTACAGACTCATATTAAAATGATTAATTAATGATTGTTAAATCAAGCCAGAAAATAATAAATTAACTGAAAAGTTTAATAACCATAAATTCAAATCGGATAAAATTCAAATCACCAAGGCCGGAATTGAAGCTGGGACAACACAAGGGGTGTGCCAACGCTCTAAAAGCAAATGAGTGAGTCCACTGCGTATTGCTTGCGAAAAAAACATGAGACTACTGGATAACAAAGCCCGATCGTTATTCGATTCCCTTTGTGACAAATTTCACACATCAACACGAGTTATACAAAATTTTCTCGAAAATCGGCCTCATCCATGCTTATCACCAGTTTCCTGTCGAGGAAAGACATCGAAAAAACTGCAATCACCACTCCTTTTTGATTGATTAAGTTCTCCCGGATGACATTTGGGTTATGTACCGCGGCTTAAACTTCCCAATGGTTAGTTCACTCAATATTTCGAGACCTGGCATTCGTATATCGTCGTCTCGTCAACCCGTCGAATACAGCAGTAGGAGTAGTATTGCAACAACAGACGCAAAAAGGTTGGCAACCACTTTTATTCTACTCGCGAATGTACGTACGACAGGGAACTTTTTGCTGCTTATTCAGCTACTAAGCTTTTTAATAATTTTGTCGAAGGTCGATAATTTATTTTATTCACTAATAATAAACCGTTGACGTTCTCACTACATCAAAATCTCTGAAAAAGCTTCACGAAGACAACGCCGTCACTTAGACTTCATAGCGCAATATACATCAGATATTCGTCATTTTTTGGAGGACAACAAAGGGGGGACTTTCGTATCGAACAAGTTCACATAGGAGGAAGCATAATCGACTACCTAGGCATCAATCGCTGACGGACAAACGAATGATTTAGAGCTCGTAAACCTAATGAAATCAAACACGTCTTTAAAATTCCAAAAATTCTCAGTTTTTGAAACCAATAAAAAAAATGTCTGCGATGTTTCAATGGGTAAACAACGGCCATTTATTCCTAAGGCATTTCGCCGACAAATTTACGAATCATTCCACAATGTCTCTGATCCCGGTATCCGTGCCACAGCGAAACAAATCAGAAAAAAATTCGTGTGACCAGCAATGAACTAAGAAATACGCTTTTGGGCCAAACACTGTGTACGCGACCAAAAGTGTAAAATCACGAAGCGCGTCAAAAGTAAGACTGGAACTTACGAACGGACCAACAAACGATTCGACGAAATTCACAGTCAGACCTTTACCACCATTCGAAGGAATTCGTACTGTTTGACAGTGATCAACGCGCCAGAGGCCACCCCAATTCCGAATATTAAAACAGAAACCTCATCAAAACATGGATCAGCTGATTTGGAGTACCATCGTGCGTCACCACCGACAGGGGCTTTCCTAATCACTTAGATTCCATCCCAAACGAACCACAGCTTCCAAACAATTGACAAAGGCATTACCGTTAATACTACTTGGTCTGAGAATTTCATTCCGGGACGATTTTCTAAGTACGTCGGCCAAGCTCGTTTATGGAGAACATATACGACTACACCACGAACCAAGCAAAAACAATCGTCAGTTTGAGTTCGTCACACAGTTCTGTAATCAATTTCAAGACATTCAACCCTCAGCGGCGCGGCGTCACGATATTCAAAAGAACAAATTTTCGTGTTTAAAGATTTATCAACATGCAAATTCGTGTTAATATGAACAGACGCAGGCCGACAGTCACTACAACCATCATACCAAGGACCATTCCCCGTAATCACACGCCGCAACCCAAACTATTTTGCTGCTGATCAAAGGTATTGAATCGACGGTTTCAATAAATCGGGTTAAACCCTGCTTCATAGCAGCGCATCAGCAAGAACAACGTTCAAATACATTGAACGAAATACCAACCAAACCGAACTATACGCAAGACCCAACGCATTCGCTCCCTACACATATCGGCGAAGCAAACAATAAATGATCTCAAAAAAGAGTAACGTTTCGTCCCAATCTCACTGAACAACCCAAATGCAGAAGTGGTCGTACTATCAACATGTTGGCTCACTTTCGGTAATCTTCTGTCGTTCACTGGAGGTAGGCTAGTGTGGCCGCACCGCTAGCAGCAAATAAATTATAATCACATTTTCGCTTTACTGGGTTTCATTCAATCAAGTAGTCCGAAACCATGAAACATTCAATTGAACGCAACCAAAGAAACACAAATAAACTCACTCCATTTTCGTTGTCTGCACAAGTAAAGCTCAGTATGCAGCTCGAGCTAAGATAAATTTTCCATACAAATTTGACGTAAAATTTAGCTACCTAGCTAAATAAAATAATTTTTTTTTAGCTGACAATTTCGCTGAGCGGTATGCACCTTTGCGTGAAAAATTTGAAAAAATATCAGTTGTTTCATTCAAATCTAGATTACGACACTATAAATTCTCCAAACATTTTAGCCGCAATTTATCTCCCAAGGACAATAATTTGAAGATAAATGTTGACGGTTTTGAATTTTGATTCATTTTATAATCGAAGTAGCCACAAAGTAAAATTAATTTATTTTTATATAAAGAAGGCAGAAGTCAAAATGGCCGACCAACATTACGAAGTCGAGTATTTAGATGATTATTTGGACAGAAACTTCATTCAAAAACAAACGAATAAAAGTCGAACAAAATCAATAAAATTTATCTCTACACAAATTTTTAGCTTGACGATTTATCTGTAATTAAATGGAGACTTGTGGAGACCGCGTTAAAATTTATCTTAGCTCGAGCTGCATACTGAGCTTAAGACGTAAAAATTGGAAATAAAGATTGAAATAAAACGATTGTATTTTACTTAGGCCGTGAGTGAATATGTTAAAAATATTTAGGTTAAAAATTTGGTAAAAATCAAATTATCGTGGTGAAATATTTTTATCTACCACATTTAATATTGCTGTGTGAATTACTGAATTTTTATAGTTAAAAATTAAAATTGTGACAACTGAACAACAACATGAAGCGCATTTATAACAATCATTTTCCTAGTTTGTTATCTATTTTATTACTTTATAAAAAGCGTAATTTATCAAATGAAGCTGTTTTAAGAAGAAACAGAAAGAAACACGTCGTGCTTATGTATCAACTGAACCAATATTTTAAAAAAACGAGGTTATGTTTTTTAACTCGCTTGTTAAATTTTATATACTGTGCTGTGCCTACCATGATACATTTTTTATTTATTTTTTGTGGTGAGTAAATTTTTTAATTTTAACTTTTATGTCAAAATTTTAATTTTTAACTGGTTTTTAACTAATTCACACACGGCCTAAGTAGATAAAGTGTGTTAATTAGTAGATAATTAAAAATCTCAAAGTATAATTAGCAGATAATTACGAACAACATCAATGTGAAACTTCCAGCTTATGCTGTTATCAATCGTGAACCCCAAGTATTTGAACTTTTGAACACAAGCAACCTTGCAACATTCTTTGGAACAAATATTACGGTTACATTGCAAGTCATGGTAAACAATAATAGGATCAACGATGGAAACGTATTCGTCAATATTCGTCAAGTTGCTTCATTACTATTTATAGATCAGCCCATTTGATACTGAAATATTTCATCTTTCGGTTATTGTTCTGTGTTTTCTCTGGTTATTGTAAATACAGCTATATCATATCTTTGTTAACATATTTGCACGCATATTTAATTAATTTCATGAGTTGCCGTACTCCACATTTATGTTTATTAAGAGGATTGCATGGCATCACCCATTGATCATCTACTTCTATCTCTTGGAATTGCGGCTCCCTTATCTTTTAGTTTAGGTAAGAGCTGTCGTTAAGAAAGCATCAGCTAAGTCCTGATCGCGATTTACAAATTTATTTACATTTTGAGCATAATCACTCATTCACAATAAAGTGTCAATGTTCAAGAAATAAGAAAGCATCCACAAAGCAATACATTTTCAGCATATAAAGAAAGATCGCAGCATATTGGTCCAATTGTTCCACTGGTACCGTTCCGACCTTCCTTGTAATGGTAACTAAACAATTTTGTGATGTTTTCTGGAAATCCTTCGTGGACATTTCCTCATCATCAGTCCCGCAGGTTGGCCTTTCAGCATGGTTAGGTTAGAGTGGCTCCTATCGCACACTTAGGCCAGCAGTGGCCGTTGTGATACCACAGGATCCCATCTCCCCATTACTCCCGTTGAAACCAACCAGAGCTACTTATATAGCGTAACAAATCTCGCACTCCACAGTCCGCGAGTTCCGAAAGGCTGTCCATACCGTACACACCCAAATACTTATGCCTTTTGTATGATAGCGCCGGACATGAGCATAGGAAGTGTTCCAAAGTCTCCTCCTCCTCTTCGTCCATGCAACTTCTACAAAAGTCATTCGTCTGTATCCCCAGCCTTCTCGCATGCTCCCCAAAAAGGCAGTGACCTGTCATTATCCCTACGACCCATCCTATTTCTTGTCTTCCCAGGGATATTAATACCTTGGAGCGCCGCAAGTCCAATTTTGGCCAAACCTGCTTTGCTACCCTGCACGTGAGAGTGTTGATCCACCTCTCATTTGTCAAGGCGATTCCCTTTTTACTGAGCGCCCATTTTAGCACTGCCATAGGCCTCCCCAGACCTACCATTTCCGGCTGCATCTGCAGAGTTGTACCGTACTTAGCTAGTAGCCTTTCAGCAGTTAGCGAAATAAATTACTTTTGAAGAAAAATATAAAAACGGACCTCTGTCTGACTCAAAAGTCAAAGCGATTCTTACAGTCCTTGGTCGTTATAAACGCATTGGCCTAAGGCTGCAGTACGCATATATGTGTTAAGTAGAATAGAATCCTGTTTCCACCATAATCTCATTGTGGCATTGGGTTCTAGCCTTAATCAAAACCAAATCTAAACCAAACACATTTTATTGGAATATATTTTTTGTTGTTCTTTATAATTTATACAACCGGCGTTCGGCGTGTGACGAATTGTCGCGACCACTGGTAGATCCCTTGAATGTCCGCTACTTCCAAATGATGGTTCACAGGAATAGTACATACACACTAATTTTTTGTTATGATTGGTATTTATTGCTATATATTTAAATTGAATTAGCAGCTAGAATCCAACAGCAATCTGAACCGTCGTTGTGTCAATAATTTTTCTTTCTTATTGTTTTTTCAAAACAAAACGATTTCTTTTTTGCTTGCTAAGTTTTTCCACCAGTGAGTTCTACTCACAACAAATACTCCATTATATTGTACTTGACCATCCTTACAAGTGCATGTAATTTTATAAATTTGAACTGATTTAATTTAGCTATCGAAATTTGGACTGATTTTCATTTGCTCGGCGAAAGTCGAGATGATTCTAGTTTGGTTGACACCACATATTCTTAAATCACACTTACCATTAAAGTTTTCCTTTCTCTTACCTTTGCTGAAAATTCCCATTTCGGAATAATTGTAAAATAAAACTAATAGTTAAGTAGAAATACTGATGATACAAATCGTATTTATTTACAATAAGGCACCATATTATAGACGGATATGTTTATATTCAAATTGTCTTTTAATTTACAATTTTCAAAAAAATGTTCGTAGAAATATTCTTAATTAGAAATACTTGATGTACATGTTTAGTTGTTATCTGTTGCCTGTACACATTTCTCGAAAATAATCTCTAATTTTGTATGAAAAATATATTTGGCTAAGTAAGTAGGTCTAATAAAATTAATCAAATAAATTTAAATTTATATAATATGCAACAAAAATATACAATTTATAGGCTTGAATTGTGTCTTAAATATAAAAAAAAAAATATTATGTGCAAATTATCTCATTTAACTATTGATTTAGCTGCAAAATATTGATAAAGGCCAATAAACGATGATACTGTTCCAATTAAGCCGACATGCCACGATTCTAATTTTCCACCCCATAAAAATCCTAGTGGCAATGTGCTACCGGCGTGCACTAAATCCAGTGTCAGTCTGCAAACTGTGATCATTTCCATTCTTTGTTTCGCTAATAAACGATTTAAATTTGCACTAGAAATAAAAAATGAATTAAATAGGTAATTTAAATGCACAATATATAAAAAAATTAACCCACCTAGTTTCATTTTCTAACTTATCAATACATTTTTTGTGCTTCTCAATTACTTGCAAACCCCGGATAGTTCTAAAAATAAAAATAAAGTTTATCAATGAACATTAGTGTCCCCTATTATTTTTTATTTTAAAAATTCTGAACGATATTAGCTGTATGTAATTTATTTTGAGAATTTGCTAACTGATTAAGCCGAACACAAGTCATTTGTTAGATAGCAGGAGGTAGAGAATTTTTTATTTGCCTATGAACCTTGATTTATAAAAGTTTTGTTTTTGAAAGAGTTTCGATGATCAGAGCAATTCAATAGAGGCAAATGAAATTCACTTCCATTAACAACCCTAGCGATTAACTCTTATTTTCAAATTTGAAAAAATGTATAAGGGCCCAAAGATTTTTAAGTGATTCCAAAGTGATGAATGCTGTAAAGAATACTTTTTAAACTAAGCGAAAACATTTTTTTTTATTAGGTCAATTACATTTACCAATTTTGGAAAAGGATCGAAGGTCCGATTTTTACAGGCCGAATAACTATTCAATGTGGATTTCCTACACGTTTGTTGCACCACGTATTAGCCTTTTAAAAAGTCGGACGTCCTGACGACGAAAATATGCAAACACATTTAAAATCGATCCCCGAATGCATGTGTTTGGTTAGACAATTATAAATTCTCTATCGTTTGCATTGTACCGGTCCAGATGCATATAAGCGAAAGAAGCAGATATAAAAATAGAAACTGTTACCAGTTTGTTTTGTTTAGCAATGTTGCTAAAAACCAAGAATGTTGCTATAAAATTAATTCGAATTTATCTTGTGTACATATTAAAAAAAGTAAACTTTACATTTTATTTACAATCAACTATGCTAATTTGATATGTTATAAAAAACAATTTTGGCAGCAAGCATTTTTAATTTCGATATTACAAAGCGAAACAATGTCGGTTTGCATGGGGGAATGCCTTAAAGATTTGCTGGCGAGTAACATGAACTTTCTGAATATCGCATTCTTACTTAAAGTTGTTACTCGATTGCTGAAAATCTGCGCTTGGTGACTACATCCACTTCAACCCCAATTATTTCGTTTATTATCTATCTATGTTATGAATTTTTTTTTTTTTTTTTGTAGATTATTTGATAAGACAACAAACAATGAGTAAATTTTTTTAATAAACACAAATATAATTTTATGGAATAATCCTGGGGATTTCAAAACACAAATTCCTTCAGAATATATTTTAAATATTATTTTAAGATTTTTATCTATACATAAAGAAGGGAGTGCGCCGATTAGATTTAAAGGATTGTTTTGATAACAATTTTGCAATAAAAATATAGAAAATTTTGATTATTTACTGCCTTACAACAATATTGTTTAGTGACCTTTCATTTTCTTGTACTAAACGCTGGAATGTAACAAATATTTAAGAGAACAGACTGGTTTTTTGGTTTTGTTTTATCAATCAATTTCCGTATAAGGGAAAGTATTTTTGAATTAATAGAATCAAAGCGCACCTAATGTTGATTTATTAATCAAATATGTACCGTACTTACTTTACAAGATTTAGATAAATAGATGCAACCCAACAAAGCGAACTTAATGTATCCCATTTACTTGGATCCTTAACGCTTAATAAATTATGTTCTGCCAACCAGCAAATTTTCTCGATAGGATAATAAATGTGATCAATAGCGTTTCTAATAATTCCAATTACTGACATAACTCTATCGGGTTCCTAAAATATAAAAGATAGATAACAATTATTTTGATATCCTTACATAAAGCCAATCGATTTTTTTGTAGTTAGTTACCTTTCGGCCAAACCCATATTCTATTGAATACTGAAGCATAGGCAAATCGTCCAAAAGTCTTAACGTTGCCCGTGTCGCTGACATTTTCGAGCTGAATATGCCTAATTTTTTGGAATATTCCGGATCAGATTTGGCATATATGCCAGCCGCTAATTTTGTGGTATAGCATAATGTTCGAATAACCTTGAATAAAAATCATTTATTTAGCATACATTCATTGTTGTTGGTGCGTGCTGCTTAATTCTATTCAAATGAATACTAACTACTAAGTAATTAATGAGTATGTACATATCTAAAATTTTTAAAGATATAATCACCTATGAAATTATTGTCGATAACGTTAACGCTATCATTTTGTGATGCACAAAAAAATATGTTTCTTTGAGTGTGAAAGTAACAGAACGGTTGACATTGAAAATAAACAACTTAATAGTTTTCCGGTCAAGAATATTATATACAATAAATTTTTGAACTTAAAATTATGTATTACAATAATTAGAAACAACTTAAATTTTACCTTATCTCGCCCTGTATACGTATCCAGCATATCACAAATATCATTTAGTGAGTTCATTTTGATAGGAAGTATTTTATTCTTTTCACTTTAATAAATATATCACAATTTACTTAACAAACCGATTATTTACACAGAATTATTTAAATAAATATTATTTAATTACCTACTGCTTATCACTTTTCTATCATGTCATTTCACTTTCATGTTTTGCTGGTGACTGAAAAATATTTTTGAATGTCACATTTTTTATGTTCCAATTGGATTTGCAAAATTTACCCATAGAATGGTGCTTTTTTAATGGAAGAGAATACATTTGGTTCGCTTATACTTAACCAGTTACGTTACGTTATGTTTGCGAGTAGGGAACATTAACATCCATGTCCCGATTTCAAAATTGCGATAGTTCCCGTCACGAGCCTCTCGTAATTGTCAAATTGTGTATTTGAGTTTTGCATAGATTTGACCATTGATTAATTAATATATACTAGATAATAGTCGTGTTCCAGTCGACCACTTCAAGTACTTATGAGTACTTAGGTTTGTGTCTTTGCTTAAATTTAACTACTCTTGCCAGAATGCAAGAGCAGTTACGAGTAGTTAAATTTAAGCAAAGACACAAACCTAAGTACCCATAAGTACTTGAAGTGGTCGACTGGAACACAACTAATGTCACTACGAAATACAACAACAATTTTAATTTTGATTTTACATGAACGAAGTTTTATGTTTGTTTAAGATGAACCAAGTAGACTATGCAAAAATAATGTAGCTAGACAGGGATGCAAAATATTTAAAAATCAATCACTGTGTTCCATTGGAAACAATTTGCTACTGCCAAATACATTTGTGAGTTGTGTTCAATGGAATGCGAATTTTTGTGACAGTAGTAAAATATAACCTCAATTTAAATAAAACTGCTAGATTTTGACAAAAAATACATTGCTCCATTAATTATAATTAGTAATAATAAGTAATAAAAACATTAAACCTTTTTTTAAGGATTCTCCCTACGCTTGTCCTCGGCAGCGCGTATTAACATTCGTGTTGATGTTGAAATAATCCTTGTTCGGAAAAACGTCGATATATTGCAATGAACGTCCTATATACCCAAGTACTGGCATGCATTTCCATTTCAAAAACCGTACACAAAATGCATGTCGGCTACATGAGAACGTGTTATTGTAATTTTGTTTTTGTTTTTTTATTTTTTTAATTAACAAATATTACAACAGAATCCAAATTCATCTAGTAATTTATCTAATCCATCGGTTAGCTCCAGGTTATTGGTTACTTCATTATATCTGTCCTAGTTCTAAGAGCTTCGTTCTTCAAAGCCGTCTTACTGGATTTTGGTTGTTCAGCATATGACGCAAATCCGCATTTTCATGTTGACTGAGGCGCTGTACGGGTTTCCTAGCATATTTCTTAATTTCTTTATCGACGTACTCCATTTTTAGATCCTTATGAAGGTTATCGTTCCTTATGTACCGTGGTGCGTTGACCATACTACGCAAGACTTTATTTTGAAAAGTTTGAATTACTTTTACGTTAGTTTTCTTAGTACAGCCCCATAGCTGTATACCATACGTCCATACAGGTTTCAATATCTGCCGATATAATAGCAGTTTATTATGTAATGTTAGCTCAGAGTTCCTTCTATTTTTCTATAGTTGATGTTTACCTCTTCTTTTTTCTTTTTGACATGCTCTTTCCACTTGAGTTTAGCATCAAGGGTGATTCCTAAATATTTAGGAGCAGGTAACCAATTAACATTTTTGTTGGTAAAGTTTATGTGTACAGATTTAATTTCGTTGAGTTGAAGGCGCCATTTCTTCGTCCAATTACTCAATGAATTAGTAGCGTTTTGTAATTTGCTGGTTGACTCCTCTATGTTGCCTCCAGTTGCCAAGATTGTAGTATCATCTGCAAATGTTGCAATACTTGTTTCTTGTATATAGAGTATCGGCCCCAGAACATTTCCTTGTGGAATTCCAATCGATATTTTCTTTAATTCGGAGTATTCCTCTTCATGTTTTACACGAAAGTGTCGATCAGCTGGATATGACTAAAATCAGGTAAAACTGCTTCAGCAGATCTCTGTGTAGTTTATATTCCACGCCTCGGTGCCATACTTTGTCGAAGACTCCAGATACGTCGAAGAAGATACTTGAGCATATTTTTTTATTTTCCAGAGCAACTTCAATTAGATCTGTGATTCTGTGCACTTGATCTGTGGTAGTGTCTCTCTATAAATCCAAATTGGTGAGGAGGAATGAGTTTTCTGACTTCTATTACTGTTTTTAGCCTCTTGAGTAGTAGCTTTTCAAATAATTTTGAAATTGCAGGAAGTAGGGAAATCGGCCTGTACGATGTTTTCTTGTTTGGCGGCTTGTTCGGTTTAAGAATCCTTATCACCTCTGCCACTTTTCACTGATATGGAACGTATTTTAATCTGAACGCTGCGTTGGTTACTTGCAGTAATTTTCGTATTCCTTTTTCTGAAAGAGTTTTTATTATAAATTTATAAGTCCAGTGATTAGGTCATAACCAGGGGAATTTTTGAACTTAAGTTGTTATTAATTTCATCTTTTAGCTCTTGTAGTGTTAAAGGTCTTATGTTTAGGTTATCCACTTTATTTACTGGAATTATATTTTCTTCAGCTGTTTGCCTTGGAAGGGGTTGAAATGTATCCTCAAGATGGTCTGCAAACAATGCAGCTTTTTCTTTAGCACTTCTAGCCCAAGTTCCATCGTCATTCTTGATAAGAGCTATGTGTACTTTAGGCCTTTTAAGACCTTTAGTTGTTTTCCAAAGGGAATAATTAGTGTCCTTGTTGCCAGAAAGGCCAGCTAGGTATTCACTAAAAGATTTGTTCTTGATTTCTTTGATACGCATTTTTAATTTGTTGCTTAAATAATTAAGTCGTGATTTGCTTTGTGGTGCTCGATTCCTCTGCCAGATTTTTCACGCTTTCCGTTTTTCTCTAACCAGATCTCTCAGTTCTACTGGATAGTTGATGTGATTTACGCTGCTAGCAGAATACTGTTGTTCAGCAGCTCTAATTGAACATCAAGTTCTGCCGTAGTTTTAATTGGTACTTGTAATTCATTATTGCCTTCGACTATTTTCCGACACATCTAGGCTCTCGTTAGCAATATTTCTGCGTGTGATTATATCCTTGGCATTTCTTACACTGAGGTATAAAGTCTGTGGATTTTCTTAACACTTCTATTCAAACTCTCATGTTAAGGACTGCCTTAATATTGAAAAAAAATTCCTCTTTTTCTGCTATTAAAAGTAAGCATAAACAATGGGAGCCCCCTTTTATTCATGTTAACCCCTTAATCAGTTACTGTTTTTCCTTTCTTTAGGATATTTACCGCATCCTCTATTTTGAAGCCCTGGTGTCTAAGGTCTTCCATTATATCCTGTTTTGTACAGGTTGGATGAAGACCTCTGGCCATCACTTTGATCGGACGATCATTTTTGTCCTCGTATGTGTACCATTCCTTGCCTTCATCTGTCAGCTTTGAAGCCAAGGCTCTATAACTTTCAATATCTATTGTATTGATTTTCCAAATATTATTGTTCAGTGCTACAACTCTGTATTCTTTTGTAGTCACCGATTTCATTAAAGATTGGATAGTACTATATTCAGTTACGCTACTAATGTTGATTGGTGGTGATGCCTTTTCCTTAATTTTGGTAGGTTGGTTTTCCTGAGCAGGTTTATTTTGCTGATTTTGATTTAATACAGCAGTTATTGAAGTACGGCTTGAAGCTACAATCTCTGAAGAAGATTCTGCCTTCCTTTTTTCGCAAGTCTTTTCCTCCTGTTCTTCCAGTCAGTTTCTACTCTTAATTCTTCTTCGTCAGTGTGGTACTCTGAGTCTGTAGCACACTGTTCTTCTGGTTTCTTGGGGTTGCAAAGCATTTTTCTCACGGAACTCTGAAGCATCTTGTTCCTCAGATTCCTTTGATTGTAAAGAATTTTTCAGTTTCTCATTTTCTATTTTAAGAGATTTTACTTCGCTCATTAAATCCGATATAGTTTTTTCAATGTTAACAATTGTCTGCGTAGTTCTGCATTTTCTATCTCAACTCTTCTAGCTGAGGAAGTTGGTGATCTTTGCACTATGGAACTTCTTCCAAATGGGTTTTCAGAGTTCATCACCTCTGAAGTATTGCGGTCACTGAATATCAACGACTGGGAGCCCGCTTGCTCACCCCTCAAATTCACCGGCACTGGGTATCCGATTCCCTGCTACGGTACATTTCGTCATTCTCAAGGGTACAATTTTTACTACAATTTGAAAGAAAAATTTTATCTGTAGATGACACTATGATACTTGATAAGGAGCAGAATCTCAATAAAAGATTAATTTTGGAAAGCATTTACATCAAAAAACAATCAAATTTATCTCAAAATTTATTAAATATCCAGGAAGTTTCAAAATACTTGTTAAATTATTACGTCAACATTTTGTAGATTTTCAGTTAAACTGAGTATTTTATAAATTTCAATTTAAACTCTAGTTACGTTAGGAAAACATTCGTTATAAACATTTTTTCTTTCAAATTGTAGTAAAAATTGTATCCTTGAGAATGACGGAATATACCATCGAAACGTCGGGTTTTATTAAATAATTAATAAAATAATGAAATATTAAGCTAAAAAACCAAAGAAAATTATTTTTTTTTTATAATAATAATTAATAAAATAATCTTACTTTTACGACTTAACTATAACTTAACTTAACCCTACAAAACAACATAACTTAAAATAATGTATATATGTCTTTTGTTTATTGGAACAATCGAAGTAAATTTTTTTTTCGACCATTAAAATTTTGATTCGATTTTTTTCGAACTGTCATTTGTCAATTTTATTAAATAGTCGAAAGAAAAAATGGCAGAATCGATAAAGCGGATTCAACAAAACAAAAATAAATCCAGAAAACCTAAAAATGAACTGATTAAAATTTCGTTACGTTCATATCTCAAAGGAAGAAATTTTTCGGTAATTATCAATAAATAATAAGTTTATTAATATATGATTAATGATCTAGGACAAAATATTTATGCATTAACTATAACCTCACTTTTGTCATTATTGTTTATTTGGTTAATTCATTTTTTTTTTTACGGCAGACACTGGATAAACTTCGGAAACCTGAGAAATTAACACAAACTTCGGTCGAAATGGCGGAAAACATAATGATCGATGGTGAAATATCGAGCCAAAATTCAATTTCCTATTCAAATGTGTTTTGTTTGAATAATAACCCCAGTCAAGTGGACCTACAATTTACAAAGTGAGTACCTACATCAATAGTTATTTCAATTAATAATTTGTTTTTACACAAATTGCTTGCATTTCTAGATTCGTAACATTTGTACAATCACAGAAAACAAAAGTGAAATCTGAACTCCAGCAGCTGCTACCACCATTGTTATGTCATTTATATATCGAAATGCTTAAAGGACGTGATTGGCGGCCTGCATTGGATTTTTTAAAAAAACATGCAAACATTGTGGCACCTGTTGAATCTGCTTGTAGATCACCAGGTTTTAAATTAAATGGGAACATTAATAATTCACCGTTGTTTAACGATGATAAAAGCTTACAGCATAATGGATTGTCCCCTATAACATTTACATCTGATCAATTAACAACAGAAAATGCACTTATGCTATCAATGCCTGAAAATGTTTTCGACTCAGTTATGAATGAGAATAATTTAAAAGAATCATTTAAGCAATTAATTCAAATACTATCAACCGTATCAAAAATACAAGAAATCGATCAACATCCTATTGTAACCTCATTTCGTTCATGTAAATATCAAATTAAGCTCAGTGAAATCTCGTCAAAAGTATTAAAATCCTTCTTATCAAATCAAGGACATCTGATTATAATTCAAATAATTCATAAATGGTTTCATATAGAAATCGATGAGCTAATGAAATTAGCGAGTGAAGAAGATAACGAGGAGGAAGAGGATTATATGATGCTGGGCGATAGTTACGATGATTTCGATAGTTTAATTCAACTAACGAATAATGATAACTTAAACGATTTAGCATCATTAGATTATAATTTAGCTGATACTAAACTAATAAATAGCAACGATATTGTTAATATAGAAAATATTATGAAAATGGAAATACAAAAAAGCCCCATAACCAATTCGATAAAACCTAAAGTAAATAATCGATTAGCTTGTTCTGATATTACATCTGGCGAAAGTTTAATTTCAAAAGATACAAAAAATGTAAATTTATTATACTCGTACATAGACAATGTAGATAAATCAAATGCTCGTGATGAATTAGTAGAAGCCTACAGTAATATAGCATCATCAACCGTAATTCGGTTAGTTAATATAGAGGCTGAACATTCTCGATTATGTTCAGCTAGTATTGATCAAAATGAATGTCATATAGTCGGTGGTTTTGATAATTCTAATATACAATTATGGGCTTTAAAGAAAAGTAGTTATTATGGTCGAAAACCATTTTCATGTATAAATAATCGATTATGTCAATGGAATATTGAGAATTGTGAACAATTTGATATTGAATGCACGAGTAGCGAAGATAGTTCCAGCTCAAGTGATAGTGATGATGATAATGTTTTGATTAAAAATCGATTTCGTAGTAAATCAGCCAAAAAGGTGAAATGGAAAAAATTTATGGAGGCTCGATGTACGTTGAATAAAATGAACTCAAACGGATGTATTACAATGAGGGGACACAGTAATTCGGTTACTGATGTATTATTATCACAATATAATCCATTATTGTATAGTGTTTCAAAAGATTGTACGATGCGGGCATGGAGAGCTTCAGATTATGTATGTGCATCAGTTTATCGAGGTCATAATTATCCAATATGGTGTATAGCAGAAAGTTCTAATGGGCTTTATCTAGCAACTGGAGCAAAAGATAAAACAGCAAGGCTTTGGTCAACGGACAGACATTTTCCATTATTTAGCTATGTCGGTCATACACAGGATGTAGATGTAAGTTGATATTATTATTAAATAACTTTTATAATGTTTTAATTTTTTAAATTAATTTAGGCCATTGCATTTCATCCAAATGGAAGCTACTTAGCAACAGGATCGTCAGATCTATCATTGCGGTTATGGTGTGTTACGAGCGGGAAGTTATTTCGAGTATTCACCGATTGTAAATTACCTATACAAACAATAGCATTTAGTCCAAACGGAAAATATTTGGCGGCAAGTGGAGAAGAATATAAAATTAGAATATTTGATTTAGCAGCTGGATCGCAATTACATGAATTACGTGGGCTAACTGCTCCTGCTACTCATATCTCATGGAATCATGACAGTACGACATTTGCATGTTGTTCGGCTGATGGTAGCTTTAAAATTTGGAATACTTTAGAAGTTGACAGCGAGTAAATAGTAACACTTTTTTTTGTCTTTAGAGTTTGCCACTTAAAAGTTTTCTTGTTATTTTCAGAGGATCAATAAAGTCACGAACTCCTTCAACTTCCACATCTTCATTGTCGTCCCAAACATTAAATAGTTCTCTATTATATTCTAGCACAACAAATTGCAAACGACTGATCAAATTACAGTATAATATTGATAGTTCAATATCGTTGATTGGAAATAGTTAAATTTATATATAAATTAAATATGAATGTAAATAATTTTCTGTTTTTTTTTTTTTTTTTGTTAAAATAAAATATAAAACTTTTATAATTTATACAAAAATAAAAAAGGATGGTGTTTTTTTCGCTTAGGATGTCAGTCCGTATTCGTTAGGTACACACTTTTCAAGATTAGAGAAAAACATTTTTTCGTTTAAAATAATTTATTGAATTTAAATGATTTCGCTATTTATTATTTTTTTAAACATAACTTAAGTCATAATTAAATACAATTTTAGTTTTTTTAAGACAAAACTACAAAACAAGAGAAAATGTATGCCTTTTATTTACAATACACGTAAATAATTGATTATGAAAAAATACTAATAAAAAAAAATATTTTAATTAATTTTAAATATATAACAAAAACAAATAAAGACCTTAAATGTTGGATAATCTCTAAATATTAAATAATATTATAATTATCTTTTAAATCGGCCTTTCATTAGTTGCATTGCTTTTGCCATTAGCGGTGCCTTCCGTGGTTTGGAGCCTAAAATCAAAAATTTTAATTAATTATATATTTTCATTCCAAATTTTATAATAATTTTATATACTTGTTCCTTGAACTTGAGCAGAATCTCGTGATCCTGCTACCACCTTTAAACGGATGTCACCCACTTGGGCAATATTTGAAGTTACATTGCTTAGAGAGGCAACACGTGCAGCAGGCGTAGTAATTAATTTCCGATCAGTTCCAAATTGTATTTGTTTATTTCGAATATTTCTAGGAGCTTTGGCAGTACTATCAATATATGCTAATTTTGTTTGTTTCACAGGAACTGATTGTACTTGGGTTTTTTTTATATTTTCTGTGAGACTTGCCAATTTTGATTCCTGTTCCTCGAAACAACGCTAAACACAAACATAAATAATTTATTATAATATTAAAAAATACAATAGTATACACTTACAATAAACATATCGCGCCAAGATTCCATCTCCAATCGTTTTTTTCCTTTGAACCGTCGATTACAGTGCCCTTGCCATAGTACATCACTATCATCGATTAAATATGGATTAAAGTGCTCAAAATTAAATAGTTGATCTGCCGATGCACGATCTAAAACTGGCTTTAATATATCAAATGGCACCCCTCCCGTATATTCTAGTGCATCAATATTTTTCTGTAACACTCGAATACACAATTCAAGCAATGGGGGGACTACCGTAATGCATGTTTTAGTACCAGAATAAACTTTTGTTCGCATTGTTTTTGATGATATGCTAGCTCCGAATGCCTCCTCGTCTGTCATAAATTTCTTTTGTGGTTTATTATTATAAAATACACAGTCCATTACAATGGGATTCAATGGCATTGGCTTATAATTATTTGATATTGTTGGTACAAAGTCTAAACTTAATTCTGCATCGAGTGGTCTCAAATTTATGGTAGACGTAAGCAGCGAAGGTGTTGTTGATGATGATGATGATGATGGTGTTGAAAGTAGGGGTGTTAAAGATTTTGAAGAAGATGGTTTTGATGAATTTGATTTTATTGATTTGCTGATGTTGGTTGAGGTTGTAACACTGCTACTAGACGCTGAAGATTGGTGGAATTTATCAAATTTAGTTTGTGTTGGAGATTGCGTCTTTTTTTTGGGTGTCTTTTTTGATGATACCGGCTCAAGCATTCCCAAAGCTTCAGCAAAACTGGCGCCCGTAGATTGATCAATACCGTCTCCATCCTTTTCATCATCACTCTCATGTACCCGTTTTTTGGCAGTCTTATTTGAATCGTTATTATTTTTAGATTCAGCATCGGCTGATTTTGTTCTTTTTTCTTTGCCACTCTTTTCAGATCGGCTTTGTTTGGCGTCATTCTGTTGTGGAGATGCTTCTCTTGAATGTTTTGTAATAATATTTTCACCATTCTGATGAAGGACACTATTCGCCTTCTCTTTAAAATGTTCATCATCATTATCTTTCCTACTCTTTTCATGCTTAGATTTGTGGTGGTGGTGGCTACTACCGCTACCGTGCTCTTTAGATTTAGAATGTTCACGATGTTTACTACTACTACTACTACTATGATGGTGATTTGAAGATGATTTATGTTCTGATTTGCTTTTCTTGGAACTTTTAGATTTCTCGTCATCAATAAGTAATTTATTTTCTTCAATATCAGACAATTTATCACTTAATGAATCCTCTCGGTTTCTTTTACTACTACTACTGCCGTGTGAAGTTAATTTTTCATGCTTATGTGATGAATGCGAATGTTTTTCACTATCGCGAAGTTTATCTTTACTATGAGAACTACTGCTACTTTGATGACCATTTGATGATGATTTTGTATTACTTGGTGTATGTGATTTTGAATGACTAGATGATTTACTTGAACTATGATGTCGATGTTTTATTTTGTATCCATTATCATTTAAATCGCTGTCAATTTGGTTTTCACTATATGTAGACATATTTTCCTTAGGTTCCATATTTTTACGACGGCTTGGCTTTTCTTCATTAAATTGATGATTGTGAGTATCTGAACTGAGATGTGATTCATCAATTTCCTTTTTTATTTTAATTTCAATTATTTGTGATTTACGATTTTCTGGTGAAGATTCTGGTGGGGAAGCCATATCTACATCATCATGATCTGAGTTATTATTATCATCTGAAACGATAAAATAAACCAAAGCGTTAAGTTTATCAATTAGAAAGGAAGTGCTCAACTCAAAACATTGTAGGTAGGCATATATAAATGTATATGTTAATCTTAACGTGTTATAGGAATGCTAAACAATTAAAAATCAAAAAAATAGTTGCTGACGATAACAAAACTACAAATAATATAATCTGTATGTATATTCAAAATTAGTAGTAAAATTTGAAAGTGGATGGTTTGCAATGGAAACTTCACCCGATGGGCGACCTTACATAAATACCTGCCCAAATTAGAATTTTATTATTGTGCCCTATTGTATAAGCATTTTTTTTTCCTTGATATTTTGAACAGCCATTTTTGCAAAATAAAATGATTCGACATATTGTCACTAAAAAATTAGAATAAACACATAATTATAAATATTAATTTACCGTCAGATTTTTCACTTTCTTCAGCTTCATTTTCGCTTGATTCTTCGGCAGCCACCATCTCCTTCCATTTCGTTACCAAAGCTTTGGCTTTGGCCCCAACATCTCCATCAAATTTTCGTAATGAATTTACGGTCCGGCCAATTCCAGTCTCTTGTAAATGTTGAACAGTCACAGGTAACTTACACAATTTGTTTAAGCAATGAAGAAGCTAAATTATAGTTTTTTATGGAATTCAAATGGTAAAGTATGCCAAAAAGTTTATATTTTGTGTCGTATACATACTCGTTTCTCGTCATTGGAAGCTTTTTCTATACTTTTTTGATAATGGTGCACAATTTCTTCAACTGAGGTCATATTTTATAAAATTACTTCTAATAATTTAATTCAAGTAAGCATATAATTATTTAAATTATAAGAATAGATAACTTATTTCACCACGTTTGATCAGCTGGCACAGACAAAAAAAAAATTTTATTGAAAAAAAAAAAAAATTGGTATTCTTCGCACTTTAGCATAAAAATTATTCATTATTTTTCTAGGGTTAATAAAAATTTTATTTTAATCATAATAAACACACATTTTGAATAAATTGTTTTGCTTTAGTACTTAAATAATTTATTTGTACAAAAGGATTTTTAAAATCACATTAAAACTTTCTTTCAAAATAACAAAATTTTAGATGAATAAAAATAAAAAAAAAAATATGTCGACGTTCCTTTTAATTAAAAAAATAAGAAAAACGTATATGGCCGTCTTTTTCTATACAGTGTATGCAGAACAATAAATAAAGAGAGACAAAAACTAGAGTGACAGCTAAAATTATTGGATCTAGTGTACATTAAATTTTGCTGAATTCGTCAGGGTTGAACTTGAGACCCGGTAAATGTCAAAAATTATAAATTTATTCAGCGGGTTGTACAATATGTATAAATATTTAATTTATCTAAATCGTTATCAAGAAATTATTCATTATTATAGACCTAACATTCTACAATTTACATACATTATCATGTGGTAGTAAACCATTAAATATGTTCATCGGCTGCCTTTAGTTTAGTATTTGGTTCAAACGACCTTATATAGTTGAAATGGGACAAATATATAATTTCCACACATACGCACATAACACACGGCAAATTTCGACGGTATGACGTATGACGACACAGCGCGCACACACCACACTCAGCAAATAATAAAATTAAAGCAATCCGAGAAAGAAGAACAAACTCGACTCGACCTCGAGTAGAGTTGAATAATAAACAAAAAAATTGATAAAAATACGAGCTCAATTCGCAATTTTGGTTTAGTTTGTCGGCAATTTTTGAATTGGGAAGTCGGTGTTACGTGTGTAGTGGAGTTAAATTATAGTACCTACCTATTATATTTATTTTAAATAAAAATAAATATGTTTCATCTAAAAAGTTTGGCTAGAAATGCCCGGGCTAGACAAGAGCTAGCTTCTCTTGTTCGTGCTCTCCCCGTAAGTGTATCACAAACACAATCGAGAAATTATAGTGATCGAAAAATTCCCGATAGATTGAAAAATGTTGTCACCGATAAAGATCCGAAATTTTTTGATATGGTTGAATATTTCTATCATCGAGCCTGTCAAATTGTCGAAGAAAAATTAGTCGAGGAATGGCAGGGAAAATTAACTCATGAAGAAAAACAAAAGAGAGTTCGTGGTATTCTTATGTTGATGGAACGTTGTGATCATATTTTAGAAGTTAGTTTTCCATTACGCCGAGACTCTGGTGAGTTTGAAACAATTGTTGGCTATCGTGCCCAGCATTGTACGCATCGTACCCCAACAAAAGGAGGTAAGAATTTAATGATTTTTATAATAAAATGACTAATCATTTTTTTTTTTTTTGATTATATTCATGGAACATCATGTTTATTGATTTTTCAAAATACCATTTTGTATTCTCAAACGAAATACAACAAAAAACCATTAAAATGTGTATTAAAATTCTAATTAGATTTATTTAACTAAAGGTGTTATATAACACATTTTTCTTCCAATGTGTGCTTGTCTAACTCAATAAACGTTTATTATATTACTTACTTAATTTGATTGGGGCACTAAATTCTTAATATAAAATCAATTGGATTGTCTTTCATGCAACAAAATGACTCATTCAACTTAAGGCATTGTTTGCGAAATTTGGTGAATTGCATACCAACATATTTAACCTATTGTGGTATTGGTTTGGCAATTTTAGATGGACAATCCCGTTTATTTAGTTCTTATTCTTTAAATTTCGTTGTATGTGTGCGCTCTACTATTGTAAATGGTTGTAATAAAACTAAAAAAGAATAAAATTTGTATCAGAAAGTTTTCTGTATATCAAAATACATAAGACCAAAGAAAGGAATCACATGAAATTATGCTTGACGGATTTGTACCGGTTTGTACAATAAAATTATGTTTTCGCTTCTCTCAAAATATTCTTGGTAACACTGTTGCCATGTACAATCCATGCTGTTTTTTCGTGAAATGAAAGGGGCAAATTATATTCAGTCACGTTCCGGTTCGTCTTAATATATTCAGTTTTTTTGGTATAAATTCATCTAAGCATAAAGCATGTAAGAAATCGACACACAGAAGAACAAATTACGCAACCTGTTTAATATTCATACTATTATGTAAAGTATGATAAGTTGACAATTCATAATATGTTCTACACTGTGGTTATCTTATTTGATTTTGAATAAAAATTCTAGTATGATTCCATTTAATTCTAATTAAATGTAACAACAAAATGTTTAGTTAGGTACCTGGCAAAATGCTAATTTTTCAATAGACAAAAATATTTACTTAACAATAACATTCAATTCAGGGATTCGGTGGTGTTGATCGATATTAATTGAACGATAAAAAAATTTGATTAGCAAAAGAGAAATGAGTGGTAGATCAGTCAGTAGTTTAGCTCTTGTGATTTGTTAAATTCAATTGACGACAGTTGTTTTTGATTTTATTTTAAGAAATTAGTTTGTTTTTGTTTATCTATGAAGTTTATCTTTAGTATTATCATTTGTAACATTTAAGTCGTACACATACGTAAATAGCACCTTCGAATATAAATATGTATTTTTATTTTTAAAATATAACACTTTGGCCAAGCCTACCAAAAAAAAAATACACAGTTGTTGTGCAGTACAACATTTAAGCAATAAATTAAATTGTTCAACACTTTATGTAATATTTTAATCAAGTATATATTTTGCGATATCACAATTGTACACTAAAGTCAGTCATAGAATATCTCAACTCGATAACTTTTTTGTAATAAAAATCAACTTTATTGACTACGTGATCATTAATAAAATCAACATCAAACAGTAAATTTTAATGTAATAACAAAATTAATAGTTTAAACAATTTAGGTACTGAATATTCATGTAATCATGTATTTTGTTTGGTTACATCGAAACATTTAAAGTGTTGTCAACTGATATTGTGTACATGAAAAATTGTCAAGTATTAATTTATTACAAGTCTTGATTATAAAAATGATTAGAGCTGAACATTTTTATTAGCACTTCAAAATTAGTTCATGAAATCATAATCTATTTACTAATATATCGTATATACATTTTATTTATTTATTGTTTATCATCAGTTCAATTTGCATTAATTATAAATTGGGACGATTAAAACAAAATCAAAGAAATATTATTGTGAGTATTATTGAGCGTATAAAATTGTGTGATACTCGAGTTAGCGTATATATACAGATTATAATTAATATTTTTTTTCTAAATAAAAAATTAAAAACACCTACTACATATGTAGAAGAGATACGTATGGTGTTTCTATTTATAATTTTCTTAAATTTTAAAAATTTGTACATAAAAACACGTACCAGTACGAAGTTCAAATCGAAATGTTTCCTTATTATTAATTAAGATGATTTATGGATTAAAATTTTAGTTATAATCCTTAAATTCATATAAGGTTTCATAATAAGTATGTATAGGGTTTAAAAAGATAAGGCGATGTCATGAATTTTACTGCTATAACAACTTATATGTAAACGGCTATTCAAAAATGTAAAAATACCGATTAGTATTTTAATGTTGTTACCATTTCAATGGGCAAGAAATTTTACTTGTAAAGATTCGGATTAAAAATTAAATTGTTCAACTTACCGCAAATATTAAAAAGCAAACGCGTTTTTCATGAAAATAATTAAAAATATCAGTAATAAAAAAAAGGTGTTACGTCTTTGTCTTATCGGTCTTCTATATTAAACCGGAAATAATTTTTTGAATTACATATTCTTGATATTTTGATATCATGAATTATTAACACACGTACACTATCTAATCACGTGCTATTTAAACATAATATTCGCGATTAGTCATTTATATAGTTGAGCACGTTAAATGCACGGTTCAATATGTAATTTTTTTTTTTTATAACTAATAAATCCAAGAAACTTGGTAATAATAAGTTACGGTTAATTAAGTGAAGCTAACGAATTTGAACTTACCCTTTCTGTGGTAAAATCTTACTGGAATGGAAATATATTTAACGATCTCATGTCACGACAATTTTACAAAAACCAAAAGTAAAAATGTAATTTGAAAATATCGAATTTATAAAAATTTTGGAACTTTGAGAATTAATTAACACATTATTTTAGCTTTTTATCATTATACATATTCAATATTTGATTGACAAGGAGGGCATCCAATTTTTTGCCAAAAAGCAATCGTTTTAAATAATCTCTGATTAAAAATTAAAAATCAAAATTTTACAAAATACGACAAATTTCTTTTATTTCTTTTAAAGTATTAGATAATAGTTTATATTAATGCTCATATGAACGATACTAAATCGCAGTAACAATGAGGGACTTTCCCAATATCGATTTTAGTTCATTTACCCCACGCTTGGGCAGCGCTGACATTTTTTTTTTTTTTACATGCAAAAACAAGTAAAATCATGTTTACAAATACAAGTTTCTTGTCTAAATTAGTGGGTGTCTCCCTACTTTTTTTTATGATTAATAAAGATGAATATGTTGCGATTAATAATAAATATTAAATTTTAAAATTAATTTAGTCGAAATTAATAATTTAATGAAACATTCAAGACACATTTTGATCATATAAAACTACATACGAAATATCTTAGCCGCCAGTCAGCAAGCGTTGGAATTATATTTGGGAAAATCGCTTAGGATATACAAAATTTTTAGAATTAAAGGACTTAAACAATTATTACAATTAAAAAAATGTATAGAATTTATAAAGTTTATAGAGCTAATTCTGTAAATTCTATAAATCCTATACATAATAAATACAGGGGGCTATAACGTATTCGAGTCTTCGATGAATTGGATTCTTATTTGAATTGAATCAGATTAGCTCGTTTCTTATTTAAATCAAATGCGAATCTTATACTTCGAAGAATCGAATACATTCGAGTCTTCGATGAATTGGATTCTTATTTGAATTTAATCAGATTAGTTCGTTTCTTAAACAATGAATTTTACAAAAAAATTTATACAATTTTATTAATTAATCATTCAATCATTTATTAATTCAAGAATCATTCAAGATTACAAAAAAAATTAATTTTTTTATTTTTTATCATAATAGTGGCGTGACCATCGTTAAAATGAGTAAATTAAAAAAGAAAAAAAAATCGGCGTTACCCTGATCTCAGAACTGGTGCATCCTGGAACAAAAAAAAAAGTAGGGGAGATTGGGGAGTTGTGAGACGGGTTTTGTTTTTGAACTTGAACTACTCCACAATCACAATATTCTTCTTATCTGAAAGCTTTACACTCTAGTTCGACAAATTGCACGAAAAAACCATTAATTTTCGAGTGTTCGAAAATTTTGGGGAGTTTTGAGGCACTACTTAAAAACAATTAAAATGACATATTTTGATAATTATATTTTATTCAAGATGGAAAATAAGAAAAGTGAGACATGCTTAATTTCACCATAATCGGTTAAGAAATTGCAAAGTTCCTTCCTAATTGGCCTGAATTTTACTTGAAGAGCTGTATATGGATAAACTTTTATTCGAGATATTCAAATTGTCTCCATTCGGTTTTAAGCAATAGTCGGAAATAAGAGACAGGCTCAGCCCCAATTAGTCTCTTAAACCGAGCTTTTACAGATTATAATATAAACCCTGTTGTACGACTGAGTGCTCCAAGAGCGATCAATGATCAATCACGGTGATGCTCTCTTATTACTTACCGTGATCATCACTGTATACCATATTTCGTAAAAAATAACGAAAAAATGCGAATATTGTAATTTAATCCTATGAAAAGCAAATTTAAAAAGCCAAAGATATTTTTTTATGCTTTATACTTCTATTTCATGTTTTTAACGTTCCACCTGAAATAAAATTTCTCGATTGATCACACAAAGTACTACTGGGGTACAAATAAATCAAAAATCGGGAAATCCCGGGATTTCCCAATCACACTTTTATAATGAAAACAAGATCCCAGAATTCCATTTGAGAATCTCTAAATTTCCTATACCGTGTTTTGTGGTTTCAATAAGGTACTGTAACCTTTAATTAATAATACTTCGTAATTAACTTACAATGGAAACCACGGCGGCTCAAGTATATATGTAATAATTTTTTTCCTATACCGATTTGAGCTAAAAGAAATCCTGTGAAATTTTTAATTTTTCATACTAGTGAAAGGTGTTGCTCTCCAGAGCTTCAAACCACAGATGTCTTAAAGCTAATAACATTTATTTTGTACTTGCAGAACCATTTGCGTGCTACGGCACGGATTCTGGTTACGAACCATCAGACTTAAACTCTTCTGATTCTTTTAAATTCGCATCTTCGCCACAAAATAAAGTGAAAACCACAAAAAAGAAAAAACATGAATAGCTGGTAATTTAAATTATCGTCATGTTTTATGATTTAAAGTTGACTACAATAAAAAATTATGATGAAAATGCAATACTGCGATATGTAGGGTTACAATAGTAAAAACAATAATAATTTTTCTTATAAAAACTGCAACTCGACTTACAATTTAAAAATTTAAAATTTTCCCAATCAAAAAAACTATAACTAGTACTAATAAAATTGTACACGGTGAGTAACGTGTTTACCTTTTAAACTATTTTTTTAGATTTTTTAAATGATTTGTTAAATTGTCAAGAGAAATGAACCATTTGCAGTAAGAATATTTTTAATTAAACATGTATCCAAAAAGTTCTAGTTGAAAACCCTAAAAAGCATTCTCCTGAAAATTGACAATTTTGACTTATCGTTATCTTGCACGCAGTGAGCGATATTTACCTTTGCAATTCGCTTGAAAAACTGATCGAAAGTATTAGAAACAAAATTGGTCAAGAAACTTTTCGAAAATTTTTAAAACACATTACAAGGAGAGACGCTCAGAATGCGGTTTACTTAATGAATTCTAGCTACAAAGTGAGGTTGCATTGAGAAACAATTTTGACGCTTATCACCAACGTCAAACTTCTGAAATATGACGGAGGATAGCGAAGTCTCACAACTCCCCAATCTCCCCTAGTATATTATTCTATTACCCATAAACTGTGGAAGTACCTAGGGATTTTTTCGATATATACATTTTACAACGAATTGGGCATATTTTAAAAAAGTCTCGTGTTTTGGAAAAACTTTGAGACTTAAAACGATCTAAAAAATCGAATTTTGAAAATATCATAAAAAGAACAGGTACTTTCAAAGAATCAAGTGTCCTGAATATTCTCTCAAAATTTCAAGTCATTTAACCTAGTAAATCTAGAGATCCTCGCAACGCCAGGTTCAAAAATGTCATTTCTAGAAAAACGAGTATAAAGTTTTAAGCTCTAAAAATTTGTATATAAAACAAGATTAAAATGCAAATGATTTTTAATAGGTATGTATATTAAACTATGTATAACAAAATGAAAAAAATCATTTTTTGATTTTTTGAAAGCTCCAGGGTGGCCCTTAAATCAAATACGAATTTTATACTTCGAAGAATCGAATACTTTCGAATCGAATTCACAAATAGCCCCCCAGTAAATTTTATGAATCCAAAAATTGTATAACTTTTAATATGCCTATAAACTCGATAAATTTTTAAATTTTAAAAATTTTATAAATTCTACAAATTCTATAAAATTTCTAAATTGTCTATCTCTATAAATTTTATGAATATGTATTATAAATTCTTCTCATTTTGTAGTTTCTTTGAGTTCTATTAATTGTTTCAAGTGTGTCTTGTAAATTCTATACAAACTCAAATTTTACTTGTTTTATAAATACATATAAACATTTCGATAATTCCTATAAACTTTAACAATTCTATAAATTCAATAATTTCTATAAATTTTATAAATTTAATAAATGTTATAAGTCCTCTAAATTTTATAAATTTTCCGAATAAAGTTTAAAAATTCAGTAAGTGCATTAAATTCTACAAATCTCATAAAATCTTTAGTTCTTATAAATTTTGTAAATTCGATAAATTCTATAAATTTTCAAAATTCAATAAATTTTCTAAACATTTTATAAATTCTACAAAATCTATAATTATTATAAATTCTAATATGTTTATAAACTATAAATTTTATGAATTTTACGTATTCTATAAATTATATAAACTTCACAAATTCTACACATTTTACAAATTCTTTAAATTTTATAGATTCTATAAGTTCTATAAATTAAATAAACCCAAATAAATTCTTTGAATTCTACAAATTTTAAATTTTATAAGTTCTATGAATAATTTTCTAAATTTAATGGATAAAGTTTTAAAATTCAGTAAGTTTTTTAAATTTTACAAATCTCATAAATACTTTAGATCTTATAAATTCTGTAAATTCTATAAATCTTATAAGCCCAATAAATTTTATAAGTTCTACAAAGTCTGTAAATATTATAAATTCTAATATGTTTATAAAACATGTTAAAGATTTTAAAAATTCGACCAATTCTATAAATTTAATAAACTCCACAAATTCTATAAATTTTATAAATCTCCACAAATTCTATAAATTTTATAAATCCTTAAAATTCGATAAATTCTACAAATTTTAGGATTTTTAAAAATTCTTTAATTTTTATAAATTCTTTGAATTCTATAAATCCTATAAATTCTATTAATACGAAAAAAACGAGCAAATTTGTCATACATAGTCTAGAAACATTAAAATTAACTAACAAAATTAAATATTTTTTTTCAATTTTGAATGTTTTGCTGTTAAAGTACTGTAGAAATCGGATAACAGGAAATCGAAGGAAACAACAAAATATTTCGTGTTTTCAGAATTTCATGTTAAACGAAAATAATATGTATGAAGATACAGTGGAACTGGATACAAAGAAAAGTCCTTGTTATCCGATATTTCGTGTTAACTGAATTCCATTGTATAACACAAAATTATTGTTAATTGTTAGTTATTTCCGTAAACCTGTTTTTCATCAGTAAGTACAAGCAGTTATGTCAACATTCTCCGCAAGGTTTTATTTGATGTTAATTAGTAATAGAGCTAATCATTATAATTCATTGTATGTGTCAATCGACCATTTAGCCGAGACATATTTTTCGTACTTCTATTTGCGATGGTCGATTGCAAAGCAACTATTATATCTAGCTTCCTGCGATGTCAGAAGAACCGTCTTTGGTGCTGTGCAGACGTAAACAAATTTGAGAAACTAAGTCGATCGTTATTAATTTTATATATTTAAAAAATTAAAAGAATAATTACAATAATTTTCGCTACCTCAATTACATCTATTTTTCAAAAATTGAAATAAATCCGCGCGAAATTAATTCATTTTTTTAGTTTCTTTTAGAACTTTTTCGAAGGTGAAACGGGACCGTGTTATTTCCGCCAAAAATTATTTAAGACGAAATTAATTCATTTTAAATTGTATTAATTTCGCACGGATTTAATTCAGTAAAATATTTGTATGTACCATATTTATAATCTTTTGATTGGTGATTCTTTGTATTTGTTTCGTTCAGTCAAAGATAAATACGGGGTTTTTTCAAAATTCATTTCAATGAAATATTGTCAGCGCCAAGTTATGTTATGTCAGTGATATTATTTACAGAAAGCTGATTAAAAATTCTAATTTAAAAATTTAATTGGAAAATTCTTAATGAATTGATAAAAAATTCTACTTTTCATCACTGAGTTAGTATTTACTACACCTAAAAAACCCATCAATAATTTTTATTTGTTTAACGTTGATTTATGAATTAAAATATTTATTCATAGACATTAATCAGTATTGGTTGTGCAGATTTGCTCGAATAATTTCGAAAAATTCTAGAAAATGTCGAAAAATTCGGAAAAAATTTTGATGATTACCATAATTTCCTGCGTTAATTTAACTCTGTCCAATCTAGTATATTTGAAACACAATATCCGTGTGATTTAGGAATTGTTTACGGTTTATGATTTGAAAAATCCACAATGAAAGCAATCTAATGGCGTCAAATCGCAGGAACGCAGCGGCCTATTGATATTGTGCTGATTTGTTTGAACCACATATTGTTAATATTAATATTTGAAATTTGTGGCCACAAAAAATCGGTTATCACGTGGCGGTTGCAACATTACAAAGTACTCGATGTGTATTTTAAATTGAACAAGATTTTTTGTAATACGTTTGTTGTTTGTATAACTTCAATACGTTGCTTCACACTTAACGAAGTAATTACTAAAATTGTAATTTGTTGTAGATAATAAATTCGAAACAGGTTTGTTTGGGGAAAAAATTAACATTTAGATTTCCACACCGTTTCAACACCCTAAAGTTCTTATTTGGACACTCTTTAATTAGTTGTCTTATAAAACATAATTAATTGGCCTAAATTCGTGCTCTTAGATAAACAAAATGAATACCATTAATTAAATAATCAATTTTAACTTTTAGAACAATAATTCATTTTTTAGGGAAATCAACGGCGTACGGAATTCTCAAATATCTTGTAAAGTCTCAAATAATTCTGAATTTCGAGAATAATTTTGAAAAATTTCGAATGAATTTTCTGTGGAGGTATCATGAAATCCGTGATCGTTCGACAAACCGGCATTATTTAACCCGTATTTTATCGTCAAAATTTATGTGTTTGCCAAACAGGGATGGTCATTTCGAAAGAATTTCGAATTTATATCGCTGTAAAAATCAACGCAAAAAAGAAATCACGCATAAACTCTTTTTCGGACATTTCTATTTAACAAAATTTTATTTAAAAAATGTTATCAATCCAGAAGGTCTGGTGTTGGGGTGTTTACAAAAACCACTTTTATAATCGTTAAGGTCATTACAATGAGTCGAATTGGAATGCATACCTTTCCCCGTGGCACAATTGTATTAAGTATTTTTGTTATTTACTCCCAACCTTGAAGACTTCTAGTTAGTTTTCTTTATTCAAATGTTTATTCAACTTTTAACCCCTCTTTACAGTCTTAATGAGCCAAAGACAAACATTTATTTATGCAAACTGCATATGGAAATGCTGCAATGCAAATAATAATGTTAATTTATTATTATTTGATTTGGGCTCATTTCAGAAGATCAAGCATAAAATCATAAACATTTATGTGTTTGAGTTCGGCTGTATTTTACAAATTCATTCCATATGTTATTGAATTTTGTGGTGATCATATAAAACAATGTTTTCAGCTAGTACACTTCAAGACATTCAATGAATATGTGGTGGTACTCTTAAAATCATACATGTTTGTTTAAAATCGGCTGAAAGCATGGTTACATGGCAAGTGATACGAAATTTTTTTGAAATTATTAAATATTAAAACATTAAATTATTCTGGTATATTCCAGATTCTCCTCTTCGTAAATTATTAAATATTTTTAATAAAAATTATCCAATAATTGTAGTGACTTAGTGAGTCACTTATTTTACAATTTTACCGGTTTAATTTAAAAACAAAATCATCAAATCGCTTATTGAAATATATTCGTCGTAAATCTTAGTACCAAACTTTTAATTTAACTAAAATTATTTGATAATTGTTATTAAAAATATATTTAATAATTTAATCAAAAAATGTATCGCTTGAAGCCTTCACCTTAGAAAAACAACCTCGGCAGCAATTGGTGTTTTGTTTATTACAACGTGTTCTACATTCTGGTGCTGAGCAAACTTGAAATAATTTTTCCCAATAAACGTCAAAATGATTTTGATCCCCTTTGGCTCTAGTAAAAAAAAAATTCAAAAGATCCCAGCCGACGATTCAGCACTGACAAAGGTGTTTAAAATGACTAGTAACGCGATTCTCTGTTTTTTTTCGGCATTCCGAGGGTTAAGCTCTTTGTGTATTATTTTTAAAAATAAATAACCGGTTAATTAACAGCTTACCAAATAGTTAGTTGCATATTATAGATTACGGATAATTTTTTTCTTGCCCAATTGAATTTAAAGTAGTTTGTAAAAAAAATTGATATAGGTAATTAATACGTAAGTTATGACGACCTAAGTCAGCAGTTTTCAGCATAAAATTAAAAAAGAAAGTTGTTTTATTCGAGCTGAGGTTACAATAGAAAAATTAATGGAGCGCAATCGAAAGTGATATTTTACAAAATGCTGCTCCTGTATTCACTCAAAATATACCTAATGTAAATATGGATATAAAAAATTAAAACAATTTGAATTTAGAGGTATCACCATATAAAGTACCTTCAGCTTCAGGAGCATATTACCCAGTTAGATCTGCAGGCATTAATATGTACATCATGTGTTTTCATCACGTTTATTAGCAACTGATCTAAAAACGTTGACTTCAGCCAAGTTACCAAATTCACTGTAGAAATTAGCTAATTTTATTTATCGGTTCTTTATATAAAAATGAAAGAGCAACAATGGCTTCGTGAATACTACAAAGTTTGTTTTACCGAATATTATTTCTAACAATTTCCTTCCGAGTATTCTATCAATAGAGCAAATCTTTCCGCTTGTTCCACTGAAAAAATAAAATTTGTTATATTAATAAATAGAAAATATTTTTTCTACAACGTGTTTATAAACAAACTTTTTATAGTATTTATTATTTTATTAGTTTTCTTTTGCGAACGTGTTGGAAGTGATGATTTCGAGTATTTGTTGTTTAAAACAAGGCAGAATAGATTGTCTTGCATGAAAACGCGATGAAATAATATTGCAACATGATTTCTAAAGTGCAATACGATTTTAAAAATTATTTCATGATATTTCATAATTTTTGTTTCATTACATCGGAAACTATTATTGTTGATGTAGATTTTAGTAGAACTAATATCGAATTCTTTCAGACTAAAACAAAAAAAACTGATCTCAAGCAAGAAAACTGAACTAGAGCATTTTCTAGTTTCTACTATGGCGAGTTCCGTTTTTTTGCTCGAGATCAGTTTTTTTAGTCTAAAAGAATTCGGCAAAGTGATTGGTTTTTATAGTTAAAAGATACATAATTAGTGTGAGTTTCTTTTGACGCAAAAACATCAATAATTTTTTTATGTACATCGATATTCTGAAATATACATTTTTTCATACATTTACTCCCTCTTTACTACAAACTACTAACACCAAACAAATGATAAATGTCAATCTGACATTACTGACATATCATTCGGCATTTCAAAATGGGCGGAAATCTTATAAATACATAAAAACAAATCACCAGTATTATGAAAATAAATTGATATTTTTTTCGCCTTCTTTTGGGACACGAAAATTGAGAATTTTTTCAAAAGTCAAAAGAAAGCGACATTAGTAGAAAAATAGCAAACACACGAACCGTCGCTCGATCTTCATTCTTCATGAAATAAATCGACGAGCGAGACACAACATGACGGATTTAAAAATTCGTGATCTCGAAATCTAGTACAACGTTTCTTATTTTTTGTTTTTGCAAAAATAAGTTTTTAGCCCTTTATGTTGATAATTATTAATTGTCAATGTGTAGAAACTAATAATTATCAACATAAAGGGCAAAAAACTTATTTTTGCAAAAACAAAAAATAAGAAACGTTGTACTAGATTCCAAGATCACGAATTTTTAACTCCGTCATGTTGTGTCTCGCTCGTCGATTTATTTCATAAGACGGGCATCATACTAGTTTTTGGAATGTGGCCCTTTTCGCAACTGGGTTACAATATACTATTGCATATCGTATTGCCATTGAGATGATTTGTAAATGTATTTGTTCGCAACTCATTAATCGATATTACATTTCTAAACAATAAGCAACGATTGCTGCGTTTATACCGCAGCTAAATTAGCAATGCTAAACCGAAATGACAACTATAGCAACGGTATAAACGCGACATATACCTAGCTCAGCCAGCTAAAATAGCATTGCTAAATATCATTGCTATGAAACTGACATTTGTAGCAGTGGTAGCGGCTAGTTTAGCAGTGGTATAAACGCAGCAAATGGCGGCTAGTTTAGCAGTGGTATAAACGCAGCAAATGGAAATTACTTAATGCGGAGTTCTTTGGAGCAAAAATAAATGCATGTAAATAAAACAAAAATGATTTTTGATTTAATTTGGTACGTTCTTTGGGGCAACGTTATTCGTCATTCAATCGAGATTTTTTGCTAAATTTTTTCCCCCTTCCAGCAACACTATAACAATAACAAAACGACAAGTCAGTTTTAAAGTTCGTGATTAAAAATTACAAAATTATTTAAATTTTTAGTCGTAAAAGTTTATAGTTTCCATTTTAGAATTTTTTTTTTTTTGACAAGACAAACAAAATTTTTCCTGCCAGTTTATCTCAAATTTAAAAAAAAACTTTGTTTTGTTACCCACTCAAAGTTAAAAAATTGTATTAGCTTGAACGTCTAAATGATAATTTAAAAAAAATATAAAATATTTATGTGTGCGGAAGCTAAATGAATTAACCCGTAATGTTAAAGAGCGCTGTGCGGTCCGTGGGACCGCTCTACTTTTCAACAACAAAAAAATTATCCCCACTCCGTTTATTTTTTTTCGGAAATTTTTAGTATCTTCCTAATCGAAATTTTTTAGTATCATTCTAATGAGGGACTTGCCCAATATCGATTTTAGTTCATTTATCCCCACGCTTGGGCAGCGCTGATTACTTTTTTTTTTTTACATGCAAAAACAAGTAAAATCATGTTTACAAATACAAGTTTCTTGTCTAAATTAGTGGATGTCCCCTACTTTTTTTTTATGATTAATAAAATTAAGTATGTTGCGATTAATAATAGATATCAAATTTTAAAATTAATTTAGTCGAAATTAATAATTTAATGAAACATTCAAACACATGTTTAACCATATAAAACTACATACGAAATATTTTAGCCGCCAGTCAGTAAGCGTTGGAATTATATTTGGGAAAATCACTAATTGATTAAAAAATAATTTACGATCGGCTGGAACGCACCACTCTTTCTATGCAACTTTTTCCATGACGCACTTTACGGGTTAACTCAGATGAAAAACGGGTTTGTTCAGATGAAAATATCATATGGAAGTTTATTCCACCCAGGGCTCCAAATTTCGGGGGACTTTTGGAAGCCTGCTGTTTAACTATTCAAGACATATTTTAAAGTAGTTGTTGGTGATCGGATTTTAACATTAAGTATCGAAATAGAAGGGATTCTTAATTCACGTCCTCTATCACCACTGTCGTCAGACCCTCATGATTTGGAACCATTGACTCTAGGTCACTTTCTAACAGGGGTCCTGTAAATACAATATTGAAGTCGATGTTACTAAGGTCAATAGAGTAGGAGCTAAGTAGAGTCAAGGAGCAATAGATTGTTATATTGGAAGCAAAAAATCCCAGATATTATAATACTTCTGGAAAAGGTTTGCGAAGGAATTTATGACAAAACAAAATGGCGGAAAGATTTAGTTTTGGTATCTTCCTCTCGGTAGTTGTTGGGACGAGTTGAAAAAACAATAGTTGAAGCGGATAACAATGTAAATGTAGTGAAGATTAGAAGTAGTTCATAAATTATGTAGATTACTTATTGATTAAAAGAAACTTATAATTTCGAAATGATTTTTTTTTTTGCGAGCCGGTCGAATCCACATGGCTCCGTCTCTTTAAAAAATATGAAAAAAAATCAAAAATTCTCGGCGGCTCTGATCCCGACTTCTGAAGCCCTGATTATAAAAAAATTGCTGGGTTTTGCATCGGAGTGCTAGTCACTCTAGAGCTGATACTGCGCATAAACAATTTATGGCCATGAACGTCAAATTAGTAATGTGATTGGGGAAAAATCTTATCGGCGAGAAATAGGTCATTCTGATAAATTAGTTGGCCCTAATTATTTTATTTTTAATCTATGTAAATTTTTTCTAACGGGTTTGTGATAATATAGTTCTTGAATATTCAAAATACATATACACTTAAAAGTTTATGAGTTTAATTGTTATGTACATTCTTTATGTAAGTAAATAGTCGTAACAATTGTTCTTTTAAATATTTTCTGTAACTTTTAATCGATTAAAAATTAAAATAATCGATAAGTAATTTAATATGGTTAATTAGTTTTCCATTAGTTGACCACGGCTTTCTAGTGCATTATAAACCTAATTGCATTTAACATTTACTTTTGAAATAAGTAAAATGACACTATAAATAATATCCGAGGCATATCTAGCACACATGTGATTTTACGCTGCTTTGGTTGTTATGTTTCATGTTCCGGAGATGACGTCCATAATGTAAGAATTTTTATAAGCCAGTACACTATAATGTTGATAACAACAAAACAAAAAAAAAAAACAATTAAATGGTTGGCAACAGTATTTTTATTATTTTATCAGCGCTAAAATAAAGTTTTATTTATTTATTACCCAAATAGTTGATAATTTTATTCATATAAAATTTCGCGTGTTCGCGACACTTGCGTATTAATAAAATAGGAAGACTAGTTTTGTTTAAAATATTTTATTATGTATGGTATATTATGTTACAAATTACAATAATTTATTGTACTGATACAGAACATTTAATAACTATTTTGTATATGTATTTCCACCGACTCATACATACTTGCGATATTTACTAATACGCAAAATCGCCCCAACATAATAAAGAGACTTTTTTATCAATTTAATCCGAATCATAAGACAGCTGACGATATGACGTTAATGACACACCTCCGGTAATTTTTATATGTACATATGTATGTATATTTAAAAGATAGTCAAAAATCTCGTGATAATTTTTTCGTATTATTAAAACTAGTTAAGAGATTATGTAGTTACCTAATTTATTTAAACTACATACATAATCTTAACTCATTTTAATAATACAAAAAATTTATCACGAGATTTTTTTTTTTTTAAATTACTAAATGATTACGTAATAGTTTAGTTAGCGTTTTAAATCAAAATTAAATTTTGGGATACGTTTGATGATTAAAACAAATAAACGTTTATTTTTTTACTTTGTTGCCCGCGTATTATTCATGAGTTGTTCATTAGAATCTATTCATTTTTCACCGCTTTAAATCATATTTGGTGTGGTGCATTGCAGTCTTTGATGCAGAGCTAGAAAATGAATTGATTTGTGTATACATCCGTCCTAATTATTTTTTTTAAGTAATTTATTTAATTTACATCTATTAAAGATTTACCAATTTCAAGACATACATAATTGTGAATAGTATTTTAAAATAGATACAATGTTTGTCCGAGCAATTATAGAAGAAAAACCAACGGTGACAAGCTAATATAATTACCGTATATAAGGTTGATGGACGGTGATTCGTTATAGTGTGTTTGTGTTTAAAAGAAGTCTACATGTATATACCCATGTACAAATTTTAAGTATAGATTTTATAGTTTTAGTATATCTTCCTGGAAGTGTGCCAAGTTTATCTATTATTAGAGAAAAACGGCTTTACAGACACAAATTGATTTGGTGATATTGTTTTGAATTTTTTGTTCTATTAATATTTTTTCTTTTTTAATAAATTACACAATGTATGAACATCGTATACACACAAAAATATTATTGTTTATAATATTACTTACTATAAACGAGTTTTCCACTCAGCAAAATGTTTGGTTGATTCACACATTTATAGTAAAAAATATTTAATAAACATAGGTTTAATAAATTCGCTTGTAAAATATTCAGTATGAGCTCAACTCTAAATTTTGTTTAATTATTTTCTTGATTTTCTTAAAAAAAAAAAATTTACCTAGGCAGACAAAATGTAAATTCTATTTTTTTTTTTTTTTCAAATTTTAAGAATTTATGTTAAAAACTTGGCATAAACCCCCAAGTAATCACATGTGTATAATTATTAGCGAAATTTTATTACTGTTTACTTAAAAATACCGATTTTTTTGTTTTTGGTTGTTAATGTTTAAAACCAATCATTCCGATAAATACAGAAATTGTGCACCAAAAGTAACACACAAGAGATGAGCGACATTGGTTGACTTTCATTAAATAATTTTCTGTTGTTAAAATTATTAAAATAATTTATGAATTTGTTTGTTAGTGAACAAATACTACATTGGTTATTTATAGAAATTTTATCAGTTATATAATTCGTTTAGGTTTTAACTAGATTTTATCGATTTAATAAAGAAATACATACCTAGTAACATAACTGTAAAATCAATTACATTTTTGCGTAAAAAAAGGTAGACAGGCAAGGTTAATGCGAATTACGAAGTATAAATATTTATAAAAGATTAGTTTTGGGTCACCATTTCTTACAACTGTAAATGTGTATTACAGAATTGGTTACATATCATCGTCTCTATAGCATTCACACAATAAAACCTGGTTAAAAAGTCTCGCACGATAAGCATTACCTAAATGTTGTTATTCGCAAAGAATATAATTTCTAGTTTATTGGTCAATTATGCCTAATTTATTTTATCAGCAGCAATTCATTCAATAAACTACAAAAAAAAAAAATGTTTTTGATAGTTGTCTCTGATAACGTTTACAAAACACGAAACAAAATATTTTTAAGTAAATTCTAAGAACAAATAATAATTTAATCATATGAAGCTTATTAATTTATTTAAACATAAAATCAAATACATAATATTATCACATACTTTGGAAAAATTTTATTTGGTTATTTATTTTCCATATCAAAACAACAACTTACTGACTTATTAAACTTTGTGCTAATATACATAAATGTAATTATTTATTTTGAATAGGTATTCGATTCTCAGAACATGTAACACGTGATGAAGTTACAGCTTTATCAGCTTTAATGACATTCAAATGCGCTTGTGTTGATGTACCATTTGGTGGAGCCAAGGCCGGAGTTAAAATCAATCCCAAAGATTATAGTGAACATGAAATTGAGAAAATTACCCGTCGTTTTACCCTTGAATTGGCGAAAAAAGGTTTCATTGGGCCAGGTATTGATGTACCAGCTCCAGATATGGGTACAAGCGAACGTGAAATGTCTTGGATTGCCGATACATATGCCAAAACAATTGGCCATTTAGATATTAATGCACATGCTTGCGTCACAGGCAAACCAATTAATCAGGGTGGTATTCATGGACGTGTGTCGGCTACTGGTCGTGGTGTTTTCCATGGTCTTGATAATTTTATTAAAGATGCATCTTTAATGAAAGTTATTGGAACAACTCCTGGATGGAAAGGAAAGACATTTATCGTTCAAGGTTTTGGTAACGTCGGTTTACATACCTGTAGATACCTAACACGACACGGTGCTATTTGCAAAGGTATTATTGAATACAATGGCTCTATCATTAATGAAGAAGGAATTGACATTAAAGTAAGAAATGTTGATTTATAAATTATAATGTATATGTTTATAATGATTTTTATTTTTATAGGCGCTTGAAAATTACCTAATTGAAAATGGAACAATTGTTGGATTCCCAGGTGCTCAGGCTTACAATGGTGAAAATCTTATGTTTGAACAATGCGACATTTTTATCCCTGCAGCTGTTGAAAAGTCTATTACAAGTGAAAATGCAGCCAAATTAAAATGCAAAGTAAATAAATTTATTAAATATTTACATAATAATTATAATCTCAATATTGTTTAGATTATTGGAGAAGCAGCCAATGGGCCAACCACACCCGCAGCCGATAAAATTTTAATCGAAAGGAATGTTTTAGTTATCCCTGACTTGTACTTGAACGCTGGTGGTGTAACTGTATCATTCTTTGAATGGTTGAAAGATTTAAACCATGTATCATACGGTCGTCTAACATTCAAATATGAACGTGAATCAAATTATCACCTCTTGGGTAAGTAATAAACGTTTTGTATTTTGGAATTCTTTTATATTGTATTCAAGTGTCAAAATCTATTTCATTGGAATGTAGTTGAATATTTATTTTTATTTTTTATTTTTTTCAAAATTTTATATATTTTTTGGTATTGGTTATTCTTATTTACATTATAATATTATAAATTGTACGTATAAAATTATAATTTGCTTTATTATTTTTTTAATTATTTTCTTCTGTCATATTTAGCTTCGGTCCAGAAGGCAATAGAAAATTTTGTTTTTCAGGGTATTTCATGAATATATTTTATTTGTTTGACTTTTTCAGTTTTACAATTTTATATTGTTCCCTTTTAGTAGTTTAGATGAATTTTATGCCCTTTATTATCCGTAATTACCTTGCTTTATTTACATTTATTACAACTTTAAAAATAGTTTTTATTTACTAACAAATTAAATAGATTTAACCAAAATAAAAAAGAAACCTCACAATGAATGAATGGAATTTATCAAATATCGTAGATAGCATAACATGCCTAATCACGGATGTGTTTTATTTTTTATGTTTTGCTCTGCGTTTTTAAGGAAATGTTTGTTTTAGCATGTACCTACTTCAAATCGCATATTAAAATTTGCCCTAAATAAATTAATGCAAAGAAATATTTGTTTCGTAAATTAAATTAAATGAAATCAAAATTTTCTAAAATATATTTCATTGAGGAACTATGTTAATTAATTTGCGAAGCAAATGTCAATTCTCTAATTTTATTATATTATTAAACATAATTATTTTTGTGGTTTCTTATAGAATCTGTCCAAGAATCTTTAGAACGCAGATTCGGCAAAGTAGAAGGAACCAGCATTCCAGTAACGCCATCTGAAGCTTTCCAGAAACGTATCTCTGGAGCATCTGAAAAAGATATTGTGCACTCTGGTCTTGATTACACAATGGAACGTTCAGCCCGTGCCATTATAAAGACGGCTCAAAAATTCAACTTGGGTCTTGACATGAGAACTGCGGCCTATGCCAATTCAATCGAAAAAATTTATGCTACATACAGAGATGCTGGACTCGCTTTCTAAGCAACAGGAATAATTTTTGTTAACATTTTTTAAGATGAAGAATGAGTTTTAAAGATGTTTTTATTTAAATTATATATATTTTAATACTTAAACTTACTGAATTCATTTAACAGTATTCCGTACTAAAATCGATTGTAAATATAAACTAAAGCAATTGAATAATATGAAAATCATTAGAATAACATTCGTCATTATAATTTCGAACATAAACTAGGAAAAAGTCGGTATCAAAAAATGTAACCCGCATGACCTACGTATTGTTTTTTTTTTTATAATTATTACTAAATAAAAACTTAGTATTTCTTTTTAAAAGAGTTAATTTTATTTTAAAAATAAAATTAGATATATTAAAAATACGTTTGCTTTATTTTGTATGATCATTTTATTAAACAATGAAGAAAAAAACTGAAATACAAACATATGATTAATTCACTTAAAATAAAGAGCATTTTAGATTTAAATTAAAGAAATATATTAAATAGGAATAAAATTAATCTACAATTTTTATTTTTGATTTACGTCGATGATTGTACGTAAAATAAAATTTGGATCCTGGTTTGATATAAAAAACAAGAAATTCCCCTTTTCTTTGTTGAGATAAGTTTTCGAGAAATATTTTAAACTTAATGAGATTAATTAAATTATTGCACTAGTTAATGCTAAAAATTCAAATTTAATCAGTAAGCAAACAGCGAAGACAAGGAAAGACGAAATAACAAGGAAGATCGAAAGCGTAGTGTCAGAGAATTTCTCTTCGAGAAATGGGTAAACTTACAATCTTACATACATAATGTTCAGGTAAAGAAAGTTAAGGAAAAACTACTCAAAATATAACGACCTATAACGACTGAATTTCATCGGTCCCTTGTTGGTGGTCGTTATAGGCAAAATCTACATTACAAGCAAACAATAAATTTGATGAGCGGTTACAGTAACTAGAGTTCGGCACTTCTACAGTATAGTCATCCCCGAAAAAATGGCCAGTGATTTGGTCACGAATCACTTCACTTGACAATCAATTATTAAATTTAACGATTATCAAATATACTACACTGCTATATAGAGGAGGTACTGTTAGGTGATTTTATAATTAGAAATAGTATGGAAGCGTATCGAAATCCTCATTTTCAAAATCTCGGTTTTACAAAATCCCAGTTTTAATCTCGGTTTTTATTTATTTTCTTTTAAAATTAAATTCTCTCTTTTTCAGAATTTATAAAAACCGAAATTTTGAAAACAAGTCTTACATATGTAGCCAACCCAACAGTATTCATTATTAAGAAGAATTAAAATATGAAACAGAAGAAATACAAGCGACTACAGTTAATCCAAAAGTAATTGTATTATTTTTGTAATTCTACTGCCCACCAAACCACTCATTGAAAGAAAACATTATCTCGAGTTCCTTAAGGCGTATTTACACGTACGTTCAAAACTTCTTTCACTGTTCACCTTTGGCAATAATTCTTGATGAATGATGCTTTTATATGCTGCGCCATTAGTAAATTAGCGAAAAGCTGAAGGAGATTTTAATACAAAAAATATAACGCTAAAGAACAGCTCAAAGGTATTAGACAATGCGGTTCTGAAGCCGCAAAATCTGAAAACTAACTGAGCCAAAGAAAGTACAAGGATCTCATTGATTTCCTCATAATTAAGAACATCTGTAAAATAAGTACAAGTAGACAGATGCCGGGGCTTTACTCTGTTAATTTTCCTATATTCCTATGTCTTGACATTAAGAGAAAAAATTATTGGGATTGATTTAAACCAGTCAAACTTTTTCAGAGTGGTGTCTCCGAAATCTGAAGACTAAAATCTCGAAGCTCATAAGAACTTGTCTGTAAAAATCTCGTGAATCCATTTAGGGGGACTTCGGAATTTTAAAGATGGATGGTCCATGAGTGCCAGTTGTATAACATTATAACATTAAAGCTTTTCGGTTACGTCATCTCAGTTAATGATTTCCAGAGTGCTTTAGGCATTGCTAGGTTCGGGGCCGAGGAAAGTGAATGCTCTCATTCTTGCACCGCAGCGCACTGGCTTAATTCCTTATGTAGCAGACTGGCCGGGAAACCACAAAAAGTTAATTTTATTCCAAGTTTCATGAGGTAACAATACAGTAGCAACTCAAGGTCGGCATTATCAAAACCGCCTTGAATATCAATGAAGGATAGTATAACAGTACTTCGGAGTGTATCTTTAAATTCTATGATGTCATTTCATTGTACAGCGTTTTGCTGTTGATTCCCCATATCATAGGGCAACGTATTAGGTCCATTTTTATAACTACTGTACACTAATGATCTTCATACATTAGAAAACAATACTGTGGCATATATTGCTGATACACGATAATCTCAGCTTGCAGGCCCGCACAAAATTTCACCAACCTCTAGCGATCAGTTAAAATTTATGTGTATTCAAGACTGGGCAAATTACATTTCGTTGAGTAATTAAAATACTTTTACCAATTACAGGAAACTCAATAATTAAAATACAACTTCTAATTACTTTCTAGCGGAGTAATTAAAATAGAAATTGCTTTGAAGAAAGCGGCCCTTAAATGATCAATATTAATTTCATTACTCAAAAACCTTACATAATTACTTCTTTATTACTTTACCATCTTACACGACCATTTTTAATGAGTTTACATCATTACTGCTAGAAATTTTAATATAGGTAATTAAACAATATTCCGGTTTTTGACGACAGAGTATAATGAAAGAATCGGTCATTCAAATAATGACCGTATCACCATCAAGAACAAGTAATATGTTTCTGTAATGACATTAATATTGCCCGTGTAAAGCCCGCTTAATTGTAGTTTGCAAATAAAACGTACATTACAATTACTTTAGTATTGTAAATTTATAAAACAAATCTCGGAGTGCTTATTCGCTTTTCAACTTTTCAACAAAATGGCTGACTTCTAGTAGATCATATTACAACTAGAGAAATAGGTGATCACTAATTAAAAAATACATAATTTGACATTTTTCTTATTGACGGATTGGATTGGCATATTTTTGATGAAGTCTATCGGTGTTCATTTTATTTCCGATGGTCAAAATAAATCATAAACAACCCACATAAAAGTAAATCTGAATTGCTGATCACCTTTTTCAATTGGGGATCGTGACGCCTCTTGCAGCGCTTTGTAGTCTGCAGCTTCCAAATTTTTTACAGCTCTGTCATCTTCACCTATCAGCTCGGCCAACTTCACAAAGACTGATACTTTTGAAACTGACTTTAATAACTTCGACCCAGAAGGGATTAGATTCCTCCATAATTAGCCTTGTTTATTGCAACATCCGATTTTCACATTATATACACCAATCAACAACCTTTGTGCAATTCTGCCACTAAATTTTTAATCGAAGTAGAACTTATATTATAAGTAATTCACAACTTTCGAACTCAGATAGGATAGTTTTGATCAAATTCGATTAAGAACTCGTCGTCCGCTAGGCGGTGAGCTTCTATCATCCGTAAGATCAATGCGCTAGTTACAAAGCAGCTTCTTAGCCTTGGGGGGATTGAGAAGGCTTCGTTAGTACTGCAATAAACAGCAGTGGCATAACTAGATATCCGAACTACCCAGTTTGTGGGGCCCCATGGTAATTGGGGCCCTTGATAATTAATATGCCAAATATGTAACAGTGAGAATTATGAGCCACTCTGTAGGAATATAATAAATCAAATTTTCCCTCATTATCTTGTTCTCAGCTATTCTTTGAACATAACATACGCCCCACCGTATGGTACCATGCCAATATGACGCCAAAGTGATAGTGGGCATGTTTGCCGCATTTTTCAATCTGCCTACATTGATTAAACAAACAATAACAACATATCAATGTGACTCCTCTAGTCATATCTGATGAAAACATTCTATCAGATATGCTTTGAAGGGTTTTGGAGGAGGATTCGGGCTGGACGACATTCTATACAATCATCGTTGCTAAATACGATTGTGTGTATTTTGGTAAAAGTTATTTGTACGCAATGCTTTTAAATCAACGCTAATACGTCGTATATCTGTCAACCAGTACGGGTTTATGCCTCATGGTGAATACAAAAGCCAAGTAATAAAGAAGGTAGAAAAACATCATCAAATAGACGTAGCTTATACGGATTTCAGTAAGGCTATGAGATAAGAATCAAAATTCTGCATGTCATCATTGAGCACTCCAAAAGTCATACTTAACAAACTGTCTAAAATATGCAATACATAATTGGCAATAAGAAATCTATTGTTATCAAATTGACATCTGGTGTTCCTCAAGTATCACATATTAGACCCTGAATTTTTATTGTTTTCATTGATCGGATAACCAAGATCATAAAATAACTTAAATGTTCATATTTGCTGATGACGTAAAAATTTATCGTACGATTGAACAAATGTGTAATACTGACAAACTGCCAGATGACCTCAATAGACTTAGTGAGTGATGCGATCAAACCGCATTACACTTAAATACCAAGAAATGCAAAATACCATTAGGTCTTTTCATTCTACACGTTCTACAGTTCTGGAATGTGGCCAATTAGGGTGGATCTTTGGTTTTTTGAAATCGGTTATGGTGAAATTCAACATGTCCGTTGGTAATAGGTTTCCAAAATGATTTTTATGAATAAGACCAATTAGGACTCAACTTGGCTTTTCCTTAATCGATTTTGAAGAAATTCAATATGTAGATAAACGAAGGAAATGATGACATTCTAAAATGGTTTTTAGATGAAGTTCAGGAGGTCATACACACAAATTATGATTACACTTGGCTTTTTATAACCGCTTATGACGAAATTTGCCATATACAATTGAAACGCGATGCTAAAATGATTTTTTGATAAAATTCTGGAATTTGGTCAATTAGATGAATGTCTTGAATTAGAAAACCAAACATATTGTTGAAATGTGCTTTTTGTCAAATTGGCTTTTATGTCAAATGAATTCATTCTAATTGAATATTTAAAAATACAAATCGCAGAAAGGCTCGGAATTTCTTCTAAAGGTGTCCACTACACTCTTGCTAGAAAACAAGAAACTGGGAAAAATAAAGATAGAAAAAGACCTGGTAGGCCCAAATCCACAACAAATCAAGAGAATAACTTCATCAGAGTTCTCTCTAAACAGAATCGACGCTTAACTGCACTACAAATTACCGCAGCTTTGAATGATACGCAAGAAATACCCGTTTCAATAACAACAGTTAAAAGACGTCTACTGTCTGCGGTACTAAGAGTTTTGCTCCTAGAAAACCAAAACTAACAATTCGACATAAGAAAAATAGACTAGAATGGGCAAATGCGCATAAAAACTGGACAATAGACCAATGGGAAAATATCCCTTGGAGTGATGAATTAAAGTATAAAATTTTCGGATCCAATAGACGTGTGTTTGTACGCCGGTCAAAAGAAGAGAGTGCTTCAGAAGCATGTATACAGTGCCTATTGTCAAACATGATAGCGGTAACGTCATGGTTTGGGAGTGTTTTGGCAACAGTAAACCCGGAAATCTTGTGGGGATAACCGAAAAACTAAACAAGGGAGGCTATTTGAAATTTTTTCAGGATTCCGCCATTCCCAGTGATAATGATGCTAAGCATTTATGTAAACTGTGCCAGAACTTTGTGAACAAGAAAAAAGATGAAAAGATTTTAAAAACCATGAATTGCCATCTCAATTACCTGGCCTTTCTCCCCTAGAACTTGTTTGGGATGAACTCGATAGAAGGGTGAAAAATCGATCTCCTACGAGCTCAGAACATTTGTGGCAACTATTAAAGAACGAATGGAACAAGTTCGATGAAGATTATTTTAAAAAAATAATTAATAGAATGCCTAGAATATGCGAGAAGATACTAAAAGAAAAAGATGAACATTTTTTCGATGAAGTTAAAATTTAATTTTATTTTCATATTGTATGTTAAATTTTTACTTGTTTAATTTTTAATTTTATATCAATACAAATAAATTTAGATGGCTTTGGTTTGTTTTATTTGATTTTACCTTGCTGCTTCCAAACTTTTGGGCGGTAGTATATTTTTTCCTATAAAAAACAAATTTAAAAAGCCGAAGATTTCTTTTTTTTTTGCTTTATACTTCTGTTTCAAATTTTTAACGTGCCATCTCAAACAAAATTTCTCGATTGCTCACACAAAGGACCGTAGGAGTATTTTTGAATTTACTACCATTCTCCGAAGTGTGTGATTTTAGCCGTTCGATATTGAAAGGCCGAATGTCGGCAGGCCGTATGTCGAAAGACCGAACGTCGAAGGGCCGAATGGGTCGGAAGGTCGAATGTCAAAAGGCCGAATGTCGAATGGCCGAATGTGTCGAAAGGCCGAATGTGTAGAAAGGCCGAATGTTGAAAAGCAAATGGGTCAAAAGGCCGACACACATTTGTGGTATATCTATCAGTAGAAGCGATAAAACTCCTTTGATCTGTGTGTGCAAGGTTGACGAAACATTTACGAAGCATCAAATCCGTAATTCGCTCGAATACATTCGTCGATGCCATACTAACCCAACGAATTAAGCCAACCACAAAATAACTTGAAACGTTTGTGGTAGAACTATCAGTAGAAGCGATATGAGCAATACGATTCCTTTGATCTGTGTCTGAAGGGTTGACGAAGCAATTTCCATTTTCATAAATATTTAGAACTTTATACGGAAAAAGTCGGTCGGAAAAAGTTTGTCCGCATTTGATAATTGTGTTTCTGAATTTTAGTTTACTGGATTTTTGTTTTTCCGATTTTTTTTGTTTCTGGATTTTTTCGGGATTTTCGCAGTTTCTGCATTATTTTTTTCTAGATAAGGTAGCCAACCCAAAGATGAAAAATTAAAATCAATTTCGACACAAACGGCCTTTCGACATAATCGGCTTTTTGACATTCGGCTTTTCGATATTCGGCCGTTCAGCATTCGGCCTTTCGACGTTCAGCCTTTCGACATTAGGTCTTTCGACATTCGGCCTTTCGGCCCTATTCCATTTTAGCAATACAAATATTTTCCTGGTAAGTACCGAGGTACCCATTAGTAAAAAAATAAAAAATCTTCCAACATAAGTTTTATAATGAATTTTCTCCTAAACTGGTTTAGGGCTTTACCGTTTTTGAAATAAGACGTTTTTGTGCCAAATTAAACAACAAAATAAAATTCTTTTAAAATTCAATTTATTTACAAAAAATATATTTAGGCATATGTGTGAAATATTTATATAGTGTAAAATATTTTGTTTTTTTTTGTTTTTAAAACAAAAAATAGAATAATTTAAATTTCCTATTAATTTATATAAAAATTTTATTTTCATTTTTTTTTTAGATTTCAAATTAATGATTTTTTTTTAATTAATTAAATTAAGTTGCTAAAATTAACTTAATTAGACTTATTTTTAACATGTGTGTATTTATATTTATTAATGTATTTATTTTGATCCATAAACAAAGGCAATAATTGCAATTTTTGTATAATTTTATGCTTAACAAAATCCTGGATTTGTGTGTTCAATAACACATCGTTTACAATATTTTTTCACAGCACGATATCCCTCAATTGTAATTTGACAATCTTGTATATTTAATTGTTGCAAACCCCGGCAATAGTACGCTATACACTGAACTCCTATATCCGTTATCATATCGCAATTTCTTAAACCTAATTTTTTTAAATTTGGACAACTTTCAGCCAACGCTCTCAACCCTGTATCACTTACATCACATTTTCCAATATCTAGCGCACGTAAACGTGGGCAAGATTTTGCCAGCACAGTTATTGAGTCATCACTAACAGCTTCGCATCCTCTCGCATTTAAATAGCGTAACTTATAGCATCTTCTAGCAATAACTTTTAGTCCAGCATCTGATATTTTATCGCATTTAGCAACCGACAAATATCTTAATGTAGCACCTAATTTAGCTAATTCATAAAGTCCAAAATCCGTTATATTCGAACAATCGGATACACTTAATTCACGCAGTGCAACACAAAAGCTAGGTAAATGTTTTAGACCAATATCTGTAATTTGAATGCATCGTCTTAAGTATACGAATACTAATTGCGGACAATTTTTAACAATCACTTTTAAACCATTATCAGTAACCGCCGTGCAATCTGTCAAATCTAAATATTGGAGCAGCAGTCTTCGATTCGTAATTTGATCATCTAGACTGGGATGTGTGTCTAAATGTGTAATTTGTGTACAACCTGTTATATCTAAATGTTGTAAATTTGTACATTGCGTCAAGACATTGTTTAACGCTGAATTTGTTACACTGGCGCTAAATTGTATTTGTAAATGCGTTAATTCGGGACATTTTCGACTAACAAGATCTAATCCTTTATCAGATATTTTACAACCCTCACTTAATAATATATGCTCCACGCCCAAACAATTAGCGTTACGTTTCTGTCGACACAGTCGTTTAAAGATAATTTTTAATGCTTTTTCACCTTCCATATTATCTAAAACAAAAAAATATGATTATTTATTAATTTTCGAAATACATAAATATTATATTAACTCACTTTTCAATCTTATAACTTTCCATAAGATTGGTTTCCATATTAATGTTTCAAATCTACGGCATACTCTTGCTATTTTACACAATTCACAATTATCTAGCCAATTAAATATTTTGAGTACAATTTCATCCGGCAGTCGATCAAATGCATCACCAGATCGATGATTAGTATTTCGTTTATTATTATTATTATTATTATTAATCCATGGTCCAGGTGTTTGTTGGCCGGTCGGAGATGGTGATACCAGTGTATGATATCCTTGATCAAAAGTTGGCGAATATCGACATATTCGTGATAGTCCATTTATAAAACACTGCGGTGAATTCGAGTTGTACCTGTGAAATAACATTAATATTAGTGGTTGAATATACGTGCAAAATATACAGAGATATATAGAAATCTTAATTTATTGTAGTGAAAAGTAAAAACATGAAGGATTCGAAGAATAGTGCTCTCCTGATTGAAGCCAAGATCAAGGTTGCATGTTATTGATGGGTTCGAAAATTTTTCTAACTGAAAATCATTTTTTTCTGAATTCAAATACTATAGTAAGGCATATCGAATTAAAAATGAGTTACTTTTAAAATCAACACTTCGGTTCTGTTAAATTAACATGCATTGATATTAATTTGAATACTGAACAGTCTGCTCACTTTCTTGTTGTGGATGTCGCATATGTACCGTTGCTAGGTCTTGAAAGTTATAGCATTGCCACACTGCGATTTAATAAATCGGATTTAGTGAATTTTTCGAGTTTAGCCGTAGTGTGGCAACCCTAGTTTTTGCTAATCGCGTTTTGTTTCATAGAGTACTTGAACCAGTTTAGCTAAATCGGATTTATTAAATCGCGTATAGTGAATTTGGTTTAGCTAAACGATTGGATGTGAGAACAGTGACTTGTTACCCGCAAACAAAAGAGGATATTTTGAAAGGCAATCAGGATGTTTTTTTTGAATTGGGAAGTTTCCCGGGAAATTCTCGATGCGGACATACCGGATTTAGCATTGATTGACAGACTTAAGGTGAACATTGAATAGATGATGCAGGATGGAATCATTTCACTTTTTGATTACCCTGTTGTGGTAATTTTAATAATTTACAAATTGTAGAAAAACCTAACGGAAAATTTAGAATTTGCCTTGATCCAAAACCACTTAATGAGAGCATTGGATCTGGATAACCAAAGTTCAGACTTACTAAGTACTTTTATAACTCCTTTTGGTATAGGTATAAATTCAATCATGTAACTTTTGGTCTCAGTTGTGCCCCGAAATGTTCTAGCGGGAAAAGGTGCTAACATTTGGAGATTCACCAGGAGTTGTGGTTTACTTCGATGATATTGGCATTATTGCTGAAAGCGAAGAAGAGCATGATAGAATTTTGTCATTGGTCATTGGGCGTGCACATGCTAGTGGTATTAAATTTAACTCTGATAAAATTCAATATGGGAAATCCAAGGTCAAATTTATGGGCCAATTTTTGTTTGCGGGGGAATCAGACCGGATAGGAATTTCTTGGAAGCAGTTTTAAAAATTAAACGACCGGAAAACAACAATTATGTCATGCGCCTGCTAGGGCTTTTCAAATATTTAGCGAAATTTATTCCAAATTTGTCTAAAATATCAGCTGGTTTGCGTGATTTAACAAGACTTGATGTTGATTATGATTATAAATGGACAGAAAGTCATGATAATAAAGTGGATAACTTTTTAAAATCGTACCTTCAGATCCGGTATTGACAGTTTATAACCCTGGGAAACGGTGAATGAGCAAACCGATGCATCAAAAGATGGATTAAGTTGCGTCTTAGTAGAAGATGGATAGCCTATTATGGTATACCTTCATCGAACGCTCAATAAAAGTGAACAAAAATGGGCACAAATCGAGAAGTAATTACTGGACATCTCGGTTACAAAATCCGTTTCCGCCGCTTTGAAGATTGAGTATGGAGTTTTAGTTTATAGATTTTAGGTTTTCAGATGAAATACAACATTTCGCCACTTTTTGTTATTGTGTATAATTTCTATTATTGTTAACTGAGTAGTAGAAATGTTTTTGTATCAATTTAATTGATAATACTCGTGCTTGCGAAAAAAATCCTCCATTACATTTCGATCACAATTCGAAATTATGCGTATATTTCTAAATAAATTTCTTCATAAACCCTGCCAAAATTTATTTGTGTCTAACTTTTATTTTAAATAATTTACGAAGTTAAAAAAAAAAATTATTAATGAAAATTAATTCAAAATTTTTGTTGTTGTTGTAAAATGGCGAACAATCAAAATTAGCAAAACTCAATTGAGCAAAATATACACAATGAGCCCCAATAATTTCTAAATTTGTTTTGAGGTTACAATCTTTGAGAGTATTACGACGCGAAATGAAAATTTTTCAATCCGCAGGGGAAGTTTGTTTACCAAATGAATTTTTTTTTATACGCAGTTTTTACTCTCTTTGTTACTCTTAGAGTCTCAGGTCTCAGTAGTAATACTTCGGAGTTTTACGACAAAGAAACTAGCTAAATTCGGCACAACAAGGGCCTATTTGATAATTGGCACGGTGCGGTGCAATGCATACTGTTTTCCTTGTCTACTTTGATTTATTTTCTAGTGGAAAAATAAAGGAAAAATTGTACACTGCACCGCACCGTGCGAATTATCAAACAGACCCTATATTTCTTTGCGAATCGAACAATACAATCGAACTGCCCGTTTTTGTTTGTTTGACGTCTGTAAAAGATTGGACGTGTTCAATCGGGCAAAAATGATAAAAAATATCACGATATTGCTCGTGTTTCCTCGGGAAAATTTGATAAAAATTATCATGATATTTTTATCACGTTTTACCCATAAAACGCACTCATTTATCACCAAAATAAACCAAGATTTTTTTGGTTTTATCTGTCAAAAAATATTGTTTTTTGTTTATGCAAAAGAAAATTATTAGTTTTAAATAATTTCAAATTCCATTATAGCTATACTGGAAACATAACTCAGGATAAATTAACCCTTTCAAACGCCTTGTACAATATATTGTACATCAACATTCATCGCTTCGACCAACCGTAATTTTTAATTTTTGTCTCATTTCTCTTGTGCGATCGTTCTCTTATGTATTTATGTTCACACTACAGTTTTATGAGCAATGCCATATCATAGCAGTGCATATTTGTGCTACGTATTTTATTTTTGGAAGAAAGTCAATTCTAAATGGCGTTTGAAAGGGTTAAATTGTTTGACGTTTAATTTCCACTTTTAAGAGAGATAAAGCAAACCTAGTGGCCCTCAAATTAGGTCCACTAATAAAAAGTTTGGCAATGCGGCAACTGCAAGTAGCAAGCCATTGCTGTTTTAATTCACTTACAGCGCAGTTTTTGATCGCCTTCTTAACATAACTAAATGGTAAGGAAGCAACTGGTTCGGAACCGATGAATTTAAACTCAGCCCTAGCTTTTGCTAGAGAATCAGCGACATCATTGCCCTCAATGCCCCAATGAACAGGAACCCACATAATCGTCACTCTATTGCTAGAACAGAGAATGTGTAAAATGTGTTGACAGTCCTTGACAAATGTTGACATAGTCAAGGGTTTATCCAAAGAATTTAGTACAGATAAGCCGTCTGTACAGAAAACAAAATTTTTATTTGTAACAGCGAGATTCAATGCCAGCCCATGCAGTTTGAAAAATGTAAATCAAATGTAGGGCAGTACACTCCATAACCAGAACTATTATCAGAGCGAGAGCCATAAGAAAAGAAGACTATCGACTCATACAAGTTTTCAAGAAAATCCAGTGATCTCCTTTGATCTCTCGAAGGTCGCACCACTGAATATAATTTAGAGAAATTGAATTCAGACATCAGTCTATCATTAACCATATCAATTTCTGGGACTAATGATGCGAAATCATTTAAAGTTGTTCTGTATGCTCCACGACTGAACCAAGAGAGTTCTAAATTCCTATGCTCCTTAGCTGAAACGCAGCAGAACATGCTGTGCTAAGAATGAAAGAATGTAGCTGTGGAAAGAATAGAATTGATTCCATGGCAAGAAGGGGGTTGGGGCCATGGCTCCTGTTATGGCCCTACAAGCAATAATTTGTAGACCATTAAGTTTAATGATTGAAGCCTGTAATTTAACCACTGGCTACCATACCATGGAAGTATAAGATAACATTGGTAGAACCAATGATTTATAGATGAAAGACAGCATTTTGGGAGTTAGACTCCAGGTTTTCCCATAGGCTCGTCAACACTGCCCAAATATGGCAGCCGATTTTTGAAATTAATACTCCAGGTGAAATTTCCAGGAAAGTTTACTGTCCAAGAAGACACTTAATTGCTTAACGTGGTCGGATCTGTTAATCGGCCTCCCGAAAAGTAAAGTCACAGTTAGTCCACCAATATTACGATTCCTGGTAAATATAACCACCACGACTCTACAATACGTAAGGTATTCTGCGTAAAGTCGGATAACACATTCAGGTGCATTCCAACAACTGTCATAACAAGATCGTCAGCATAGCTTTGAGCAACAAAGCCTGACTGCTGAAGTTTCACAAGTAGATCGTCAATCATCAAAAGCCATAACAGGGGTGAGAGCACACCTCCCTGAGGACAACCTTTGGCAACTTTGACCGAGATTGAAGCATTATCCATGCCAACCTCAACGATGCGAGATTTGAGCACATAATCAATCCATTTTACAGTGGTGGGATCAATACCGAAATTGGTACAGGCGTTAATAATCTACGAAAACGATGTACTGTCAAAGGCTCCCACTTCACAGGACTTACCTAGTTAGATAAATATTTATCTCTAATAAATCTGTCGACAATCCGAGTAGTCAAATATAATTGACAATAAAAGGATTTGCTTTGTAAGTAAGGTCGTCCATTTAGAATTGGTTGAGGATGAAACTTTTTCAAGAAGTTGACGGGTACGCTCATTTATACTGATAACGCTGGAAATTCCGTAGGTGTCAACAAAGATGTCAAAGAGATGGAAAATTTAGTTTGTCGAAAAAACATCGAGTTCCAAGCACTTTATTCTAACGAAGGCATCACATGGAAATGGCAGCAGTCCACATGTTTAAATCTCACATGAAAAAAATTGTGGGAGTTCAAATATTGACATTGGACCAACTAACGACATTGTCTATCAAGATAGAGGGAATCCTTAACTCCCGCCCTCTTTCACCACTGTCTAGTGATCCATGTGACCAAGACTCAATAACACCTTAGCATTTCACAACGAGGGGACCAATCAATACCATTTTAGAAATGTATATGTCACCGTTGTATCGAGTAATCGGCTATCGTATTGGAAACAAAAAACTCAATTAGCTAGTGCAGTATTTTTGGAAAAGGTTTTTCAACGAATAGTTGCACAATTCACACCAAAAAACCAAATGGAACGACTTGATCCATGAAGAAGGTATGCGGCTTCGGGGCGGCTGGTGGGTCGAGTAGCAGAGAAGTAAGTAACAAAAAATTCAAATTAGTTCAGGGTAGGTACTGACAGGGTTAATTGTAGGAGATTTTGTGGAAAGATCTAAATTTGAGTGAAGAAGTAATAGTTGATCCATGAGAGGAGAAACCAGATCTTTGTCAGAAAAATTTTATTAACATCGTCAAAAAAAAGTGGACGTTAAAGTAGCCCTCTTGTATATTTGGCAAAGCACTTTGTTCGTCAATAGAATACGTTTTGTTTGTAACACCAACTGAGAGTTTAGATGCTGGAATCGAACTGATCTGATCAACAAATTCCAATTATAGCATAACATCGAATTATTGGTTATTCTTGATTTTATTTTAGATAAGAAATAATTTTTCAGTAGTTCAAAAGAAAATGCTGATTATAGATACAAAATATAATAAAATGCCGATAAATAGATATATTGGGGATAGAAATAAAAAAATAAAAAATAACTCTAGTTTACATAATATTCACTTGTTAGAACTAAGACAGCAACAAACCGAACAAAATGAAAATCGAAAAAATCCCTTCAGGATATCTGTGCACAGAAAAATATTATTTCCAAAGAAACTTAATTTAATTTCTATTCCCCACGATTTTCCAGAAAAACTATATTATTTTATTAATTGTTATTATTATTATTTAAACGCAATTTTTATTTAAAGTACAAAAAAATAGCAGAAAAAAAAGAAATTGAGACAAAATAATTTTACTTATTACATGCAGCAAGTACACACGTAAAAAAGGCAAAAAAAAAAAAAAATGAAACGAGTTTTCTTGTTAAAAGGGTGGTTTAATTTTTTTTTATATACATATATATCTAGCCCATAGGCCATAAACATTCCATCATAACTATATTCTATATCCCATCGGCTCTTATTAATAAACAATATACACGTTATATAATGATAATAATACGTACCGTGCTGCCTGAAATGGCGATTTTTCAAACATTCTATTATTTGCTAATTTTAAATGATTCATTGGCTCAATTAAATAACGATCAGATTCACTTGTCTCACTCGGACTTGACGTCCGCCGAACCATTGACTTTTGTATAAATTTATTCTCATTTGCGATCGCTTGATAATGGCACATATTTAAATTATCCTCTAAATAATAACGTTCCGTGTTATGATTTAATTTTGAATTGTCTATATTGTAAAATGTTTCCAACTTATCGTCCAGATAATATTTCTCATTTTGGCTTCCCTTACTCGACGAACACTGATCATCGGTACCGCCTAAGCGATCATCTAATAAATATACTTTTGGATTTGTACGATCATGATACGAAAGTAGGGCTTCCATTTGATGTGAGGCCGATGGTTTATTATTGTCACGACGCAGCCCATAAACATTTTGTTCAATAACCGAACTCGTTGAATTTTGCGTTAAATGATAAATATTTGGATTATTTTTTACATTTTGATGATGATTATCGCGGCACGATGATGATGTTGTTGATGTACGCTGTTGAATTTGATGGTGGAGATTTGTGGCGGCTGATACAATTATACGATCGTTTTGTGTTATCTCTAGTATTGGTGATTTTCTGGACATTTGATAAATTTGTGGATCCAGCGGACTTGAACTAAGCGGATGATGATACAGGTTTGTGTCTAGTGATGGTGTATTTCGCCCTAAAGATGCTAAAGGACATTCTATGGATGGAGCAGTACGTCTTGACATATTATCGTTTTTATTTTATCTAAAAATACAAAAAAATACAATAAAAAATAAATTAAAACATAAAAAATAAATTAAATTAAAAAATAATAAAAATTAATACTTTATTTGTAAAGTGACACTTAAAGACGGGCCAAACAAGGTATTCTCGTTACTTTTTTGTTGTTTTATTTGTATTCGTAATATTCATATTTATAATTTTTTTTTTTTTTAATAAAACTAATAAAATTTGTATATACGCTTGTAACGACAAAAATCAGAATTGGGTGTGTTCCATATAAATATTACAATCATTATAATTTCGTATCTACAAGGTGGTAAAATAAAACCGTTTTGACAGATACGCGAACCTATCTAAAGTATCTTTAATAGAGATGTTTATGAATATTAATTTAGTAAACTTGCTTTTTGTTTTATTTGTTTTGAATTAGGATTAAATATTAATAAATATATAAATACTTGAATATTTTTACTAAGGAGATCTTATATTTCAATTACACAGGGTGGTCTTATGATAAACGACGCTTTAATGAGGTGTTTTATACAAAATAAACAGTTGTGATATATGGTATTGCCTTCAAAATGGAAAACAACTATTAAGATCAAACTTGTAATTTTTGAGGCACTCTTTAGATTGTTATAACTGTCTGTATAAATGAACCATAAATTAAAATAAAAAAATATGACATTTTTAATTACATTTTAAATATTGAAAACAAATAAAAAATTGAGAGAGGGAACTTTTGACCTTTTATCGATTAAACCAATTGAATAAGGTCATTTACCTAATTAATCATAACATTTGATTATCTTAAGTTTGTTTATATTAAGGGCATTTAGTTTCTGAGAAATCTGAAATTCCTTCGATTTCGGTGCTTCTTAAATTATAAATTTTATTTTGAGCTTCAAATCAAACTTTGCCTTATTTTATATTTTATTGACCCAATATCGAAAAGCTTATTGGTACTAATTTTCGAAGATAATTCGGGTGAACTTTGTTGAACTTTGAGGTCAATAATATTATATTTTAATCCTACAAAGAATTAAATTTAGTTAAACGAACAGTAAAATCCAGTTCTAAAGAGAATTAATACCGTGTTTAATTCAAATTTCACGAATTTCAAAATTAAAAATATAAAGGGCTCAAACCTCACAGTTGTGATCAGGGCCGTTCTTATATATTTAGGCTCCCTGGGATAAAAATATTAGGCGCCTTTGTAGAAGCAAAAAAAAATTTCTCAGTGCAGAATCATCTTCTGTTTTAAAACCAGCACATTCGACACCATGAAATTCTAGAGAAAATAAAAGACATGAAGTTCAAACAGCATTTAGAAAGAGAGGCAATTTATTCCAGAAACGAAAACGCTAGTGATTTCGACGATCGGAGACGATACAATGAATAAAATGAGATCACCAGATGATTGTGAAAATGCGCACTAATATTGATACCTCTATCAATAGGCGTTGAGACCTGTAATTGTCATACAAACGGCCATTTGGATCGGTCGAATATTTCTACACGTTTCGTGGATAATTCAATATTTTTGAAAATCAACTGAACTATAGCCCACAAATTCAGAGCCACAAAATTCGAAAATCTGCAAATGTGCTCCGATTTCGATGATTGATACCTCTATCAATAGGCGTTGAGACCTGTAATTGTCATACAAACGGCCATTTGGATCGGTATAACATTTCTACACGTTTCGTGGTGAATTCAATTTTTTTGAAAATCAACTGAACTATAGCCCACAAATTCAGAGCCACAAAATTCGAAAATCTGCAAATGTGCTCCGATTTCGATGAATTATACCTCTATCAATAGGCGTTGAGACCTGTAATTGTCATACAAACGGCCATTTGGATCGGTCGAATATTTCTACACGTTTCGTGGAAAATTCAATTTTTTTGAAAATCAACTGAACTATAGCCCACAAATTCAAAGCCACAAAATTCGAAAATCTGCAAATGTGCTCCGATTTCGATGATTGATACCTCTATCAATAGGCGTTGAGACCTGTAATTGTCATACAAACGGCCATTTGGATCGGTCGAATATTTCTACACGTTTCGTGGAAAATTCTATTTTTTTGAAAATCAACTGAACTATAGCCCACAAATTCAGAGCCACAAAATTCGAAAATCTGCAAATGTGCTCCGATTTCGATGATTGATACCTCTATCAATAGGCGTTGAGACCTGTAATTGTCATACAAACGGCCATTTGGATCGGTCGAATATTTCTACACGTTTCGTGGAAAATTCAATTTTTTTGAAAATCAACTGAACTATAGCCCACAAATTCAGAGCCACAAAATTCGAAAATCTGCAAATGTGCTCCGATTTCGATGATTGATACCTATATCAATAGGCGTTGAGACCTGTAATTGTCATACAAACGGCCATTTGGATCGGTCGAATATTTCTACACGTTTCGTGGAAAATTCAATTTTTTTGAAAATCAACTGAACTATAGCCCACAAATTCAGAGCCAGAAAATTCGAAAATCTGCAAATGTGCTCCGATTTCGATGATTGATACCTCTATCAATAGGCGTTGAGACCTGTAATTGTCATACAAACGGCCATTTGGATCGGTCGAATATTTCTACACATTTCGTGGAAAATTCAATTTTTTTGAAAATCAACTGAACTATAGCCCACAAATTCAGAGCCACAAAATTCGAAAATCTGCAAATGTGCTCCGATTTCGATGATTGATACCTCTATCAATAGGCGTTGAGACCTGTAATTGTCATACAAACGGCCATTTGGATCGGTCGAATATTTCTACACGTTTCGTGGAAAATTCAATTTTTTTGAAAATCAACTGAACTATAGCCCACAAATTCAGAGCCACAAAATTCGAAAATCTGCAAATGTGCTCCGATTTCGATGATTGATACCTCTATCAATAGGCGTTGAGACCTGTAATTGTCATACAAACGGCCATTTGGATCGGTCGAATATTTCTACACGTTTCGTGGAAAATTCAATTTTTTTGAAAATCAACTGAACTATAGCCCACAAATTCAGAGCCACAAAATTCGAAAATCTGCAAATGTGCTCCGATTTCGATGATTGATACCTCTATCAATAGGCGTTGAGACCTGTAATTTTCATACAAACGGCCATTTGGATCGGTCGAATATTTCTACACGTTTCGTGGAAAATTCAATTTTTTTGAAAATTAACTGAACTATAGCCCACAAATTCAGAGCCACAAAATTCGAAAATCTGCAAATGTGCTCCGATTTCGATGATTAATACCTCTATCAACAGGCGTTGAGACCTGTAATTTTCATACAAACGGCCATTTGGATCGGTCGAATATTTCTACACGTTTCGTGGAAAATTCAATTTTTTTGAAAATCAACTGAACTATAGCCCACAAATTCAGAGCCACAAAATTCGAAAATCTGCAAATGTGCTCCGATTTCGATGATTAATACCTCTATCAACAGGCGTTGAGACCTGTAATTTTCATACAAACGGCTATTTGGATCGGTCGAATATTTCTACACGTTTCGTGGAAAATTCAATTTTTTTGAAAATAAACTGAACTATAGCCCACAAATTCAGAGCCACAAAATTCGAAAATCTGCAAATGTGCTCCGATTTCGATGATTAATACCTCTATCAATAGGCGTTGAGACCTGTAATTGTCATACAAACGGCCATGGTCGAATATTTCTACACGTTTCGTGGAAAATTCAATTTTTTTGAAAATTAACTGAACTATAGCCCACAAATTCAGAGCCACAAAATTCGAAAATCTGCAAATGTGCTCCGATTTCGATGATTAATACCTCTATCAATAGGCGTTGAGACCTGTAATTTTCATACAAACGGCCATTTGGATCGGTCGAATATTTCTACACGTTTCGTGGAAAATTCAATTTTTTTGAAAATCAACTGAACTATAGCCCACAAATTCAGAGCCACAAAATTCGAAAATCTGCAAATGTGCTCCGATTTCGATGATTAATAGCTCTATCAATAGGCGTTGAGACCTGTAATTTTCATACAAACGGCTATTTGGATCGGTCGAATATTTCTACACGTTTCGTGGAAAATTCAATTTTTTTGAAAATCAACTGAACTATAGCCCACAAATTCAGAGCCACAAAATTCGAAAATCTGCAAATGTGCTCCGATTTCGATGATTAATACCTCTATCAATAGGCGTTGAGACCTGTAATTTTCATACAAACGGCTATTTGGATCGGTCGAATATTTCTACACGTTTCGTGGAAAATTCAATTTTTTTGAAAATCAACTGAACTATAGCCCACAAATTCAGAGCCACAAAATTGGAAAATCTGCAAATGTGCTCCGATTTCGATGATTAATAGCTCTATCAATAGGCGTTGAGACCTGTAATTTTCATACAAACGGCTATTTGGATCGGTCGAATATTTCTACACGTTTCGTGGAAAATTCAATTTTTTTGAAAATCAACTGAACTATAGCCCACAAATTCAGAGCCACAAAATTCGAAAATCTGCAAATGTGCTCCGATTTCGATGATTAATACCTCTATCAATAGGCGTTGAGACCTGTAATTTTCATACAAACGGCCATTTGGATCGGTCGAATATTTCTACACGTTTCGTGGAAAATTCTATTTTTTTGAAAATCAACTGAACTATAGCCCACAAATTCAGAGCCATAAAATTCGAAAATCTGCAAATGTGCTCCGATTTCGATGATTAATACCTCTATCAATAGGCGTTGAGACCTGTAATTTTCATACAAACGGCCATTTGGATCGGTCGAATATTTCTACACGTTTCGTGGAAAATTCAATTTTTTTGAAAATCAACTGAACTATAGCCCACAAATTCAGAGCCACAAAATTCGAAAATCTGCAAATGTGCTCCGATTTCAATGATTAATACCTCTATCAATAGGCGTTGAGACCTGTAATTTTCATACAAACGGCCATTTGGATCGGTCGAATATTTCTACACGTTTCGTGGAAAATTCAATTTTTTTGAAAATCAACTGAACTATAGCCCACAAATTCACAGCCACAAAATTCGAAAATCTGCAAATGTGCTCCGATTTCAATGATTAATACCTCTATCAATAGGCGTTGAGACCTGTAATTTTCATACAAACGGCCATTTGGATCGGTCGAATATTTCTACACGTTTCGTGGAAAATTCAATTTTTTTGAAAATCAACTGAACTATAGCCCACAAATTCAGAGCCACAAAATTCGAAAATCTGCAAATGTGCTCCGATTTCAATGATTAATACCTCTATCAATAGGCGTTGAGACCTGTAATTTTCATACAAACGGCCATTTGGATCGGTCGAATATTTCTACACGTTTCGTGGAAAATTCAATTTTTTTGAAAATCAACTGAACTATAGCCCACAAATTCAGAGCCACAAAATTCGAAAATCTGCAAATGTGCTCCGATTTCAATGATTAATACCTCTATCAATAGGCGTTGAGACCTGTAATTGTCATACAAACGGCCATTTGGATCGGTCGAATATTTCTATACGTTTCGTGGTGAATTCAATTTTTTTGAAAATCAACTGAACTATAGCCCACAAATTCAGAGCCACAAAATTCGAAAATCTGCAAATGTGCTCCGATTTCGATGAATTATACCTCTATCAATAGGCGTTGAGACCTGTAATTGTCATACAAACGGCCATTTGGATCGGTCGAATATTTCTATACGTTTCGTGGTAAATTCAATTTTTTTGAAAATCAACTGAACTATAGCCCACAAATTCAGAGCCATAAAATTCGAAAATCTGCAAATGTGCTCCGATTTCAATGATTAATACCTCTATCAATAGGCGTTGAGACCTGTAATTGTCATACAAACGGCCATTTGGATCGGTCGAATATTTCTACACGTTTCGTGGAAAATTCAATTTTTTTGAAAATCAACTGAACTATAGCCCACAAATTCAGAGCCACAAAATTCGAAAATCTGCAAATGTGCTCCGATTTCAATGATTAATACCTCTATCAATAGGCGTTGAGACCTGTAATTTTCATACAAACGGCCATTTGGATCGGTCGAATATTTCTACACGTTTCGTGGAAAATTCAATTTTTTTGAAAATCAACTGAACTATAGCCCACAAATTCAGAGCCACATAATTCGAAAATCTGCAAATGTGCTCCGATTTCAATGATTAATACCTCTATCAATAGGCGTTGAGACCTGTAATTGTCATACAAACGGCCATTTGGATCGGTCGAATATTTCTATACGTTTCGTGGTGAATTCAATTTTTTTGAAAATCAACTGAACTATAGCCCACAAATTCAGAGCCACAAAATTCGAAAATCTGCAAATGTGCTCCGATTTCGATGAATTATACCTCTATCAATAGGCGTTGAGACCTGTAATTGTCATACAAACGGCCATTTGGATCGGTCGAATATTTCTATACGTTTCGTGGAAAATTCAATTTTTTTGAAAATCAACTGAACTATAGCCCACAAATTCAGAGCCACAAAATTCGAAAATCTGCAAATGTGCTCCGATTTCAATGATTAATACCTCTATCAATAGGCGTTGAGACCTGTAATTTTCATACAAACGGCCATTTGGATCGGTCGAATATTTCTACACGTTTCGTGGAAAATTCAATTTTTTTGAAAATCAACTGAACTATAGCCCACAAATTCAGAGCCACAAAATTCGAAAATCTGCAAATGTGCTCCGATTTCAATGATTAATACCTCTATCAATAGGCGTTGAGACCTGTAATTTTCATACAAACGGCCATTTGGATCGGTCGAATATTTCTATACGTTTCGTGGTAAATTCAATTTTTTTGAAAATCAACTGAACTATAGCCCACAAATTCAGAGCCATAAAATTCGAAAATCTGCAAATGTGCTCCGATTTCAATGATTAATACCTCTATCAATAGGCGTTGAGACCTGTAATTGTCATACAAACGGCCATTTGGATCGGTCGAATATTTCTACACGTTTCGTGGAAAATTCAATTTTTTTGAAAATCAACTGAACTATAGCCCACAAATTCAGAGCCACAAAATTCGAAAATCTGCAAATGTGCTCCGATTTCAATGATTAATACCTCTATCAATAGGCGTTGAGACCTGTAATTTTCATACAAACGGCCATTTGGATCGGTCGAATATTTCTACACGTTTCGTGGAAAATTCAATTTTTTTGAAAATCAACTGAACTATAGCCCACAAATTCAGAGCCACAAAATTCGAAAATCTGCAAATGTGCTCCGATTTCAATGATTAATACCTCTATCAATAGGCGTTGAGACCTGTAATTTTCATACAAACGGCCATTTGGATCGGTCGAATATTTCTACACGTTTCGTGGAAAATTCAATTTTTTTGAAAATCAACTGAACTATAGCCCACAAATTCAGAGCCACAAAATTCGAAAATCTGCAAATGTGCTCCGATTTCAATGATTAATACCTCTATTAATAGGCGTTGAGACCTGTAATTTTCATACAAACGGCCATTTGGATCGGTCGAATATTTCTATACGTTTCGTGGTAAATTCAATTTTTTTGAAAATCAACTGAACTATAGCCCACAAATTCAGAGCCACAAAATTCGAAAATCTGCAAATGTGCTCCGATTTCAATGATTAATACCTCTATCAATAGGCGTTGAGACCTGTAATTTTCATACAAACGGCCATTTGGATCGGTCGAATATTTCTACACGTTTCGTGGAAAATTCAATTTTTTTGAAAATCAACTGAACTATAGCCCACAAATTCAGAGCCACAAAATTCGAAAATCTGCAAATGTGCTCCGATTTCAATGATTAATACCTCTATCAATAGGCGTTGAGACCTGTAATTTTCATACAAACGGCCATTTGGATCGGTCGAATATTTCTATACGTTTCGTGGTAAATTCAATTTTTTTGAAAATCAACTGAACTATAGCCCACAAATTCAGAGCCATAAAATTCGAAAATCTGCAAATGTGCTCCGATTTCAATGATTAATACCTCTATCAATAGGCGTTGAGACCTGTAATTGTCATACAAACGGCCATTTGGATCGGTCGAATATTTCTACACGTTTCGTGGAAAATTCAATTTTTTGAAAATCAACTGAACTATAGCCCACAAATTCAGAGCCACAAAATTCGAAAATCTGCAAATGTGCTCCGATTTCAATGATTAATACCTCTATCAATAGGCGTTGAGACCTGTAATTTTCATACAAACGGCCATTTGGATCGGTCGAATATTTCTACACGTTTCGTGGAAAATTCAATTTTTTTGAAAATCAACTGAACTATAGCCCACAAATTCAGAGCCACAAAATTCGAAAATCTGCAAATGTGCTCCGATTTCAATGATTAATACCTCTATCAATAGGCGTTGAGACCTGTAATTGTCATACAAACGGCCATTTGGATCGGTCGAATATTTCTACACGTTTCGTGGAAAATTCAATTTTTTTGAAAATCAACTGAACTATAGCCCACAAATTCAGAGCCACAAAATTCGAAAATCTGCAAATGTGCTCCGATTTCAATGATTAATACCTCTATCAATAGGCGTTGAGACCTGTAATTGTCATACAAACGGCCATTTGGATCGGTCGAGAATTTCTACACGTTTCGTGGAAAATTCAATTTTTTTGAAAATCAACTGAACTATAGCCCACAAATTCAGAGCCACAAAATTCGAAAATCTGCAAATGTGCTCCGATTTCAATGATTAATACCTCTATCAATAGGCGTTGAGACCTGTAATTGTCATACAAACGGCCATTTGGATCGGTCGAATATTTCTACACGTTTCGTGGAAAATTCAATTTTTTTGAAAATCAACTGAACTATAGCCCACAAATTCAGAGCCACAAAATTCGAAAATCTGCAAATGTGCTCCGATTTCAATGATTAATACCTCTATCAATAGGCGTTGAGACCTGTAATTGTCATACAAACGGCCATTTGGATCGGTCGAATATTTCTACACGTTTCGTGGAAAATTCAATTTTTTTGAAAATCAACTGAACTATAGCCCACAAATTCAGAGCCACAAAATTCGAAAATCTGCAAATGTGCTCCGATTTCAATGATTAATACCTCTATCAATAGGCGTTGAGACCTGTAATTGTCATACAAACGGCCATTTGGATCGGTCGAATATTTCTACACGTTTCGTGGAAAATTCAATTTTTTTGAAAATCAACTGAACTATAGCCCACAAATTCAGAGCCACAAAATTCGAAAATCTGCAAATGTGCTCCGATTTCAATGATTAATACCTCTATCAATAGGCGTTGAGACCTGTAATTGTCATACAAACGGCCATTTGGATCGGTCGAATATTTCTACACGTTTCGTGGAAAATTCAATTTTTTTGAAAATCAACTGAACTATAGCCCACAAATTCAGAGCCACAAAATTCGAAAATCTGCAAATGTGCTCCGATTTCAATGATTAATACCTCTATCAATAGGCGTTGAGACCTGTAATTGTCATACAAACGGCCATTTGGATCGGTCGAATATTTCTACACGTTTCGTGGAAAATTCAATTTTTTTGAAAATCAACTGAACTATAGCCCACAAATTCAGAGCCATAAAATTCGAAAATCTGCAAATGTGCTCCGATTTCAATGATTAATACCTCTATCAATAGGCGTTGAGACCTGTAATTGTCATACAAACGGCCATTTGGATCGGTCGAATATTTCTACACGTTTCGTGGAAAATTCAATTTTTTTGAAAATCAACTGAACTATAGCCCACAAATTCAGAGCCACAAAATTCGAAAATCTGCAAATGTGCTCCGATTTCAATGATTAATACCTCTATCAATAGGCGTTGAGACCTGTAATTGTCATACAAACGGCCATTTGGATCGGTCGAGAATTTCTACACGTTTCGTGGTGAATTCAATTTTTTTGAAAATCAACTGAACTATAGCCCACAAATTCAGAGCCACAAAATTCGAAAATCTGCGCTCCGATTTCGATGAATTATACCTCTATCAATAGGCGTTGAGACCTGTAATTTTCATACAAACGGCCATTTGGATCGAGTCGAATATTTCTAACACGTTTCGTGGAAAATTCAATTTTTTTGAAAATCAACTGAAACTATAGCCCCACAAATTCAGAGCCCACAAATTCGAAAGATCTGCAAATGTGCTCCGATTTCAATGATTAATACCTCTATCAATAGGCGTTGAGACCTGTAATTTTCATACAAACGGCCATTTGGATCGGTCGAATATTTCTACACGTTTCGTGGAAAATTCAATTTTTTTGAAAATCAACTGAACTATAGCCCACAAATTCAGAGCCACAAAATTCGAAAATCTGCAAATGTGCTCCGATTTCAATGATTAATACCTCTATCAATAGGCGTTGAGACCTGTAATTTTCATACAAACGGCCATTTGGATCGGTCGAATATTTCTACACGTTTCGTGGTAAATTCAATTTTTTTGAAAATCAACTGAACTATAGCCCACAAATTCAGAGCCACAAAATTCGAAAATCTGCAAATGTGCTCCGATTTCGATGATTAATACCTCTATCAATAGGCGTTGAGACCTGTAATTTTCATACAAACGGCCATTTGGATCGGTCGAATATTTCTACACGTTTCGTGGAAAATTCAATTTTTTTGAAAATCAACTGAACTATAGCCCACAAATTCAGAGCCACAAAATTCGAAAATCTGCAAATGTGCTCCGATTTCAATGATTAATACCTCTATCAATAGGCGTTGAGACCTGTAATTTTCATACAAACGGCCATTTGGATCGGTCGAATATTTCTACACGTTTCGTGGAAAATTCAATTTTTTTGAAAATCAACTGAACTATAGCCCACAAATTCAGAGCCACAAAATTCGAAAATCTGCAAATGTGCTCCGATTTCAATGATTAATACCTCTATCAATAGGCGTTGAGACCTGTAATTGTCATACAAACGGCCATTTGGATCGGTCGAATATTTCTACACGTTTCGTGGTAAATTCAATTTTTTTGAAAATCAACTGAACTATAGCCCACAAATTCAGAGCCACAAAATTCGAAAATCTGCAAATGTGCTCCGATTTCAATGATTAATACCTCTATCAATAGGCGTTGAGACCTGTAATTGTCATACAAACGGCCATTTGGATCGGTCGAATATTTCTACACGTTTCGTGGAAAATTCAATTTTTTTGAAAATCAACTGAACTATAGCCCACAAATTCAGAGCCACAAAATTCGAAAATCTGCAAATGTGCTCCGATTTCAATGATTAATACCTCTATCAATAGGCGTTGAGACCTGTAATTTTCATACAAACGGCCATTTGGATCGGTCGAATATTTCTACACGTTTCGTGGAAAATTCAATTTTTTTGAAAATCAACTGAACTATAGCCCACAAATTCAGAGCCACAAAATTCGAAAATCTGCAAATGTGCTCCGATTTCAATGATTAATACCTCTATCAATAGGCGTTGAGACCTGTAATTGTCATACAAACGGCCATTTGGATCGGTCGAATATTTCTACACGTTTCGTGGAAAATTCAATTTTTTTGAAAATCAACTGAACTATAGCCCACAAATTCAGAGCCACAAAATTCGAAAATCTGCAAATGTGCTCCGATTTCAATGATTAATACCTCTATCAATAGGCGTTGAGACCTGTAATTGTCATACAAACGGCCATTTGGATCGGTCGAATATTTCTACACGTTTCGTGGAAAATTCAATTTTTTTGAAAATCAACTGAACTATAGCCCACAAATTCAGAGCCACAAAATTCGAAAATCTGCAAATGTGCTCCGATTTCAATGATTAATACCTCTATCAATAGGCGTTGAGACCTGTAATTGTCATACAAACGGCCATTTGGATCGGTCGAGAATTTCTACACGTTTCGTGGTGAAATTCAATTTTTTTGAAAATCAACTGAACTATAGCCCACAAATTCAGAGCCACAAAATTCGAAAATCTGCAAATGTGCTCCGATTTCAATGATTAATACCTCTATCAATAGGCGTTGAGACCTGTAATTGTCATACAAACGGCCATTTGGATCGGTCGAATATTTCTACACGTTTCGTGGAAAATTCAATTTTTTTGAAAATCAACTGAACTATAGCCCACAAATTCAGAGCCACAAAATTCGAAAATCTGCAAATGTGCTCCGATTTCAATGATTAATACCTCTATCAATAGGCGTTGAGACCTGTAATTTTCATACAAACGGCCATTTGGATCGGTCGAATATTTCTACACGTTTCGTGGAAAATTCAATTTTTTTGAAAATCAACTGAACTATAGCCCACAAATTCAGAGCCATAAAATTCGAAAATCTGCAAATGTGCTCCGATTTCAATGATTAATACCTCTATCAATAGGCGTTGAGACCTGTAATTGTCATACAAACGGCTATTTGGATCGGTCGAATATTTCTACACGTTTCGTGGAAAATTCAATTTTTTTGAAAATCAACTGAACTATAGCCCACAAATTCAGAGCCACAAAATTCGAAAATCTGCAAATGTGCTCCGATTTCAATGATTAATACCTCTATCAATAGGCGTTGAGACCTGTAATTGTCATACAAACGGCCATTTGGATCGGTCGAATATTTCTACACGTTTCGTGGAAAATTCAATTTTTTTGAAAATCAACTGAACTATAGCCCACAAATTCAGAGCCACAAAATTCGAAAATCTGCAAATGTGCTCCGATTTCAATGATTAATACCTCTATCAATAGGCGTTGAGACCTGTAATTTTCATACAAACGGCCATTTGGATCGGTCGAATATTTCTACACGTTTCGTGGAAAATTCAATTTTTTTGAAAATCAACTGAACTCTAGCCCACAAATTCAGAGCCACAAAATTCGAAAATCTGCAAATGTGCTCCGATTTCAATGATTAATACCTCTATCAATAGGCGTTGAGACCTGTAATTGTCATACAAACGGCCATTTGGATCGGTCGAATATTTCTATACGTTTCGTGGTGAATTCAATTTTTTTGAAAATCAACTGAACTATAGCCCACAAATTCAGAGCCACAAAATTCGAAAATCTGCAAATGTGCTCCGATTTCGATGAATTATACCTCTATCAATAGGCGTTGAGACCTGTAATTGTCATACAAACGGCCATTTGGATCGGTCGAATATTTCTATACGTTTCGTGGTAAATTCAAATTTTTTTGAAAATCAACTGAACTATAGCCCACAAATTCAGAGCCATAAAATTCGAAAATCTGCAAATGTGCTCCGATTTCAATGATTAATACCTCTATCAATAGGCGTTGAGACCTGTAATTGTCATACAAACGGCCATTTGGATCGGTCGAATATTTCTACACGTTTCGTGGAAAATTCAATTTTTTTGAAAATCAACTGAACTATAGCCCACAAATTCAGAGCCACAAAATTCGAAAATCTGCAAATGTGCTCCGATTTCAATGATTAATACCTCTATCAATAGGCGTTGAGACCTGTAATTTTCATACAAACGGCCATTTGGATCGGTCGAATATTTCTACACGTTTCGTGGAAAATTCAATTTTTTTGAAAATCAACTGAACTATAGCCCACAAATTCAGAGCCACAAAATTCGAAAATCTGCAAATGTGCTCCGATTTCAATGATTAATACCTCTATCAATAGGCGTTGAGACCTGTAATTTTCATACAAACGGCCATTTGGATCGGTCGAATATTTCTACACGTTTCGTGGAAAATTCAATTTTTTTGAAAATCAACTGAACTATAGCCCACAAATTCAGAGCCACAAAATTCGAAAATCTGCAAATGTGCTCCGATTTCAATGATTAATACCTCTATCAATAGGCGTTGAGACCTGTAATTTTCATACAAACGGCCATTTGGATCGGTCGAATATTTCTACACGTTTCGTGGAAAATTCAATTTTTTTGAAAATCAACTGAACTATAGCCCACAAATTCAGAGCCACAAAATTCGAAAATCTGCAAATGTGCTCCGATTTCAATGATTAATACCTCTATCAATAGGCGTTGAGACCTGTAATTGTCATACAAACGGCCATTTGGATCGGTCGAATATTTCTACACGTTTCGTGGAAAATTCAATTTTTTTGAAAATCAACTGAACTATAGCCCACAAATTCAGAGCCACAAAATTCGAAAATCTGCAAATGTGCTCCGATTTCAATGATGCCCACAAATTCAGAGCCACAAAATTCGAAAATCTGCAAATGTGCTCCGATTTCGATGAATTATACCTCTATCAATAGGCGTTGAGAAATGTAATTGTCATACAAACGGCCATTTGGATCGGTCGAATATTTCTACACGTTTCGTGGAAAATTCAATTTTTTTGAAAATCAACTGAACTATAGCCCACAAATTCAGAGCCACAAAATTCGAAAATCTGCAAATGTGCTCCGATTTCAATGATTAATACCTCTATCAATAGGCGTTGAGAAATGTAATTGTCATACAAACGGCCATTTGGATCGGTCGAATATTTCTACACGTTTCGTGGAAAATTCAATTTTTTTGAAAATCAACTGAACTATAGCCCACAAATTCAGAGCCACAAAATTCGAAAATCTGCAAATGTGCTCCGATTTCAATGATTAATACCTCTATCAATAGGCGTTGAGAAATGTAATTGTCATACAAACGGCCATTTGGATCGGTCGAATATTTCTACACGTTTCGTGGAAAATTCAATTTTTTTGAAAATCAACTGAACTATAGCCCACAAATTCAGAGCCACAAAATTCGAAAATCTGCAAATGTGCTCCGATTTCAATGATTAATACCTCTATCAATAGGCGTTGAGACCTGTAATTTTCATACAAACGGCCATTTGGATCGGTCGAATATTTCTACACGTTTCGTGGAAAATTCAATTTTTTTGAAAATCAACTGAACTATAGCCCACAAATTCAGAGCCACAAAATTCGAAAATCTGCAAATGTGCTCCGATTTCAATGATTAATACCTCTATCAATAGGCGTTGAGACCTGTAATTGTCATACAAACGGCCATTTGGATCGGTCGAATATTTCTACACGTTTCGTGGAAAATTCAATTTTTTTGAAAATCAACTGAACTATAGCCCACAAATTCAGAGCCACAAAATTCGAAAATCTGCAAATGTGCTCCGATTTCAATGATTAATACCTCTATCAATAGGCGTTGAGAAATGTAATTGTCATACAAACGGCCATTTGGATCGGTCGAATATTTCTACACGTTTCGTGGAAAAATTCAATTTTTTTGAAAATCAACTGAACTATAGCCCACAAATTCAGAGCCACAAAATTCGAAAATCTGCAAATGTGCTCCGATTTCAATGATTAATACCTCTATCAATAGGCGTTGAGACCTGTAATTTTCATACAAACGGCCATTTGGATCGGTCGAATATTTCTACACGTTTCGTGGAAAATTCAATTTTTTTGAAAATCAACTGAACTATAGCCCACAAATTCAGAGCCACAAAATTCGAAAATCTGCAAATGTGCTCCGATTTCAATGATTAATACCTCTATCAATAGGCGTTGAGACCTGTAATTTTCATACAAACGGCCATTTGGATCGGTCGAATATTTCTACACGTTTCGTGGAAAATTCAATTTTTTTGAAAATCAACTGAACTATAGCCCACAAATTCAGAGCCACAAAATTCGAAAATCTGCAAATGTGCTCCGATTTCAATGATTAATACCTCTATCAATAGGCGTTGAGACCTGTAATTGTCATACAAACGGCCATTTGGATCGGTCGAATATTTCTACACGTTTCGTGGAAAATTCAATTTTTTTGAAAATCAACTGAACTATAGCCACAAATTCAGAGCCACAAAATTCGAAAATCTGCAAATGTGCTCCGATTTCAATGATTAATACCTCTATCAATAGGCGTTGAGAAATGTAATTGTCATACAAACGGCCATTTGGATCGGTCGAATATTTCTACACGTTTCGTGGAAAATTCAATTTTTTTGAAAATCAACTGAACTATAGCCCACAAATTCAGAGCCACAAAATTCGAAAATCTGCAAATGTGCTCCGATTTCAATGATTAATACCTCTATCAATAGGCGTTGAGACCTGTAATTTTCATACAAACGGCCATTTGGATCGGTCGAATATTTCTACACGTTTCGTGGAAAATTCAATTTTTTTGAAAATCAACTGAACTATAGCCCACAAATTCAGAGCCACAAAATTCGAAAATCTGCAAATGTGCTCCGATTTCAATGATGCCCACAAATTCAGAGCCACAAAATTCGAAAATCTGCAAATGTGCTCCGATTTCGATGAATTATACCTCTATCAATAGGCGTTGAGACCTGTAATTGTCATACAAACGGCCATTTGGATCGGTCGAATATTTCTATACGTTTCGTGGTAAATTCAATTTTTTTGAAAATCAACTGAACTATAGCCCACAAATTCAGAGCCATAAAATTCGAAAATCTGCAAATGTGCTCCGATTTCAATGATTAATACCTCTATCAATAGGCGTTGAGACCTGTAATTGTCATACAAACGGCCATTTGGATCGGTCGAATATTTCTACACGTTTCGTGGAAAATTCAATTTTTTTGAAAATCAACTGAACTATAGCCCACAAATTCAGAGCCACAAAATTCGAAAATCTGCAAATGTGCTCCGATTTCAATGATTAATACCTCTATCAATAGGCGTTGAGACCTGTAATTTTCATACAAACGGCCATTTGGATCGGTCGAATATTTCTACACGTTTCGTGGAAAATTCAATTTTTTTGAAAATCAACTGAACTATAGCCCACAAATTCAGAGCCACAAAATTCGAAAATCTGCAAATGTGCTCCGATTTCAATGATTAATACCTCTATCAATAGGCGTTGAGACCTGTAATTGTCATACAAACGGCCATTTGGATCGGTCGAATATTTCTACACGTTTCGTGGAAAATTCAATTTTTTTGAAAATCAACTGAACTATAGCCCACAAATTCAGAGCCACAAAATTCGAAAATCTGCAAATGTGCTCCGATTTCAATGATTAATACCTCTATCAATAGGCGTTGAGACCTGTAATTGTCATACAAACGGCCATTTGGATCGGTCGAATATTTCTACACGTTTCGTGGAAAATTCAATTTTTTTGAAAATCAACTGAACTATAGCCCACAAATTCAGAGCCACATAATTCGAAAATCTGCAAATGTGCTCCGATTTCGATGAATTATACCTCTATCAATAGGCGTTGAGACCTGTAATTGTCATACAAACGGCCATTTGGATCGGTCGAATATTTCTATACGTTTCGTGGTAAATTCAATTTTTTGAAAATCAACTGAACTATAGCCCACAAATTCAGAGCCACAAAATTCGAAAATCTGCAAATGTGCTCCGATTCCAATGATTAATACCTCTATCAATAGGCGTTGAGACCTGTAATTGTCATACAAACGGCCATTTGGATCGGTCGAATATTTCTACACGTTTCGTGGAAAATTCAATTTTTTTGAAAATCAACTGAACTCTAGCCCACAAATTCAGAGCCACAAAATTCGAAAATCTGCAAATGTGCTCCGATTTCAATGATTAATACCTCTATCAATAGGCGTTGAGACCTGTAATTTTCATACAAACGGCCATTTGGATCGGTCGAATATTTCTACACGTTTCGTGGAAAATTCAATTTTTTTGAAAATCAACTGAACTATAGCCCACAAATTCAGAGCCACAAAATTCGAAAATCTGCAAATGTGCTCCGATTTCAATGATTAATACCTCTATCAATAGGCGTTGAGACCTGTAATTGTCATACAAACGGCCATTTGGATCGGTCGAATATTTCTACACGTTTCGTGAAAATTCAATTTTTTTGAAAATCAACTGAACTATAGCCCACAAATTCAGAGCCACAAAATTCGAAAATCTGCAAATGTGCTCCGATTTCAATGATTAATACCTCTATCAATAGGCGTTGAGACCTGTAATTGTCATACAAACGGCCATTTGGATCGGTCGAGAATTTCTACACGTTTCGTGGAAAATTCAATTTTTTTGAAAATCAACTGAACTATAGCCCACAAATTCAGAGCCACAAAATTCGAAAATCTGCAAATGTGCTCCGATTTCAATGATTAATACCTCTATCAATAGGCGTTGAGACCTGTAATTTTCATACAAACGGCCATTTGGATCGGTCGAATATTTCTACACGTTTCGTGGAAAATTCAATTTTTTTGAAAATCAACTGAACTATAGCCCACAAATTCAGAGCCACAAAATTCGAAAATCTGCAAATGTGCTCCGATTTCAATGATTAATACCTCTATCAATAGGCGTTGAGACCTGTAATTGTCATACAAACGGCCATTTGGATCGGTCGAATATTTCTATACGTTTCGTGGTGAATTCAATTTTTTGAAAATCAACTGAACTATAGCCCACAAATTCAGAGCCACAAAATTCGAAAATCTGCAAATGTGCTCCGATTTCGATGAATTATACCTCTATCAATAGGCGTTGAGACCTGTAATTGTCATACAAACGGCCATTTGGATCGGTCGAATATTTCTACACGTTTCGTGGAAAATTCAATTTTTTTGAAAATCAACTGAACTATAGCCCACAAATTCAGAGCCACAAAATTCGAAAATCTGCAAATGTGCTCCGATTTCAATGATTAATACCTCTATCAATAGGCGTTGAGACCTGTAATTTTCATACAAACGGCCATTTGGATCGGTCGAATATTTCTACACGTTTCGTGGAAAATTCAATTTTTTTGAAAATCAACTGAACTATAGCCCACAAATTCAGAGCCACAAAATTCGAAAATCTGCAAATGTGCTCCGATTTCAATGATTAATACCTCTATCAATAGGCGTTGAGACCTGTAATTTTCATACAAACGGCCATTTGGATCGGTCGAATATTTCTACACGTTTCGTGGAAAATTCAATTTTTTTGAAAATCAACTGAACTATAGCCCACAAATTCAGAGCCACAAAATCCGAAAATCTGCAAATGTGCTCCGATTTCAATGATTAATACCTCTATCAATAGGCGTTGAGACCTGTAATTGTCATACAAACGGCCATTTGGATCGGTCGAATATTTCTACACGTTTCGTGGAAAATTCAATTTTTTTGAAAATCAACTGAACTATAGCCCACAAATTCAGAGCCACAAAATTCGAAAATCTGCAAATGTGCTCCGATTTCAATGATTAATACCTCTATCAATAGGCGTTGAGACCTGTAATTGTCATACAAACGGCCATTTGGATCGGTCGAATATTTCTATACGTTTCGTGGAAAATTCAATTTTTTTGAAAATCAACTGAACTATAGCCCACAAATTCAGAGCCACAAAATTCGAAAATCTGCAATGTGCTCCGATTTCAATGATTAATACCTCTATCAATAGGCGTTGAGACCTGTAATTTTCATACAAACGGCCATTTGGATCGGTCGAATATTTCTACACGTTTCGTGGAAAATTCAATTTTTTTGAAAATCAACTGAACTATAGCCCACAAATTCAGAGCCACAAAATCCGAAAATCTGCAAATGTGCTCCGATTTCAATGATTAATACCTCTATCAATAGGCGTTGAGACCTGTAATTGTCATACAAACGGCCATTTGGATCGGTCGAATATTTCTACACGTTTCGTGGAAAATTCAATTTTTTTGAAAATCAACTGAACTATAGCCCACAAATTCAGAGCCACAAAATCCGAAAATCTGCAAATGTGCTCCGATTTCAATGATTAATACCTCTATCAATAGGCGTTGAGACCTGTAATTGTCATACAAACGGCCATTTGGATCGGTCGAATATTTCTATACGTTTCGTGGTAAATTCAATTTTTTTGAAAATCAACTGAACTATAGCCCACAAATTCAGAGCCACAAAATTCGAAAATCTGCAAATGTGCTCCGATTTCAATGATTAATACCTCTATCAATAGGCGTTGAGACCTGTAATTGTCATACAAACGGCCATTTGGATCGGGTCGAATATTTCTACACGTTTCGTGGAAAATTCAATTTTTTTGAAAATCAACTGAACTATAGCCCACAAATTCAGAGCCACATAATTCGAAAATCTGCAAATGTGCTCCGATTTCGATGAATTATACCTCTATCAATAGGCGTTGAGACCTGTAATTGTCATACAAACGGCCATTTGGATCGGTCGAATATTTCTATACGTTTCGTGGTGAATTCAATTTTTTTGAAAATCAACTGAACTATAGCCCACAAATTCAGAGCCACAAAATTCGAAAATCTGCAAATGTGCTCCGATTTCGATGAATTATACCTCTATCAATAGGCGTTGAGACCTGTAATTGTCATACAAACGGCCATTTGGATCGGTCGAATATTTCTATACGTTTCGTGGTGAATTCAATTTTTTGAAAATCAACTGAACTATAGCCCACAAATTCAGAGCCACAAAATTCGAAAATCTGCAAATGTGCTCCGATTTCGATGATTAATACCTCTATCAATAGGCGTTGAGACCTGTAATTGTCATACAAACGGCCATTGGGATCGGTCGAATATTTCTACACGTTTCGTGGAAAATTCAATTTTATTGAAAATCAACTGAACTATAGCCCACAAATTCAGAGCCACAAAATTCGAAAATCTGCAAATGTGCTCCGATTTCGATGATAAATAGCTCTATCAATAGGCGTTGAGACCTGTAATTGTAATACAAACGGCCATTTGGATCGGTCGAGAATTTCTACACGTTTCGTGGAAAATTCAATTTTTTGAAAATCAACTGAACTATAGCCCACAAATTCAGAGCCACATAATTCGAAAATCTGCAAATGTGCTCCGATTTCGATGAATTATACCTCTATCAATAGGCGTTGAGACCTGTAATTGTCATACAAACGGCCATTTGGATCGGTCGAGAATTTCTATACGTTTCGTGGTAAATTCAATTTTTTTGAAAATCAACTGAACTATAGCCCACAAATTCAGAGCCACAAAATTCGAAAATCTGCAAATGTGCTCCGATTTCAATGATTAATACCTCTATCAATAGGCGTTGAGACCTGTAATTGTCATACAAACGGCCATTTGGATCGGTCGAATATTTCTACACGTTTCGTGGAAAATTCAATTTTATTGAAAATCAACTGAACTATAGCCCACAAATTCAGAGCCACAAAATTCGAAAATCTGCAAATGTGCTCCGATTTCGATGATTAATACCTCTATCAATAGGCGTTGAGACCTGTAATTGTCATACAAACGGCCATTGGGATCGGTCGAATATTTCTACACGTTTCGTGGAAAATTCAATTTTATTGAAAATCAACTGAACTATAGCCCACAAATTCAGAGCCACAAAATTCGAAAATCTGCAAATGTGCTCCGATTTCGATGATTAATACCTCTATCAACAGGCGTTGAGACCTGTAATTTTCATACAAACGGCCATTTGGATCGGTCGAATATTTCTACACGTTTCGTGGAAAATTCAATTTTTTTGAAAATCAACTGAACTATAGCCCACAAATTCAGAGCCACAAAATTCGAAAATCTGCAAATGTGCTCCGATTTCGATGATTAATACCTCTATCAATAGGCGTTGAGACCTGTAATTTTCAAACAAACACCCATTTGGATCGGTCGAATATTTCTACACGTTTCGTGGAAAATTCAATTTTTTTGAAAATCAACTGAACTATAGCCCACAAATTCAGAGCCACAAAATTCGAAAATCTGCAAATGTGCTCCGATTTCGATGATTAATACCTCTATCAATAGGCGTTGAGACCTGTAATTTTCATACAAACGGCCATTTGGATCGGTCGAATATTTCTACACGTTTCGTGGAAAATTCAATTTTATTGAAAATCAACTGAACTATAGCCCACAAATTCAGAGCCACAAAATTCGAAAATCTGCAAATGTGCTCCGATTTCGATGATAAATAGCTCTATCAATAGGCGTTGAGACCTGTAATTTTCAAACAAACACCCATTTGGATCGGTCGAATATTTCTACACGTTTCGTGGAAAATTCAATTTTTTGAAAATCAACTGAACTATAGCCCACAAATTCAGAGCCACATAATTCGAAAATCTGCAAATGTGCTCCGATTTCAATGATTAATACCTCTATCAATAGGCGTTGAGACCTGTAATTGTCATACAAACGGCCATTTGGATCGGTCGAATATTTCTACACGTTTCGTGGAAAATTCAATTTTATTGAAAATCAACTGAACTATAGCCCACAAATTCAGAGCCACAAAATTCGAAAATCTGCAAATGTGCTCCGATTTCGATGATAAATAGCTCTATCAATAGGCGTTGAGACCTGTAATTTTCAAACAAACACCCATTTGGATCGGTCGAATATTTCTACACGTTTCGTGGAAAATTCAATTTTTTTGAAAATCAACTGAACTATAGCCCACAAATTCAGAGCCACATAATTCGAAAATCTGCAAATGTGCTCCGATTTCAATGATTAATACCTCTATCAATAGGCGTTGAGACCTGTAATTGTCATACAAACGGCCATTTGGATCGGTCGAATATTTCTACACGTTTCGTGGAAAATTCAATTTTTTTGAAAATCAACTGAACTATAGCCCACAAATTCAGAGCCACAAAATTCGAAAATCTGCAAATGTGCTCCGATTTCAATGATTAATACCTCTATCAATAGGCGTTGAGACCTGTAATTGTCATACAAACGGCCATTTGGATCGGTCGAATATTTCTACACGTTTCGTGGAAAATTCAATTTTTTTGAAAATCAACTGAACTATAGCCCACAAATTCAGAGCCACATAATTCGAAAATCTGCAAATGTGCTCCGATTTCGATGAATTATACGTCTATCAATAGGCGTTGAGACCTGTAATTGTCATACAAACGGCCATTTGGATCGGTCGAATATTTCTATACGTTTCGTGGTAAATTCAATTTTTTTGAAAATCAACTGAACTCTAGCCCACAAATTCAGAGCCACAAAATTCGAAAATCTGCAAATGTGCTCCGATTTCAATGATTAATACCTCTATCAATAGGCGTTGAGACCTGTAATTTTCATACAAACGGCCATTTGGATCGGTCGAATATTTCTACACGTTTCGTGGAAAATTCAATTTTTTTGAAAATCAACTGAACTATAGCCCACAAATTCAGAGCCACAAAATTCGAAAATCTGCAAATGTGCTCCGATTTCAATGATTAATACCTCTATCAATAGGCGTTGAGACCTGTAATTTTCATACAAACGGCCATTTGGATCGGTCGAATATTTCTACACGTTTCGTGGAAAATTCAATTTTTTTGAAAATCAACTGAACTATAGCCCACAAATTCAGAGCCACAAAATTCGAAAATCTGCAAATGTGCTCCGATTTCAATGATTAATACCTCTATCAATAGGCGTTGAGACCTGTAATTGTCATACAAACGGCCATTTGGATCGGTCGAATATTTCTATACGTTTCGTGGTAAATTCAATTTTTTTGAAAATCAACTGAACTCTAGCCCACAAATTCAGAGCCACAAAATTCGAAAATCTGCAAATGTGCTCCGATTTCAATGATTAATACCTCTATCAATAGGCGTTGAGACCTGTAATTTTCATACAAACGGCCATTTGGATCGGTCGAATATTTCTACACGTTTCGTGGAAAATTCAATTTTTTTGAAAATCAACTGAACTATAGCCCACAAATTCAGAGCCACAAAATTCGAAAATCTGCAAATGTGCTCCGATTTCAATGATTAATACCTCTATCAATAGGCGTTGAGACCTGTAATTTTCATACAAACGGCCATTTGGATCGGTCGAATATTTCTACACGTTTCGTGGAAAATTCAATTTTTTTGAAAATCAACTGAACTATAGCCCACAAATTCAGAGCCACAAAATTCGAAAATCTGCAAATGTGCTCCGATTTCAATGATTAATACCTCTATCAATAGGCGTTGAGACCTGTAATTTTCATACAAACGGCCATTTGGATCGGTCGAATATTTCTACACGTTTCGTGGAAAATTCAATTTTTTTGAAAATCAACTGAACTATAGCCCACAAATTCAGAGCCACAAAATTCGAAAATCTGCAAATGTGCTCCGATTTCAATGATTAATACCTCTATCAATAGGCGTTGAGACCTGTAATTTTCATACAAACGGCCATTTGGATCGGTCGAATATTTCTACACGTTTCGTGGAAAATTCAATTTTTTTGAAAATCAACTGAACTATAGCCCACAAATTCAGAGCCACATAATTCGAAAATCTGCAAATGTGCTCCGATTTCGATGAATTATACCTCTATCAATAGGCGTTGAGACCTGTAATTGTCATACAAACGGCCATTTGGATCGGTCGAATATTTCTATACGTTTCGTGGTAAATTCAATTTTTTTGAAAATCAACTGAACTATAGCCCACAAATTCAGAGCCACAAAATTCGAAAATCTGCAAATGTGCTCCGATTCCAATGATTAATACCTCTATCAATAGGCGTTGAGACCTGTAATTGTCATACAAACGGCCATTTGGATCGGTCGAATATTTCTACACGTTTCGTGGAAAATTCAATTTTTTTGAAAATCAACTGAACTCTAGCCCACAAATTCAGAGCCACAAAATTCGAAAATCTGCAAATGTGCTCCGATTTCAATGATTAATACCTCTATCAATAGGCGTTGAGACCTGTAATTGTCATACAAACGGCCATTTGGATCGGTCGAATATTTCTACACGTTTCGTGGAAAATTCAATTTTTTTGAAAATCAACTGAACTATAGCCCACAAATTCAGAGCCACATAATTCGAAAATCTGCAAATGTGCTCCGATTTCAATGATTAATACCTCTATCAATAGGCGTTGAGACCTGTAATTGTCATACAAACGGCCATTTGGATCGGTCGAATATTTCTATACGTTTCGTGGTGAATTCAATTTTTTTGAAAATCAACTGAACTATAGCCCACAAATTCAGAGCCACAAAATTCGAAAATCTGCAAATGTGCTCCGATTTCAATGATTAATACCTCTATCAATAGGCGTTGAGACCTGTAATTTTCATACAAACGGCCATTTGGATCGGTCGAATATTTCTACACGTTTCGTGGAAAATTCAATTTTTTTGAAAATCAACTGAACTATAGCCCACAAATTCAGAGCCACAAAATCCGAAAATCTGCAAATGTGCTCCGATTTCAATGATTAATACCTCTATCAATAGGCGTTGAGACCTGTAATTGTCATACAAACGGCCATTTGGATCGGTCGAATATTTCTACACGTTTCGTGGAAAATTCAATTTTTTTGAAAATCAACTGAACTATAGCCCACAAATTCAGAGCCACATAATTCGAAAATCTGCAAATGTGCTCCGATTTCGATGAATTATACCTCTATCAATAGGCGTTGAGACCTGTAATTGTCATACAAACGGCCATTTGGATCGGTCGAGAATTTCTATACGTTTCGTGGTAAATTCAATTTTTTTGAAAATCAACTGAACTATAGCCCACAAATTCAGAGCCACAAAATTCGAAAATCTGCAAATGTGCTCCGATTTCAATGATTAATACCTCTATCAATAGGCGTTGAGACCTGTAATTGTCATACAAACGGCCATTTGGATCGGTCGAATATTTCTACACGTTTCGTGGAAAATTCAATTTTATTGAAAATCAACTGAACTATAGCCCACAAATTCAGAGCCACAAAATTCGAAAATCTGCAAATGTGCTCCGATTTCGATGATTAATACCTCTATCAATAGGCGTTGAGACCTGTAATTGTCATACAAACGGCCATTGGGATCGGTCGAATATTTCTACACGTTTCGTGGAAAATTCAATTTTATTGAAAATCAACTGAACTATAGCCCACAAATTCAGAGCCACAAAATTCGAAAATCTGCAAATGTGCTCCGATTTCGATGATTAATACCTCTATCAACAGGCGTTGAGACCTGTAATTTTCATACAAACGGCCATTTGGATCGGTCGAATATTTCTACACGTTTCGTGGAAAATTCAATTTTTTTGAAAATCAACTGAACTATAGCCCACAAATTCAGAGCCACAAAATTCGAAAATCTGCAAATGTGCTCCGATTTCGATGATTAATACCTCTATCAATAGGCGTTGAGACCTGTAATTTTCAAACAAACACCCATTTGGATCGGTCGAATATTTCTACACGTTTCGTGGAAAATTCAATTTTTTTGAAAATCAACTGAACTATAGCCCACAAATTCAGAGCCACAAAATTCGAAAATCTGCAAATGTGCTCCGATTTCGATGATTAATACCTCTATCAATAGGCGTTGAGACCTGTAATTGTCATACAAACGGCCATTTGGATCGGTCGAATATTTCTACACGTTTCGTGGAAAATTCAATTTTTTTGAAAATCAACTGAACTATAGCCCACAAATTCAGAGCCACATAATTCGAAAATCTGCAAATGTGCTCCGATTTCAATGATTAATACCTCTATCAATAGGCGTTGAGACCTGTAATTGTCATACAAACGGCCATTTGGATCGGTCGAATATTTCTATACGTTTCGTGGTAAATTCAATTTTTTTGAAAATCAACTGAACTATAGCCCACAAATTCAGAGCCACAAAATTCGAAAATCTGCAAATGTGCTCCGATTTCAATGATTAATACCTCTATCAATAGGCGTTGAGACCTGTAATTTTCATACAAACGGCCATTTGGATCGGTCGAATATTTCTACACGTTTCGTGGAAAATTCAATTTTTTTGAAAATCAACTGAACTATAGCCCACAAATTCAGAGCCACAAAATCCGAAAATCTGCAAATGTGCTCCGATTTCAATGATTAATACCTCTATCAATAGGCGTTGAGACCTGTAATTGTCATACAAACGGCCATTTGGATCGGTCGAATATTTCTATACGTTTCGTGGTGAATTCAATTTTTTTGAAAATCAACTGAACTATAGCCCACAAATTCAGAGCCACAAAATTCGAAAATCTGCAAATGTGCTCCGATTTCGATGAATTATACCTCTATCAATAGGCGTTGAGACCTGTAATTGTCATACAAACGGCCATTGGGATCGGTCGAATATTTCTATACGTTTCGTGGTGAATTCAATTTTTATGAAAATCAACTGAACTATAGCCCACAAATTCAGAGCCACAAAATTCGAAAATCTGCAAATGTGCTCCGATTTCGATGATTAATACCTCTATCAATAGGCGTTGAGACCTGTAATTGTCATACAAACGGCCATTGGGATCGGTCGAATATTTCTACACGTTTCGTGGAAAATTCAATTTTATTGAAAATCAACTGAACTATAGCCCACAAATTCAGAGCCACATAATTCGAAAATCTGCAAATGTGCTCCGATTTCGATGATAAATAGCTCTATCAATAGGCGTTGAGACCTGTAATTGTAATACAAACGGCCATTTGGATCGGTCGAGAATTTCTACACGTTTCGTGGAAAATTCAATTTTTTTGAAAATCAACTGAACTATAGCCCACAAATTCAGAGCCACATAATTCGAAAATCTGCAAATGTGCTCCGATTTCGATGAATTATACCTCTATCAATAGGCGTTGAGACCTGTAATTGTCATACAAACGGCCATTTGGATCGGTCGAGAATTTCTATACGTTTCGTGGTAAATTCAATTTTTTTGAAAATCAACTGAACTATAGCCCACAAATTCAGAGCCACAAAATTCGAAAATCTGCAAATGTGCTCCGATTTCAATGATTAATACCTCTATCAATAGGCGTTGAGACCTGTAATTGTCATACAAACGGCCATTTGGATCGGTCGAATATTTCTACACGTTTCGTGGAAAATTCAATTTTATTGAAAATCAACTGAACTATAGCCCACAAATTCAGAGCCACAAAATTCGAAAATCTGCAAATGTGCTCCGATTTCGATGATTAATACCTCTATCAATAGGCGTTGAGACCTGTAATTGTCATACAAACGGCCATTGGGATCGGTCGAATATTTCTACACGTTTCGTGGAAAATTCAATTTTATTGAAAATCAACTGAACTATAGCCCACAAATTCAGAGCCACAAAATTCGAAAATCTGCAAATGTGCTCCGATTTCGATGATTAATACCTCTATCAACAGGCGTTGAGACCTGTAATTTTCATACAAACGGCCATTTGGATCGGTCGAATATTTCTACACGTTTCGTGGAAAATTCAATTTTTTTGAAAATCAACTGAACTATAGCCCACAAATTCAGAGCCACAAAATTCGAAAATCTGCAAATGTGCTCCGATTTCGATGATTAATACCTCTATCAATAGGCGTTGAGACCTGTAATTTTCAAACAAACACCCATTTGGATCGGTCGAATATTTCTACACGTTTCGTGGAAAATTCAATTTTTTTGAAAATCAACTGAACTATAGCCCACAAATTCAGAGCCACAAAATTCGAAAATCTGCAAATGTGCTCCGATTTCGATGATTAATACCTCTATCAATAGGCGTTGAGACCTGTAATTTTCATACAAACGGCCATTTGGATCGGTCGAATATTTCTACACGTTTCGTGGAAAATTCAATTTTATTGAAAATCAACTGAACTATAGCCCACAAATTCAGAGCCACAAAATTCGAAAATCTGCAAATGTGCTCCGATTTCGATGATAAATAGCTCTATCAATAGGCGTTGAGACCTGTAATTTTCAAACAAACACCCATTTGGATCGGTCGAATATTTCTACACGTTTCGTGGAAAATTCAATTTTTTTGAAAATCAACTGAACTATAGCCCACAAATTCAGAGCCACATAATTCGAAAATCTGCAAATGTGCTCCGATTTCAATGATTAATACCTCTATCAATAGGCGTTGAGACCTGTAATTGTCATACAAACGGCCATTTGGATCGGTCGAATATTTCTACACGTTTCGTGGAAAATTCAATTTTATTGAAAATCAACTGAACTATAGCCCACAAATTCAGAGCCACAAAATTCGAAAATCTGCAAATGTGCTCCGATTTCGATGATAAATAGCTCTTTCAATAGGCGTTGAGACCTGTAATTTTCAAACAAACACCCATTTGGATCGGTCGAATATTTCTACACGTTTCGTGGAAAATTCAATTTTTTTGAAAATCAACTGAACTATAGCCCACAAATTCAGAGCCACATAATTCGAAAATCTGCAAATGTGCTCCGATTTCAATGATTAATACCTCTATCAATAGGCGTTGAGACCTGTAATTGTCATACAAACGGCCATTTGGATCGGTCGAATATTTCTACACGTTTCGTGGAAAATTCAATTTTTTTGAAAATCAACTGAACTATAGCCCACAAATTCAGAGCCACAAAATTCGAAAATCTGCAAATGTGCTCCGATTTCAATGATTAATACCTCTATCAATAGGCGTTGAGACCTGTAATTGTCATACAAACGGCCATTTGGATCGGTCGAATATTTCTACACGTTTCGTGGAAAATTCAATTTTTTTGAAAATCAACTGAACTATAGCCCACAAATTCAGAGCCACATAATTCGAAAATCTGCAAATGTGCTCCGATTTCGATGAATTATACCTCTATCAATAGGCGTTGAGACCTGTAATTTTCATACAAACGGCCATTTGGATCGGTCGAATATTTCTATACGTTTCGTGGAAAATTCAATTTTATTGAAAATCAACTGAACTATAGCCCACAAATTCAGAGCCACATAATTCGAAAATCTGCAAATGTGCTCCGATTTCGATGAATTATACCTCTATCAATAGGCGTTGAGACCTGTAATTTTCATACAAACGGCCATTTGGATCGGTCGAATATTTCTATACGTTTCGTGGAAAATTCAATTTTTTTGAAAATCAACTGAACTATAGCCCACAAATTCAGAGCCACATAATTCGAAAATCTGCAAATGTGCTCCGATTTCGATGAATTATACCTCTATCAATAGGCGTTGAGACCTGTAATTTTCAAACAAACACCCATTTGGATCGGTCGAATATTTCTACACGTTTCGTGGAAAATTCAATTTTATTGAAAATCAACTGAACTATAGCCCACAAATTCAGAGCCACAAAATTCGAAAATCTGCAAATGTGCTCCGATTTCGATGAATTATACCTCTATCAATAGGCGTTGAGACCTGTAATTGTCATACAAACGGCCATTTGGATCGGTCGAATATTTCTATACGTTTCGTGGTGAATTCAATTTTTTTGAAAATCAACTGAACTATAGCCCACAAATTCAGAGCCACAAAATTCGAAAATCTGCAAATGTGCTCCGATTTCGATGATTAATACCTCTATCAATAGGCGTTGAGACCTGTAATTGTCATACAAACGGCCATTGGGATCGGTCGAATATTTCTACACGTTTCGTGGAAAATTCAATTTTATTGAAAATCAACTGAACTATAGCCCACAAATTCAGAGCCACAAAATTCGAAAATCTGCAAATGTGCTCCGATTTCGATGATTAATACCTCTATCAATAGGCGTTGAGACCTGTAATTGTCATACAAACGGCCATTGGGATCGGTCGAATATTTCTACACGTTTCGTGGAAAATTCAATTTTATTGAAAATCAACTGAACTATAGCCCACAAATTCAGAGCCACATAATTCGAAAATCTGCAAATGTGCTCCGATTTCGATGATTAATACCTCTATCAATAGGCGTTGAGACCTGTAATTTTCAAACAAACACCCATTTGGATCGGTCGAATATTTCTACACGTTTCGTGGAAAATTCAATTTTTTTGAAAATCAACTGAACTATAGCCCACAAATTCAGAGCCACAAAATTCGAAAATCTGCAAATGTGCTCCGATTTCGATGATTAATACCTCTATCAATAGGCGTTGAGACCTGTAATTTTCATACAAACGGCCATTTGGATCGGTCGAATATTTCTACACGTTTCGTGGAAAATTCAATTTTTTTGAAAATCAACTGAACTATAGCCCACAAATTCAGAGCCACAAAATTCGAAAATTTGCAAATGTGCTCCGATTTCGATGATTAATACCTCTATCAACAGGCGTTGAGACCTGTAATTTTCATACAAACGGCCATTTGGATCGGTCGAATATTTCTACACGTTTCGTGGAAAATTCAATTTTTTTGAAAATCAACTGAACTATAGCCCACAAATTCAGAGCCACAAAATTCGAAAATTTGCAAATGTGCTCCGATTTCGATGATTAATACCTCTATCAACAGGCGTTGAGACCTGTAATTTTCATACAAACGGCCATTTGGATCGGTCGAATATTTCTACACGTTTCGTGGAAAATTCAATTTTTTTGAAAATCAACTGAACTATAGCCCACAAATTCAGAGCCACAAAATTCGAAAATCTGCAAATGTGCTCCGATTTCGATGATTAATACCTCTATCAATAGGCGTTGAGACCTGTAATTTTCAAACAAACACCCATTTGGATCGGTCGAATATTTCTACACGTTTCGTGGAAAATTCTATTTTTTTGAAAATTAACTGAACTATTGCCCACAAATTCAGAGCCACAAAATTCGAAAATTTGCAAATGTGCTCCGATTTCGATGATTAATACCTCTATCAACAGGCGTTGAGACCTGTAATTTTCATACAAACGGCCATTTGGATCGGTCGAATATTTCTACACGTTTCGTGGAAAATTCAATTTTTTTGAAAATCAACTGAACTATAGCCCACAAATTCAGAGCCACAAAATTCGAAAATTTGCAAATGTGCTCCGATTTCGATGATTAATACCTCTATCAACAGGCGTTGAGACCTGTAATTTTCATACAAACGGCCATTTGGATCGGTCGAATATTTCTACACGTTTCGTGGAAAATTCAATTTTTTTGAAAATCAACTGAACTATAGCCCACAAATTCAGAGCCACAAAATTCGAAAATCTGCAAATGTGCTCCGATTTCGATGATTAATACCTCTATCAATAGGCGTTGAGACCTGTAATTTTCAAACAAACACCCATTTGGATCGGTCGAATATTTCTACACGTTTCGTGGAAAATTCAATTTTATTGAAAATCAACTGAACTATATAAATTCAGAGCCACAAAATTCGAAAATCTGCAAATGTGCTCCGATTTCGATGATAAATAGCTCTATCAATAGGCGTTGAGACCTGTAATTTTCAAACAAACACCCATTTGGATCGGTCGAATATTTCTACACGTTTCGTGGAAAATTCAATTTTTTTGAAAATCAACTGAACTATAGCCCACAAATTCAGAGCCACAAAATTCGAAAATCTGCAAATGTGCTCCGATTTCGATGATTAATACCTCTATCAATAGGCGTTGAGACCTGTAATTTTCAAACAAACACCCATTTGGATCGGTCGAATATTTCTACACGTTTCGTGGAAAATTCAATTTTATTGAAAATCAACTGAACTATATAAATTCAGAGCCACAAAATTCGAAAATCTGCAAATGTGCTCCGATTTCGATGATAAATAGCTCTATCAATAGGCGTTGAGACCTGTAATTTTCAAACAAACACCCATTTGGATCGGTCGAATATTTCTACACGTTTCGTGGAAAATTCAATTTTTTTGAAAATCAACTGAACTATAGCCCACAAATTCAGAGCCACAAAATTCGAAAATCTGCAAATGTGCTCCGATTTCGATGATAAATAGCTCTATCAATAGGCGTTGAGACCTGTAATTTTCAAACAAACACCCATTTGGATCGGTCGAATATTTCTACACGTTTCGTGGAAAATTCAATTTTTTTGAAAATCAACTGAACTATAGCCCACAAATTCAGAGCCACAAAATTCGAAAATTTGCAAATGTGCTCCGATTTCGATGATTAATACCTCTATCAACAGGCGTTGAGACCTGTAATTTTCATACAAACGGCCATTTGGATCGGTCGAATATTTCTACACGTTTCGTGGAAAATTCAATTTTTTTGAAAATCAACTGAACTATAGCCCACAAATTCAGAGCCACAAAATTCGAAAATCTGCAAATGTGCTCCGATTTCGATGATTAATACCTCTATCAATAGGCGTTGAGACCTGTAATTTTCAAACAAACACCCATTTGGATCGGTCGAATATTTCTACACGTTTCGTGGAAAATTCAATTTTATTGAAAATCAACTGAACTATATAAATTCAGAGCCACAAAATTCGAAAATCTGCAAATGTGCTCCGATTTCGATGATAAATAGCTCTATCAATAGGCGTTGAGACCTGTAATTTTCAAACAAACACCCATTTGGATCGGTCGAATATTTCTACACGTTTCGTGGAAAATTCAATTTTTTTGAAAATCAACTGAACTATAGCCCACAAATTCAGAGCCACAAAATTCGAAAATCTGCAAATGTGCTCCGATTTCGATGATAAATAGCTCTATCAATAGGCGTTGAGACCTGTAATTTTCAAACAAACACCCATTTGGATCGGTCGAATATTTCTACACGTTTCGTGGAAAATTCAATTTTTTTGAAAATCAACTGAACTATAGCCCACAAATTCAGAGCCACAAAATTCGAAAATCTGCAAATGTGCTCCGATTTCGATGATTAATACCTCTATCAATAGGCGTTGAGACCTGTAATTTTCATACAAACGGCCATTTGGATCGGTCGAATATTTCTACACGTTTCGTGGAAAATTCAATTTTATTGAAAATCAACTGAACTATAGCCCACAAATTCAGAGCCACAAAATTCGAAAATCTGCAAATGTGCTCCGATTTCGATGATAAATAGCTCTATCAATAGGCGTTGAGACCTGTAATTTTCAAACAAACACCCATTTGGATCGGTCGAATATTTCTACACGTTTCGTGGAAAATTCAATTTTTTTGAAAATCAACTGAACTATAGCCCACAAATTCAGAGCCACAAAATTCGAAAATCTGCAAATGTGCTCCGATTTCGATGATAAATAGCTCTATCAATAGGCGTTGAGACCTGTAATTTTCAAACAAACACCCATTTGGATCGGTCGAATATTTCTACACGTTTCGTGGAAAATTCAATTTTTTTGAAAATCAACTGAACTATAGCCCACAAATTCAGAGCCACAAAATTCGAAAATCTGCAAATGTGCTCCGATTTCGATGATTAATACCTCTATCAATAGGCGTTGAGACCTGTAATTTTCATACAAACGGCCATTTGGATCGGTCGAATATTTCTACACGTTTCGTGGAAAATTCAATTTTTTTGAAAATCAACTGAACTATAGCCCACAAATTCAGAGCCACAAAATTCGAAAATCTGCAAATGTGCTCCGATTTCGATGATAAATAGCTCTATCAATAGGCGTTGAGACCTGTAATTTTCAAACAAACGGCCATTTGGATCGGTCGAATATTTCTACACGTTTCGTGGAAAATTCAATTTTTTTGAAAATCAACTGAACTATAGCCCACAAATTCAGAGCCACAAAATTCGAAAATCTGCAAATGTGCTCCGATTTCGATGATTAATACCTCTATCAATAGGCGTTGAGACCTGTAATTTTCATACAAACGGCCATTTGGATCGGTCGAATATTTCTACACGTTTCGTGGAAAATTCAATTTTTTTGAAAATCAACTGAACTATAGCCCACAAATTCAGAGCCACAAAATTCGAAAATCTGCAAATGTGCTCCGATTTCGATGATAAATAGCTCTATCAATAGGCGTTGAGACCTGTAATTTTCAAACAAACACCCATTTGGATCGGTCGAATATTTCTACACGTTTCGTGGAAAATTCAATTTTTTTGAAAATCAACTGAACTATAGCCCACAAATTCAGAGCCACAAAATTCGAAAATTTGCAAATGTGCTCCGATTTCGATGATTAATACCTCTATCAACAGGCGTTGAGACCTGTAATTTTCATACAAACGGCCATTTGGATCGGTCGAATATTTCTACACGTTTCGTGGAAAATTCAATTTTTTTGAAAATCAACTGAACTATAGCCCACAAATTCAGAGCCACAAAATTCGAAAATTTGCAAATGTGCTCCGATTTCGATGATTAATACCTCTATCAACAGGCGTTGAGACCTGTAATTTTCATACAAACGGCCATTTGGATCGGTCGAATATTTCTACACGTTTCGTGGAAAATTCAATTTTTTTGAAAATCAACTGAACTATAGCCCACAAATTCAGAGCCACAAAATTCGAAAATCTGCAAATGTGCTCCGATTTCGATGATTAATACCTCTATCAATAGGCGTTGAGACCTGTAATTTTCAAACAAACACCCATTTGGATCGGTCGAATATTTCTACACGTTTCGTGGAAAATTCAATTTTATTGAAAATCAACTGAACTATATAAATTCAGAGCCACAAAATTCGAAAATCTGCAAATGTGCTCCGATTTCGATGATAAATAGCTCTATCAATAGGCGTTGAGACCTGTAATTTTCAAACAAACACCCATTTGGATCGGTCGAATATTTCTACACGTTTCGTGGAAAATTCAATTTTTTGAAAATCAACTGAACTATAGCCCACAAATTCAGAGCCACAAAATTCGAAAATCTGCAAATGTGCTCCGATTTCGATGATTAATACCTCTATCAATAGGCGTTGAGACCTGTAATTTTCAAACAAACACCCATTTGGATCGGTCGAATATTTCTACACGTTTCGTGGAAAATTCAATTTTATTGAAAATCAACTGAACTATATAAATTCAGAGCCACAAAATTCGAAAATCTGCAAATGTGCTCCGATTTCGATGATAAATAGCTCTATCAATAGGCGTTGAGACCTGTAATTTTCAAACAAACACCCATTTGGATCGGTCGAATATTTCTACACGTTTCGTGGAAAATTCAATTTTTTTGAAAATCAACTGAACTATAGCCCACAAATTCAGAGCCACAAAATTCGAAAATCTGCAAATGTGCTCCGATTTCGATGATAAATAGCTCTATCAATAGGCGTTGAGACCTGTAATTTTCAAACAAACACCCATTTGGATCGGTCGAATATTTCTACACGTTTCGTGGAAAATTCAATTTTTTTGAAAATCAACTGAACTATAGCCCACAAATTCAGAGCCACAAAATTCGAAAATTTGCAAATGTGCTCCGATTTCGATGATTAATACCTCTATCAACAGGCGTTGAGACCTGTAATTTTCATACAAACGGCCATTTGGATCGGTCGAATATTTCTACACGTTTCGTGGAAAATTCAATTTTTTTGAAAATCAACTGAACTATAGCCCACAAATTCAGAGCCACAAAATTCGAAAATCTGCAAATGTGCTCCGATTTCGATGATTAATACCTCTATCAATAGGCGTTGAGACCTGTAATTTTCAAACAAACACCCATTTGGATCGGTCGAATATTTCTACACGTTTCGTGGAAAATTCAATTTTATTGAAAATCAACTGAACTATATAAATTCAGAGCCACAAAATTCGAAAATCTGCAAATGTGCTCCGATTTCGATGATAAATAGCTCTATCAATAGGCGTTGAGACCTGTAATTTTCAAACAAACACCCATTTGGATCGGTCGAATATTTCTACACGTTTCGTGGAAAATTCAATTTTTTTGAAAATCAACTGAACTATAGCCCACAAATTCAGAGCCACAAAATTCGAAAATTTGCAAATGTGCTCCGATTTCGATGATTAATACCTCTATCAACAGGCGTTGAGACCTGTAATTTTCATACAAACGGCCATTTGGATCGGTCGAATATTTCTACACGTTTCGTGGAAAATTCAATTTTTTTGAAAATCAACTGAACTATAGCCCACAAATTCAGAGCCACAAAATTCGAAAATCTGCAAATGTGCTCCGATTTCGATGATTAATACCTCTATCAATAGGCGTTGAGACCTGTAATTTTCAAACAAACACCCATTTGGATCGGTCGAATATTTCTACACGTTTCGTGGAAAATTCAATTTTATTGAAAATCAACTGAACTATATAAATTCAGAGCCACAAAATTCGAAAATCTGCAAATGTGCTCCGATTTCGATGATAAATAGCTCTATCAATAGGCGTTGAGACCTGTAATTTTCAAACAAACACCCATTTGGATCGGTCGAATATTTCTACACGTTTCGTGGAAAATTCAATTTTTTTGAAAATCAACTGAACTATAGCCCACAAATTCAGAGCCACAAAATTCGAAAATCTGCAAATGTGCTCCGATTTCGATGATTAATACCTCTATCAATAGGCGTTGAGACCTGTAATTTTCATACAAACGGCCATTTGGATCGGTCGAATATTTCTACACGTTTCGTGGAAAATTCAATTTTATTGAAAATCAACTGAACTATAGCCCACAAATTCAGAGCCACAAAATTCGAAAATCTGCAAATGTGCTCCGATTTCGATGATAAATAGCTCTATCAATAGGCGTTGAGACCTGTAATTTTCAAACAAACACCCATTTGGATCGGTCGAATATTTCTACACGTTTCGTGGAAAATTCAATTTTTTTGAAAATCAACTGAACTATAGCCCACAAATTCAGAGCCACAAAATTCGAAAATCTGCAAATGTGCTCCGATTTCGATGATAAATAGCTCTATCAATAGGCGTTGAGACCTGTAATTTTCAAACAAACACCCATTTGGATCGGTCGAATATTTCTACACTTTTCGTGGAAAATTCAATTTTTTTGAAAATCAACTGAACTATAGCCCACAAATTCAGAGCCACAAAATTCGAAAATCTGCAAATGTGCTCCGATTTCGATGATTAATACCTCTATCAATAGGCGTTGAGACCTGTAATTTTCATACAAACGGCCATTTGGATCGGTCGAATATTTCTACACGTTTCGTGGAAAATTCAATTTTTTTGAAAATCAACTGAACTATAGCCCACAAATTCAGAGCCACAAAATTCGAAAATCTGCAAATGTGCTCCGATTTCGATGATAAATAGCTCTATCAATAGGCGTTGAGACCTGTAATTTTCAAACAAACACCCATTTGGATCGGTCGAATATTTCTACACGTTTCGTGGAAAATTCAATTTTTTTGAAAATCAACTGAACTATAGCCCACAAATTCAGAGCCACAAAATTCGAAAATCTGCAAATGTCTCCGATTTCGATGATTAATACCTCTATCAATAGGCGTTGAGACCTGTAATTTTCAAACAAACACCCATTTGGATCGGTCGAATATTTCTACACGTTTCGTGGAAAATTCTATTTTTTTGAAAATTAACTGAACTATTGCCCACAAATTCAGAGCCACAAAATTCGAAAATTTGCAAATGTGCTCCGATTTCGATGATTAATACCTCTATCAACAGGCGTTGAGACCTGTAATTTTCATACAAACGGCCATTTGGATCGGTCGAATATTTCTACACGTTTCGTGGAAAATTCAATTTTTTTGAAAATCAACTGAACTATAGCCCACAAATTCAGAGCCACAAAATTCGAAAATCTGCAAATGTGCTCCGATTTCGATGATTAATACCTCTATCAATAGGCGTTGAGACCTGTAATTTTCAAACAAACACCCATTTGGATCGGTCGAATATTTCTACACGTTTCGTGGAAAATTCAATTTTATTGAAAATCAACTGAACTATAGCCCACAAATTCAGAGCCACAAAATTCGAAAATCTGCAAATGTGCTCCGATTTCGATGATTAATACCTCTATCAATAGGCGTTGAGACCTGTAATTTTCAAACAAACACCCATTTGGATCGGTCGAATATTTCTACACGTTTCGTGGAAAATTCAATTTTTTTGAAAATCAACTGAACTATAGCCCACAAATTCAGAGCCACAAAATTCGAAAATCTGCAAATGTGCTCCGATTTCGATGATTAATACCTCTATCAATAGGCGTTGAGACCTGTAATTTTCAAACAAACACCCATTTGGATCGGTCGAATATTTCTACACGTTTCGTGGAAAATTCAATTTTTTTGAAAATCAACTGAACTATAGCCCACAAATTCAGAGCCACAAAATTCGAAAATCTGCAAATGTGCTCCGATTTCGATGATTAATACCTCTATCAATAGGCGTTGAGACCTGTAATTTTCATACAAACGGCCATTTGGATCGGTCGAATATTTCTACACGTTTCGTGGAAAATTCAATTTTTTTGAAAATCAACTGAACTATAGCCCACAAATTCAGAGCCACAAAATTCGAAAATCTGCAAATGTGCTCCGATTTCGATGATTAATACCTCTATCAATAGGCGTTGAGACCTGTAATTTTCAAACAAACACCCATTTGGATCGGTCGAATATTTCTACACGTTTCGTGGAAAATTCAATTTTATTGAAAATCAACTGAACTATAGCCCACAAATTCAGAGCCACAAAATTCGAAAATCTGCAAATGTGCTCCGATTTCGATGATTAATACCTCTATCAATAGGCGTTGAGACCTGTAATTTTCATACAAACGCCCATTTGGATCGGTCGAATATTTCTACACGTTTCGTGGAAAATTCAATTTTTTTGAAAATCAACTGAACTATAGCCCACAAATTCAGAGCCACAAAATTCGAAAATCTGCAAATGTGCTCCGATTTCGATGATTAATACCTCTATCAATAGGCGTTGAGACCTGTAATTTTCAAACAAACACCCATTTGGATCGGTCGAATATTTCTACACGTTTCGTGGAAAATTCAATTTTTTTGAAAATCAACTGAACTATAGCCCACAAATTCAGAGCCACAAAATTCGAAAATCTGCAAATGTGCTCCGATTTCGATGATTAATACCTCTATCAATAGGCGTTGAGACCTGTAATTTTCATACAAACGGCCATTTGGATCGGTCGAATATTTCTACACGTTTCGTGGAAAATTCAATTTTTTTGAAAATCAACTGAACTATAGCCCACAAATTCAGAGCCACAAAATTCGAAAATCTGCAAATGTGCTCCGATTTCGATGATTAATACCTCTATCAATAGGCGTTGAGACCTGTAATTTTCAAACAAACACCCATTTGGATCGGTCGAATATTTCTACACGTTTCGTGGAAAATTCAATTTTTTTGAAAATCAACTGAACTATAGCCCACAAATTCAGAGCCACAAAATTCGAAAATCTGCAAATGTGCTCCGATTTCGATGATTAATACCTCTATCAATAGGCGTTGAGACCTGTAATTTTCAAACAAACGGCCATTTGGATCGGTCGAATATTTCTACACGTTTCGTGGAAAATTCAATTTTTTTGAAAATCAACTGAACTATAGCCCACAAATTCAGAGCCACAAAATTCGAAAATCTGCAAATGTGCTCCGATTTCGATGATTAATACCTCTATCAATAGGCGTTGAGACCTGTAATTTTCATACAAACGGCCATTTGGATCGGTCGAATATTTCTACACGTTTCGTGGAAAATTCAATTTTTTTGAAATCAACTGAACTATAGCCCACAAATTCAGAGCCACAAAATTCGAAAATCTGCAAATGTGCTCCGATTTCAATGATTAATACCTCTATCAATATGCGTTGAGACCTGTAATTTTCAAACAAACACCCATTTGGATCGGTCGAATATTTCTACACGTTTCGTGGAAAATTCAATTTTTTTGAAAATCAACTGAACTATAGCCCACAAATTCAGAGTCACAAAATTCGAAAATCTGCAAATGTGCTCCGATTTCGATGATTAATACCTCTATCAATAGGCGTTGAGACCTGTAATTTTCATACAAACGGCCATTTGGATCGGTCGAATATTTCTACACGTTTCGTGGAAAATTCAATTTTTTTGAAAATCAACTGAACTATATATAGCCCACAAATTCAGAGCCACAAAATTCGAAAATCTGCAAATGTGCTCCGATTTCGATGATTAATACCTCTATCAATAGGCGTTGAGACCTGTAATTTTCATACAAACGGCCATTTGGATCGGTCGAATATTTCTACACGTTTCGTGGAAAATTCAATTTTATTGAAAATCAACTGAACTATAGCCCACAAATTCAGAGCCACAAAATTCGAAAATCTGCAAATGTGCTCCGATTTCGATGATAAATAGCTCTATCAATAGGCGTTGAGACCTGTAATTTTCAAACAAACACCCATTTGGATCGGTCGAATATTTCTACACGTTTCGTGGAAAATTCAATTTTTTTGAAAATCAACTGAACTATAGCCCACAAATTCAGAGCCACAAAATTCGAAAATTTGCAAATGTGCTCCGATTTCGATGATTAATACCTCTATCAACAGGCGTTGAGACCTGTAATTTTCATACAAACGGCCATTTGGATCGGTCGAATATTTCTACACGTTTCGTGGAAAATTCAATTTTATTGAAAATCAACTGAACTATAGCCCACAAATTCAGAGCCACAAAATTCGAAAATCTGCAAATGTGCTCCGATTTCGATGATAAATAGCTCTATCAATAGGCGTTGAGACCTGTAATTTTCAAACAAACACCCATTTGGATCGGTCGAATATTTCTACACGTTTCGTGGAAAATTCAATTTTTTTGAAAATCAACTGAACTATAGCCCACAAATTCAGAGCCACAAAATTCGAAAATCTGCAAATGTGCTCCGATTTCGATGATTAATACCTCTATCAATAGGCGTTGAGACCTGTAATTTTCATACAAACGGCCATTTGGATCGGTCGAATATTTCTACACGTTTCGTGGAAAATTCAATTTTTTTGAAAATCAACTGAACTATAGCCCACAAATTCAGAGCCACAAAATTCGAAAATTTGCAAATGTGCTCCGATTTCGATGATTAATACCTCTATCAACAGGCGTTGAGACCTGTAATTTTCATACAAACGGCCATTTGGATCGGTCGAATATTTCTACACGTTTCGTGGAAAATTCAATTTTTTTGAAAATCAACTGAACTATAGCCCACAAATTCAGAGCCACAAAATTCGAAAATTTGCAAATGTGCTCCGATTTCGATGATTAATACCTCTATCAACAGGCGTTGAGACCTGTAATTTTCATACAAACGGCCATTTGGATCGGTCGAATATTTCTACACGTTTCGTGGAAAATTCAATTTTTTTGAAAATCAACTGAACTATAGCCCACAAATTCAGAGCCACAAAATTCGAAAATTTGCAAATGTGCTCCGATTTCGATGATTAATACCTCTATCAACAGGCGTTGAGACCTGTAATTTTCATACAAACGGCCATTTGGATCGGTCGAATATTTCTACACGTTTCGTGGAAAATTCAATTTTTTTGAAAATCAACTGAACTATAGCCCACAAATTCAGAGCCACAAAATTCGAAAATTTGCAAATGTGCTCCGATTTCGATGATTAATACCTCTATCAATAGGCGTTGAGACCTGTAATTTTCATACAAACGGCCATTTGGATCGGTCGAATATTTCTACACGTTTCGTGGAAAATTCAATTTTTTGAAAATCAACTGAACTATAGCCCACAAATTCAGAGCCACAAAATTCGAAAATCTGCAAATGTGCTCCGATTTCGATGATTAATACCTCTATCAATAGGCGTTGAGACCTGTAATTTTTATACAAACGGCCATTTGGATCGGTCGAATATTTCTACACGTTTCGCGGAAAATTCAATTTTATTGAAAATCAACTGAACTATAGCCCACAAATTCAGAGCCACAAAATTCGAAAATCTGCAAATGTGCTCCGATTTCGATGATAAATAGCTCTATCAATAGGCGTTGAGACCTGTAATTTTCAAACAAACACCCATTTGGATCGGTCGAATATTTCTACACGTTTCGTGGAAAATTCAATTTTTTTGAAAATCAACTGAACTATAGCCCACAAATTCAGAGCCACAAAATTCGAAAATTTGCAAATGTGCTCCGATTTCGATGATTAATACCTCTATCAATAGGCGTTGAGACCTGTAATTTTCATACAAACGGCCATTTGGATCGGTCGAATATTTCTACACGTTTCGTGGAAAATTCAATTTTTTTGAAAATCAACTGAACTATAGCCCACAAATTCAGAGCCACAAAATTCGAAAATCTGCAAATGTGCTCCGATTTCGATGATAAATAGCTCTATCAATAGGCGTTGAGACCTGTAATTTTCATACAAACGGCCATTTGGATCGGTCGAATATTTCTACACGTTTCGTGGAAAATTCAATTTTTTTGAAAATCAACTGAACTATAGCCCACAAATTCAGAGCCACAAAATTCGAAAATTTGCAAATGTGCTCCGATTTCGATGATTAATACCTCTATCAATAGGCGTTGAGACCTGTAATTTTCATACAAACGGCCATTTGGATCGGTCGAATATTTCTACACGTTTCGTGGAAAATTCAATTTTTTTGAAAATCAACTGAACTATAGCCCACAAATTCAGAGCCACAAAATTCGAAAATCTGCAAATGTGCTCCGATTTCGATGATAAATAGCTCTATCAATAGGCGTTGAGACCTGTAATTTTCAAACAAACACCCATTTGGATCGGTCGAATATTTCTACACGTTTCGTGGAAAATTCAATTTTTTTGAAAATCAACTGAACTATAGCCCACAAATTCAGAGCCACAAAATTCGAAAATTTGCAAATGTGCTCCGATTTCGATGATTAATACCTCTATCAATAGGCGTTGAGACCTGTAATTTTCATACAAACGGCCATTTGGATCGGTCGAATATTTCTACACGTTTCGTGGAAAATTCAATTTTTTTGAAAATCAACTGAACTATAGCCCACAAATTCAGAGCCACAAAATTCGAAAATTTGCAAATGTGCTCCGATTTCGATGATTAATACCTCTATCAATAGGCGTTGAGACCTGTAATTTTCATACAAACGGCCATTTGGATCGGTCGAATATTTCTACACGTTTCGTGGAAAATTCAATTTTTTTGAAAATCAACTGAACTATAGCCCACAAATTCAGAGCCACAAAATTCGAAAATCTGCAAATGTGCTCCGATTTCGATGATAAATAGCTCTATCAATAGGCGTTGAGACCTGTAATTTTCATACAAACGGCCATTTGGATCGGTCGAATATTTCTACACGTTTCGTGGAAAATTCAATTTTTTTGAAAATCAACTGAACTATAGCCCACAAATTCAGAGCCACAAAATTCGAAAATTTGCAAATGTGCTCCGATTTCGATGATTAATACCTCTATCAACAGGCGTTGAGACCTGTAATTTTCATACAAACGGCCATTTGGATCGGTCGAATATTTCTACACGTTTCGTGGAAAATTCAATTTTTTTGAAAATCAACTGAACTATAGCCCACAAATTCAGAGCCACAAAATTCGAAAATCTGCAAATGTGCTCCGATTTCGATGATTAATACCTCTATCAATAGGCGTTGAGACCTGTAATTTTCATACAAACGGCCATTTGGATCGGTCGAATATTTCTACACGTTTCGTGGAAAATTCAATTTTATTGAAAATCAACTGAACTATAGCCCACAAATTCAGAGCCACAAAATTCGAAAATCTGCAAATGTGCTCCGATTTCGATGATTAATACCTCTATCAATAGGCGTTGAGACCTGTAATTTTCAAACAAACACCCATTTGGATCGGTCGAATATTTCTACACGTTTCGTGGAAAATTCAATTTTTTTGAAAATCAACTGAACTATAGCCCACAAATTCAGAGCCACAAAATTCGAAAATCTGCAAATGTGCTCCGATTTCGATGATTAATACCTCTATCAATAGGCGTTGAGACCTGTAATTTTCATACAAACGGCCATTTGGATCGGTCGAATATTTCTACACGTTTCGTGGAAAATTCAATTTTTTTGAAAATCAACTGAACTATAGCCCACAAATTCAGAGCCACAAAATTCGAAAATCTGCAAATGTGCTCCGATTTCGATGATTAATACCTCTATCAACAGGCGTTGAGACCTGTAATTTTCATACAAACGGCCATTTGGATCGGTCGAATATTTCTACACGTTTCGTGGAAAATTCAATTTTTTTGAAAATCAACTGAACTATAGCCCACAAATTCAGAGCCACAAAATTCGAAAATCTGCAAATGTGCTCCGATTTCGATGATAAATAGCTCTATCAATAGGCGTTGAGACCTGTAATTTTCAAACAAACACCCATTTGGATCGGTCGAATATTTCTACACGTTTCGTGGAAAATTCAATTTTTTTGAAAATCAACTGAACTATAGCCCACAAATTCAGAGCCACAAAATTCGAAAATCTGCAAATGTGCTCCGATTTCGATGATTAATACCTCTATCAATAGGCGTTGAGACCTGTAATTTTCAAACAAACACCCATTTGGATCGGTCGAATATTTCTACACGTTTCGTGGAAAATTCAATTTTTTTGAAAATCAACTGAACTATAGCCCACAAATTCAGAGCCACAAAATTCGAAAATTTGCTAATGTGCTCCGATTTCGATGATTAATACCTCTATCAATAGGCGTTGAGACCTGTAATTTTCAAACAAACACCCATTTGGATCGGTCGAATATTTCTACACGTTTCGTGGAAAATTCAATTTTTTTGAAAATCAACTGAACTATAGCCCACAAATTCAGAGCCACAAAATTCGAAAATCTGCAAATGTGCTCCGATTTCGATGATTAATACCTCTATCAATAGGCGTTGAGACCTGTAATTTTCAAACAAACACCCATTTGGATCGGTCGAATATTTCTACACGTTTCGTGGAAAATTCAATTTTTTTGAAAATCAACTGAACTATAGCCCACAAATTCAGAGCCACAAAATTCGAAAATCTGCAAATGTGCTCCGATTTCGATGATTAATACCTCTATCAATAGGCGTTGAGACCTGTAATTTTCAAACAAACACCCATTTGGATCGGTCGAATATTTCTACACGTTTCGTGGAAAATTCAATTTTTTTGAAAATCAACTGAACTATAGCCCACAAATTCAGAGCCACAAAATTCGAAAATCTGCAAATGTGCTCCGATTTCGATTATTAATACCTCTATCAATAGGCGTTGAGACCTGTAATTTTCAAACAAACACCCATTTGGATCGGTCGAATATTTCTACACGTTTCGTGGAAAATTCAATTTTTTTGAAAATCAACTGAACTATAGCCCACAAATTCAGAGCCACAAAATTCGAAAATCTACAAATGTGCTCCGATTTCGATGATTAATACCTCTATCAATAGGCGTTGAGACCTGTAATTTTCAAACAAACACCCATTTGGATCGGTCGAATATTTCTACACGTTTCGTGGAAAATTCAATTTTTTTGAAAATCAACTGAACTATAGCCCACAAATTCAGAGCCACAAAATTCGAAAATTTGCAAATGTGCTCCGATTTCGATGATTAATACCTCTATCAACAGGCGTTGAGACCTGTAATTTTCATACAAACGGCCATTTGGATCGGTCGAATATTTCTACACGTTTCGTGGAAAATTCAATTTTTTTGAAAATCAACTGAACTATAGCCCACAAATTCAGAGCCACAAAATTCGAAAATCTGCAAATGTGCTCCGATTTCGATGATTAATACCTCTATCAATAGGCGTTGAGACCTGTAATTTTCATACAAACGGCCATTTGGATCGGTCGAATATTTCTACACGTTTCGTGGAAAATTCAATTTTTTTGAAAATCAACTGAACTATAGCCCACAAATTCAGAGCCACAAAATTCGAAAATCTGCAAATGTGCTCCGATTTCGATGATTAATACCTCTATCAATAGGCGTTGAGACCTGTAATTTTCAAACAAACACCCATTTGGATCGGTCGAATATTTCTACACGTTTCGTGGAAAATTCAATTTTTTTGAAAATCAACTGAACTATAGCCCACAAATTCAGAGCCACAAAATTCGAAAATCTGCAAATGTGCTCCGATTTCGATGATTAATACCTCTATCAATAGGCGTTGAGACCTGTAATTTTCAAACAAACACCCATTTGGATCGGTCGAATATTTCTACACGTTTCGTGGAAAATTCAATTTTTTTGAAAATCAACTGAACTATAGCCCACAAATTCAGAGCCACAAAATTCGAAAATTTGCAAATGTGCTCCGATTTCGATGATTAATACCTCTATCAATAGGCGTTGAGACCTGTAATTTTCATACAAACGGCCATTTGGATCGGTCGAATATTTCTACACGTTTCGTGGAAAATTCAATTTTTTTGAAAATCAACTGAACTATAGCCCACAAATTCAGAGCCACAAAATTCGAAAATCTGCAAATGTGCTCCGATTTCGATGATTAATACCTCTATCAATAGGCGTTGAGACCTGTAATTTTCAAACAAACACCCATTTGGATCGGTCGAATATTTCTACACGTTTCGTGGAAAATTCAATTTTTTTGAAAATCAACTGAACTATAGCCCACAAATTCAGAGCCACAAAATTCGAAAATCTACAAATGTGCTCCGATTTCGATGATTAATACCTCTATCAATAGGCGTTGAGACCTGTAATTTTCAAACAAACACCCATTTGGATCGGTCGAATATTTCTACACGTTTCGTGGAAAATTCAATTTTTTTGAAAATCAACTGAACTATAGCCCACAAATTCAGAGCCACAAAATTCGAAAATTTGCAAATGTGCTCCGATTTCGATGATTAATACCTCTATCAACAGGCGTTGAGACCTGTAATTTTCATACAAACGGCCATTTGGATCGGTCGAATATTTCTACACGTTTCGTGGAAAATTCAATTTTATTGAAAATCAACTGAACTATAGCCCACAAATTCAGAGCCACAAAATTCGAAAATCTGCAAATGTGCTCCGATTTCGATGATAAATAGCTCTATCAATAGGCGTTGAGACCTGTAATTTTCAAACAAACACCCATTTGGATCGGTCGAATATTTCTACACGTTTCGTGGAAAATTCAATTTTTTTGAAAATCAACTGAACTATAGCCCACAAATTCAGAGCCACAAAATTCGAAAATCTGCAAATGTGCTCCGATTTCGATGATTAATACCTCTATCAACAGGCGTTGAGACCTGTAATTTTCATACAAACGGCCATTTGGATCGGTCGAATATTTCTACACGTTTCGTGGAAAATTCAATTTTTTTGAAAATCAACTGAACTATAGCCCACAAATTCAGAGCCACAAAATTCGAAAATCTGCAAATGTGCTCCGATTTCGATTATTAATACCTCTATCAATAGGCGTTGAGACCTGTAATTTTCAAACAAACACCCATTTGGATCGGTCGAATATTTCTACACGTTTCGTGGAAAATTCAATTTTTTTGAAAATCAACTGAACTATAGCCCACAAATTCAGAGCCACAAAATTCGAAAATCTACAAATGTGCTCCGATTTCGATGATTAATACCTCTATCAATAGGCGTTGAGACCTGTAATTTTCAAACAAACACCCATTTGGATCGGTCGAATATTTCTACACGTTTCGTGGAAAATTCAATTTTTTTGAAAATCAACTGAACTATAGCCCACAAATTCAGAGCCACAAAATTCGAAAATTTGCAAATGTGCTCCGATTTCGATGATTAATACCTCTATCAACAGGCGTTGAGACCTGTAATTTTCATACAAACGGCCATTTGGATCGGTCGAATATTTCTACACGTTTCGTGGAAAATTCAATTTTTTTGAAAATCAACTGAACTATAGCCCACAAATTCAGAGCCACAAAATTCGAAAATCTGCAAATGTGCTCCGATTTCGATGATTAATACCTCTATCAATAGGCGTTGAGACCTGTAATTTTCATACAAACGGCCATTTGGATCGGTCGAATATTTCTACACGTTTCGTGGAAAATTCAATTTTTTTGAAAATCAACTGAACTATAGCCCACAAATTCAGAGCCACAAAATTCGAAAATCTGCAAATGTGCTCCGATTTCGATGATTAATACCTCTATCAATAGGCGTTGAGACCTGTAATTTTCAAACAAACACCCATTTGGATCGGTCGAATATTTCTACACGTTTCGTGGAAAATTCAATTTTTTTGAAAATCAACTGAACTATAGCCCACAAATTCAGAGCCACAAAATTCGAAAATCTGCAAATGTGCTCCGATTTCGATGATTAATACCTCTATCAATAGGCGTTGAGACCTGTAATTTTCAAACAAACACCCATTTGGATCGGTCGAATATTTCTACACGTTTCGTGGAAAATTCAATTTTTTTGAAAATCAACTGAACTATAGCCCACAAATTCAGAGCCACAAAATTCGAAAATTTGCAAATGTGCTCCGATTTCGATGATTAATACCTCTATCAATAGGCGTTGAGACCTGTAATTTTCATACAAACGGCCATTTGGATCGGTCGAATATTTCTACACGTTTCGTGGAAAATTCAATTTTTTTGAAAATCAACTGAACTATAGCCCACAAATTCAGAGCCACAAAATTCGAAAATCTGCAAATGTGCTCCGATTTCGATGATTAATACCTCTATCAATAGGCGTTGAGACCTGTAATTTTCAAACAAACACCCATTTGGATCGGTCGAATATTTCTACACGTTTCGTGGAAAATTCAATTTTTTTGAAAATCAACTGAACTATAGCCCACAAATTCAGAGCCACAAAATTCGAAAATCTACAAATGTGCTCCGATTTCGATGATTAATACCTCTATCAATAGGCGTTGAGACCTGTAATTTTCAAACAAACACCCATTTGGATCGGTCGAATATTTCTACACGTTTCGTGGAAAATTCAATTTTTTTGAAAATCAACTGAACTATAGCCCACAAATTCAGAGCCACAAAATTCGAAAATTTGCAAATGTGCTCCGATTTCGATGATTAATACCTCTATCAACAGGCGTTGAGACCTGTAATTTTCATACAAACGGCCATTTGGATCGGTCGAATATTTCTACACGTTTCGTGGAAAATTCAATTTTATTGAAAATCAACTGAACTATAGCCCACAAATTCAGAGCCACAAAATTCGAAAATCTGCAAATGTGCTCCGATTTCGATGATAAATAGCTCTATCAATAGGCGTTGAGACCTGTAATTTTCAAACAAACACCCATTTGGATCGGTCGAATATTTCTACACGTTTCGTGGAAAATTCAATTTTTTTGAAAATCAACTGAACTATAGCCCACAAATTCAGAGCCACAAAATTCGAAAATCTGCAAATGTGCTCCGATTTCGATGATTAATACCTCTATCAACAGGCGTTGAGACCTGTAATTTTCATACAAACGGCCATTTGGATCGGTCGAATATTTCTACACGTTTCGTGGAAAATTCAATTTTTTTGAAAATCAACTGAACTATAGCCCACAAATTCAGAGCCACAAAATTCGAAAATCTGCAAATGTGCTCCGATTTCGATTATTAATACCTCTATCAATAGGCGTTGAGACCTGTAATTTTCAAACAAACACCCATTTGGATCGGTCGAATATTTCTACACGTTTCGTGGAAAATTCAATTTTTTTGAAAATCAACTGAACTATAGCCCACAAATTCAGAGCCACAAAATTCGAAAATCTACAAATGTGCTCCGATTTCGATGATTAATACCTCTATCAATAGGCGTTGAGACCTGTAATTTTCAAACAAACACCCATTTGGATCGGTCGAATATTTCTACACGTTTCGTGGAAAATTCAATTTTTTTGAAAATCAACTGAACTATAGCCCACAAATTCAGAGCCACAAAATTCGAAAATCTGCAAATGTGCTCCGATTTCGATGATTAATACCTCTATCAATAGGCGTTGAGACCTGTAATTTTCATACAAACGGCCATTTGGATCGGTCGAATATTTCTACACGTTTCGTGGAAAATTCAATTTTTTTGAAAATCAACTGAACTATAGCCCACAAATTCAGAGCCACAAAATTCGAAAATCTGCAAATGTGCTCCGATTTCGATGATTAATACCTCTATCAATAGGCGTTGAGACCTGTAATTTTCATACAAACGGCCATTTGGATCGGTCGAATATTTCTACACGTTTCGTGGAAAATTCAATTTTTTTGAAAATCAACTGAACTATAGCCCACAAATTCAGAGCCACAAAATTCGAAAATCTGCAAATGTGCTCCGATTTCGATGATTAATACCTCTATCAATAGGCGTTGAGACCTGTAATTTTCAAACAAACACCCATTTGGATCGGTCGAATATTTCTACACGTTTCGTGGAAAATTCAATTTTTTTGAAAATCAACTGAACTATAGCCCACAAATTCAGAGCCACAAAATTCGAAAATTTGCAAATGTGCTCCGATTTCGATGATTAATACCTCTATCAACAGGCGTTGAGACCTGTAATTTTCATACAAACGGCCATTTGGATCGGTCGAATATTTCTACACGTTTCGTGGAAAATTCAATTTTTTTGAAAATCAACTGAACTATAGCCCACAAATTCAGAGCCACAAAATTCGAAAATCTGCAAATGTGCTCCGATTTCGATGATTAATACCTCTATCAATAGGCGTTGAGACCTGTAATTTTCATACAAACGGCCATTTGGATCGGTCGAATATTTCTACACGTTTCGTGGAAAATTCAATTTTTTTGAAAATCAACTGAACTATAGCCCACAAATTCAGAGCCACAAAATTCGAAAATCTGCAAATGTGCTCCGATTTCGATGATTAATACCTCTATCAATAGGCGTTGAGACCTGTAATTTTCAAACAAACACCCATTTGGATCGGTCGAATATTTCTACACGTTTCGTGGAAAATTCAATTTTTTGAAAATCAACTGAACTATAGCCCACAAATTCAGAGCCACAAAATTCGAAAATCTGCAAATGTGCTCCGATTTCGATGATTAATACCTCTATCAATAGGCGTTGAGACCTGTAATTTTCAAACAAACACCCATTTGGATCGGTCGAATATTTCTACACGTTTCGTGGAAAATTCAATTTTTTTGAAAATCAACTGAACTATAGCCCACAAATTCAGAGCCACAAAATTCGAAAATTTGCAAATGTGCTCCGATTTCGATGATTAATACCTCTATCAATAGGCGTTGAGACCTGTAATTTTCATACAAACGGCCATTTGGATCGGTCGAATATTTCTACACGTTTCGTGGAAAATTCAATTTTTTTGAAAATCAACTGAACTATAGCCCACAAATTCAGAGCCACAAAATTCGAAAATCTACAAATGTGCTCCGATTTCGATGATTAATACCTCTATCAATAGGCGTTGAGACCTGTAATTTTCAAACAAACACCCATTTGGATCGGTCGAATATTTCTACACGTTTCGTGGAAAATTCAATTTTTTTGAAAATCAACTGAACTATAGCCCACAAATTCAGAGCCACAAAATTCGAAAATTTGCAAATGTGCTCCGATTTCGATGATTAATACCTCTATCAACAGGCGTTGAGACCTGTAATTTTCATACAAACGGCCATTTGGATCGGTCGAATATTTCTACACGTTTCGTGGAAAATTCAATTTTATTGAAAATCAACTGAACTATAGCCCACAAATTCAGAGCCACAAAATTCGAAAATCTGCAAATGTGCTCCGATTTCGATGATAAATAGCTCTATCAATAGGCGTTGAGACCTGTAATTTTCAAACAAACACCCATTTGGATCGGTCGAATATTTCTACACGTTTCGTGGAAAATTCAATTTTTTTGAAAATCAACTGAACTATAGCCCACAAATTCAGAGCCACAAAATTCGAAAATCTGCAAATGTGCTCCGATTTCGATGATTAATACCTCTATCAACAGGCGTTGAGACCTGTAATTTTCATACAAACGGCCATTTGGATCGGTCGAATATTTCTACACGTTTCGTGGAAAATTCAATTTTTTTGAAAATCAACTGAACTATAGCCCACAAATTCAGAGCCACAAAATTCGAAAATCTGCAAATGTGCTCCGATTTCGATTATTAATACCTCTATCAATAGGCGTTGAGACCTGTAATTTTCAAACAAACACCCATTTGGATCGGTCGAATATTTCTACACGTTTCGTGGAAAATTCAATTTTTTTGAAAATCAACTGAACTATAGCCCACAAATTCAGAGCCACAAAATTCGAAAATCTACAAATGTGCTCCGATTTCGATGATTAATACCTCTATCAATAGGCGTTGAGACCTGTAATTTTCAAACAAACACCCATTTGGATCGGTCGAATATTTCTACACGTTTCGTGGAAAATTCAATTTTTTTGAAAATCAACTGAACTATAGCCCACAAATTCAGAGCCACAAAATTCGAAAATTTGCAAATGTGCTCCGATTTCGATGATTAATACCTCTATCAACAGGCGTTGAGACCTGTAATTTTCATACAAACGGCCATTTGGATCGGTCGAATATTTCTACACGTTTCGTGGAAAATTCAATTTTTTTGAAAATCAACTGAACTATAGCCCACAAATTCAGAGCCACAAAATTCGAAAATCTGCAAATGTGCTCCGATTTCGATGATTAATACCTCTATCAATAGGCGTTGAGACCTGTAATTTTCATACAAACGGCCATTTGGATCGGTCGAATATTTCTACACGTTTCGTGGAAAATTCAATTTTTTTGAAAATCAACTGAACTATAGCCCACAAATTCAGAGCCACAAAATTCGAAAATCTGCAAATGTGCTCCGATTTCGATGATTAATACCTCTATCAATAGGCGTTGAGACCTGTAATTTTCAAACAAACACCCATTTGGATCGGTCGAATATTTCTACACGTTTCGTGGAAAATTCAATTTTTTGAAAATCAACTGAACTATAGCCCACAAATTCAGAGCCACAAAATTCGAAAATCTGCAAATGTGCTCCGATTTCGATGATTAATACCTCTATCAATAGGCGTTGAGACCTGTAATTTTCAAACAAACACCCATTTGGATCGGTCGAATATTTCTACACGTTTCGTGGAAAATTCAATTTTTTTGAAAATCAACTGAACTATAGCCCACAAATTCAGAGCCACAAAATTCGAAAATTTGCAAATGTGCTCCGATTTCGATGATTAATACCTCTATCAATAGGCGTTGAGACCTGTAATTTTCATACAAACGGCCATTTGGATCGGTCGAATATTTCTACACGTTTCGTGGAAAATTCAATTTTTTGAAAATCAACTGAACTATAGCCCACAAATTCAGAGCCACAAAATTCGAAAATCTGCAAATGTGCTCCGATTTCGATGATTAATACCTCTATCAATAGGCGTTGAGACCTGTAATTTTCAAACAAACACCCATTTGGATCGGTCGAATATTTCTACACGTTTCGTGGAAAATTCAATTTTTTTGAAAATCAACTGAACTATAGCCCACAAATTCAGAGCCACAAAATTCGAAAATCTACAAATGTGCTCCGATTTCGATGATTAATACCTCTATCAATAGGCGTTGAGACCTGTAATTTTCAAACAAACACCCATTTGGATCGGTCGAATATTTCTACACGTTTCGTGGAAAATTCAATTTTTTTGAAAATCAACTGAACTATAGCCCACAAATTCAGAGCCACAAAATTCGAAAATTTGCAAATGTGCTCCGATTTCGATGATTAATACCTCTATCAACAGGCGTTGAGACCTGTAATTTTCATACAAACGGCCATTTGGATCGGTCGAATATTTCTACACGTTTCGTGGAAAATTCAATTTTTTTGAAAATCAACTGAACTATAGCCCACAAATTCAGAGCCACAAAATTCGAAAATCTGCAAATGTGCTCCGATTTCGATGATAAATAGCTCTATCAATAGGCGTTGAGACCTGTAATTTTCAAACAAACACCCATTTGGATCGGTCGAATATTTCTACACGTTTCGTGGAAAATTCAATTTTTTTGAAAATCAACTGAACTATAGCCCACAAATTCAGAGCCACAAAATTCGAAAATCTGCAAATGTGCTCCGATTTCGATGATTAATACCTCTATCAACAGGCGTTGAGACCTGTAATTTTCATACAAACGGCCATTTGGATCGGTCGAATATTTCTACACGTTTCGTGGAAAATTCAATTTTTTTGAAAATCAACTGAACTATAGCCCACAAATTCAGAGCCACAAAATTCGAAAATCTGCAAATGTGCTCCGATTTCGATTATTAATACCTCTATCAATAGGCGTTGAGACCTGTAATTTTCAAACAAACACCCATTTGGATCGGTCGAATATTTCTACACGTTTCGTGGAAAATTCAATTTTTTTGAAAATCAACTGAACTATAGCCCACAAATTCAGAGCCACAAAATTCGAAAATCTACAAATGTGCTCCGATTTCGATGATTAATACCTCTATCAATAGGCGTTGAGACCTGTAATTTTCAAACAAACACCCATTTGGATCGGTCGAATATTTCTACACGTTTCGTGGAAAATTCAATTTTTTTGAAAATCAACTGAACTATAGCCCACAAATTCAGAGCCACAAAATTCGAAAATCTGCAAATGTGCTCCGATTTCGATGATTAATACCTCTATCAATAGGCGTTGAGACCTGTAATTTTCATACAAACGGCCATTTGGATCGGTCGAATATTTCTACACGTTTCGTGGAAAATTCAATTTTTTTGAAAATCAACTGAACTATAGCCCACAAATTCAGAGCCACAAAATTCGAAAATCTGCAAATGTGCTCCGATTTCGATGATTAATACCTCTATCAATAGGCGTTGAGACCTGTAATTTTCATACAAACGGCCATTTGGATCGGTCGAATATTTCTACACGTTTCGTGGAAAATTCAATTTTTTTGAAAATCAACTGAACTATAGCCCACAAATTCAGAGCCACAAAATTCGAAAATCTGCAAATGTGCTCCGATTTCGATGATTAATACCTCTATCAATAGGCGTTGAGACCTGTAATTTTCAAACAAACACCCATTTGGATCGGTCGAATATTTCTACACGTTTCGTGGAAAATTCAATTTTTTTGAAAATCAACTGAACTATAGCCCACAAATTCAGAGCCACAAAATTCGAAAATTTGCAAATGTGCTCCGATTTCGATGATTAATACCTCTATCAACAGGCGTTGAGACCTGTAATTTTCATACAAACGGCCATTTGGATCGGTCGAATATTTCTACACGTTTCGTGGAAAATTCAATTTTTTTGAAAATCAACTGAACTATAGCCCACAAATTCAGAGCCACAAAATTCGAAAATCTGCAAATGTGCTCCGATTTCGATGATTAATACCTCTATCAATAGGCGTTGAGACCTGTAATTTTCATACAAACGGCCATTTGGATCGGTCGAATATTTCTACACGTTTCGTGGAAAATTCAATTTTTTGAAAATCAACTGAACTATAGCCCACAAATTCAGAGCCACAAAATTCGAAAATCTGCAAATGTGCTCCGATTTCGATGATTAATACCTCTATCAATAGGCGTTGAGACCTGTAATTTTCATACAAACGGCCATTTGGATCGGTCGAATATTTCTACACGTTTCGTGGAAAATTCAATTTTTTTGAAAATCAACTGAACTATAGCCCACAAATTCAGAGCCACAAAATTCGAAAATCTGCAAATGTGCTCCGATTTCGATGATTAATACCTCTATCAATAGGCGTTGAGACCTGTAATTTTCAAACAAACACCCATTTGGATCGGTCGAATATTTCTACACGTTTCGTGGAAAATTCAATTTTTTTGAAAATCAACTGAACTATAGCCCACAAATTCAGAGCCACAAAATTCGAAAATCTACAAATGTGCTCCGATTTCGATGATTAATACCTCTATCAATAGGCGTTGAGACCTGTAATTTTCAAACAAACACCCATTTGGATCGGTCGAATATTTCTACACGTTTCGTGGAAAATTCTATTTTTTTGAAAATTAACTGAACTATTGCCCACAAATTCAGAGCCACAAAATTCGAAAATTTGCAAATGTGCTCCGATTTCGATGATTAATACCTCTATCAACAGGCGTTGAGACCTGTAATTTTCATACAAACGGCCATTTGGATCGGTCGAATATTTCTACACGTTTCGTGGAAAATTCAATTTTTTTGAAAATCAACTGAACTATAGCCCACAAATTCAGAGCCACAAAATTCGAAAATCTGCAAATGTGCTCCGATTTCGATGATTAATACCTCTATCAATAGGCGTTGAGACCTGTAATTTTCATACAAACGGCCATTTGGATCGGTCGAATATTTCTACACGTTTCGTGGAAAATTCAATTTTTTTGAAAATCAACTGAACTATAGCCCACAAATTCAGAGCCACAAAATTCGAAAATCTGCAAATGTGCTCCGATTTCGATGATTAATACCTCTATCAATAGGCGTTGAGACCTGTAATTTTCATACAAACGGCCATTTGGATCGGTCGAATATTTCTACACGTTTCGTGGAAAATTCAATTTTTTTGAAAATCAACTGAACTATAGCCCACAAATTCAGAGCCACAAAATTCGAAAATCTGCAAATGTGCTCCGATTTCGATGATTAATACCTCTATCAATAGGCGTTGAGACCTGTAATTTTCAAACAAACACCCATTTGGATCGGTCGAATATTTCTACACGTTTCGTGGAAAATTCAATTTTTTTGAAAATCAACTGAACTATAGCCCACAAATTCAGAGCAACAAAATTCGAAAATTTGCAAATGTGCTCCGATTTCGATGATTAATACCTCTATCAACAGGCGTTGAGACCTGTAATTTTCATACAAACGGCCATTTGGATCGGTCGAATATTTCTACACGTTTCGTGGAAAATTCAATTTTTTTGAAAATCAACTGAACTATAGCCCACAAATTCAGAGCCACAAAATTCGAAAATCTGCAAATGTGCTCCGATTTCGATGATTAATACCTCTATCAATAGGCGTTGAGACCTGTAATTTTCAAACAAACACCCATTTGGATCGGTCGAATATTTCTACACGTTTCGTGGAAAATTCAATTTTTTTGAAAATCAACTGAACTATAGCCCACAAATTCAGAGCAACAAAATTCGAAAATTTGCAAATGTGCTCCGATTTCGATGATTAATACCTCTATCAACAGGCGTTGAGACCTGTAATTTTCATACAAACGGCCATTTGGATCGGTCGAATATTTCTACACGTTTCGTGGAAAATTCAATTTTTTTGAAAATCAACTGAACTATAGCCCACAAATTCAGAGCCACAAAATTCGAAAATCTGCAAATGTGCTCCGATTTCGATGATTAATAGCTCTATCAATAGGCGTTGAGACCTGTAATTGTCATACAAACGGCCATTGGGATCGGTCGAATATTTCTACACGTTTCGTGGAAAATTCAATTTTATCGAAAATCAACTGAACTATAGCCCACAAATTCAGAGCCACAAAATTCGAAAATCTGCAAATGTGCTCCGATTTCGATGATTAATAGCTCTATCAATAGGCGTTGAGACCTGTAATTTTCATACAAACGGCCATTTGGATCGGTCGAATATTTCTACACGTTTCGTGGAAAATTCAATTTTATTGAAAATCAACTGAACTATAGCCCACAAATTCAGAGCCACAAAATTCGAAAATCTGCAAATGTCTCCGATTTCGATAATTAATACCTCTATCAATAGGCGTTGAGACCTGTAATTTTCATACAAACGGCCATTTGGATCGGTCGAATATTTCTACACGTTTCGTGGAAAATTCAATTTTATTGAAAATCAACTGAACTATAGCCCACAAATTCAGAGCCACAAAATTCGAAAATCTGCAAATGTCTCCGATTTCGATAATAATTACTCTATCAATAGGCGTTGAGACCTGTAATTGTCATACAAACGGCCATTGGGATCGGTCGAATATTTCTACACGTTTCGTGGAAAATTCAATTTTATTGAAAATCAACTGAACTATAGCCCACAAATTCAGAGCCACAAAATTCGAAAATCTGCAAATGTGCTCCGATTTCGATGATTAATACCTCTATCAATAGGCGTTGAGACCTGTAATTTTCATACAAACGGCCATTTGGATCGGTCGAATATTTCTACACGTTTCGTGGAAAATTCAATTTTTTGAAAATCAACTGAACTATAGCCCACAAATTCAGAGCCACAAAATTCGAAAATCTGCAAATGTGCTCCGATTTCGATGATTAATACCTCTATCAATAGGCGTTGAGACCTGTAATTTTCAAACAAACACCCATTTGGATCGGTCGAATATTTCTACACGTTTCGTGGAAAATTCAATTTTTTTAAAAATCAACTGAACTATAGCCCACAAATTCAGAGCCACAAAATTCGAAAATCTGCAAATGTGCTCCGATTTCGATGATTAATACCTCTATCAATAGGCGTTGAGACCTGTAATTTTCATACAAACGGCCATTTGGATCGGTCGAATATTTCTACACGTTTCGTGGAAAATTCAATTTTTTGAAAATCAACTGAACTATAGCCCACAAATTCAGAGCCACAAAATTCGAAAATCTGCAAATGTGCTCCGATTTCGATGATTAATACCTCTATCAATAGGCGTTGAGACCTGTAATTTTCAAACAAACACCCATTTGGATCGGTCGAATATTTCTACACGTTTCGTGGAAAATTCAATTTTTTTGAAAATCAACTGAACTATAGCCCACAAATTCAGAGCCACAAAATTCGAAAATCTGCAAATGTGCTCCGATTTCGATGATTAATACCTCTATCAATAGGCGTTGAGACCTGTAATTTTCAAACAAACACCCATTTGGATCGGTCGAATATTTCTACACGTTTCGTGGAAAATTCAATTTTTTGAAAATCAACTGAACAATAGCCCACAAATTCAGAGCCACAAAATTCGAAAATCTGCAAATGTCTCCGATTTCGATAATTAATACCTCTATCAATAGGCGTTGAGACCTGTAATTTTCAAACAAACACCCATTTGGATCGGTCGAATATTTCTACACGTTTCGTGGAAAATTCAATTTTTTGAAAATCAACTGAACTATAGCCCACAAATTCAGAGCCACAAAATTCGAAAATCTGCAAATGTGCTCCGATTTCGATGATTAATACCTCTATCAATAGGCGTTGAGACCTGTAATTTTCAAACAAACACCCATTTGGATCGGTCGAATATTTCTACACGTTTCGTGGAAAATTCAATTTTTTTGAAAATCAACTGAACTATAGCCCACAAATTCAGAGCCACAAAATTCGAAAATCTGCAAATGTGCTCCGATTTCGATGATTAATACCTCTATCAATAGGCGTTGAGACCTGTAATTTTCATACAAACGGCCATTGGGATCGGTCGAATATTTCTACACGTTTCGTGGAAAATTCAATTTTATTGAAAATCAACTGAACTATAGCCCACAAATTCAGAGCCACAAAATTCGAAAATCTGCAAATGTGCTCCGATTTCGATGATTAATAGCTCTATCAATAGGCGTTGAGACCTGTAATTTTCATACAAACGGCCATTTGGATCGGTCGAATATTTCTACACGTTTCGTGGAAAATTCAATTTTTTTGAAAATCAACTGAACTATAGCCCACAAATTCAGAGCAACAAAATTCGAAAATTTGCAAATGTGCTCCGATTTCGATGATTAATACCTCTATCAACAGGCGTTGAGACCTGTAATTTTCATACAAACGGCCATTTGGATCGGTCGAATATTTCTACACGTTTCGTGGAAAATTCAATTTTTTTGAAAATCAACTGAACTATAGCCCACAAATTCAGAGCCACAAAATTCGAAAATCTGCAAATGTGCTCCGATTTCGATGATTAATAGCTCTATCAATAGGCGTTGAGACCTGTAATTTTCATACAAACGGCCATTTGGATCGGTCGAATATTTCTACACGTTTCGTGGAAAATTCAATTTTATTGAAAATCAACTGAACTATAGCCCACAAATTCAGAGCCACAAAATTCGAAAATCTGCAAATGTCTCCGATTTCGATAATTAATACCTCTATCAATAGGCGTTGAGACCTGTAATTTTCATACAAACGGCCATTTGGATCGGTCGAATATTTCTACACGTTTCGTGGAAAATTCAATTTTATTGAAAATCAACTGAACTATAGCCCACAAATTCAGAGCCACAAAATTCGAAAATCTGCAAATGTCTCCGATTTCGATAATAATTACTCTATCAATAGGCGTTGAGACCTGTAATTGTCATACAAACGGCCATTGGGATCGGTCGAATATTTCTACACGTTTCGTGGAAAATTCAATTTTATTGAAAATCAACTGAACTATAGCCCACAAATTCAGAGCCACAAAATTCGAAAATCTGCAAATGTGCTCCGATTTCGATGATTAATACCTCTATCAATAGGCGTTGAGACCTGTAATTTTCATACAAACGGCCATTTGGATCGGTCGAATATTTCTACACGTTTCGTGGAAAATTCAATTTTTTTGAAAATCAACTGAACTATAGCCCACAAATTCAGAGCCACAAAATTCGAAAATCTGCAAATGTGCTCCGATTTCGATGATTAATACCTCTATCAATAGGCGTTGAGACCTGTAATTTTCAAACAAACACCCATTTGGATCGGTCGAATATTTCTACACGTTTCGTGGAAAATTCAATTTTTTTAAAAATCAACTGAACTATAGCCCACAAATTCAGAGCCACAAAATTCGAAAATCTGCAAATGTGCTCCGATTTCGATGATTAATACCTCTATCAATAGGCGTTGAGACCTGTAATTTTCATACAAACGGCCATTTGGATCGGTCGAATATTTCTACACGTTTCGTGGAAAATTCAATTTTTTTGAAAATCAACTGAACTATAGCCCACAAATTCAGAGCCACAAAATTCGAAAATCTGCAAATGTGCTCCGATTTCGATGATTAATACCTCTATCAATAGGCGTTGAGACCTGTAATTTTCAAACAAACACCCATTTGGATCGGTCGAATATTTCTACACGTTTCGTGGAAAATTCAATTTTTTTGAAAATCAACTGAACTATAGCCCACAAATTCAGAGCCACAAAATTCGAAAATCTGCAAATGTGCTCCGATTTCGATGATTAATACCTCTATCAATAGGCGTTGAGACCTGTAATTTTCAAACAAACACCCATTTGGATCGGTCGAATATTTCTACACGTTTCGTGGAAAATTCAATTTTTTTGAAAATCAACTGAACAATAGCCCACAAATTCAGAGCCACAAAATTCGAAAATCTGCAAATGTCTCCGATTTCGATAATTAATACCTCTATCAATAGGCGTTGAGACCTGTAATTTTCAAACAAACACCCATTTGGATCGGTCGAATATTTCTACACGTTTCGTGGAAAATTCAATTTTTTTGAAAATCAACTGAACTATAGCCCACAAATTCAGAGCCACAAAATTCGAAAATCTGCAAATGTGCTCCGATTTCGATGATTAATACCTCTATCAATAGGCGTTGAGACCTGTAATTTTCAAACAAACACCCATTTGGATCGGTCGAATATTTCTACACGTTTCGTGGAAAATTCAATTTTTTTGAAAATCAACTGAACTATAGCCCACAAATTCAGAGCCACAAAATTCGAAAATCTGCAAATGTGCTCCGATTTCGATGATTAATACCTCTATCAATAGGCGTTGAGACCTGTAATTTTCATACAAACACCCATTTGGATCGGTCGAATATTTCTACACGTTTCGTGGAAAATTCAATTTTTTTGAAAATCAACTGAACTATAGCCCACAAATTCAGAGCCACAAAATTCGAAAATCTGCAAATGTGCTCCGATTTCGATGATTAATAGCTCTATCAATAGGCGTTGAGACCTGTAATTGTCATACAAACGGCCATTGGGATCGGTCGAATATTTCTACACGTTTCGTGGAAAATTCAATTTTATTGAAAATCAACTGAACTATAGCCCACAAATTCAGAGCCACAAAATTCGAAAATCTGCAAATGTGCTCCGATTTCGATGATTAATACCTCTATCAATAGGCGTTGAGACCTGTAATTTTCATACAAACGGCCATTTGGATCGGTCGAATATTTCTACACGTTTCGTGGAAAATTCAATTTTTTTGAAAATCAACTGAACTATAGCCCACAAATTCAGAGCCACAAAATTGGAAAATCTGCAAATGTGCTCCGATTTCGATGATTAATACCTCTATCAATAGGCGTTGAGACCTGTAATTTCATACAAACGGCCATTTGGATCGGTCGAATATTTCTACACGTTTCGTGGAAAATTCAATTTTTTTGAAAATCAACTGAACTATAGCCCACAAATTCAGAGCCACAAAATTCGAAAATCTGCAAATGTGCTCCGATTTCGATGATTAATACCTCTATCAATAGGCGTTGAGACCTGTAATTTTCATACAAACGGCCATTTGGATCGGTCGAATATTTCTACACGTTTCGTGGAAAATTCAATTTTTTTGAAAATCAACTGAACTATAGCCCACAAATTCAGAGCCACAAAATTCGAAAATCTGCAAATGTGCTCCGATTTCGATGATTAATACCTCTATAAATAGGCGTTGAGACCTGTAATTGTCATACAAACGGCCATTTGGATCGGTCGAATATTTCTACACGTTTCGTAGAAAATTCAATTTTTTTGAAAATCAACTGAACTATAGCCCACAAATTCAGAGCCACAAAATTCGAAAATCTGCAAATGTGCTCCGATTTCGATGATTAATACCTCTATCAATAGGCGTTGAGAACTGTAATTTTCATACAAACGGCCATTTGGATCGGTCGAATATTTCTACACGTTTCGTGGAAAATTCAATTTTTTTGAAAATCAACTGAACTATAGCCCACAAATTCAGAGCCACAAAATTCGAAAATCTGCAAATGTTCTCCGATTTCGATGATTGATACCTCTATCAATAGGCGTTGAGAACTGTAATTTTCATACAAACGGCCATTTGGATCGGTCGAATATTTCTACACATTTCGTGGAAAATAATTTTTTTTTGAAAATCAACTGAACTATAGCCCACAAATTCAGAGCCATAAAATTCGAAAATCTGCAAATGTGCTCCGATTTCGATGATTAATACCTCTATCAATAGGCGTTGAGACCTGTAATTTTCATACAAACGGCCATTTGGATCGGTCGAATATTTCTACACATTTCGTGGAAAATAATTTTTTTTTGAAAATCAACTGAACTATAGCCCACAAATTCAGAGCCATAAAATTCGAAAATCTGCAAATGTGCTCCGATTTCGATGATTAATACCTCTATCAATAGGCGTTGAGACCTGTAATTTTCATACAAACGGCCATTTGGATCGGTCGAATATTTCTACACGTTTCGTGGAAAATTCAATTTTTTTGAAAATCAACTGAACTATAGCCCACAAATTCAGAGCCACAAAATTCGAAAATCTGCAAATGTTCTCCGATTTCGATGATTGATACCTCTATCAATAGGCGTTGAGAACTGTAATTTTCATACAAACGGCCATTTGGATCGGTCGAATATTTCTACACGTTTCGTGGAAAATTCAATTTTTTTGAAAATCAACTGAACTATAGCCCACAAATTCAGAGCCACAAAATTCGAAAATCTGCAAATGTTCTCCGATTTCGATGATTGATACCTCTATCAATAGGCGTTGAGAACTGTAATTTTCATACAAACGGCCATTTGGATCGGTCGAATATTTCTACACGTTTCGTGGAAAATTCAATTTTTTTGAAAATCAACTGAACTATAGCCCACAAATTCAGAGCCACAAAATTCGAAAATCTGCAAATGTTCTCCGATTTCGATGATTAATACCTCTATCAATAGGCGTTGAGACCTGTAATTTTCATACAAACGGCCATTTGGATCGGTCGAATATTTCTACACGTTTCGTGGAAAATTCAATTTTTTTGAAAATCAACTGAACTATAGCCCACAAATTCAGAGCCACAAAATTCGAAAATCTGCAAATGTTCTCCGATTTCGATGATTGATACCTCTATCAATAGGCGTTGAGAACTGTAATTTTCATACAAACGGCCATTTGGATCGGTCGAATATTTCTACACATTTCGTGGAAAATAATTTTTTTTTGAAAATCAACTGAACTATAGCCCACAAATTCAGAGCCATAAAATTCGAAAATCTGCAAATGTGCTCCGATTTCGATGATTAATACCTCTATCAATAGGCGTTGAGACCTGTAATTTTCATACAAACGGCCATTTGGATCGGTCGAATATTTCTACACATTTCGTGGAAAATAATTTTTTTTTGAAAATCAACTGAACTATAGCCCACAAATTCAGAGCCATAAAATTCGAAAATCTGCAAATGTGCTCCGATTTCGATGATTAATACCTCTATCAATAGGCGTTGAGACCTGTAATTTTCATACAAACGGCCATTTGGATCGGTCGAATATTTCTACACGTTTCGTGGAAAATTCAATTTTTTTGAAAATCAACTGAACTATAGCCCACAAATTCAGAGCCACAAAATTCGAAAATCTGCAAATGTCTCCGATTTCGATAATAATTACCTCTATCAATAGGCGTTGAGACCTGTAATTTTCATACAAACGGCCATTTGGATCGGTCGAATATTTCTACACGTTTCGTGGAAAATTCAATTTTTTTGAAAATCAACTGAACTATAGCCCACAAATTCAGAGCCACAAAATTCGAAAATCTGCAAATGTGCTCCGATTTCGATGATTAATACCTCTATCAATAGGCGTTGAGAACTGTAATTTTCATACAAACGGCCATTTGGATCGGTCGAATATTTCTACACGTTTCGTGGAAAATTCAATTTTTTTGAAAATCAACTGAACTATAGCCCACAAATTCAGAGCCACAAAATTCGAAAATCTGCAAATGTTCTCCGATTTCGATGATTGATACCTCTATCAATAGGCGTTGAGAACTGTAATTTTCATACAAACGGCCATTTGGATCGGTCGAATATTTCTACACGTTTCGTGGAAAATTCAATTTTTTTGAAAATCAACTGAACTATAGCCCACAAATTCAGAGCCACAAAATTCGAAAATCTGCAAATGTTCTCCGATTTCGATGATTAATACCTCTATCAATAGGCGTTGAGACCTGTAATTTTCATACAAACGGCCATTTGGGTCGGTCGAATATTTCTACACATTTCGTGGAAAATAATTTTTTTTTGAAAATCAACTGAACTATAGCCCACAAATTCTGAGCCATAAAATTCGAAAATCTGCAAATGTGCTCCGATTTCGATGATTAATACCTCTATCAATAGGCGTTGAGACCTGTAATTTTCATACAAACGGCCATTTGGATCGGTCGAATATTTCTACACGTTTCGTGGAAAATTCAATTTTTTTGAAAATCAACTGAACTATAGCCCACAAATTCAGAGCCACAAAATTCGAAAATCTGCAAATGTGCTCCGATTTCGATGATTAATACCTCTATCAATAGGCGTTGAGACCTGTAATTTTCATACAAACGGCCATTTGGATCGGTCGAATATTTCTACACGTTTCGTGGAAAATTCAATTTTTTTGAAAATCAACTGATGAATCTTATTATTATTAGTAATAAATACTAAAAAATTTCTGAGACAGCAGCTGTCACATTACTACTTAGCGGTATGTATTGCTTAAATGAATTTTATTAAAACATGCCTACATAGAATGACAATTTATTTATCTCGTCATAGTTGTTTATCTTGAACTAAGAAATTAGGTGTGCAACAAACTGAAAAGATTAATGTTAATTTCGATATTAATTTCAAATTATTTCTTTGCTATACATTTAAGACTACAAGATTTTTGCAAGTACCAAAATATATTTCTTAAGCCAAAAGAACACAAATTTTGAAAACAAATGAAGACTAATTACATACAAATTAGAGCAGTTATACGAATGCTACAATTATATTTACGTATATACTCGTATATCGTGTGATTGAGAATGACAAAAAGACTGTGCAATTCCGGTAGATTGCATGTGTTACAATTGGGTTGTTTTGTTGAAGCATTTTCAAATAATTCCTATTAGTGAACACAAAACCACCAAACACTTGATTAACAGACATTTACCACTGTGCACAATATAGTATATTGAACTATCGTTTAACTAATAAAAAAGTAAGCAGACACCAGAAAATATGCCGTCTAAATACTTTGATTAAAATTCAATGCTGTATTTTATTACTAAAACTTTAATAATCCAGTTACGATTTCCATAATCGATCTATCACATACAATACATAAAATAGAATATTGTAACTTAAGTACTTCTTATACATTTTATTGAACCATCACGATAAATTTCCATTATTTTGTTTTTTTATTTTTTTAATTGAATTCTTTTGATTGAAATCCTAGGAATTGCACAATACCACTTTTATATAAATTTTGTATTCAGTCATTTGAAAAATATTTCACAATAATTTCAACAAATTCGACATTTTCACAAATCACAATTAAATTAGATTTTTATTATTATATTATTGGAAAATTATAGTTTTGAACTAAAATATTTACCATTTTTAACTTGGTAACAATTTAAAAACAACATTCTTTCAATTTAATGTTTTATAAATGTATTAATTGTATACGAGTATATATAGAAAAGAAACAATTTCTTTTCAAACAAACATAATTCACATAAAAAATTATAAGACGAAGCACAAAAATGTCTCAATAATTCAGAGATTTTTCAAAAGAATTTCACATTAAATTAACAAAAAAAAAAAATTAACAGAAAAAAGTGTTATTTATGTTGATGAGACAAAACAACAAACCAACACAAATTATAAATTATAATAATAAAAATTCCATTTTGGTACATATATCTAACAATAATTTTATTTTTTTTATTTTTTTTTTAACTTGACATCAATGTTACCTTTACCTCTACGTATAAGTATTTTTCCTTTTTTTTTTTTTTAATTCTTTTGAAACTTACCTTGCTGTTCTGTCAATAAAATTAGAATTCGTCATTTTAAAAAACACGAAGAACTATTATATCCACAATTAAATTGTTGAACTTTTAATCATATATGTATATGAGGCACAAATTACTATATATTTTTATACAAATAAATAATTAAAATTAGAATTAATTTAAATTAATAAAATATGCAATCTTATTTTATTCATAATAAGATAATTTTTTTTTTCTATACACAGATCTTAAAGACAAAAGTAAAGTTAGTCACTAATGCAGAGAAGAGAAAAATGGCTTTACCAACCAACCATTCACATAACTTAATCGTAGTAGTTTTCTTATGTGATATTTCTTTTTTATATTTATTGAACACGTTGCATGTGCGCGCGTTAAAATTATATGAAGCATGGTGAAATTTGAATATTTATTGCATTTAGATTGTAAAAATGTTTTGCAAACAATTTCAAAATTTGCCCTTGGTCGTGGGCAATTACTCAACAACGTAACATTGCCTTTAATTTAAATGTATGATTTTCTTAGGTTGGTCCTTATGCTTCATGCCTCATGCCTCACTTCTGATTTCGTTCGATTTAAATACTTGAACAACTGTAGCGAGAGAATGTCTCATTTCTAAAATGATTTTCAGATAAAGTTCTGGAATATGGCCAATTATGCAGAAACTCGTTTATTTCTAAACCAATTATGATGAAATTCGATAAATACGACTTGAAATCGGTAAAGAAACAACCAAGTACCTTCCTAATTGGATTTATTCCAGATCGTCATGTAAAAATCATTTTAGAACTACATATCATCATAATCGGTTAAGAAATGACTAAGTCCTTTCTAATTGGCTATATGCCAGAATTGTATCTAAAAATCGTTTTAGAATCCCATTTTAATTTAAATTAAAATTAATATAAAAAAACCGACGAGCTTGTATCCGAGACACGACCTATTAACGTAGGACTACGTAAAATTGAGAAAACTTTATTTGTACAGTTTAATTGAAACCAAAATTTAGAAGTTAAAAATTAAAAATAAAACCGTTAATTATCTAATGCTGCCATCTTTATGCATTAGGCTGTGTTGAATACACTAGTATTAATCACCTAAAACAAATTATTAATTAGAATTATTATGTACAATTTATTAGAATTAACTTAACTTTCAAATTTTGAATTCAAATTACCAACAAAATTTCATTTTAATTGTTACAGTCAATGCATAAACCTAAAATCATATAAAAACATTTATCATTATAAATTCATTTTACTTTATGTAACAAATCAATACTTAGCTTCTCATTCATTAATATTTTGCAAATGAAATCTTGAAATGATGAATGAATTGAAATAATTAAAATTTTAGAATTAATTAATAGTTAAATTTAATAATGAAATTGTTATTTATCTTTTTTGTATGCACTAATTTTTGAGTCAAAACCTTACAAATGTAATTTTATAATTTGAACGGCCAAAGCCTTATAAATGTTTCTATAATGTCGTTTGGATTAATTTTAAAATAAGAACGACTGCGTTCATTGCTTTATAGTTTAAGTACAATTTCTCCATCTGGTATAAACTGTAGAAACTAGAAATTTTGTAAGTCATTGTAAAATTACCATTTTATATCTCTCTTTAAAACCAACCATCAAAGTGTAAACATCAAAATAAAAATTAAAATAAATAAAATCTATTATATTTATAATTTATCACCAACCAAATACTCAAGTGGTTTTATTTTTTGATCGTGGAACCAACCAACCATTTGAGAACATTGTTGTTATTGCATCTTTTTGTACCATTACCTATTGGTACAATCAATGGTCCTTCGAGCCGGATAAATCAACAAGCTGAATTTGGATTTTTTAATAAACTTGGAAATTTATATTAATTTGGAAACCGCGTGGAGTTATCAACCATTTCAACCAGTCAACGTGGGATTCAACATTGGAACCAAAAAACCTTAAGTATCACAAAATTATTTAACACTATTACTAACAATTATATAAATAAAATTCTTATAAAAACCAAAATTAACCAAATTGTGTCGAGAATTTATTTATTTATCAAAACCCAAATTATAAAGTGAATCATAAATTAAACAAAATCAAGTACCGTGCTAAGCATCGAACCTGGTACCTTTTGCGTTTTGGTCGAGTACGCTACCACTCGACCTATTTGATCGTTTTATAAATCGTGCGATTTTGAGTGAACTTAAGTTAAATATTTTGAAAAATAGTGATAGTGTTAAATTGTGAATATCGTACAAAATAGCGCAACTCGTGTCTTTAAAGAAAAGACGTGCTACCATTAAGGGGAATGTAACTAAGTTGCTTAATTACATTAAAACTATAAGCGATGCAACTATGGTAGAAGATATCAAGACACGACTGTCCCATATCGATAAACTGCGAGAAGAATTCATAGTGGTGGAAGACAAAATAGTTGAACTGGACGAAAAAGAAGAGCTAGATACAGATTTCGAGGAGAACTACTACACGGCCGTTGCAGGTTTACATCACGCGCTAAGGGTAAAATCAGATACTACAGTATCAATGAATGATACACTAGGAAATACCAGCATCGGCGGTAACCATACGGAAGTAAAGCTGCCTAAAATCTCAATACCAGTGTTTAGTGGCGACTATACGGAATGGCAGTCGTTTTTCGATTTATTTTGCTCAACTATTCATGACAACCCTAAACTAACCGGATCACAAAAGTTACAGTATTTAAAGGGATCTCTGAAGGGTGAAGCAGCAGGCTTACTGAAGCACTTCAACATAACCGACGCTAATTACATCGAGGCACTAAAGAAATTGAGAGAACGATACGACCGGAGAAAACACACCATATATGCCTTCATTAGAAATTTTATGTCGCAACCAACAGTGAACATACCAAATAGTGCAAACGTCCGAAGACTTCTGGATACTTCAGATGAAATCATCCGTGGACTCAAAGCACTAGGAGAAGATGCCGAAACCAGAGACCATTGGCTGATTCATATCATGATTAGCAAGCTGGATGACGAGACTAACAGTTTATGGGCGCAAGATTCTGCTGAAAATAACCTTCCAAATTTAAAGCAGTTTTTTGACTTTCTTTTAAAGCGGATTGATGCATTAGAATCAACAAAAATACCAACTAGACGCACACAACCTCAAACTAATCAGCCAAAGTTTAACATCAGAAGTAACGCTGTTGGAACTTTTGCAGTTCAACCATGTGCAATATGTCCTGAAAAGCAACACAAACTATTTGAATGTGACAAATTCAAGGAAATGTCTGTAGAAAATAGAAGGGATTTGTTGAAAAAAGAAAACCGTTGTTTCAATTGTCTCAATAATAACCACAGTGTATATAGTTGCAAGTCCAAATATCGATGCAGGTACTGCAATAGAAAACACCATAGCTTAGTCCATGAGAATTCACCAACAAACCCAGATTCGAATGTTACGGTCACAAATGTTCCACCAAATCAGTCATACTCAACTACACTCAGTACTAAAATAGGCGTATCACTATTACCTACAGCACTTGTAAATGTAACCGACAAATTTGAACAAAATCAATTATGTAGAGTACTTCTTGATTCAGGGTCGCAAAGTTCATTTATATCTGAGAGATGTGTACAGAGGCTCCAATTAAAAAGATCAAAAGCTAAAATTTCTATATCCGGAATAGGAGCAACAACAAATGGTTTCACGAAGGGGTTAGTATCGTTAGTACTAACGCCATGGAGTAGAGATACACCACGCATAAATATTGAAGCACTTATCTTTCCAAAACTAACAGCTAAACAGTCGCCAGTTTCGCAATATATAGATGTAAACTATTTTAAGCAATTCGAGCTAGCAGATCCATATTTTTATAAAGGATCAGACATCGATATTATCCTGGGAGCTGATACCTTTTTCGAAATCCTTTCGGAAGGAAAATTAATTGCCCAGAACCTACACATGCAAAAAACTCTATTGGGGTGGATAGTAGCAGGACAATGCACTGGATCTCAAACACAGCAGGCAATTACCGCTAACATCAACCAACCAGAACAAAGCTTGGATCAATTACTAAATAAATTTTGGGAAATTGAAGCAGTTGCTGAAACAAACCTCAATTTATCAAAAGAAGAGGAATTTTGTGAAAGTCACTTTAAAAGCAGCACCGTGATAGACAGCACCGGTCGATTAACAGTACGCCTACCGTTTAAGTTATCACCATCCATATTGGGAAATTCATTTCAAAAGGCAGTACAAAGGATGTACTCAATAGAAAGAAGATTCCTCAAAGACAAAGAATACGCATCAAGATACAAGGATTTCATGTCAGAATACATATCGCTGGGACATATGAGAGCGATAAGCGATACTGCAGCAAGACTTCAAGGATATTACCTACCACACCACGGCGTCATTAAAAACTCCAGCACCACAACGAAGTTAAGAGTAGTATTTGATGGTTCAGCCAAATCGACTTCGGGAGTATCATTAAACGATTGTCTTGCGGTCGGACCAACCGTACAATCGACGTTATTTGACATTTTAATCCGTTTTAGAAAATTTAAAATATCGTTCACAGCTGACATTGAAAAAATGTTTAGGCAGGTTAATGTTGCAGCAGAAGACACAAAGTACCAAAGGATCGTTTGGCGAGAAGCACCACATAAACCTTTCACCACATATGAACTGCAGACGGTGACCTATGGCACAGCAAGTGCAACTTATCTAGCCACCCGCGCGCTAAATGAAGCAACAGAAAGACATAAAAACAAATTTCCAGAAGCAGTAAAGCACATAAGAAGCAATATTTATGTAGATGATTTGATGTCAGGAGCCGACTCAACGGAAGACGCCATAAAACTGAAGCATGAGATAGATTTCATTTTATCCAGTTCTGGTTTCCAGCTCAGAAAATGGTTAACCAATGATGAAAGCTTGCTGAACAGTGCTACTCAACCCACCAACCAAACGAGAGTATTAGAAATCGAGGAATCGAACTCAGTCAAAGTGCTAGGCCTGCATTGGAATCCAAAAACCGACTGTTTTCAATTCAAGGTGAATTTAAATCAAAAACCAACCACAACAAAGAGGGAAATCCTGTCAGAAGCCAGTCGGCTATTTGACCCCTTGGGATGGCTTGCTCCAGTGACAGTCAGAGTAAAAATATTCTTTCAGACGTTATGGCTCAAAAATTTGGGATGGGATGACCAATTGTCAGATGACTCAAAAGCAGAATGGTTAAAAATTCGTGAAAATCTGGTGAACATAGAGAACATATCTCTGCCCAGATATATAGGTACAACTGCAAGCAGTGACATATCACTACATGGATTTTCAGATGCATCCAAACAAGCTTATGCGGCAGTTATATATATCCAGACCACACAACCAAATGGAACGTCGCATATAAAGCTTTTAACATCCAAAACAAAAGTGGCACCCGTGAAACAAATAACCATTCCACGTCTAGAACTATGTGGGGCATTGCTGTTAAGCAAGCTATTTGTCGCCATTAAAAAGGCTTTGAATACTAATGTTAAAGAAATCAACGCATGGACTGATTCCACTATAGTTTTAGATTGGCTTTCCACACATCCCACAAAATGGAATACCTTCGTCGGTAATCGAACTGGTGAGATACTCACAAATATGAGCAGATCTCAATGGAGACATGTGAGTTCAGAGGATAACCCAGCTGATTTTGCGTCCAGGGGAGTCGACCCAGAAAAATTACAACACATCAGCTTGTGGTGGAATGGTCCAACCTGGTTAGCAAATTCAAAAAGATGGCCAGAAAATATAGACAACCGATCTACCACAATTCAAGAAATAAGAATCCAATCAGCGCACGTCCAAATACAGCCATCAAATATAATAGATGATCTGATTGAGAAGTCATCCAGCTTCAATAAAACGGTACGAATCTTGGCGTATGTACTTCGATTTGTAAATATGAGATTAAAGCTAGAACCAAAAAATTCCTTTCCGACTAATCTTCTCACCTCAGAATTCCAAAAATCCCAACTTCTTATCTTCCATCATTTGCAACACAAACAATTTCCACTCGAAATTAAATCCATTACATCTAATAGACCACTATCACCTTCAAGTAGCCTAAAATACTTAAATCCAATTATCGACGACCAGGGACTACTGCGAGTTGGAGGAAGAATACGAAATGCATCCATAACATACGACATCAAACATCCATTAATACTCGCAGCAAAAAACAAACTAGTTGAATCAATCGTAAGGGAACATCACCAAAAATATCTACATGCTGGGCCAACATTAATGATGGCCACTCTTCGACATAAATACTGGATTATTGGCTGCAAAAATTTAATCAGAAAGATCGTCCACAGCTGCGTAAAATGCACAAAGTACGAGGCAAAGGAACTTAATCAAGTCATGGGAGATCTTCCGAGTCCAAGGGTAGAGCTAATTAGACCGTTCCATAAAGTTGGAGTGGATTACGCAGGTCCGATTCAAACGTATTCAGTGAGAGGCAGGGGGCAGAAAATCTATAAAAGCTACATCTGCATCTTCGTTTGTCTAGCCACCAAAGCTGTACACATCGAGCTTGTTTCCGACCTTACCACAGATGCCTATATCGCCGCGCTTCGAAGATTTGTGGCTCGCAGAGGAATGTGTAGCGAAATACACAGTGATAATGGAACAAACTTCATTGGGGCTAGAAATCACTTATATGAATTCTTCAAATTTTTAAAACAAAATGCTAATATTTTTTCTAAATTTTTATTGTCAGATCAAATACAATTCAAATTTATTCCACCAAGATCACCACATTTTGGCGGGCTGTGGGAAGCTGCAGTTAAAAGTACAAAGTATCATCTAAGAAGAGTAACCGACGGCCATATACTCACAGTAGAAGAGATGACAACACTATTAACCGAGATTGAAGCCATGCTCAACTCAAGACCGATCTGTGTACTCTCGAGCGATGATCTGGACTATTTGACACCGGCTCATTTTTTGATTGGCCGACCGACAACTCAACTACCTTGTGAAGACCTAGTAGATGTCAAACTTTCCAAATTATCACGATGGCAAATGGTACAACAGATGAACCAGCATATATGGAAGAGGTGGCATCTGGAATATCTAACCAGTTTACAACATAGAAGCAAATGGCACACAAAAAACAATAACATTAAAATTGATGACATTGTGCTTATCAAAGAAAATAATTTACCTCCATCAAAGTGGTTATTGGGCAGAGTAATGGAATTACACTCAGGAACAGACGGCAACGTTAGAGTCGTTACGCTAAAAACACAACAAGGGAGTTTTCAACGTCCAATCCACAAGCTTTGTCGATTACCAGTGAGTTGAATCAACCGATTCAAGCCGGCCGGGATGTTGAATACACTAGTATTAATCACCTAAAACAAATTATTAATTAGAATTATTATGTACAATTTATTAGAATTAACTTAACTTTCAAATTTTGAATTCAAATTACCAACAAAATTTCATTTTAATTGTTACAGTCAATGCATAAACCTAAAATCATATAAAAACATTTATCATTATAAATTCATTTTACTTTATGTAACAAATCAATACTTAGCTTCTCATTCATTAATATTTTGCAAATGAAATCTTGAAATGATGAATGAATTGAAATAATTAAAATTTTAGAATTAATTAATAGTTAAATTTAATAATGAAATTGTTATTTATCTTTTTTGTATGCACTAATTTTTGAGTCAAAACCTTACAAATGTAATTTTATAATTTGAACGGCCAAAGCCTTATAAATGTTTCTATAATGTCGTTTGGATTAATTTTAAAATAAGAACGACTGCGTTCATTGCTTTATAGTTTAAGTACAATTTCTCCATCTGGTATAAACTGTAGAAACTAGAAATTTTGTAAGTCATTGTAAAATTACCATTTTATATCTCTCTTTAAAACCAACCATCAAAGTGTAAACATCAAAATAAAAATTAAAATAAATAAAATCTATTATATTTATAATTTATCACCAACCAAATACTCAAGTGGTTTTATTTTTTGATCGTGGAACCAACCAACCATTTGAGAACATTGTTGTTATTGCATCTTTTTGTACCATTACCTATTGGTACAATCAGGCTGAATTAGCCTGAGAGTACCCATTGTACATATTTTTCTTAATTTTTATATTTATTGTTTATACAATACTAAATGTTATATTTCTCAATTCGTTATATCACAATGAAATACCGTTCTAAAACAAAAATAAAAAATTGGGGTCTATCTGGCTCCTCGTACAACACTTTTCCCACAAAGCGTCCGTTAAAGATCACCAAACCAACCATTTATATTTTACAACCATTTTCTGTTAGTTTTGCACAGGCATTTTCTTAAATTTGGAGACCTCTTCCCCAATATCACAATTGTTCACAACAATATAAATTTTCTACTCTCATGCCACCAAATCACAGCTTTTGAGTTGCCAAATTCAAATAATTATAAAAATTATAAAAGTTATAATATTCTCTGAGACCTTAACAAAACCATTTTTCTAAAAATGCCCTATTTAGGCGTTAAAACCACCTCAAAAGGTAATTTCATCCCCTAAAAATTAGAGATGCAACCTTTATAATTTAATTTATTATGAATTTGTTGTACTTTTTATGAGGAATAATTACCAATTTGTTTTATCAAAAAAAGTGGAGTAGAAGTCGAGATATACCTACCGAAAAAAAAACGCTTTTTGAGGTTAATTAAAAGGTTTCGTTAATGTCTCAAAGAGTACAACTTAGAACAGTTTTTATAATTTTTTGAATTTGACAGTTCAAAAGATTCCCTTTTTAGATTACTTAGAACTGAAACGTGTTTTCATCTGCGACCTGTAACAATTAGATTCAGTTATACATCTCTAGTATACTGTTGAAAATCCAACAATATTATGTGAGAAACGTAATAATTGACCGATATGATTATTCAATCAGTGCATGGTATCACCGTGGATCATTCAAGGTTACAAAATAGTAAAACACAATTTACGTACATTATTTTTTTTGGCACCGAATCCCACCTCTCGTCGCATACCATTTCATTTTATGTATCTCCCAGCGCTTTTCTCCAAAACTTGCTCCACCATAATGGCGTCCCATAACAATTTGCTATTAAGGTTTACATACGACCTTATACTAAGAGAATTTATTACTCAGAAATAATACCTTTAAACCCGATTTTAATAAAGCAATTCACAAATAATAAATCGATCAACATATCGTTGAAATTTCAATCATTAAAATGTCACAAAATATCAATAAAACGTCATTGAAATGTCAATGACACAGAAATGGGAATGGCTTGCTATTAACAAAAGCATACTAGATATAATTTATTTTTAAATATTGACGATTCAATTGACGTATTAAATCCAATTAGTTTCCGGTCACTTGAAAACTTTGAAGTCCCGTAACTCAAAAACCTAAATATAAATTCAAAAAATGTACGCAATATTTAACATAATGAAAATAAAAAATGTTGAACTTTTTTATTTTTATTTTATAGCTTTAAATCAATATGGCGTGCGGCATGTTTGATCAAGTTCATCACTATTTAATTAAAATTGAAATTAAAATACTAATAAAAATTAGTTGTTTAAATTTTTTTTCAATCCAAAAATCTTTATTTAACTTGGTTTGAATTTTACAGTTTTTAAAACATTACATTTATATTTATCCAGAGACATTGCTTTACTCAAATAAATTTACTAGATACGTCAATTCCGTGACGCGCGTCATCACATTAAAATTTTGGTTTACCCCCCATATATAATGAAAACAAAGACGTAGTCCTACGTCAAAAACAAACCATATTTCGGAAAATGGCTACCGGAAATTCTGCAAGAGTAACACATATCGAGAAATTAAAGGATCACGAGAACTTCAACGATTGGCATTACTGTAATTACTTACTTACTCGTATTGTAGGGCCATGTGGACGTTCAGCCACCTCGCACTGCGACCTAAAACATATTTTGTGCTTGGACCCTGCTTAATTATCCGTCGAGTTAATATTCAGGCTCTTAATGAACCTGATAGTACTGCATGCCGGTACACGATACATACTATCTGGGCTTATTGCTCTCCCTCCTAGATGTTTACTATAATTTTGTTTTATTTTATTTATTTTATTTTCAGATAAAAAGTCGACAAATTTGACTTGACATAGAATACTGAACTTAAAATTAAAATAGACAAACAATATAACAAATAAAACATTTTTTTTTTTTAAAAGAATTAAAATTGAAAATACTTTCAAGTCGGAGCAAAATATTGCTTGTAAAAATAAAGCTATCTTTGCTTAAGTAAAAGTCGAAGAGATGATCAATTTTATTAAAACTCTTAGACATCATGTTTAGTTACTGGTTCATTGTCACCATAGTTTGTTCTGTGTATAAACAGATGAAGGAACTCCTGACTTCATAAATTTCTACTCGGTGCTTTTATTTTAATTGATTCCAGTATAAACGGTGCATCGATTTGAGGTATTAAAATATTTCCAATAAACGAAGACTTTAAAAGCTCTCGTCTATTTTCCAACGTTGTCATTTGATAAGATTAGCATCCAGTAAGATATGGTGGCAATCGCTTTAGGTTAACGTAGTACGGTAAATTTAGGTTATAATCCCATTCATTTTTCCACGTTATATAGCGAATAAGCTTTTTTTTTGGATACTCTCAATATCAACAGCTTAATAAAACCAAGCATGGAATTAACTCTAGTGACGCATTGCTCAATATATGTTTAGTAAAGCACATGTTTTCAACGAAAGTAGCCCCTAGGTCTTTAATTACGAATACTTTTAGTAAAAGTATGCCATTAATTTCATATTGTTGTATAACAGGATTAATTTTCCGATGGAACGATAAAATCTTATACTTGTGATGTTGAGAATGAGAAGGTTACACTCACACCATTTCGCTAGATTGTCGATGTTTTCTTATATCATAGCTTATGGGTATTTCCGATGTTTTCTTCTGTTTTAAAGATGTTGAGATCATCTGCAAACATTAGTACCTTAGAATGATGTACACACATTTTTAAATTTTTTTTTAGTATGATGTATTACTTCAGAAATATCGTTGATGAAAATTATAAAGATCCAAGGACCAATATGAAATATTGTACCAGTGAGGTAGCATGAATTAATTCTGATCTATTACTAAGCTCAATATACTGAATATACGGTTACTCAAATATGATTTAAACCATGTAACAAACTGTTTAGAGAGACCGAATCTGTACAACTGTTCCAATGTTTTACAATGACTGATGGAGTCAAAGGGTTTCGCAGAGTCAGTATACACCACATCAACTTGCTTAAATGCTCTTCTTTAATGGTACTGCTGATAAATTCAAAAGATTTGTTGATGTTGATCTTTTGGGTATAAAACCATGCTGCTGCTGTGAGATAAATCGAGGAACCAATGATCTGAATGAGTTGGGCAGTTGCATACTACCAGTTCAAATAATTTGAAGATATTGGTGTAATTCCTCTTTCGTGGTTTTCACCATTGTTTGAATTTTCATACTTATCAATATTTTCCGGCTTATAAACTGATTGAAAAAACTCCGCAAACATGTTTGATATAACCTGCGGGTCACAAAATTTACGTTCCTTGAATCTTGAATGTCATACATACTGGGTAACCATTAGTTTCACGTTTTTCTTTAAAAAATCTCCAAAAATGTTTTGGATCCTTTCTTATTTTTTTCTTAATTTGGCTAATGTAGCTCTTATACTTTATATCAAAGTAGCTTTCGAAATTTTGGTTACACGCAGTGAATTTATATTTGCTTTCCTCGGAACAGAATTTCAGATTTTGTTTCTAAGTTTACTATTGTACCATGCAGGATATTTGTTTGGTTTGGTCACAGCAGTAGGAACAAATATGTCTATGCCCGTAAATAAGATTTTGTAGAATTTATTCACGTTAACATTTATGTTGCTACTGTTAAGTTCATTTTCCCAGTTAATCCCCTCAAGAAATTGATTAAGATTCATTATGTCAGCTTTCCTGAAGTTGTAACCAATAAATACAAACGATGATCATGAAGTGGGGGAATCATCAAGCATATTACTTTATTGAGATATAGACGAAGTGAGAGAAACAGCGGTATTCATAGATGGTGCTGCAGCCCATGAATTGTGTTCCAATGACGGAATATGTTCCAATGACGAATTATGCTCTAAAGTTATAAAAAACAATGTAGAAGCCATCGAATAAAGTAACAAGCGCATCAGAAAGCAGCCAGCAAAGTTGAAGGATTATGAACTCAGTTACAATGTTATTATCTGAAGTACCCTCAGATCCTTTTTTTCTTTTTTTTTTTTATATGAAGAGGCTATGAGCCGTCTTGAATGCGATTTGTGGAAAAAAGCGATGCAAAAGGAATATGACTCTCTTATTGAAAATGGAACCTAAACTTTAGCGAATTGGTCTACAAAACCAAATACGATGTTAATGGAAATATCAACCGTTATAAAGCGCGGCTTGTAGTTAAAGGTTGTTCTCGACGAGAAGGTATCGGCTATGAAGAGACATATTCGCCAGTTGTGCTACTCGTCCATCTGATACTTAATTGCATTTGCAGTTAAGTTTGATCTAAAATTGATTAAATGGATGCAGTTGCGGCATTCTTGCAGGGTGAATTAGGAGAAGAAATATTTATCTGCCAACCGGAAGGATATCTTAATAGGAACCAATCGTTGAAAGTTTGTCGTCTTAAGAAGGTATTGTACGGTTTAAAACAGGCTAGTCGTACTTGGAATTGCAAATTGGATAGTGTTCTTAAAGATTTTGGCAAGAAGTCTTCGTTAATGTACCCCTGCACCTATCACAAAATTCAAAATGGACATATTTTGTTAGTAGCCTTGTACGTTGATGATTTGTTGTTGTTGAAAACTGTTGACCAACAATTATACATCGAAGAGATGTTAAAAAAGTATGGTATTGCCGATTGTAATCCAGCTTTGACACCGATTGATGCAAATCGGTCAATGTAGTTGAGAGTATCATATTCGCTGCTCATGTTACTCGTCCGGATATATGCTATGCAATCAGCACCATTAGCAAATTCAATAACAACCCTGGTCTGCCGCACTGGAACGCGGTTAAAAGAATTCTAAGGTACCTTCGTGGTACTGCATTAGCTAAACTGGAATTTCCAAAAAACGATCGGTTAATGGCTACGTTTTTAAGCTTCAGGGAGGAGCTGTTTCTTGGAACAGTAAGAGACATCCAACGGTTGTTCTTTCCACAACGGAGGCCAAGTAAATGGCATTCTCCGCCGCAGCTCAGGAAACTATTCTAGCTTATCTCACGACAATGGAAAAAAATCAATTTAAAAGACGTGCCGTTTTTCATTGTTGAAGCCGGGAATTCTGGAATGAACTCCCGCAGTCAGTTGTCAGAAGTTCATTTAGACATCTGTTTTCATCGATTGACGAAATTGAATTCAACATTTGCTTTTTCAATCAACATATCATACATATATGTGCTATATTACAAGTACCTACATAGTTTTGATTAAATCAGAGAATACTGTATAAGTGGAATTGGATCGGAGCCCTTTGTGGCGAGTGATGGATGGCTTATAAAATGTAAAGAACGACACTTTTAGAAAATTTATTTTGGAAAATGGGTTGCATTAAGGTTTGCATTAAAAAACTAATGTTGCGAATTTCGAAAAACTGCTGCCGAAAGAAAAGCAATGAAGGAAAGAGTAACACATATGCCTTGTATAAATAAATGCCCATATTAACTAAAGTTGATTATTATAGGAAAACCAAAATCCTCTCGTTACTTTAAAAATAAAAATACATACGCCACTCTACTTATAACAAATATTCTAAAAACATGTGACCGCCAAGTGTACTTGACGGAGTGGTAAAAGTACGTATTTGTTCCACAAGTAACTTAACACATAGAGCCCCAAAAATTACCATTTAAAGCAATTTTATTAGTGGTTACAGCAACTTGCCATGGCACTGAAAATATGTTAAACGATTAATCATCTGTCCCATTAATTGGAGAAAATTAATCGATTAACCGAAAATATGGTATATTTTCTCGAACGAAGTGTGAACCGATTTTATTGAAATTTGACATTTGCGATGGAAATAGGACCCTAAAATTATTTTTAATGGTGTTTTAGTGGAGGTTAGGAACTAGGATATTCCTTAACTGATTACGGAAATGAGATTCTAAAGTGATTTTTCTAACTCCGGGAGCATATACATACTATCATCCACTTTTCCTTATTTTCCTTTTATTGTAATTAAATTTCCCGGCAAATGTATAGTTAATATGTCAAGATGAGAAACCTCAACAGCTACTAGATTCACAAAAGCATCAACACACAATATCATAAAAGCTATTGTTTGTTGAGGTTTCTGTAAACCAGACAGCTGTTGAGGTTCCTCTGCTGTGAAGCAGATTGAAAACCGGTAAAAAATAGCCTATTTCCACCCTAAATGGTAATATTTCAGAACTTTGTCTAAAAAATATTTCAGAATCCCATTTCCAACGCAAATGTCGAATTTTATCATAAACGGCTAAGGAATAGTCAAGTTTTAGCCATATTCCAGAACTTTATCCCAAAATCATTTTAAAATTTCATTTCTATTGTACCTGGTGAATTTCATCTCAGTGTTTAAAGCTGCGGCGTTTGAATCGGAAGGTACCGGGTTCGAGTCCCGATAGAGGGGCGGGATGCAAAAGGGATTTTTCATCATCTAATTACGATCGATGATGACGATGAACACAACTATAACTCCCTGTTGAGAGTTCGGAATCCATGAGCCGATCCCCTTTCCATCTCCAGAGCCCCAGAACAGATTGCATAGAATAAAACGAAAAAAACGGTCTAAAATAGGCCCGATTCTGAGGTCAAAAATTTGTATGTTACGTTAAGTTATTTTTGTTTTTTCATTATAAATGCATATAGGAAGCGGGGAAATAAAATAACATAACATTGATTTTATCGTTCCAGAAGTGGGCCCAATATCCCATTTTAAACTTCATTTTATACCCAATAGCTCTTAGATACATTATTAATCCAATAATTAACCTTTTATTTGTTAAGTAGTAGAAGCATCCGATATAAACATCGAGGACATACCTGATATAAATAAGATCGCCGGTGACTTGCCCTACAAATCTTCGGAAGTTATACGTGGCTAAACTTATATCTAACGAATCAATTCATTTTCTTAACCCTCTCAAACGCCTTGTACAATATATTGTACATCAACTTTCATCGCTCCTACCAACCGTAATGTTTAATTTGTGTCTCATTTCTCTTGTGGAATCGTTCTCTTATGTATTTATGTTCATACTACAGTTTTATGAGCAATGCCGTATCATAGCAGTGCATAGTTGTGCTACGTATTTTATTTTTGGGAAGTAGGTCAATTTTAAATGGCGTTTGAAAGGGTTAAAACAAATTAGGAATATAAATTCTTTAAAGATGATTTCAAACAACTTTCTGCTTTCCAAGACACAAATGTAGGGGAACCTGTGAAGCCAAATTTTCCCGCCCACGAAACTTTTTTTTTTATTCAACTTACTTTTAAATTAACTGTTTCCCGTACTACGATGGCTGTTTAAGACAAATCAACTTGCAGTCAAATTTTAAAAATTGTATACGTACAGTTGCCGCACGGTTAAAAAAAGCAAATAAATTACGTTTTCATATTAAAACGACTATACACACAAATAAGTAAATATAAGAAAACTAAATGCATACTTAATCTCACCTCAACGCAATTTTTTTATTTTTTTTTTTTTACTTTTAAGATTACTTAAATATTTCAATAATTCTCTCAACAAAATACACATATTTTTGTATATTTTCTCTAACTTGAGTTTTCAAAATAAAAAAAATAAAAAACATCAAAATAAGACTTTAAATTTTATTGACTTCTTATAAGAAAATAATAAAAGAAATGTTAAAAAGAGAAAATGATTGAATTACTAAATAAAAAATACAAATATAAAAATTTAAAGATCATAAACTAACTGAATAGAAACAAGAAGTATGTAGCTATATGTACAAGCATATAAATACAAGTAAGAATTTTTAATTGCTGTTAGCTGTGATTTTAATTAGTTTATATTGATAATAATAAAAATATATTAAACATAAAATTTTAAAATTATTGATTGGGATAGCTGTATAAACTCGCAAGACTACTCTGAATTAATTTAATTTGCATGCGAACTAAGAATTTTATGAAATTAAGCTTTACAGTATCCTATGCAGCACCTGTGGCAAATTTTCGTTTCATGAGAAAACTTCAAAATCAGATTCGTTTGAAACAATGTTAAATGCGATTCTTATTTGTTATGACTGAATGTTTAATAATGTACAAATTACCTATATTTTTTTTATGATAAAGTATAAACATTAATTCAGCATGTATACATAAAACAATATAAATTAAATATCAATATGAAATTTAGCATATAATTTTTATCTTATTTTCGGTAATAAACTTTTTTAATACTCGTATTACTAATAAAAATAATATTTTTATTGATTATCTGGTTTTAATTTAAAATATTCGTATAGGTATGATCTGGGGGGGCTATTTGTGAATTCAAGTCAAACTAGTAAACCGTCTTAAAAACGTATTATCGAATTACCGGCAACTGCATTTTATTTACCGGTAAATTCCTAATTTTGCTCGTTATCCGCTGTACACTCGCGTTTCATGTGGCTTAACTGGCAATAATTTCACTTTCTTTCATACCCAAACAGCCTTCTGTGTGATGATGACCACCAAAATTTCTTCAATAGGTTCTACGGTTAATTTATTAATTATAAAATCTGCAATTAATATTAAGATACATTTTAATTAATTTTTGAAGTTAACGGCCATCTTTCGTGCTGGAAACCCTACGATTAAGAAAAAATCCATCCCCTCATCACGCCGTGGTGATTGGACACAAGTTCACAACTTACGTTTAGCAACACAATTTTGTTGAAGAGTGTAAGGGGCCGTTCGCTGCTGTTGAATTCCTTCACTTTTCAAATACAATCCAAACTGTTTGTTTTCATATTCGCCACGTCTATCTGATCTTATACACTTGGGCTTCTTATTAAACATAGTTTTTACCATTTCGACATATTCCGTAAATTTTTCAAAGACCTCTGATTTCTTTTCTAACAAATATATTGTTGTATATTGGGAGAAATCATCTATTAATGTTAAACTATATGTTTTACCGGCAGCTGATGCTGCCCTTATTGGTCCACATACATCTGAATGAACTAAATCAAGCATATTTTTTGCACATTGTGCATTCATTGGAAATTTAAGGCGCATCATTTTTCCTTGCAGGCAAACTCTACACTTGTCAATATAACGACAACTTTCATCAATACAGTGTGTTATTTTCACACTCTTTTCGTACCCAACGTTGTTAACGTTTTGACAACCATCATGTCACGATGTCCCAAAATTCTATGCCATTTATGTATACAACCAGTATGACAAGATTCAATACTATTTTCGCCTTGTTTGGTTCCTTTACAACGAACAAATTTCCCTACTCTTCGGCTACTGCTGTATGCCGTCCACTTAGACTGATTTCGCATCGTTTGGAGTTCGTAAATTTCACATCGCGGCCTTTTTCAATCAATTTGCGTACGGATACCAAATTTGTATTAAGGAGGGAACCCATAGCACTTCATTTAATACAATGGAAGTTTGTTCATCAAATTTGTTGATGAATTTAATTCGAATAGAACCTTTTCCTCTAACTTAAACAGCTTCACCATTCGCTACGAAAATTTTATCGCGATGGTTTGTATCGAGCATTGTAAATATGGCCTTATTTGATGTAATGTGAGACGTGGCACCAGAATCAATATGATCCATCCAACTTCACCTCCATTTGTAATAAATACAAATTCTTCTTGTTTTATATCAATATTTAAATCAATCATTTGTTGATATAATTCATTTATCTTGCTTAGATGTACTTCCACATCGCCTCCCGCCTCTAAACGTAATCTCATAATTACTTCATCAACCGAACTTTACTATTTGCTGTGCTCTTCTCGTGGTATTCTTGCAACGTTATCCGTGTAAGGGTATACCATTCGCCGAAGTAGCATTACGAATATGAACCAATATTGTTCATTATTCACATTTAGCCCAATTGTTGCTAAACCTTGTGAATCTTTCCTGTTCTACTTTCGAATGTGTGGCTATAGTATGTATTAATAGTTGTTTGTGGAATTTGTCAAAAGTTTCTTCGATCGAAAATTCTAATGAAAACCCTTCAATATCAGATCAGTTGATTTCTCCGTCTGTATCTAACCAATTAAATATTGACAATTCCGCAGGCTTACACGTAATAAATTTTTCAGATCCAGCTTAATGGCCTAATACCCTTAACAATAAAATTATTGATAAATTATTGATCGTTCAAGGTTCCAGGCAAGTTCAACTTACACGATTTCCTCAACATACAAACAACCGTAAATTTCGCCAATAACCATTTCTTCCCTATCGTTTGAAATCGGTTTGAAGAGTTACAACTCAGGTGTTTAATTCAACTAATTTAATTGTTTCTATTAATGTAAAATCCTACTTCAAACTACTTTCCAACTGCCTGGTACAACTATTTATGTGCAATAATGTTCGGGTGAACAGGACTTTCATGCTCGTAATCATAAACTATCATGGCTGACAATATCTGTGACCTTCATGCTGCAAGCGTAAATCGCGCCTCAAATTTCACTTCAAAATAACAACTAGGAATTGTCTGAATTATAGGCTGAAACTTAAACACAAAGGTCTCCGTCCCATTTCGTTCGTTTCCTGGGTTATTCTTGCACTCTTCTTATTTTTGAAAAAAAAATTTTGTTCGTGATGTTAGAAATTCGTACAAACCTGTAAGAAAAAAGTAAAAAATGTTTTCATTGTGAACGCTCAGTAACTTGGACAATTTTTTACCAACATAAGAAAAATTAAAACTTAGCCTGAAGTTATTCAGGATCTAGTTATTTACGAAAACGCTGTAACAGGACCGTAAGGTCATGGTTATGAGGAATCTCATATCCGAAGTTGTAAATAAACTGTTAACAGGTTAGTTTTATCACGTTCAACTTATTCAGAGCGGTCGTTCAACTGCCGGCTCGAGCTCAGGGTTTGGGGTGGGATTTCTGGTAAGTTGAACGGATCTTGAGAGACTGCTTAGGAAAAAAAAAAATAAAAATAAAAAAAACGAAAAAGGAAAACTAGCAATCATCACTTACCATACCACTTACCTCCATTCCATCCCGCTATTGGATTCCGGCACTAGTCCATCACACAATTAAATTTCATCACTGTATCACAAAACAAATACAGTCAAACCTGTTTTTGTGCGGTCGTTTTTTATGCGATTTTTTGTTTATGCGATATTTTTTGTGCGATTTTTTTTAAGCGGTATATGAATTATGGAGCATAAAAAAAATCGCACAAAAAAAATCGCATAGAAAATAATCGGGTAAAAAAAAATCGCATAAAAACAGACCGCACAAAAACAGGTTTGACTGTATAGGCGAATAAAAATTAGAAACAAAAAAAAATCAAAGTAAAAACCCAGAAAGAAGAAGGCACTGAATTACTACTGAATTAATTACAAAAAGATTTATTTTGAATAAAATTTAAAAAAAACCTTCACCAGTTAAATATTGAATTGATATTTGAAAAATAAATTAATCATATCGAAAATTAAAGTATGTGAGTAAGAAAATTTAGTAAAAATTATATAATAATAATAAAAAAAAATTGTCGACTTATCGAGGCGTTGCGGATCCGTTCTCCATTTACAACGTAGATTAATCGATGATACGACAAATTTTCTGATGACTACCGCCGAATGGTGTTAATGATGAATGGTTATAATTGTTGCAATTTTTCCATTATGTATACGTATATTCTTATTATTATAATTTAGGTATTATGTAATATTATGATTATGTGACTGATTGTTATTTATACAATTATTGATTCTAATTATTTTTATCGATATATTTATTAGAACATTCAACGACACTTGCAAAAAAAAAAAAAAACAGGAAAAGCAAAATTCAATCACAAAATTGTTTATTCTCATTCAGATTATTAATGGAAAGTCATAAAAAAAAATATCTGAATAGATTCTTATGGTGTACCGTTTATTTAAACGTACACATTAATGGGCTATAAATTAAATAATAACGGAGCAGAATTCTCTAGAATGTTCGAATGGAACTTCTGTCCACACCAAATTGTTTTTACACTTTCCACTACACTTATTATATAATTACTATTGGTAACGATCATTTTATACTTAAAATTAATATTGAGTATTATGGACTTAATCTTATGCTGATTGATAGCTTATGTCTTTTACTTCACTTAAAAATCAATCAGTCTTATTATTCTTATTCTTATCACAGAATTTATTTTATTTTTTTATACACAAATTGTTTTTTCCACTATCCACTACACTTAAAATATCGGTAATGTCTTATTTATAATTATGGATTATTTATTTATATTTTAAATTAATATCATTTTATGCACTTAATTACATTAGGCTGATTTGCAATTTTTTCTTTGTGTCTTTACTTAATTTAAAACTAAAAAAATTTGTCAGCCTTATTATTTTACTTTTCTATTTTTTTTTTTAAATGTTTTATCCGTCTTCAATCACTTTCCAAATTCAACTCCCCCTTGACCAAAAAAAACCAAAAACAGTTCGGCTTCTTCAGACCAAAAACAAAAAAATTAATTTCCTCACTAATACTTAAAAAAAAAATCAGAAAATAAAATAGTCTAATTAATAATACTGGGTTATTTCATTACAGTGCACGAAGTATTGACACAAATGAACTTAATTCACTACTGATTCCAAGCCTCTTCGATTCCCTAGATTTCCCTTTTTGTGATGAACCTTTAAAACATATATGACGACAATATTTCGTTACAATGCCTATAATAAAATGAGTAAATAGCTTAATGATTAGTAAAGCTCCTGTTGGAGTACAGGACTAAGAATCTGAATAACTTCATGATAAGTTTTAATTTTTCTTATTTGGGAAAAAAATTATCAAAGTTATCCTTCTTCTTCCGCTGGCACTATATCACATGAAGGGATTTGGCCGCCTCAATATGTTTCTCCAAATAGTTCGATCCGCCGCAAGAGAATGCCAACCATGGTGACCGAAGCACGTGCCCAAGCCATCATCGCCTTAACGATTTTATGAATCCGATGATGTCGACTTTATCGAGATCATTTCTGATCTCGTGATTCATTCGCATTCAGTACGTGGCTCTCTGAGAATTATTCTTGTGATATTACACTAAGTTAAAGCAATTTTCTGGATGTTTTGTGCGGTCAGTGTCCAAGACTCGCAACCAAAGGTGATAGCTGGTCTTATCAGAGTGTTGTAGATATCCAGTGTTACTTTGCGTGATATATGAGGCGACTTGCCGCTGCCCCATATTGAGCTGCCGAATGACTAACGTATGCTGTCGTATGCTTGTTGGAAGTCTATGAATAGACTGTGCACAGGCAGGGATGTCCTTTTCATAGCATTTCTCCAGCATCATCCTCAGCGTAAAAGATTGATCAGTCGTTGATCTGTTTGGACCAGTGTTTAAATTCATTTTTCGTTCCCTTCTTTAATCTCTGTTCGCGGAAGGAAACAAAAAATATTTTTTGTTTCCTTCCGCATATATGTTGGACGAAAACCACATTAATAAGCGCTATAAATTGATAACTTCGACGCGACTACGTTGACCAAAAACTTGTAGCCTGCGTGTTCAGCAAATCGATCTCCCTTTTTATGAAGTGGAATATAAGAAAATAAAGGACCGTCTTCCACTCTACTGGAACGTCTTCTCTAGACCAAATTATTGATATTAGCTCCAACATGCGGTAGAACAGTTAATCGCCGCCATATTTGAGCATTTCATTGCAGATACTATCCTCACCGGATGCCTTGTAATTTTTCATCTGTGATATCACGTCCTCCTTATGATGATGGGGGTGGCGGTGTTATCTCGAGCTCGACGGTAATATTGCTTTGAAGCAAGAGAGATTTGTTCGCCACACTTCGAGGACGATTTTAGTGTACATTTTTAATTCACCGGATTTGTTGCGAACAGCGCTGTTACGTGGCTGAAAGTCCGTAAATATTTCCCTTATGCAACGAAATCTATATCTTACGCTAGAATTTTGGATGTTGCGTGCATGCTATTCTCGTTTGTTCCGGCTGCATAGCCGAATAGAGATTTTCCTCGCAGTCTTGTAGGCGTTATGGGATTGTCTTGTTCTTTGCAATAGACTTCGTTGTCGTGCGCGATCTTTCTCCCGAATAACACCAAGACAATCATCATCCAACCAAAGATTTTTCGGCCTATGGTGGACTTTGAGGAACCGGTTACCGCCATTTTGATGATGCCCCATTGTTCTTGAACGGAGTCAGAAAGTGGTTTATTTGCCAAGATTCCTGATACAGTAATCCCGAAGGTGGTCTGGGTAACTTGGTTGTTCAATGCCTCAGTGTTCCAACGAGTGATCCACTGGAAACGATGATTATTTGTGGTGGATAGACGAAATTTTAATTCAGCAACTACCAGGAAGTGGTCTGAATCGAAGTTAGCTCGATTTGGTTAACCATTGTCCCATCATTTGATTTCCATGTGGCTTTGTGAAGGCGGTATTATGTGGAAAGTATGTGCTGGCAACCACCAAGTTGTAGGGTGCAAGAAGTTTGGGCCGATGGTGCTACGAGCTACGACAAGTACTGCCAGTACTGCCATTTTGAGCATTGAAGTCGCCTAAAACAATTACATATTGTTAAGTCATGTTGCGGAATTTTTCTCAGGATGGTTTCGACCTTATTAAAACAAAACAGTTTAAAAAATATAAAATGAGGATTATAATTTTATTTAGATCGATTTTATATTTTACAATAAATTTAAGATTCTTTTTTTTTTACTAATTAAAAAAATCAACGCACGAATTAAGAGTATTTTATTATATATGTCTTATTTATAACAGCCATTAAAAAGTTTAAGTACTTTAACGATTTTTATTATATTTTATATAGGCACATTTTATTGAGATAATACAAAATATACATACCTCCTTCTTAAAACTACGAGTAAGTACATTATTCACAGCTCTATTTATTTTAATTAAATTGGCAACTCATTTTCCCTACGCTTCGTTAGTTTAAGCTACTTAGCTGTCCGATTTAAGTTATTTGATCGACCGTAAATATTTTTAATTTTTTATTGTTTTATGTTTGTATCATTAGACAATTTCCTTTAACAGCCCAATTCTCTTAAGGCTGTATATTAAGTGATAAGAAAATGTCTTTAAAACTTTTTTTTTAACTTAAATTATTAATTATCTTTAATAGAAATTACCGAATAATTTTTGTGAGTATCTATTTTCCAATTTTAGCGGTTTAATTTATAAAATAACGAAATGTTTTTTTCATTTTTTCGTTTATGGAAGACAAAATTGTCAAATTGCACGAAATTTTCGTATCATTTGCCATGCCTTTTTAGTCACATCATAATCGGGCATGGTCGATTAATCGATTTGGTCAAATTTCAATTTGTTGGTACAGATTAATCGATTAATCAAGCAAATTTCATTCCAAAATTTTTTAAAAAATTTTTGTATTAAATTTAATTTTTTTCTACAAAAATGCAATTTCAACCAAATAAAGTTAGTTTTTCCACTAATTTTCCAATTTTGCCCTATTTTTTTAATAGAAAGAAAATATAATTAGTTTACAAATAAATTTCAGTTTACAAACGGGAATTGGGTTTACTAAAACGCTTCACTATTAAAATGCAATAACCAAAATTCTAAAAATAGTTAGGTACATAGCTATATAAATTTATGACTGTTATCCCTTAAAAATTAAATATGATGTATATTTTTATTTATTTAAGAAAATTATGTAAATAATTTTTTAATATTTTAAACATACTTTCGCGGACAAAAAAGAATATTTGGTGGATCTGCTGGGACAGGACAAAAGTATTTGTCCTTATAAAAATACAAATCCGTTCGAACAGGGACATAAAATGTACACTATGAAATTGTAAATGGGTCAAAATTAAAATCAAACAACCTTTTACTGGGACATAAAGAAACAATTTTGTGTGACGACAGCAAATGCCGTTTTGTCCGCGAAACTGTTAATTACCTACATCTTAAATCATAATAATGATTTAAACTATTATTTTATTGGTATAGGGCTCTTTATTTTTACTTATTTAAGCTTGAGCTTTGAATTCCAATTCGGGATCATTGTCAAAAGCATAATCATGTAAGCAAGATTGTGCTTTTGACAATGATCCCGAATTGGGATTGAAAGGATAAGCTTAAATAAGTAAAAATTAAAATAAAGAGCCCTAAATCACTAAAATAATTGTTTAATTATTAAGAATTGGCTCAATATAGTATATATTTGGGTAAAGGGGAACCAGCGTAAGTAACAATCCTTACAGAATTTGACGAAATTATTTTCTTACAGGCCCCCTTGAAATTCGCCCGAAAAAGTCACCGGTGACTTTCTAGTAAAATACGTTTCAGTCGAAAATTAAAATTGCTTATTCTAAAGTCATTAACGACATTTTTCGGTGAATTTCAAGAATACGGGGCCAGAATATTTGGCATATCGCCCATTGAATCCTTAACAACTGACAAATGCAGTATTAAAATTGTAATTTGAATAGCAAAATTTGTTATTTTTAAAAACGGTGCTATGAAAATTTTGATAATCCTTCAGTTTGTGCGTTAATTTTCGCTCTATTAAGTGACAGCTGAACTGAACGAAAAGTTCTTAAAGATTTGCTGGTCAGTAACATGCACGTTCTATATATCGCGTTCTTACTTAAAATTGTTACTGACTCGCTGGTTCCCCATAGATACAAATTATCACATTGAAGATCCCATGGATGATGGAAATAGTCCTTGGACTATAAAATCTAAAATTATTTCTTGTATTTTTTCTTTAGTTACTTTTGGAACATTTAAAATGTAACCAGTTGATTTAAGTTTTGCGTTATCAAGAAATAAATGTTTATGATACAAAAATTCACTATCCATATAAGGAGTTAAAGGTGTATTTTCCACTTTATCTACTGTACACATTTCTGCCCATGGTGCCAATAATTTATCATTTATATGTTCAATTGTTTCATTGATATCAGTTAGTGTTGCCATTTTTGACATAACAACGCCAAAGTAATCTACATTTATATTGAAAATATCAGCTAAAATATCAGATAATGATCCTTGAGTGGAATCAGAATCATCAACCACATTGTAAATCTGACCATTTGAAACGGGATTTGCTGCCAAATTCCAAGCAGCCGCCGTTACATCCGAGATATGAATAGTATTCATTTTCATTGATTCGGTCCATAATAATTTCATTGTTTCGTGCATTGTTCGGTATAAAGCGGCTATTATAATACGTGGAGCTAATTAAATGGGATAAACAAATATTTTTAATTTAATATATCACTTAAATATTATGTAAAAATGACTTACTTAGCCCTTTACGGTCGGAGACTCCATAAACTATTGGCAATCGTAAAATAGTAAACTTCAAATCGGGAATTGTTTCTAAATCTTTTTCAACTTTAAGTTTAAATTTTGCTACAGTGGTCCACGGATCTGTTTTGTCACTTTCTTTATGTGCATTCTTTTCGGAAGAATTTACATTGCCAGAACTTAATTCAACATAACGTTGAACATTATATTTTACTGCTTCTCTAGCACAATTCATGCTTAATTTGTAAATGCCTTCTTCATATACTGGATCGGACTGGCCAAATTTAGTTTCGCCGGCACAATTAAATACATAAGTCCATTCACCATTTGGCGGACTCTTAAATGCATTTTGGCAAGATGCTGTAAATAATATATTTAATTATTAAATGATTAAAAATATATTTTACATATGAATAGTATGTATTACCAATACAAATTGAAGTACAAATTTGGTACATAGATTTAAAATTTTAATTTAACACAGGAACTGAATACAGAACTTTGTGAATTGTGACGATGAAATTTAAGGGAATTTCGTGTGTATTAACTCGCCAAATATATATTGAGTCCATTTTGGTCCATTCACCATAAAGAGAGGATTGGTGTTTTCATAAATATAGGCTTTTAAGCTCGAAACTGTTCATTAATACTCTATTTAACGGTATTTTATCGAATCTACCTAAGGTATAAATTGTAGTTCAGAATTTTTTTTTTTTTTAAAGTTCAATTAATAGAAGTAGAGAATCTACTTCACATAATAATGTTGCCTTTAATATAGGGAGTGTTTCAAAATCTCAGTTTTAATCTCGGTTTTAATTTATTTTTATTTTAAAATTAAATTCCCCATTTTCCAGAATTTATCATTTTTGATTATTTTTGTTTTAAAGTGTAAATCCCCATTTTCCAGAATTTATAAAAACCGAGATTTTGTAGCATCGAGATTTTGAAAACCGAGATTTTATAGCCAAAGCCAACCCTTCAATATATTTGTTGAACACCAGAGGCGCTTATTCCATATTTACAAAAGATGAATCGACTTCCAAGTTTCCACCATTTACATAGACGTACTTAATGAATCATCCCATAAATATAAAAACAATTCAATTACTCATTCTCTTAATCTTAAGAAACACGATAACAAGATAACTTCTCAAAAACTTTTACAATTATGAAAATGTATTTTAAGCTAAACTGTATGAACAATGTTAACAAAATCTTAAATTATGTGGACAAAATTATAAAGCAATTTCTGCAGACTAATGCTTATTGCACAATAATTATAAATAGGCACCTGGCTGTCTTTTACTTACTTGCATTGATGAGGTTCGCACTTTTAAATTCGATACGAGCATCTTTAAAAATGTCTGTATGCCTTGCATTAAGCCATGCCATTTGAGACGGAGTCTTATCAACCACTCGAATGTCATTAACCAGATTATTTGTAAGTAAATAATCAACTAAATGTCGTCCGATGAATCCACATCCTGTTTCATTTCGAAGGCAGGTTTGAATAATTGTCGTGTTGAAAAAAAGATAAATTAACATTTTTTAAATAAAACCCAACTAGCTAGTTATTAAAATTTCTGCATATTTATTTAAAGGTTAATTAGTTATTTACACAAATTATTTTATTTTAGGTGTAAATTAGAAAATCGATCGATTATAATTTAAAAATAAACTTTAGAAAACTAATTAATTTTATAATTACATACCTCCTAAAATAAGAACACTTGGTTTGGTTGTCATGCTAAGGTAAATGTTATAAACACTTTCTTTACAATGATTTATATATTCTTGTGGAATATATGCCCAAAATTATTAATTACAAAATACAAGACTCTCAACCAAGTACAAGTTATTATTACCCGACTCGACGGTGTCGAAAATGACAGTTAAATGTGTAACATGCATTCCCAAACTATTGACAAAGACAATCAGGGTTTTATACCGAAAACAAATTTAGTGGCTCAAGATAAATTTAAAATATGCCTACTTAGTACATTAGGTTTGACCGGGCTTAAAACAGATTTAATTAAAATTAAATTTAGTTTCAGTATGTGTGAATTTAAATATTAAACTAATACCGTTTTCCAGTTACACAAAAAAAAACCGGGCGAAACCGGGGCGATAGCAGCTGTCATTCGTCGCCCGGTAAAATTTTTCGGGGCGATTAGTTTCGCCCGGGTTTTTTGTTTTTTGTGTAACTGGAAAACAGTATAAGTAGATTGATCTCTAACCATTTTAAAAGATTTTGCAGTAACGAATTTACCGATAAACAAATACGACACCTACATCTAAACACTGCCAACTTAAAATTGTGTTTGGAAACTCAAAAATATTCCTATATTTTTCTCGTTTTATTGAATTGTAAATTACGTTTGACAAAAAGAGATAACTATCTAATCAAAAATTCACAAAAATTGTCAAATTTCCAAACGATTTGTTCTGCGTATTTTGACAATCAAGCAAGCGACATGTAAATTTTCGATTATAAACAAAAATAACGCAAGAGATCTGTGTAAAACCGAAAAAAAAATCCTGCAATTGTAAAGAATGGAAGATATAAAAGAAATAAATATAATCGTAAAATGGAGTGGAAAGGAGTATAATGTAACTGATTTAACTGAACACGATACAGTTGCAATATTAAAACATGAAATTTATAAGAAAACTCATGTTAAGCCGGAACGTCAAAAATTATTGAATTTAAAATTTAAAGGTTATTACCTTAAAATTGATATTTAAATGTACAAATAACAAAACCTACTTTATTTAAAGGCAAATTTGCAGCAGATGATGTTAAAATACGTGCATTAGAATTGAAACCAAACTTTAAACTAATGATGGTTGGTTCGTTGGAGTCTGATATTGAAGATGTCTGCAATCGACCAGACGATGTTGATGATGTCGTAAATGATTTGGATGTTGAGGAAGAGGTTGCAATTGAACATACAGAAGTAAGAATAATAAATACATAATTATAAAATGATAGAATATCGTAATTCATGGTATTATAATTTCATTTTATAGATTTATTTAGCAAAAATACAAAAACGGATTAAGGATTACAAAATCAATGTTTTAAATCCTGGGCGAGAAGGTAAAAAACTATTGGTATTGGACATAGATTATACTCTATTTGATCATAGATCAGCTGCGGAAACAGGAGCCGAACTTATGAGACCTTACTTGCACGAATTCCTAACTTCAGCATATGAACATTACGATATTGTTATATGGTCGGCGACGGGAATGAAATGGATCGAGGAAAAAATGAAACTACTCGGCGTCAATACACATCCGGATTATAAGATTTGGTTTTACCTAGATTCAGACGCAATGATAAGTATTCATACACAAAAGCGGGGCGTAATTGAAGTGAAACCATTGGGGGTCATTTGGGGCAAATACGATCATTATGGCCCCAAAAATACCATAATGTTTGACGATATACGTGACAATTTTTTAATGAATCCTAAATCTGGATTACGAATTAAATCATTCCGTCAGGCACATTTAAATCGAGACCGTGATAGAGAATTATTAAAATTGTCGAAATATTTAACCGATATTGCAGAGCATTGTGATGATTTTCGAAAATTAAACCATCGCAAATGGGAAAATTATGATCCAAAAAAAAATTAGTTTATTGAATTCATTTGAAATCAAATAATTATTTTTTACGCTTTATATGATTTAATTGAATAAATGAAAGTATAAAAATTAATATATCGTGCATTTTAAACCAGCTAACTCCCTTTTTTTCAATTGTTGCTTTAAGAACAAGATCTTGTACAGTACCATTCAAAAGTTGGAAATTACAGTTGCAAACAGAAGGTACAAATATTTACTCTTCTCCGCCTATCTAGCGCAAGAAGAAACTGGCCGAGCAACTATAATTCTAACGACAAAATGTCACTAGGGCATGTTTCAGTACAGGGTATAGTGCATTGGCGTAAAATGATATCCACAGAAACCGAGTTTTGCTCAGTGATCCTAAGTATTTGAACTCGTTCATCTTTTCATATTGTGTATCTTCTAAAATAAGGTCTCCACGGGTCTGCCTTCTCGCGGTGACCATGTATTTAGTCTTCGCTTCATTGATTTGAAGGCAAAGTTGTTTGGCTGTTAATTCCAATTGAACGAGGACTTGTTTCAGGGAGATGATGTTGCGACCCAGAATGCAAATATCGTCAGAGTCTACTAATAGCTGGTTTGATTTACAATATAGGCCCCTGTGCTGCGCCATTTTAAGCTGACGAATGAAATACTCCAATGATAGGTTGAAGAAAGTTTGAGCTATTATGTCTCTTTGCCGCACTCCAAATGTTACCTCGAAAGCATCCGAAACATTGCCTTTTATTAGTTTAGCACCTTACATATTGAGCCATCGATTAAAAGCTGGCACATTGAACCCAATTTTAACGGTATGTCGTTAGAGCAATACCTTCCAAAACGTATTTGTCTTAATGCTGTCGTAGGTATGCCTGTTGAAGGTCTATGAATAGACTGTGTACAGGCAGGAATGTCCTTTCACGATAATCACCCAGGAGCCTCATGCTATAAATTGATAACTTTGCCGCGATTACATTGGGCAAAATCTTAGCCTGTGTTCAGCAAAGCTATAACGCGGTAGTTATTGCAGTTTAATCGATCTCCCTTTTTATGAAGTGGATAAATAAGAGCAGTCTTCTACTCTATTGGAATGTCTTCTGTAGACCAAATTATTGATATTAGCGGTAGAACAAATAATCGCCGCCATATTTGAGCATTTCATTGCAAATACCATCCTCAACGGGTGTCTTTAATTTTTGATCTGCCATATCACGTTCCGAACTTCATCCGATGATGGTGTTGTTGGTGGAACTTCCTACTGCTAGTAAACGTCATTTCAGTCGAAAATGTAACAGATCATTCACAATGAAAAAACTTTTTACTTTAAAAATGTTTGCTCGTTATGTTGAAAATTCATAAGTCAAAAATAAAAAGTTTTTCGATTGAATTCAAAAGCAAAGGCACTGCTTTCTTATGTGGTTTTCCAGTTCACAAAAAACAAATGTTTCAAATGGTTCCAACACAAAAAAAACCGGGGCGAAACCGGGTTAAAAAATGGCAGTTTTTTGACATTTCTCTTTTCCCATAGCAAACACTTTTCTTAAAACAATAAAATTATGAATTAATTACTTTAATATTTTATAAATATATTTTTCCTTAAATTTTTTTGACTTTTATTTGATGTATGAATGACATTTTATAAATGGAATTGTGTTATGTCAAATTCTTTCAGGTTACTCGAAATAAAGTAACTTTTTTATGTCCCAAAGAATATGAAATAATTTTGTAATTGTGTTGGTGTAAAAAAGCAAAAAAAATGATGTTATGTTTTACTGTTTTAAGGTTAAGTTTTAAATATTTACATAAAAAACTAATAATATACGATTAAATAACTAAAATAAGTTTTTCTTTAAATTTAATAAATTTTCATCAGTTTTATCGCATTAATTTTCAAATAAATCACTAATGAATTATAAAAATGGAGTTTTGTTATTGTTTACAATTCACTTTGACATTTCAGATTTGTGTGTACATATTTGTAAAGAGCAAAGTAAATCTACCAAAAAATCCGGAGTAAAGCAAAATGCTCTCGAGCAAAAAAAGAGTACTTTATTTTCTCCCAAAGAATTTGTAATGTCAAATTTTTACCCTTCGAATAAAATTTTTTACTCTTCGTGTAAAATTTTTTACTCTCACACAGCATTCACAATGCAAAAACTTTTTACTTTTGATTTACAGGTTTGTATGTATTTCCAACATAACGAGCAAAAATTTTTATTCGTCAAGTTGGAAATTCATACAAACCTGGAAGGCAAAAGTAAAAAGTTTTTCATTGTGAATGCTGTATCAGAGTGTTTTTTTTCCCCAAAAAATTTGACATTAGTAATCGCCCCAAAAAATTTTACCGGGCGAGGAATGACAGCTGGGGTGACATGTTCTACCATCACTTTCGATTCATTTTCGATTGTGTTTTGTCTCTTGTAACAAGAACAAAATTTTACTCTATTTCGCTTTTCCAATTATGCTTTTTCTAAAGCTATCTCAGCTTGCTCAAGTAAACCAACATTCTATTTCTACTTTGATTCATCACTCTTTGTCACAAAATATTTTGTTTGCGATATTTTATCGATGTGAAGAAAAGGAAAAGTATACAGAAGGCTGAGATCACAATAGAAAAATTGTAATGAAAGAAGAAAATAGCGAAAAATTTTGTTCTTGTTACAAGAGACAAAACACAATCGAAAACGAATCGAAAGTGATGGTAGTGGTAGAACATGTCACCCCTGCTGTCGCCCAGTTTTCGCCCGGATTTTTTTTATGTGTCAACTGGAAAATGCTATTACAACTACAGAGCATGCACAATGAAAAACTTTTTAACCCATTTGCGCCCGCCGTACTCGTTTGAGCACACCACTTTAACTTAAATTCTTCGAAACAGATTTAAAATATTTTTGTTTCTCGATTATTGCTCGTTCGATTAAGGAAAATTAAAAAAAATGAAATTAAAAAAATATTTTCATTTGACCAACAATGATGAAATTGGAATATTAATAGATCGCTTATAAATATGCTTAGGAAACAGTTTTGCCAGTGAGCTTATTTTTCACAAGGATGATTCAATTCACGAATCCCAGCAGTAAGCCAGTGTGGGGCACGGGTTTACAAAAATTGGATCATAAGCAGTTCGAGTGGACATTGTTACGCTTTCGACATTTATTGTGGAAAACCAGCAGACGAATCAAAAGCTAAGGACGCTCATTTTTTCGCGAAAATAAATAGTATTTCTTTGAAATTTTTGTTTTATTTATGATCTTTACTTATTATTATCTCCCTGTGATGGCAGTTTGAAAGTTTTTTTATAGGTAGTTATTTTTTGGGCGTTAATGGGTTAATTTTGACTTACAGGTTTGTATGAATTTCCAACATAACGAACAAAAATTTTTCTTCATTATGTTGAAAATTCATACAAACCTGTATAGTCAAAAGTAAAAAGTTTTTCTTTGTGAATGCTCAGTTAGCTGTAATAAGCTAGTATAAGCTTATACAATAGTTCCGTTTAGAAATAAAAAATCACAGAATATTGCCAATGAAAAAACTTTTTACTTACAAGTTTGTATAAAATTCCAACTTGACGAACAAAAATGTTTGCTTGTTATGTTGGAAATTCATACAAGTTACAGTGCATCCACAATAAAAAACCTTTTTACTTTTACCGATTTCACACCGTAGATATGTAGTTAGCAAATAGTATTTTGCTATCCGGTGTGAAACCGATCCTTTGGTAGTACATACATACAAAGTTTTTTCAGTGAATGCTCTGTAAATCTTTCAAGAAAATGGCACTACAATCACATACTGTTAAATAGTAAAGTTTAACCAATTTTAGTTTTAATCCCAATATTGATTTTATTTAATTTTTATTACTATTTTTGTATTACTAATTTTTTAAAAAAAATTTTCAACCGAAAAATTTCTCACGATAATGTGCTATAAATTTTTAACTACGTCATAATATGTAAATCCACCTTTAGATTTATTGTTTTATAGGAAGAAAACAAATATGGACGAGTAAATAGTTACATTTCGCTTCTTCTATAAAATTTAATTGTCAAAAATGGAAAGATTTGCAATCAAAATAGATGAACGCGTTAAATTAAATTTGTATAACATATGCCGATTATGTGGAATAGATAATAGAGATCAAGTTCCGATTGTAGAAGGACCAGATACAACATTTGTAATTGATGATGAGCCCAGCTTATGCAAAAAGATTGTCGACTGCGTTGGGATCCAGGTTAAGATTTTTTTTTTATATATAAATTATTAGTTTAATTTGTAATATTTTAATGTTTTCTTATGAAAATGCCTGAGAATAACATAACACTTGATTTAAAAGGTTAATAGACATGATTTGGTTTCAGAAATAATAAATAAATTTCTCATTTTGTCACAAAAGAGGCCAAGATCTGAGGCTGTCTAATTAGATTATTATTGATTTATGTTTTTGTATTAAAACTAGGCACCTAAATTCACATTTATTTCCAGGTGGTAATTACCGATAGAATGCCACAAAAAATATGCATATTGTGTGTCGATAAAATAAATGACTTTTACGAATATCGCGAAATGTGTAAAGCGACCAATTTACAGACTAGGGAATTACTGGGTTTACCGCCAGAAGTAAAAGATGAAAAACCACCAGTAGAGTTGGTTCCGAAACCAAAACGACAACAACCTTTCGTAGAAATACCGGCAGAAAATATAAAGCGCAAACGTAAGCTAAAGTCTGAATGCATAAGCTATGAAGAATTAGATGATGATATTGACGAAAAACCACCTAAGAAAAAAATTCCGAAAAATTCAGTTGGTTCTAAGTCGAAAAAACATCACCCTTCCGGCAGAATATTAGTTAAACGGGAATCAGTTAATAAACCTTTGCCGTCTCGAGTTTTACCAACTCGAGAAAAAGCTATTCCTGCTTCAAGAGAAAAACCAGCAACTTTGATTAAGGAAAAATTGGCAATCCCACCAATTAAAGAAAAAACTCTAACATTACGAGATAAATCAACAACCGTTAAAGAAAAAAATCTAATTGTAAAAGAGAAGCAAACAACAATGAAAGAAAAAGTTGTGCCACATCCTGTAAAAGAAAAGGGACACTTAACGAAAGAAAAGCTACCTATAAAGGAAAAACACCCACCGCCGATCAAAGAAAAAACACCATTGGTAAAAGAAAAAACGCCATTGGTAAAAGAAAAAACATCATTGGTAAAAGAAAAAACTCAAATTGTCAAAGAGAAAGCGCAACTGGAAAAACTAAAGTTAAAACCAGTAAAAGAAAAACCTACGAGTTTTAATACTAAATTACCAATTTTGAAAGATAAATCGAACAAAGAAAAGACCACAATGAAAGAAAAATTAATCCCACTCGTTGAACAGAAGTTTGAACCCGGTTCGAATAAGATGGATTCAGAATTAATAACACTGAAAACTCCGAACAGGCGAGAACGCCAAAGGGAACTTGAAACCAAGAAAAAACGTAAAGTACAAACAGTCCAACCTCTCGATAAAGTGAAAACGGAAAATTTGCACGCATGTGTTGTTTGTCCTAAAGATTTTAAGACACAACCGGAATATGAGTAAGACAATTAAATTATTATAGAACGTAAATAAATACCTAATAATTTTATTTCTCTCCTTAATAGCATTCATTTTTTCCGCGACCATACTCCAAACATACTGGAACACGGATGCTCAGCTTGCCGGGAAGCCTTTTACGATTTACAAGAATATCGTGATCATCAATTATGGCATCGTTTATCTTCTATTCCATTTTCATGTTTCAAATGTGATTCAAATTTCGATAGAGTAACTGCATACACAAGACATTTTTTGACGTCATGTGTGCCACAAAATGAATACATTCTTGTCGATGATATCAAATGCCAAAAATGTCAAAAAATATTTATAACAAAAAATTTATATGAATGGCATGGATGTTTCATTAAAAATAATAGTAAATGCCCACGGTGTAACAAATTTTTTGCGAAGCGGTTGAACTTACAGCGCCATGTAGTTGTTTGCAATGATAAAGTGGTTGAAACGCAACCAGTGGTCTCTGTTACAGCTAGAAACAAAAGATCTGAAGCGGTTGAAGCAGAATCGTTCACCGCGGTTACGTCAAATGATGGGAAGAAGATTGTAAAAATAGAGCCTGAATCCATAATAGAAATTGAAAATGAATCTCGTGTTGAAGCTCCTAATAGTAATGATGACGAAGATCATGAAATGGAAGATAGTGTGGAAAATGATGTCGGATTTCAGGATGATCACGAAGAAGTGGAGGAAGAAACAGGTGTTAACGCCAATCCTGAAATTGATAATTCAGCAAACCTTGATAAGGATAATTCTGATGTAATATTAATACTGGACGATGATGATTCTACTACGATTCCGCCTGTAAAACAAGAAAAGGTTGACCGGCGATATGATGAAGTTATTTGCAGAGCATCAGCAGCTAATATTCCTATGGTACAAATAAAACAAGAAATATTCAGTACGGATTATGTTGATCAAGTGAATTTGAATATTTTACGTAATATTAAACCAGAACCAATTGAAAGTGCTCCCGAACCGGTTCAAGGTGCATCGAAACCGAATACCTCGAAGAATGTTTGTAGTGCGACTGTTCCAGAATCTCCAAATCAAGCCACTAAATTGGCAGCAGCAAAACCAACATTAAAACTTAAAATCAAAAAAGAGCACGGTACATTAAATTCATCTTTTATAGAATCAGATTTATGTGAAGGTGATTCTTCGCCAAATCCTAACAGATCCAATGATGATGAATTGGGTACTAGTAGTTATTATCGTAAAAGACGTAATAAACATAAAAAGAAAATTTATAAAATACCAAAACAATTAGCATTAATAATTAAACAAGAAAAGCAGACCAGAGATAATTACGAAAAAGATACTTCAATTGTTGAGGAAGATGCGGATTCTATGATTACAGTTCCTGTAATTTCAGGTAATTTAGTAGTTTAGTTGCTTGTTAAAAATTATTATTTGTATTTTTTCTTGCAGAAGTTACTAGTATTGCTGTTACTGCTATCGAATCGGGAAATACTTTAAATCAATCGGAATACTTCGAAGAGGAAGAAGAAAATCCTGCAATGTCAATTTGTTATCCTGAACAGTTTCGGGAAGTTACAGAAGATATTGGGTTACCCGTTGAATCTCAAAATGACGTTCAAATGCCTATAATCGCGGAAGTGGTTAGTTTAAAGCAATCTGAACCCCGCTTGCCGTTGATATCTTCGGTTACTTCATTATCACAAACGAGCGGAATTCGCGTTAAAATGGAATTTAGTAATTTCGCATCGCCAAGACCCGATTCTTTTGAAACGCAGACACTTCCGGATAACAACAGAATAGAACAAGATGATATGATTACAGGTAATTTTCATATGGAATACGATACCGTTGAAAATCCTGATGATCACTTAGAAAATACTGATAGTGAGGAAATTGGTTTATCTACTTCTAAAGAGAGCATTGAATCCGATTTTGAAGAGAAACCGAATTTAGACGAATTAATAGAAATGTCAGACATTACTAAGAAAATTCAGAGTTCTACAGAAGTTGTATTAGAAGAGGTACGTTCGCCTGAATGTGCCACTAGTCATTTAACTGGAGTAGTTATTCCTAGTAATAAATTAACAGAAGGTATCTCTATTAATAAATTATCTGAAATATCAGCAAATATTTTAGAAAAAAATGTAATATTATCTGAACAAGAAAATCAACCTAATAATGTAAACGATTTAGAAAATTTAAAAAATGTTTCGATTGATGAAAATATTTCAGCCAATCTTGCTGATCAAAACAGTATTGAAACAAATGAAAATGTAAAAAATAATACTGAAGAAATCAGATTAGTTCCTGAAGAAGTGATTACAACCAAATGTCAAGAGACGCCTCTAGAAATTGGCCCAGCTAACGTAAAAGATCAAATAGATGAGGAAAACGAAGGTTATGTAACCAATGTTACTGAGGTTTCTTTAGAACCGGATTTACAACCAATTGCCGAAGATAGTAAATTAACAAAAGATACATTCAGCACCGAATTAACAATTGATGTACATAAAACAGATCAGACGGATGTAAGTCACCATGAAAGTATTTTAGAAAGTAATCTGGAAACTGATAAGCCTGATATAAGTATTAATGTCGCTCAAGAAAATGCCACCCCCGAGTCTACAATAAATATAGGAGAAAATGTTGATTATGATGAATCTAATTTAATAAACAGCACACATGAAAATAATGAAAAAACGATTCCTGTTAGCGGAAGGACGTCAGATTGGTGCGATACTGCTACTATTGATGAATCCACCGAACTTTCAGATAATGAGGTAAAAATCAATATTCAGCCGGAAACAATAAATAAGCCGGATCTAGAGGAAAACTGCAATAAAACGACATCGCTAAATATTCAAATTGAACAAGCCACTAGTAGTAGTTCAAATGAAAATAAATCAACCGAATTAGTAATGAACATTCACGTTGAAGCAAAAAAAAGGCAATTGGAGATTTATGAAAATTTGGAGGAACCAAGTCCTAAAATTCAAAAAATGGCAGACAATGTAGACAATGACATTAAACTTGAAGATAGTAAATTAGAACCACTAGAATTACACGTTAATCAAAGGATAGATGATTCGATAAATCAACCGATCAGAGTCGATGTAATTACAAAATCGGAAGATATATTATCGGAAACAGAAAATGACGAGGCGAAAATTAAATTACATTGCAATCCAATACCAAATGAAGAAGAACTAGAAGGAGATAGACAATTTGACACCACATCACCTTCTGAAGATGATATTCATTCAAATCCGACCGCATCGAATATTTTAGACGTACAAAACGAAAATTTAAATGTTATTGAAATTATTAAGGCTGAAGTGTTCAAGGATCAAATTTCCGAACATAATCAGGATTCTGTTATTTTTGTATCAGAGCATGAAACCAGCACAGAAAATCAAAAAGACGAAACAGTTGTAGATAATTCAGTTCTATCAAGTGAAAATAATACAAATGAAGACCAAAAATTGGAAATAACTAAAGAAGAAAATAGTGAAGCGGAACATATGAACGTGGTGGATGAATCAACTCGAGATCAGGCAATTACTATATTGGAAGAAAGGGATTCGACAATTGTTTCCCAGAATTTTGATATGCAAATTGATGAAGATCAAGGGGAAACAATTGAGCGAGATACATTAGAATCAATCAGAAGTGACAAATCAAATACGTCCACTATAAATCAAGAAGCAAGTGAAGCTAATTTGGAAGAAGAGTTTAAGATTGTTTCTGAGAATGTGGGACTGAATGAAACAGAATTCACCCAAAAAGTTGAAGAACATAATTTAATCGAAATTGATCAGGGAAGTAATTTTTCTGTGCCAGACGAAGAATTATCGATCGGTTCTGACCATCAACATTATAAGTTGCACTCAAGTACCAATGTCGTGAAAGAAATTTCCTGTACATTTCAGAATGAAAACGATAGTAATATGGAAATTGAAGATTCAAACATTATGCATAGTGAAGTTGAACAAGTTCCATCACAAGACGAAGATTTAAGTAAAGAATCCAATGATGGTAGTTCAAATAGTGAATTGCTGGAAGACAGTTCCAATAAAATCCGCCAAAAAACTGAGATTGACAAATTAGATGAGGTTGCGGTGCAAGAATACCCACAATATGACGAAGTTTCTAATAGGGGGTACAGTGCCATTGTTTCAGAGGCAAGAACTGTTGAAGTGGAACGAAGTTCTAGTGAAATGCAGCTCGAATACAGTATTAATGTGGAGCATGAAGAAACGACGACGTCGCAGATTATTCCAGTGCATTCTGAACCAAATATGGAAGGAGTTATTTCCACAAAAAATGAAAACGAAACTGACAAATCGACGTTACAAAGTGAACCAACTATTGAACAGTTTAATTCAAACCTAAATGAAGTATGTGCATCAGATGTGAGAATACAATCAGCTTTAGAGAATGATTTGGACGAAATAAGTGACGAGTCAATAAATGAAGACATTTTGGATGCGTCATTAAAAGAAGAACCCATGAATTTAACGGAAAGTATAGAGCCACATTGGATTGGTAGAGCAGAGCATTTAATTACTGATACGTTAGAGGATGACAGTTCGCTAGTTGATTTAAAAACCCCAGCAGAACAAATTTATGAAATAGACTCGGATTCTAGTTGCGAAAGCACAAATACATTTAAAAACAAATTAACCGAGACTCTCAGTGAATCGACAAAACAAGCAGAAGAGATTACAACTTCAGAAATATCTAGTTCCGACAGTTTGGGACTTTCATCATCTGAATCTGAAAGCTCTTTAGATTCTTCTTCTGATTACTCTACTTCAGCGAGTTCATCTATTATTGAGATTGAGACCAATGATAACTTGGATTTCGAACAGACCTTATCCAGTTCTAAGGAAGCACCACAAACACAAGTAAATGAGGTGATTAAATCTAAGAATACTACAGAAAGTCTATTGATCGAAAAACCTGACGTATTTGTTCATATAAATCAAAATGCAATTGTTGAAACATCTTTGCACTTTCAGACTAATGATAATGAAATAGTCTCAGAAATTTCTAGTTCTTCTTCGGATGTAATTCTAGAAGAGAATGTTGAAACAGTCCCAGAAAATATCCACAGTATTCTAGAACAGAATGTTGAAACTGTTCCAGAAAATATTTCCAGTATTTCTTCAAATGTAGTTGAAGAAGCCTCTTCACACAAGAATCTCAACCATAATTTGGATAACACAAGTATAAATGTTTTACAAACAAATCAAGATGATGGTATAATTTATAAGACAGTAGAAATTGAAGAAGATATTGATTCTGATCTAGAAAAGGAATTACTTGAAGAAGAAATGCATGATGAAGAGCCTGACAAATAAATTTCTGCTAAATATTAAATGTTCATAAAAATAGTTGTTGAAAAAGCAACGTTACCAACTCTAATTAATTATTATACTTCTATACATATTTTAAACTTACCCAAAATTACAAATATTAGAATACACAATATTTATTTTATAAATTTGCTTATATCGAATCTTAAGAAAAAAAAAAAACCATTAAGCCAGCCTTGAATCATACGGCTTTTATAATTTTAATTATTGTATATATTTAATATTAATTTTATATTATTTTGCGAATATTTTAAATAAATGTTGATATATTAGATCTACATTATGTAGAAGTAACAGTAAAATTACAGCTAGATCGAGTGGTATGGTTTGGGAAAAATCTTGTAATTAATTTGTTACTGTGTAATATTACAACATATATATTTCTTGATTTAATAATAGATTTTACGACTAAAGTATTTATAATTATAATCAAAAAATTTTCAGTTTTTAATGAAATAAATGTATGCAATTACAATAAAAAAAAACTTTTATTCAATAACCGATTAGTTTATAAAGAAAAAATATAATTTTAAGATATATTTTTAGTTGTAAAATTATTTGTCGTAATAAAATTAAAAAATAATAATACATTATATAATTCGTTTGTATTTCATCATAAGAACTACCTATAATCATTCCAAAATTGGTCCATGGATAATATTCTGATGCGATTTTATTAATTAAAAGAGCATAAATCCATTTACATATTTTTAAAAGCGTATAATTTATTTCACTATATAGCATCATTGCATAATAAAATTGTAATACATATTTGTAAAAAAAAAAAAGAAATACGTAATAAATTATTTTACAATTATCAATAATTTTTCGATTTTAAATGTTTATTTATATAATAATTAATTTTTGTAACCACATTAATCGGTAGAAATATATAATTTAATTTTTTAAACAAATTACTTAAGAATATAGAGATAAATTCAATTGTAATCTCTTGTTCGTAATCCCCAAATCGATGTTCTCCGGGTTCCAACCGTTGGCCGTGCAACAGAACTATGAATAAATTTATTGATGCCAACATTCACTAATGAATTTTGCAGTAACTGAGTGGCTTGTTCATTCATTAAACCGAATACATCCAAATATAGTAATGAGGTTAGATTATTTAAATTAAAATATGAATTAACGTTGATATTGTAACATCGAGATAATGATAAATATTCCAGCTTTTTTAGTTTACATATATAAGTAACAGCATTTGTTGTTAATGACGTACAATCGGATAAATCCAATTCCAACAAATCTGGACACCTTTCGACCAAGCTTAGTACATCTAAAACGTGTAATCAAAAATAAAGTGTTTTTTATACCACAAAAATATTTCCATACCTAAATTATGTACTTACATTGATTATTCATCGTTTTTCGACAACCAGCAATATTTAATTGCATTATATTTGGTGTTATATTTTCTACAAATAATTTCACACACCTTGAATCCAGTGATGTCCACGATATGTTAATACTTTTGAGAAATGTTAATTCCTGACAAATTTTTAATAGACCCTGTGACGTTATATCTTCACACATTGTTAAATTAAGTGCTTCCAATTTTTTATTTTCACTAATTTCATGACATATATCTGTATTTAATGGTATATGTTCCAGACTTAATTTGATTAAAAATCGAAATTTTGATAAAAGTAATTTGAGCGATGGTTTCGATATTATAGCCATTGATAAATCTAAATATTGAAGTTTAACATCAGAAATATTTTTATCCAAATCGAAAATTGGATCAGTGATTTGAGCCTGAGATAAGCGTAATATAATAACGCCACGCGATAGAATTGATGACATGGCATAAGATCTAATATATTTACTACCCAAATCCAATCTAGTCCATAAACTTTCATCTTGGGCTACACGATTAAATTGCTTTGAAACTGAGCTGCAACGAATTAAGGCCTTCTTCGGTAACCATTTAAATACAGACAATATCATTTCATCGGATAAACGGAGAAAATAATTTGGTTGAGTATGAATTGCAATTTCACGTTTCATGATAAAAAATTTCTCGTCTGCAGTAAAATTCATAAGTTTTTTCGAAGAAATTGAGGGCAGTTCCTGTTGTTGCGCTGATAATATATTATTATTCGATACGGTCGTGAGTGGGCTACGCTTTTTACAACAATTTGCTGTATTTATTTTTGATAATGAAGTATTTCGAATAGCTCGTCCACTTGTTGTACTCGTTATATTGCTCGTAACCGTTGGAGTATCTTCTTGCGGCGGTTCATTATAAATATCTATATTGCCAGATGTATTTTGTAACGCATTCTCCAATTCATAAAGATTTGTAGACGCTTTTGATATGACAGTGGTTGATGTAGTTGGTAATTTGTCATTCGAATTACTATTGCCGTTTGGTGATGGTATCTGTTTAGAATTTTCACTCATATTTATTCGATTATCTTCTAAGTAAGAATTATTTGATTCTTGTGACGAAGTATCATCCGATTCCAACATTCCAATTCCGATCTGTGCTAAAAAGTCAGATTCTTCGACTTCTTCGTTTAATGTTGTCAAATGATGTAATATTTTTTGCCGTTTTCTAAAATAAAACACAAATTTTGATTAGATTGCATATTAAATATCTCTGACCCTTTTAATTTCCATTCGAAATTTTTAGCATACATCAACAAAAGAGCGCTAAAGTTTGTTGACATTTGGCCAATTTCTTTTCGTTCTTACGATATAAACTCTTTTACGTACACTAAAATTTTACTGTTCTTTTAGAAAAATATTTTGTACATTTCCAATATTTATAAACAAAATTAAATAATTAACACAAAAAAATAAGATTTTCAATATAAACTAACCTTTTTGTATCAAATAAGTCTTCATGAAATTCATCCATTTTCCAAGTATTTACATTATTTCAGTATAATTGTTAAATAGTAATTATTGTTGTGATCCAAATGTAATTAGATTAACAAAATTAATTATGATTAATCACAATTTGATTAATAAAAAAGAGTGTAATATTTATTGAAGAAAGTTTTGTGATTTTCTTTACTATCAGAGGAGGGAAACCATAAACTAAAATATGTGGAATTGGAATCGCTGCGCTGAATAGGTTAAGCGATTTACCGGAAGTAAAGGAAACCTTACACATCGTATGTTTACTGATGGTTTTTTGACAGAAAATATCCGAATATTTTTGACAGATTTTACCCCCGCTAACTTCACTGTAATAAAATATCCGGATTTTTTTTGGTGACATGAGTGAATAACTTGCTTATGAAGCTAGATACTTTTGTTCTATTTGATTTGCTGCGTTCCATTTTCGCTAGCAAAGTACTCACAAGTACTTCCCACTGCTTTCAACTACTCTTGCTTTTGTATATGAGTAGTTTGCTGGCTTTGACTTTTTATTTTTGCGTTCCATTTACTATCTACTTTTTAGTACTTATGAGTACTTTACCAGCGAAAATGGAACGCAGCAATTATAAACTAGTTTGGAATACATAGTTGCTTTCAAGTCGACCAACCGCAAGCACCCGCTAGTAAACCGCTAGTAGAATGGTTTTTGTCTTCGCTAAATTATTTACTCGATTACGAGCAGTTAGAAGCAGTTACGCACAATTGCGACGCCAGCAGGAGTAGAACCGCTTAATATTTATGTTAAAAAAATTAGAAATTTTAATTGATTTTGTTAAGCACGTTATATATTAATTATTTTTTTATTGATTTTATATAAAAAAAATTACAACTTTAGGGCAATAGCACATAATTACGATTTTGAGGTTATTTTTTACTCATGGGTGTGGGGTGCGTCTCAATAGGGTAGGGGTTGACCGTCTATAGCCATGTATCTCGTGGTCTATATCACAACGCTGCAACTATGTAGAAACCACCAAATATGTCTAGTATACCTCCAAATGGTAACACGCCCGGGCAACGATGTGAATACGTCGGTTAAATACTAGATGCGAGTGCAGTACACTATAAATAAGCAATGAGCGGAACGAATATGGAAAATAATACCCCAGATGGTACACCTGTTACTCAGGTAAATCCACTCTCTTCGGAGGTAGGTCTCGTGGATTCTGGGGGAGACCAGCCATTGCTATACTACAATTATTTTAACCAATCCCAAGATATGTTGGTGAAGAAACAAGCTCAACTGAGCGAACCAGAAAATGATACTTCACATCCCTTCCAGAGGAGTAAGAAAGTATCGTATTCTCCGATAAAAGGCCGTAGTCATTCTATTGAGGACAGCAGCAAGAACATTCGTTCTACAAACGAAGAAAAGCAATGAATTGTGTAAAGCTAATAATGCATTAGTTGAAGCCAACAATATTAACAAGCAACTGAATGATACAATTGCATGGATGCAGGAGCATATGAAAATGCTTGAAAACGAAGTTAAAGCTCTTAAGCCAAAGGAGGCAATCTATGGAACAAGAGTACCATACGGATGAAGACGAACTACTAGCTCGAGAAACTGAGTGGATAAGAGTTAAAGGTCATAGAAAAAAAAGAAAACTGAATAATACGCCCTCCCCACCTCAATTAAAGGATGATGTTCCAAATATTATCCAGAAACCACCCAAAAAAATATCTCCACCACCACCAATAGTAATAGATGAAGTCAAAGACTACGATTTACTTTATGAGAAATTAAAAAAAAATAACTACAACTGATAAGTTTAATGCAAAGGTGATGAATGGAAACACCATCAAAATAAACATGAAAGATGGTGAAACTTACAGAAAAATGACAAGTGCTTGGCACACGTTTGGAGACAAACAAACCAGACCAATAAGGGTAATGGATAAAAATCTACACTCTACCTACGTGTAAACCAGAAAAAATAATTGATGATCTGAAAGCAAAAGGATTTAAGGCTACTGAAGCATCAATTAAGCTAAAACGGAGAGGCAAATTACCTCTCAACATGTTTATGTTGACCTTCGATAATGATGAAGACATCGAAAAAATGTATCAAATTAAGTACGTCTTGGGGTGCAAAGTGGTTATTCAGCCTCTAAGACGATCTAAGCTTATACCACAATGTAAACAATGTCAAGCCTATGGACTTACACAAAAATATTGCAGCAGACCCAGGTAAACATCATACCAAATAAGATTGTGTAAAAGATAAAAATGTTCAGCCTAAATGCGTTCACTGTGGAGAAAACCATCCGGCTAACTGCAGAGGATGCAGCTTTGCTATTGAACTGCAAGACATCAAAAATAGGAATGTGATTGCTAAAAATCCAAGATTATTCAGGCAGCAGGCAGTTAAGATTAACCAACCCGAAGTAAATCGTAGTGCGTTGTGAACTACTCATGGGTAAAATGACTTATGCTCAAGTAACGATGACTAACGGAAATCCAGGGAAATCTGGTCAAAATGACGACGTAAGTCAAACACTTAAATTAATTTTAAGCAGGCTCAATACATTTGATGAGCGATTACAGAAACTAGAATACATCACTAACGGAGCCATCTCTAAATAGAAAAATGGGCGGTGATCTTATAATCTTATGTTGGAATGCCAATGGACTTATGCAACATCAACAAGAATTGCAGGTGGTCCTGGACACAGAAAAAAACGATGTATGCCTCACCACGGAAACACATTTCACTAGACAATCATTAAATTTAAAAATTATCATATATATCATACCATTCATCCGGAAAACAGTTTGTACTTGGAGGAGACTTTAAAGCAAAAAATGTCCAATGGGGTTCCAGATTAACTACAACTAAGGATAAAGAACTCCTAAAAGCTATTAGGAAATGCAGTTGTGAAGCCCTCTCAACTGGAAAACCAACCTACTGGCCTACTAATCCAAATAAAATACCAGTTCTGATTGATTTTTTTATAATAAAGAACATATCTGTAAATTATGTACAAGTAGATGAAAGCCACAATTAAAACTCTGAGCATTCACCGATACTTTTAACGTTAAGTGAAAAAATTATTCAGGAAGAAAGGAACCAATTTCTAGTAAATAATCACACTAACTGGGAATGCTTTAGAATTTTAGATTATCGCTAGAAGAAAATATTAACTTAATGGTTCGATATATAGCAATCAGCTTGGGAAAATACTCCTGAAGTTAAAAAGAAAATCAAGGGGAACAACTACCCTTTGAAAATTAGGGAACTCCTAGCAGAAAAAAGAAGAGCGAGAAGAGTATGGCAACAAACAAGGGCCCCCAAGATAAAACCAATTTGAACAATCCCACTCAACAATTAAGAAGAGATATCAAAGAATTGAAAAATGAATCAATCAGCAACTATTTAAGAAAATTAACTAATGATAGCAGTAGTACTGATTATTCTCTTTGAAAAGAACCCAAAAGAATTAAAAGACCAATAAACCAATAATGCAGAATCCTCCAATAAGAGTAGCAGGTGAGAAATGGGCTAGGAATAATGAAGACCAAGCTCGAGAATTTGCTGAAACCTTGAAAAAATATTTCAGCTACATCAAGATGAAACGTTAGAAGCCTAAATAATATCTGAACACGCTGTGCAAGAAAGTAACGAAATCCTACCGACAACACCAAAAGAAGTCTTGTGTGAGATAAAAGCTAATATGAATATGAAAAAAGCTGCTGGCTACGATCTTATTACTGCAGAAATCTTAAAAGAACTGCCAAGGAAAGCTCTGGTGAAACTCACCAATCTTATAAATGCAGCATTTAGAATCAAATATGTACCAAGCTTGTGGAAAATTGCAGAAGTAATTATGATCCCAAAACTTGGGAAACCACCACACATAACCTCATCTTACAGTCATGTCCAAACTCTTTGAGAAGCTTCTGGTAAAAAGGTTAAATCCATAATCGAGAGTAAAAACTTGATCCCAAATCATCAGTTCGGTTTTCGTAATCAACACTCAACAATTGATCAAGTTCACAGAATAACCAGTATAATTGAGAAAGCACTAGAGGAGAAAAAAGTCTGTTCAACAATATTTCCAGACGTTGCCTAAACATTTGATAGAGTGTGGCATGAAGGACTTAACCATAAATTAAGAAATCTTCTACCAATCCAATTTGCTAAAATACTGAAATCTTACTTGAAAGATAGATTCTTCACGATTAAGTTAGTATAGATGATACTTTCTCTGAATTGAAAGAAATCAACGCAAGAGTTCCACAGGGTATTGTATTAGGGCCGGTTTTATATCTACTGTACACTTATGATCTTCCTGCATGAGTCAACACAAAAGTTACAATCAGCAATAACTAAAATTTATAAATGGACAAAAAGATGGCGAATAAAACTACTGAAACTAAATCAGTTCACATCAACTTTACAAACAGGCGATTCGAACATATCCCGATTACCATAAATCGAGAAATAGTACCTACCGTATGCGAACACAGCTAAGTATCTCGGCATGACCCTGGATGCTAAACAGCGATGGAAAGCACATGTCAAGAAGAAAAGTGAAGAACTAAGGCTTAAATACAGAAATGTATTGGCTGATGGGGAAGGAACTCTTCTTTATCAACATACAACAAGCTTCTACTTTATAAGCAAATATTGAAACCGGTTTGGACTTTGGGGTTGTACCAAACAGAACATCGTAAATATCATCCAAAGAGTTCAGAATATGGAATTAAGGAACATCGTTGATGCACCTTGGTATATGTCAGGAACAATGATCTCCATAGGGACCTTAAAGTGAACCTCATCGTAAATGAAATTCAGGAGAAAGCGCGGAGACATGAAGAGAGGCTCCGGCAACATGTGAAATAAATAATACGCAGACTTAAAAGAACCAAACCTTTTGAGTTGGTGTAATTGTTAGCTTAAACAGCATTATGCTGTGTAAAACCCACTACAAAGATGTGGTTTACTTCAATTTACCAGACTCTAAGGAACGCCAATGGGAAGAAACCATAGATTAATATTAAGTTAGTAAATTAAGTCAGAAACAAATTGCTCATTAGTCGGAGACTAGATTGTAATTACATAAAATAAATAAATAAAATTTATTTACCACGAAAGCATACCAATCAACCATAGCAAAGACAAAAACCATTCTACTAGCGGTTTGCTAGCGGCTGCTTGCGGTTGGTCGATTGGAAAACAACTGCGTCTTTCATGAATCGCAAATCCGCAGCGCTATACGCAGATAAATTATCCGCTTGACACGCGTTAAATCGGTTGATTATACCGATTCCGTTATTGTGAATTATACCGTAAATACTGACAGCTGTCAAATTTGTAATTTGAGAGTTTTTGATAATATGCATTTCTACGTAAATTTGATTTAAACGGTTTAACGTTAATAAAGGCTGAACAATTATTAACGTTTAGTTTAATTTAATTATGTTAAGTTATTAATATTTTGAACTATATAAATTACGAGTGCCACAAAAACATAACCTCGAAATATGCTAGCGTTTCGCAATCAACTACTGGTTACAGCTAAATTTTATAATAGTATCATTAAAACAAGTTGTGCATTGCGATTGTATTCCGATTCTAAAGAATCCGACAGATCTACTCAAAAACCCTCAGACAATGAAAGATCAGAAAATCGAAATGAACATTTAGCACAAACTGCATTAGCCGTTCGTGGCTCCTTTGAAAGAATGAAAAATAAAAATCGTCAAACTTATCTTCAAATGGTGAAGATATTTGAGAATAAAGAGAGTGTTCATAAACGGGGCCATGTAGAGTTTATATATGCAGCATTACGTAACATGGAAAGTTTTGGTGTGCAACATGATTTGGAAGTTTATAAGGCTTTGGTTGATGTAATGCCTAAAGGGAAATTCATCCCAACAAATATATTTCAGGCTGAGTTCATGCATTATCCAAAACAACAGCAGTGTATTATAGATTTACTTGAACAAATGGAAGATAACGGTGTAATTCCCGATGGCGAGATGGAAGATATATTGATAAATATTTTTGGTAGGAAAGGGCATCCCGTTCGAAAATTTTGGCGAATGATGTATTGGATGCCGAAATTTAAAAATTTATCGCCATGGCCTATTCCAAATCCAGCTCCAAATGATATTTTAGAATTAGCGAAACTGGCCGTTGACCGTATGTGCTCGGTTGATTTAAAATCGGTTACCAAAGTTTATGAAACAAATACGGTTAAAGATGCAATTGATGATACATGGATAGTTAGTGGCCAAAGTGAGGAACAAATCCGATTGTTAACTAAATATCCAAAAAATTTATCGGTATTTATTGAGGGACCATTTTTGATTTGGCTTCGAAATAAATGTGTTCAATACTTTATTCTTAGAGGCGATGTAATTCCTACAGTTAAAGAAAATGAAGAAGAAGAAGATCCAGATGGTAAATTAAAACTAATTTATGTATGTATTTTAATTTGTTTATCAAATGGTTAAATTTGTTTTTTAGACGTTAGCAGCCTTAATATCCCTAAATTAGGAGAATCATTCACTAAAAATAAAATAGCATTAAAACGATCGGTTCACGAACTAGATGAAGGCACAATATTTGCGATATGTGCTACCGGTACGTCAACTAAAGATTCTTTGCTTTCGTGGATTCGATGTCTAGAAAATGATGGTAATTCGGTGCTAGCAACGACGCCAGTGCTATTTAAATTTCGATCCCTTCCAAATACAAAAGATTTGGTGGTTATAAAAAATAGTTCCAGTTCCACTATTGAAACGACAAAATAACACTGCAAAATATTTGTTTTATATATTTTTTTATTTATTTTTTAGTTAATTAATAGAATAAAATCAAAAAATTGTTACAAATTCATAAAATCGGTTGTATTATTTGTTTTCTGTTTTAACATTTTAAAAATTACCTATATAAGTATGTATGTATGTATTATTAAAATAAACGTAGGTACATAAATCTAATTTATGATGTGATTAAAAAAAAAAAATTGTATATATTTTCAATATTTATTTACAGAAAATGTTTAAAATTTAAAATAAAAATTTTAATATCGGTCGGTACAAAATGGCATTTTAATCTAATTTCATCACCTTTACAACCCGTTGATTCTGCCACTGAATAAAAATATTTAAAATTCTGACGAAAACACTAAAAATTCTATAAAATCTAACCAAATTTATCTTTGGATAGAGAAACTAAAAATATTTTAAGATAAATTTCGTTAAATTCAAACTTCACAAAAAAATTAACATTCCTATCATCAGTTCAGCTTTAAAGCTTATTAAACATATAATTTAAACGTAATTCTTAAATAAAGGGCTAAAATCACAGTTTTTTGGTTTTTGCTTTTTCTTTCATTCCAAATTAGATAAAAATCATATTTATAAAATTTTCAAAAATTAATTTAAAAAAAAAAAAAAATTATGTAAGATGTTCAAAAGTTTACAAATATTCTTATTGGAAGTTTCATTGTTGTACTCGTTTAAAAATTATTTTAAAATTCTTGCTTATTCAATGGAAATACCTGCGTTACACAGCCAACGCCCTTGCTACTTCCTTCTCGAAATAGAACTCGCATTCCTGGCTTAACATATTCAGGATGTCGCACAAATCGAAATAGTACCGATGCAGTTTCATTTGTTCCAATTCGGCCACATCCCATTATACCTTCAATTACAGCAGTCTGACGAATGCTTCCAATATGCACCGTAGTTTGGAATCCCACGTATATTGCTGTCGCATGGAATAACACTGATATTTTTGCTTGAAAAAATAAACATCCAAATGGTTCTTCATTATTGCAATGAGAATCCATTAATAATACCATTCCACTTCGTAGCGGAGGTAAACGAGTACAACCTCCAAATGATAAGGAAGCACTTTGCCCTGCTCGTACAACCCTACACGGAGCTTTGTTTCGATGAATTGTTTGGACGACTACTGGGAAAAATGAACCATCGTTTAGTGGCCCAATTTTCATTGCTGAACGTTCGGTTAAAACGCCCCTAACAAGTAATCCACCAACAACTGGTCCTACTTCAGACACCTTAAATATTTCGTCAACATGAAATTCACTTGGCTCTTGTTCTAATCTTTCTTTTTCGGCATTATTAATACCAGGCGATAGAACATACAAATATCTCGTAACTAAATCGAGTCCAGCACCTGTTACATTCGATACACAAAATATTGGTACAATTTGCTCGGAAGACTGATGAGAACCGACTGTTAATACATCGTCATCGGTTTCGACTAGAATTGGTACTTTTCGACAACCAACTGATGTTAAAATTTCCTTCAATTCTTGTAACGTATGCTGAGGCGAAGTTAAATCAATTTTTGTTACCACAATGAAAAATGGCATATCCAACGCCCTTACAATCGCTAAATGTTCTTCCGTCATGTGACTTATATTTCCACCAGAACCAACTACTAGCATAGCATGATGTGGTGAATAACCGGTAAGTGCTTGCACTGTAGTTTTCATGTAACGTCGATGCCCAGCCAAATCCATAAATGTTACAAGTTTACTGGATCTATCACTAATTTCTTCTGCCGTCATCATTTCATTAAATTTATAATTTATTACGTTTCCCTGAGAATCAAAACCAAGCGTTTCATGTGAAATACATGATGTTCGACCGGATTGAATTTCATGCATGTGACGAAACATATTTAAACGTGCTCGACCTCGTCCATTATCGTTTTCACCTTGCGTCAAAACGCCCAATAAAGTTGATTTTCCTGCATCTGCTCCACCTAATACTGCTACTCGAACCTCAATATTATGTTGATCATCTGGTATTTTTCTTACAAGCACTTCTGCCACTGAATTGTGATTACCTACAATTTTCCTTCTAAGCACAGTCGCTGAAGCACCCAATTTATGCGCCATTTGTGTTAGTGTATAGAGAGAGGCAGCCATTTCAGAATCTTCTAAACCATGCATCTGACCCGAATCCGATACACCAATCTCATAAATTGCTTCTCCATGCCCCTCCCTTAGTCGCCATTTCATTTGTGTTACCAAATGTTCAAAACGTTGCTTCGAAGGATTTATTAATTTCAATTTATATTCAATGTTACCAATTTGTGGTTCTGGCGGTAATATACCCTGATCAAAATCTATAATTATCTTTTTTAATGCTCGAGATTCATTTTCACTTTCACTGCTGTAAAAGTCATCACCTGGCTCCATCTCATCCGATTGAGATGGGTCAAATAAGCTTAAAAATGACTCCATATTAATTTTGTTGTGTGTTTGGACTGTATTTTATCTGGAATTAAATTAAATAATAATAATAAAATCACTAATTACTTTGTATAAAAAATATTAATTTTGAATTAAATTACATTTCAAGTTTGTTGTATGCTAAATCCGAATGAAAATATTAGATATTCAATTATAAAGCACATAATTTGTTTGTGTTACTTGTTCAATGAGAGTTGAAAGCAAACTAAATTCATTTGGCTATTTTTAAATAAAATGTTGAATTTTTCTGTTTCATTTCGTTGTGAAATTGATAAAGAAAAACCAAGAAATTCCAATAAAAAACAAACAAAAATCCAGGAATGATGCAACATTGCTAGTATTATTGTAACTATAATATAATGCAAAATATGCAAAATGGTGTTACTTTTTCCTCTTTTACATAATTCTCATTTGGCCTGAGAATGGAAAGAAACGAAATACATAGTTGCTTACTTACATCATTCATAACTGAGTTATAAGAAAATGTTTGGTGAACTATATTATTTTATGGACTATTGATTATTTCGTTAAAAATGTGTGTTAATATTATTTTAGTTGATTCATAACTGTATAATTAATTTTCATTTATTCACTGATTAGCCATCGATGTAAACAACAAAAAAATAGTCAATCAGAAATAGGATGCCGTGTGGTTCAATACAAATTTATCATTATACACATAGGCTGTTCGGTTTGGACGATATTATATTGAAGGATGTAAAGGTAAGAAACGAAGGACAAGATTCTGAATTAATTTTAGAAACAAGAGTGTTGAGGAGCTGATTTTTTCACTAAATCGGCTAAGGCTATTAAATACCAATCAACAGATGACCTCAATTCTGTAGCTTTTTTTGATTCCGAAATATTGTTAATTTTATAATCTCATGGTACGTAAACGAAAAAACTATTAAATTTAGTAAAGCATTGCACAAAACATAATAAACACAAAGCATTGAAAAATTGCTTTAGTTTTCATAGCAAACCATTGCATTCTGATTTTTTGTAATTTTTTTATTGGTTTCATGCTTATGAAAAATTCAATATTTGTTGGAATTCACAAAACCCATGAAATAATGATCCTTGTCTATTTTATAGCTCGAGCCAGAGATGGCAATACAAAAAACACACACAAACACCCGTGGGAGTTGCAAGTCTTCTATCGGGCACGTCCCCAGGTGGCGGATAGGGGGATGCCCTCACCGGTTCACTGGCGGGTAAGTGGAAAATAAAATACTACTCGTGGACCAAAACTTGCAAGTAGCGTCTGTTCACCAGGAGGTGCGGCTTCAAACAGCGTCTGTTCCTCATGTAAGAGGCGGCTGAATCCTTACCTGGCAGTAGGTTTAAAATGCTAGGGGAAGGATAACCCGATCCAAAAACCAACATGAGCGGCGACTGTTAGGAGTGAGCAAGTGGGCTCCCCCAGTCGTCGAAATCCAATGACCACAATGTTTCGGTAGTGGAGAACTTGGCTATCGATTACATAATACTACCTGCGGTAAGAGCTCATATCGAGAGCATACATGAGTATGTGAAAGGGAGACATAATGTCCATCAGGAAATAAAGAGGATGATATGCCTGATTGAATCCTCATATAGCGAGCTGGAGAAGAAGGTTCGGGATCTAAAGACCGAAGCGAAGGACACCAATGGCAAGTTAAAAGGAATAATCGAGAGCAGCGACACCTGTGCTGCAAAGGAGACCCAGACAGAGAGGCGCTCCGGAGCGGTTAAAGCACCTCACAAGTGGATCTCCAAACCTCAAGTAGGAGGAATAGTAATGGAGAATATTCTTTCAGAAGGAATGACGACTCCATCGGGGCAAACTTGCACTGGCGGGGACTCGGTGAAGAGAAGGAGAGAAAAGAAGGGTGATGCGGCCGGGCGAACCCCCGAACAAAAAAGACGATACAATGGTGGTAACCCTAGTAAAAAGGAAGGAAGCCGATGTAAGCATGGTCGGAAACTTGGCAGAGTGAAAATTCGGAAGAGTGGACGAAAGTAACCACCAATTCAGCCAGGAGGAAAAAAGGTAGAGGCACAAGGAACCGAAACCTGACGCTATAATCGTCGGAAAACAAGGGGATGTCTCATACGCCAATATTCTCCGCAAAGTGAAGTACGACCCGAACCTGAAAAAGCTAGGTGAGAATGTTGGCCGCATTAGAAGAACCCGAATTGGCGAAATGCTGCTTGAGTTTAATAGAGACTCCAGCAAGAAGAGTGGTGATTTTCGGGAGCTGGTGAAGACTACGTTAGGAGAACTGGCCAATGTTAGAGCCCTATCACAGGAAATCACACTAGAATGCAGAGACTTGGATGAAATTACAACGGAAGAGGATATCCGTCAGGCGCTTGAAGTCTTCGGAGTAAAAAACCGGAATGAACTCGCTAAAAACGACTTGAGGAAAGGATTTCGGGGCACGCAGATAGCGATAATTAGTTTACCTGCAGAAGCAGCAAACAAACTACTACAAGCCGGGAAAGTAAAGATTGGCCGGGTAGTTTGAAAAGTTAGAGAGCTGATCCAACCCAAATAATAGTGTCTAGAGTTTGGCCATATAGCAAGAGATTGTAACAACTGCGATAGATCGAAACTCTGCTAGAAGATGCGGCGAAATCGGGCACATAGCCAAGACCTACAAGGAGGAACCAAAGTGCATGCTCTGCACTGGTGATCAAGGGCACATCGCAGGAAGTAGTAGGTGTACCGGAGGGAAATAAACTCAGCCCGCGGACGAAAGTGATACAGATAAATCTTAATCACTATGAGGCAGCTCAAGATCTCCTTGGGCAAGTTGCGATAGAAGCAGAAGCAGATGTAGTATTAGTGTCGGAACCATTCGAAAAGCCAGGGTGCGGCAAATGAACGAAAAAAAAAATGCGGATATATATTTCTTTAGCTGCTATGCCCCTCCAAGTCTACAACTGTCAGAGTATGCAAAAATTGTGGCGGAGGCAAGAGGGCACCATCCAATTGTTATTGCTCGGGACTTCAATGCTTGGGCCGAGGAGTGGGGTAGCAAATATACCAACACTAGAGGCAGCACTGTTAGAGGCATTTTCCCAAATGGACGTCATTCTGGTCAACACAGGGAACACCAGCACCTTCCGTAAGAATGGTCACCAATCAGTGATTGATATTACCTTTACAAGTAGTCAACTAACGAGGGAAATTAAGTGGCGTGTCAGTGAACGATACACTCACAATGATCACCAAGCTGTGTTTTTTGAAGTAGGATCTCGGAGTAAGGCAAAACTAAAGCCAATGACCTGGAAAAGAAGAGGTTGGTTGCCCAATGCTTTGGACGAAGAACTCTTCCTGGAATTGCTCAGATACATTAGTATACCAGCAAGCACAGCCGAAGCCACAGTTAACCATGAGACCAGGCAACTTTACATGGCATGTGATGCGTCTATGCCAAAAAGGATATCAAATAACAGAAGGAAACCAGCCTACTGGTGGAGTGAAGAGATTAAGGTACTAAGGGCTAGATGTCACAAGGCCAAAAGAAAAAGTCAAAGATCTGCAAGATGCCTAGAATATGAGGAGCTAAACCGAGAGTACATAAGGCTGAGGAAGCTGCTCGGTGATGAAATAAAGAGAAGCAAGAGAGTGTTTCAAACAGCTGTGTGACGCGGCATACGGAAGTCCGTGGGGCAGCGCCTATAGAGTGGTCATATCCAGGATAAAAGGCCAAAGAACCCCTCAATAAAGATGTCCAGAGATGCTGCAAAAGATCGTCAAGGCGCTTTTCCCGCAGCACCTTCCCAAACCGTATAATCGCGAGGAAAACCATACACAGAAATATATGGAGGGAGTACCCGAAGTGACGGTAGAAGAGACGTTGGACGCGTGCAATAAAGTAGGTGTAAACAAGGCCCCTGGTTCCGACTTGGTACCCAATAAAGCGTTCAAAGTAGCTATACGAAGTAACCCTAACCTCTTCGTTAATATAGCGCAGTCTTGCTTAGAAGAAGGAGTGTTTCCTAGGATATGGAAGAGACAGAGATTGGTACTCTTGTCGAAAGGTGGTAAACCACCAGGTGAACCATCCTCATATCGCCCGATCTGCCTGCTAGATACAAGGGGGAAATTACTGGAGCGCATTATTCAGAATAGGTTGCTTCCGATTACAGAAGGCGATGGCGGTCTCTCATCTCAACAATTCGGATTTCGCAAGGCACGATCCACAAAGGAGGAACTAAACAGTACTGTGCGGTGGTCACACTTGACGTTAAAAACGCTTTCAACACGACTAATTGGGCCCACATTATGAATGCCCTACGAAGGTTGAACGTTCTGGCCTACCTCTTGAGGATCTTCGATATCTACTTTGAGGATAGAGTGTTAGAGTACGACACTGAGGATGGTCCAAGGGAATATAACGTAACAGCTGGGGTCCCACAAGGTTCCGTCATGGGACCAATCTTGTGGAATGTTATATACGACAGTGTCCTAAAGCTGCGCATCCCAGATGGAGCAGAAGTTATAGGCTTTGCCGATAACATCGCGATAGTAGTTTCTGCAAAGCACCTGTATGAAATCGAGATGGTCGCTAACGAGGTAATTGCAATAGTAAAGGACTGGCTGGGATTCCGGTGGAACAACGATCTGGCGAGAGGAGGTGGTTTTAGTGGATAAAAATCCCATACGTCGGTAAGTACGCTTACCGTGTCTTTTGAAGATTTCCCGTCCTCGTATAAAAAAATAAAAAAAACACACCCTGGGGCTAGCTCAGCTACTAGGTGGGTCAGCAAGGTGACGAATAGCTGGACAACCTATAGATATACATAGGTTAGCTGCAAATAACCAATAAGCAGTCACCGACCGAGCGGTATAAGTGGAGGTTGTACTGAAAAGGTTGCATAATAATCCTGTGAAACTTATATGTCAAACAATGCGAGAGTATACCGCTATAAGTACACACAAACCCAGAAAGCATTTTTCCCACATTGGGCGGCTCTCTAATCAGCGTCTGTTCCCCATGTTAGAAGCGGCTACGTTCAAACCTTGCTGAAGGTATAAACTGATATGGGAAGGAACCCAGAAACAAACTACGCATTGGAGCCCACCATCCAAAGCAATCTTACGGTTCAGGGATTCGGAACCCCTGTACCGGCGGTTTTAGCGAGCGAGCAAGCAAGCTCCCAGCCGTCGAGATGAAGTAACTGCAATGTTGTAATGGTGGGCCATCTGGCCACTTCAGTAGATACTATGACAGGGGAAAGTGAAAATGAGGAATTACGCGCTGAGAAAGGAAGCATAGTATTCGGTAAAAAAGCGAAAGTATAGCGATCTTCAACTACTACACCACTATCATCACTGAGTGTGAGTAAAACAGTAACTGTAACGACAGGTCTTGGGTGCTAGAAAAGCCGAGCTGCAGGAATTCGTGAAAACCAAATATATCGTGCATCAGAAGATTAAAAGCATGACATACGCCTCGGAAGACCTAAATGAAAAGGGTAACATAGGGAGCAAGGCAGAAGCAGTAGGGCAGAATACAGCCACACAAATGATGCAAACATCTCCTAATGTCAGCACTTTCTATATCAAAGAAGGTGATGAAACTAGCGCTACAAAGCAGACTTCTCTAGCAGTAGGAAATGATTCGATGGTCTAAGAAGCTGATACAAGAAGAGGAAAAAATCATGCAGGATTCACTGCACTCGTTTCGAAAGAAACGAGCGAGGAGCGGCCAGAGAGTCAAACTCCCTGGCTTTAAAGAATCCGGAAACGTAAAGAAAAACCACCTCGGCCGCATGCAATCCTCATTAGTAAAGGTGAAAATATGACCTACCTGATATTCTTAAGAAGATTAAAGTCGATGATGGCCTCAAGGAGCTTGGAAACAACGAATAAGGAAAACGGCCAAAGGTAAAATAATTCTTCAATTAACAGAAGCTAAAACACCACAAACTGTGGCATTTAAATCTTCGATTGGTACGTACTTTATTGGGTGAAAACGTTCAGATCAAAGCATTGAGTCAACCGAATGAGCAGTTCGTTGAGATTAAAGATTTTGATGAGGTCACAACCAAAGAGGAGATCCACCAGGTACTAATTAGTAAATTTGAGGGATTCACCGATCTTGAGGTAGGCCTTATAAATTGGTTAGAGATGCATATTGTGGTAAAAGAACAGCTGTAGTGGCTTTACTCGTCGCACTGGCTAAGATGACTATCGCCATGAATAACTAGGGCTTTGTCGAGTCTGGGTGTGGATGAATCGCTCGTTGGCTGAATAGATCAAATGCTGAGAGACAGGATCGCGAAGACTAAGGTTGGCGGGTCTTTCATTAGAAGATATGTAGCTGTGGGCACATCGCAAGATGGAGTCTTGTCCCTCTTCTTTAGAATTTGATCATTAATGACCTGTTACTGGACCTGGAGGGGCAAGGCCTTATAGGGTGGTTGCTTATGCGGATTACGTTGCTATTGGTGTCTATGGTATTAATCCTTATACCTTTAGGAAGCGCATGCAAAGCGCGCAAAATACAAGCCTAAAGGGTAAAGAAAGCTATTATGGTGCTGTACTCCTATAAAAACTCTATTGGAAAAAGTTGGGGTCTTGAACCCCACATCGTATACTGGCTCTCTATCTCAGTGATAAAGCCCATACAATTATGGCCAGCCTTAAACAGTATGGCTCACTAAAAGTCGCTGATTAAAATTCAGAGAACTTCTGCCATGCGTATTAGTGGTACATCAGGAGCGTACCCACTCGGGCACTGAATGTTCTTTTTCATCTCATACCTCTAGATATTCTGGGCGTTCAAATAGCAACGAGTACAGCTATAACGATTAAATTCATTTCTATGTGGACCTGTAATAATACAGGAGAATCATCACTTCTAACAAAGACATACCTGGTACCACCGATTAGATGACTTCATAACCACCTTTTTAGGAAATGTTGATATTGCGTCCAGAGAGGATTGACTAAGTGAAGAAATGTTGAACCCTGAAGTTCTGAACTTCTTCACGGATGGTTAAAAATGGATGGTAGGGATGGTGGTGGTGTCTTCTGTGAGAAATTGAATGTGAACCTCTCATTTCGTCTCCCCGACTGCTGCAGAATTTTTCAGGCTGAATTAATCGCAATATTGGAGGCTGTGGATTTATTGAGGTATAATGTAGTATCTGTAAGGAAGAGACAGGCCGCTATTAAAACGATACGACCTTACTTCCTTAAGTCAAAGATAACCCAGAGCTGTATCTCATCTGTTAAGATGGCTGATTAGTGCAACATATACTTAACTTGGGTACCAGAGCAGTTTGCGTTGCGGAGAATGTAAAGGCCGATGAACTCACTCGTCAGGGTACAAATTGCCTCACTTTACCAAGTAAGATAAATGAAGATGAAATTCCCCTCATTACATGCAAACTCTTGCTTCAGGAAGAAGCTAGGAGAGCAGCGAACTACAGATGGTTCAATGTCTGAGTGTGTTATAACTAGGCAGATTTGGCCAAAACTAGATCAGGAAGAACCGGACAGCATAGTATCATGGGTGAGTTACTGTAGAAACTGCGAGGATGAAGAAAATGTAATCCACTTACTGTGTACCTCTCCCCGTCTAGCGCAAAGCAGATGACATTTCTGGGAGCTCCTGTATTGCTTCGTTCAAGCTCTGGATGGTTTGATGAGTAGAATTGAGGAACATTTTTATGTGATATGGATACGGATCATTTTTGCGTCTATGCTGGTCCTTGGGATAGCCACCCTAATTTAACCTAACCTAAGCGGCTGACGTCTACTCCTAGCCAGAGTGGTAAGGTGAATATATAGATCTGGGTAGAAGCACTGGAAGTGAAAAGGAATAGGAGACGGCTGGATCAAATCTGAGCGTGTTAATCAAACTCAGTCCTTATTCTGAACAAGAGTGAAAACTTCAAATTGCTTTTAAGTTATCACGATGTACCATAAATTAAATCAAAAACATAATGGAACGTTGTACTGGAGCGTAAGTAAATACTACACACAAACAGGCAAGGCCAAGCGTTTATCCTTTTTTAAATGAGGCGTTGGACTTAGGCCTGTATTACAGTATAACATTTCTACGCCTTAGAAATGGATCAATATATTTCTGCGGTAGTGTAATATGGATATATTGCAATGTTTCTGTCGTATTTATGATGATAGTTAGCTTCGTGAAGCTAACTATTGCAACATCTATGTGACAGCTCATAAAAATGCTTGAAACATGAAGATGATAAAACTATTATCGGAGTACGAGAACTAGTTTTAGTTTTTTTCAATAAAGCTATAATTGTAATTGCTGAAATTGTTGCGGCACACTATAGACTCGCTTTTGTTCCATTCTTTGATAACTATTGTGAACAATGTGTAAGATAGAAAAATAATTTGTAGCATGTCTGTTTTGATTTAGTCGACACTTGTTAACTGTTTCGGAACACTTTTTGTACACTAAAGCATTAGTTTTACTACTTTTTAGTATTTTTATCAGTTTTTCTAAATACATTCGAGTACTACAGTTTATTATACATCTAAGAAAGTACAGCTGCCCTACAAATAATCAAATATTGTATATAAACAATTTTTGATTTTACATACTTCTTAAAACCTTTTACATGAGACTGGAGGCATCAACTTTAGTCAGTTCTACTCACAATACAATAATATACCACCCGTATCTATCAGATTGTGTGTTTTAAAGCAGACTAGATAAACAAATACATTCTTATATGTACAATTAAAAATTCTTTACACTCGCAAGAAAGCAAATAAAACGTTTTCAAAATATAAATAAACCTACATTTTTGGCAATGAGTGAGGTAAACAACACTTTCGTATAATTTTAATATTTAATACATTGTGTATTATGTATTTTAAAGGCGTTTATAATAACACCGGTTACAAAGAAAATGTTATTACTCTTTATGTTGTTCAACCCAATGTACCTATGAGATGTAAAATAAATCGTAACCCATTTATGAATTATAATTAACTGAAGAGCTGAAGACTGGTTATCTGAGGGTCTTCCAAATTAATTTTTTTTTTTTAATTCCATTGCAACATACCTAGACAGTATCTGTTTATATCACTTTCACTACTCTACATACTTTAAGTAGTACGTCTCTACATACGTTTTGAAAAACTAAAATACCGTACATGTTGTACAATACATAAATGTACAAACTTATAGACATAATACCATTATGATGTAATTTTTTGTAATTGAATAATTTTTGATACATTCACTATTTTTATTATTAAAAAATACACGGCTTATCCATATTCGGTTAAATATTTATATTAAAGGTTGACATCATTGTTTAGAACCCGTTTTAGTTTTAGCGAATATAAATGGTTAAAGGTCGTAAATTTGCTGTTTCTCTTTCCTTTAATATTAATTTATACTTCTAAGTTTGAATCTACACTACTACCAAACGAAAGCTTTAATATTTTCAGATTTTCTCGTAAAACATTTTGTAAAACTAGAATGCAAGGTTATTTAATATGCTTATAGTTTTCTAAAATTAAATATAAATATTTTTATAGTCATTGACTTAATCAGTATTTAGATCGAAAGTGTAAAAAGCGGATGTCAAAATCAACTGCCTATTTTAGTAATTTTGCTGACGGTAAAATAATTATTCGACTCCGATATATTAAATATTAACTGTCCGACTCCAACTCCAATTCCAACTTCTACATGTAATCAAAATATTGCTCGTATTCAAATCCTTTCATCATAAGAACATAATTTAAACATAACAAAAATTAAAAATCAAATTAACATAAAGAATAATTTACAAAATAAAAAAAAATCTGTTGATTAATTACGAATTTGTTCTTAAAATTGGTTGGGCTCAAGAATATTAAGATTCGTAATTCTGTTGATTTTTTCCACTTTTTCCGAGCCATCAAAAATCTAAATCCTGAATGTTTCGATTTCCCATGGTCATCTAAAAATTTTTCGAATTCATGTTTTTGTTTTACTTCTTCAACAGAATTTTAAAAATCATTTTAAACGATTGCCAAATTGCCTATTTTGTTAATGATCACTTAATAATATTCTAACCTTGGGGTCGACATAAATTCCCGCCAATAATATCTCGTTATCAAGCAGAACAATTTCTGTAAGTGTTCAGTTAACGATGATTAATTCTGATGCGAGGATGTTTGAGATTTAGATTAGGGGGTCAAATATACTGATTGGAGTGTATTTTAAGAAAGAAAAATATAAAATGCGGAGTCGGAGTCGGTCAGTATTTTTGCGACTTCGACTCCGCAGCCCTGGATAAAACTATCCAAAATAAGCCCGTTCGAAATATCCTATAAGGCTCTATTTGGCAAATTGGCTGCATCCATAGAATATTTCAATCAAACCAAAAAATCTACAAATTAGAATTTTTACCTCACTAAAATACGTAGGCTTTACATTTTCGTTACTGAGCTATTTTGCTATTCAAATATCTGATAAGGCTTTATCTGTCTGTACTAACGGTAATTAGCCTAACATCTAAAATAAATTGTGTACACAGACGATTTGAAAATATCAAAAACTGTGGAACCCTACACAACAGTGTTTTGAATGTATAAATAAATGGTTGATTTCGAGAAAAATTACGCTTAAATTTAGGCATATGTAATAATATGAGTTTCTTCAGGAAAAAGGCTTTTATTGTTTATCTACACTCTTTTTCATGAATTCACTCATTTTTTGAAACAATTTTGCTATGATCTCATGATTTTGCCGTTAAATACCCAAGTTTTTTGAAGATTAAGAAAAGAACGAGAACTATTTTAATTGTTTTGTAATTGTAATGTTTCCTCAAACTCAAGACAAAATCCTTCCAAACAGCTACAATGGCTTCAGCGACGGCTTTGTGCTCTTAAACTATACTTTCTCTTTTGATATCTTTACAAGAGCCGCTTTTTGTGTTGGTTACTTTATTAAATCAAAACCCAAGTAGTCGGGCCTTTTTCTTTACTCCGTTAGGAATAGTAGGGCCTCTTCCTTTACTCGTTTTAATTATGAATTAAATTTGCAATGAGCAACAATGAAAATAAACTGTTATTTGATAAATTTATTTGTACAAATTTGACAATAATAAGCTAAATTCATTTCAATCTATTGTTGAAGTAAAAGTTTTTAGTTGTTTTCATGAAGGTGTAATGGGTGTGTAACATTTCCGTGCAAGTTCTTTTGGATAAGTTACATTCATTTCATTTTCGATGACAATATTTGAATTTGAACCTTCCAATTTTTGTGGTGGAATAACTTCATATTTTTCGGCGGAGTTAAATTCAATCGGAAAATGAATTAATTTCGCCGATCAATTTGAATTTATTCCGCGTTGATTTAATTTTTTTTCAAAAAGAATTAAATCCGCGACATTTAACTAAGAAAAATTAGATGTCGCGGATTTAATTCATATTGAAAATGGGATTAATTTCGCCATACAAAAATTGTTCGGTGGAATAAGTTCTCGTGGAGTTAATTCATGCCCTTGAATAAAATTACGTGTAGTCGAGTATTCAAAAAAGGACCAACATATCCGAGTACTCGATAATCAGTATTGGATATCCTAACTATAATTGCTAACTAAACCAGAAAAATTCAGTAGATCCATTTTGCTAAATTGCAGCCAATTACTTCGGTCTAAAAAGACCAACAAAGTATTGAAATCCTGTCAAAAATGACGAAAAATTTGGTTGGTCCAAAACCACTTTTCTCGACGTTTTGAAAGTCCCTGAGTCTGAAAATGCAAAAAAAAAATGTCCGTCCGTCTGTCTGGACCCATGGTATCTCGAGAACGGCTTGTCTGATTTGGATTTTTTTTACGCCAATCTGTTTCTATGGTCAAGGCGGAGATTTGAAAAGCTTTTGGAGACTGTACGTCAAAGGGGTGGGGTACCTGCCATACGAATTGACCCAAAATACCTGCTTTTATAAATATTTACGATTTTTTTATACATGCTTATTTGATTATTGAATTGGGCATTGAATTGGGAATTGATTTGAAGGTTAAATTAGGGGTCAATTTGTGCGTTGAGTTGAAGTTGAGTTGGGGTTGCATTTGGATGTAGTGAATAGTTAACAAACTATTTATATGATGGAACTTGCCTATTTATCAACCGATTATTATGAAATTCAATGTGTATGTTACAAATGGGATTCCAAAATGAGTTTTGGATGAAGTTCTGGAATATGGCCAAGTAGGATGGAACTTGCCCATTTCTCAACCGATTACGATGAAATTCGACATTTGTATTTGAAATGGGATTCTAAAATGTTTTTTGGATGAAGTTCTGGAATTTTAAAACGATTTCTGGATGAAGTTCTGGAATATGGCCAAGTATGATGGAACTTGTCTATTTCTCAACCGATTATTATGAAATTTAATTTGTATGTTAGAAATGGGATTCTAAAATGAGTTTTGGATGAAGTTCTGGAATATGGCCAAGTATGTTGGAACTTGGCTATTTCTCAACCGATTATGATGAAATTCGACATGTGTAATGGAAATGGGATTCTAAAATTAGTTTTGTATCAGGTTCTGGAATATGGCTAAATATGATGGAACTTGCCCATTTCTCAACCGATTATGATAAAATTCGACATGTGTATTCAAATTGGGAATCTGAAATGAGTTTTGGACGAAGTTCAGGAATATGGCCAAGTATAATGGAACTTTGCTATTTCTTAACCGATTATGATGAAATTTGATATGTGTGTTGGAAATGGGATTATAAAATGATTTTTGGATAAAGCTTTGGAATATGGCTTTGTAGGATGGAACTTAGTTATTCCTTACCCGTTTGTTATGAAATTTGACATGCAATTTGTAAATGGGATTCTAAAATGAGTTTTTGGATAAGTTCCTGGAATATAGTCAGTTAAACGGTTAGACGTATCAGTATAGTTTGTTATACTATTTTCGGTATAAAGTTCTAGAATACGATTTTTCGTTTTAAATTGGATGCCTGTACCCATGTTATTGAAGCTTTTGACCTGTTTGTCTGTTGTTGTATAAGTAAATATAATTTGGTTAAAATAGAAATCAATAATGTCAAAACTGTCACACCAACTTTATGACATTATTGAAGATAACAAAGACCGAAGTTCTGATCACCTCGTGAGGTTTCAGCCCTTTATATTTTCAGTATTCCTTTCTTTGTTAAAAATAAAATATGTATTAGAAGAGGCGGTTCAATAAATCTCGCGCAAGGCACTCAGAAATCTCGAGCCGGCACTACCTGCGTGGAACATTTTTTTTTTTTTTTCGCTGGCGCTACATCCTATAGAGGGATTTGGCCGCTTCATTTGAGAGGTTTCGTAATTATTTTTTTTAACGGATAATGAGAGGTTAATTCATTGATCCAACATTAACCAGCCGTGATTTTTTCATCAGCCGCCGGGTATCGAACCCGGTACCTCCGGAGCTGAAAGCAAACATGCTAACTACTGTGCCACCGGGGCGGAACAGTTACAAAAAGCAATTTATTGTTTACTGTCTTCATAATTCGAATTGAACATTCTGACCAATTGCTGATACAATGTTCATCGCTAATGTCCTCAATAGTACTATCGATTTTCAGGAACTCCCTTCAAATGTATATGCCATGTAAAGGACAGGGAACGATTTGTCGACGATTTAATGTTCATTTTAATTTGTTTGATTTCATGCATCTAAATGTCTTTTTAAAAAACAAATTAAGAAAAATAAGCCTGATATATTACAATTAAGACACATATTCTCCAATGTAGAATATTTCACTCAAACCAAAAAATATCTACATCAATGTAGAATTTTTAGTCTGACGAGACTCTAAGGGATGCATTCTTTTCAATTATTGTGAGTATGGCCTTATTTCTCGATAAGATGCAAACCATAATTATGAGGGAATTTCTTGTTCAATCAGTTCAATTAAATTATTCAACAAACTGAGCTAAGATATTTGCTGTAATCGTTAAACCGAGTGGAAGTGAAATTTGAGTGCAGTTTGATTGTACCTAATTTTTGATGTACATTCGCATTGTAATAATACAGAAATAAATATTTGGCAAACAATAAAGACTATGTATATCATGAAGTGTTAATCTACAAAATAATCAAAAGAAATTTTCCGCCAAATAAATACACATAATACAATAATATATTTCTTCTTATCAAATCAAACATTTGTATAGTACCAACAAATACGACTATTAAATCAAATAAGTTAATAATGTACAAGTAAAAAATAAGCGGGAGTGAAATATGGGTGCGATATGGCATCTCGCATATTTTGTGGAATAGACTAAATAAAAAAAAAAATTTTAACGTAGAATATCTCGAATGGGACAAATTGGCCTTCTTCGTATACTCGCCTTGCTATCAACAGTTCCCATGCTGGAATATTCAGATTTCTGTGAAGATCCAGTAATGAAAACAAAATGTGAACGGATGGGATGGTGTCCGATGTTACCGGCATAAAACACACTCCGAAAACAGCCGAAATTTTAGTGATGAAAGGGTGTGTTTGATCTGGCAATGCTTTTGGGTATCACGAGACTACTCCAATTTGCTGGATATTGACACATAAATTTCAACTTTCAAGATGAATAAATGAAGACAGCCAATCGAGAGATTTAAGGATAAAATACGTCAGGTACAAGATCAAACAATAAAGTTCTTTTCCAAACGAAGAAAGAATTACCGTTTCTGCCTTCATTATTTGGGAATCCCATTCAAGACCTTCGGTCGGACGTTCTGTCAAGCCACCAGATGTTCAGGTCATCAAGCTTTTATCATTTAGCAGTGAAAAGTGGAGCTGTGAAATTATTGAAACTTACCTACACCCTTAGAACCGTTGACAAGTGCCATCAAAAATATAAAATTTCAAAATTATATTCCCTAATTCTGCTTAAACTGGAACATAAACTGGAAACCGAAATTAATGAGATGTAATGGCCAAAACGCCCGCATGGGCAGTCAATTAAGAAGCTGTTGGAGCGAATGAAACGTTTTTAAAAACGAAAGAGTGGAATAAAAAGTGAGTTACAAGTGGCATACTGCAATCTAGAAGTTTAGCACAAAATATTTGTCAGATTTTCACTAGCACTCTTAACCTGGATATTCTCTCCAATTGGCGAGTTCCAGGACGTTCAGGCGCCTGAAGAATTACCTACGAAACACAATCGGTGGAAAGCGACTAAATGGATTGGCATCATTAAATATTCGCAGAGATGTGGTTATATAAATATAAATAGACTGTGCCCTCCATGAATTGGCCTTAGTGTCACGACGAATCATTATAAAACTATAAAACACTAATAAAAAATTGAAATCAAATAAATTCGAATGCATTATTTCCTTTATAGAAATTATTTTTTGTTTAAGAAATCCCCCCTCCCTCCTTCGACGAATTTCTGGCTACGCCACTGGCTGGCACGGTTAACCAAATCAACCACATCCTTTTGTCCGAAAGACATTTTTCTAGCCTCAACGATATCAAAAACAAACCTGGCGACTAATTTCGGTTCAAACGGATCCATGAAAAAACGCTCAAGAGAAATAACTTCCAATTGAATAAATCCCAACTTTTATATTTTAATGCAGAGTTGTTTTCCAAATTTGCTGAAATTTAGTTAATTAAGAAATGAAATTCTGGAATATGAAGATATAAAGAAGCATTATATTTGCAATCCTCTCCAATATTTTCGCTGGCTCTATTCTAACCCAACGGATTAAACCAATCATAAGCCCAGGAAAAAATGTTTAGTGTTTACGGTCAAGATCTTTATCAAATGCAACAGCAAATAGATGGCTTGCCCGCTTCCGTCACTCTGGTAGACCAATAACTGAAAAAGATGAAATCTTTGCGTAAGGCTGATCAAAAGACTGAGTGTTGACTTTTATCATGACAACGCCAGATCAACCATATGTTTGATGACCCGGCAAAAATTGAGAGCTTGGCTGGGAAGTTTGGATGCATCCACCATATAGCTCGAACATTGCACTCTCTGACTACCATTTGTTTCGATCTCTGCAAAACTCCCAAGAAGCAATTAACCCTTTAATGCATGATTTTTTCTTTTTAATTGAAATGTTTTTTTTCTTATAAAGATGTGTTTGGTTGAAAAGGATTTCATAGTAAAAATGGTTGGAAGCAGCTAGTTTTCCCGGAAAATTGATTTTATGACATTATGCCTATTTGCATCATTTTGCATTTGTGGTAAAAATTTAAATATTTTTCCATTTATAACGCTTCTTAATAATAAGGCAATTCGTTCAAAATTAAAATAATTATTCGAAAACAGTATTCTTATTTAAAAAAAATTACATATGTAAATGTATGTTTACTACTAACTGTATGCAAAACATCGACTAACTAATTCTAAATGGCGATTTTATTTTCAAAACGCAGACAAAATCAAAATAATTTGTGAAACGAGATAGAAAAACAAATGAACAACAGATATTCGAAACAAAATACAAAAAATATGCTCAAATGTAGATGCAGTTCAAATTAGAATAACATGATGCAGATATGCTACACTATGCATTAAAGGGTTAACAGCTTAACCAATATACCCAAGCTGCGCGGCTTTGGGGAGTTTTCTCCATTTTTAAAAAATGATGAAATTTTTAAGAATTTATATTGTCAATGCAGGAGTTTGGGACGGAAGCCTCTAAGGCAGGCGTGTCCACAAATTTTTTTGAGGGATCTACTTTTCCAAAAAATTTTTTTTTGATTTCCGAATTATTACTATAAAGGTACACTCAAGTATGCTTCTGATTTTATTCTCGATTTATGGACACCTCTCTCTAAGGTATAAAACGAATTAAAATACCTTTTTAAAACAACTATGCTTCGTTAATTCACACTACCACATACAATCATCGTTTTCACTGTATCGCTCATTGAACACCTCGGCATTGAACAACCAAGTTACCCGGGCCACCTTCGAGACTACTGTATCAAGAACCTTGGAGGATAAACCACTTCCTGACTCCGTTCAAGAACGCTATTCGTAATGAATCGGAAGAATTAAAAATAGCCACTAAAACTCCTTTTCTGTGGACATTTCGTCGAGGATCGCAGCAGGCTACCGAGCATTTTACAACATCAAAATCTTCAACTCTCCTCATATACCGCGCAAAATAAATATAAACATTTACAAAGTGCTGATAAGGAAAGTTATCAATTAATACTAAAAAGATAGCGAAAATAATTGCAAAATAGAGGGCCCCCAATTAAAAATTTCGAAATATTATGCATGCGCGAATTGATTAATAAAACATTCCTCGTTCCTATACAATTTCTAATCAACATGGCACCCTGTGCAAAAAGACAAAATTGCAGATTTTACAAAATAAGTGCATATTTCAACACAACTATTTTTAAAATCAAGATTTTGATGGCCACATCATGATTTTGATTTGAAACGATTTACAGTACAAAACCAATCAAGGTTTAATGATATTATAATGGACATTATGACAATTATTTGATAAATCGTCACGACTTGTAAATTATTTTGTTACCTACTTCTAAAATTCATAACTCACATTATTTTTGATAAAACATTAATCAAACATAAAAAATATTTATGTAAATATGCAAATTTTATTGTAATGAAACATTTTAGTTTTCCTTCTTAATAAAAGGTTACGAATGGAATTCACGTTTAATTGGGCCAAATTTACAAAATATAAATTAACTGTGGTGCCAGTATATTCGAATGAAGCAATGGAAAATAAGTGCAGTTTATAAATTGCGTCGCATTTTTTCATGAAAAACTGTTTTCATTTATATGTTATTGATTGATGATTGATTGATTGATTTAGTGTGTACGACCAAGCCTAAGGCAAGTTTCCCGGATACGCCGGGTCCACCGTACACCCTCTTACGAATAACAAAATCGAGGGAAAGGAAAGGTATGTTAGTAACAGAGAATCAACCCGGTTCCAGACACCATGGCGGTTGATAGTTAGTAAATAAGACAACACAAGACAACACAATTTCTAAACTACATGATTGTTAACTGCTTGTTGTTCCTGGAGCGTTGAGTCCGGCTATACCTTTGTTACTGAAAATTAGGATTAAATTTAATCCCTTTAAGAATGATTAATTCTGGAGAAATCTTAAATTCTGAAACAAATTAAATTATTCATCAGTATACTTAAAATAAACCCCTCTAAACACCTATGATTTTATTAATTTAAGTATACTTAAAATTACATCCGCATCAATCCTAGGCCACCTAAATAATTCAATAAATAATTTAAAAAATCCTCTAGTTGGCATCCCTACAAATTTTGACAATTAATTAATTTCATCAGCTTACAAAATTAACACAATTTTTAATTTCAGCTTCTTCACTCCTTGTTGATCCTGGAAGGTTGATTTAAGCTGGAATTTAATTCTGAAACACGGGATTAATTTAATCCCTAATAATTATTAATTCTGGAACTGAGTTATATTCTGAAAATTAACTTATTAATCAGTGAACTAAGAAAGGAACTCCTTTAGATACTATTCACATATTAACAAAAATAACTGATAAACAAAATCAATAGGGTGCCAGTCCTTCCCGGAATCCCAATTTCACCAATCCGATCCAAAAAACTACAGTTTAACTCAAAACTACTATTATAAATGAACCATTTTCGTGAACCTGCCACTTAAAGTATAGAAGTTTCATCTGTGATGACTTTTCTGGAATGAATTATAATTAATATTACCAGTACCCAAAATTAAAGTTATAAGAACTAATTAGTTTCTAAAGTATGAATTCAGTTTAGGAATTCCGTGCAGTTCAGTAAAATTAACTACCCCGTATTAAAAATAATCATGCTTAAATAAACAAAAATTTTTATATGAACAGTGAAATCTCGAAACAGCGCAGCCAAAGGGACCGGAGAAATGTATTTAATTATTTAATAATTTAATTTAGTTGTGTATTTACATATGCAAAGTTTTATTATTTTATTTCCTTATTAACCATATATTTTCACATAAACACTTATCACTTTGGCGAATAAAATTTCCTTGCGAAATTACAATTTCCTTAAATCAGTATTCACTATAACGAGACCTCACTGTATTACATACGATAGTTTCTGGTTCAACTCAAATTTACTCGATAATACAAAGTAAACAAATCCCATTAGAATCGAACACAAGAAACTTTTAATTCTAATTAAATTTCCAATTCAACTCAAAATTACTCGATTATACGTAGTATAAGAATCTTATTTGAATTGAATACATGAAAATTTTGCGTTGTGTAGTTCATTGTATATAAAGATCACTATAAATAAACACAAAGAATACAACAACGCCAAATAAAAATAATAAAATCGTATTACAGTACAAAACTAAAACCACCAACGCACATAGAGAAAACAAACGTTTTCATATAATCCTTCACGTGCGCAGCAGGGAAAGTATCGATGTGTACATAGTGTGTTTTGGTACATGCCTTCTCTATATTATATACATATATAATAGGCTTCACTATATTATATATTACTGTATATATTTCCGAAAATAATCTCGTACACTACACATACACGACTGTGAATACAATTCAGAAACAAATATCAACAATCGAACACTATAGAACCAATGTTGTCTTGATAGAAATTATATAATAGAAATTATATTCTTTTTATGTATATAAATAAAGAATATATGTGTTTGTGTCGTTTCAACATAAAACAAAAAATACAACACATACATAATCTCGTAAGAGGAAAGAGAGAAACCGAAAACTTGTATATTCATGTACAGAATCAGAAACAGAAATTTAATGCGTAAATTTATTTATTCGATTTTAATTAAATTTAAATACGAGATAATGTATTTGACCATTCGAGTTTTATGCACCAACTACACAAATTTAAGACATGCATTATTAAGCGAGAAAGCCAAAATTTGACTTGCTTCGCTATAAATATGAAAATAAAAATAAAAATATAAAACAATGCCTGTTGAATGCATCCCGATGGATTGCATTCTATCCATATTTAAATTTTCACTATTCTTATGCACACACTTTTACTTAAATAAATTAAATTAAAATAAATTATATATAAATTATATATTTAAACACTTTACACTACATTAGAAAATAAAATAAACTAAAAATTAATTAAATTAAAATTTTCTCGAAGAAGACGACAAAAACACGTCCTTCTTCTTCGAGCGTCAACGACCGACCCTGTTTTCATTTATATGTTATTACAACAATATTCAAAGGTTATTTTGGGCGTAAGCCAAATATTTTATAAATAACTAACACAAATTTTCCCCAACATGATCATTATTAAATAATTTAATTCGTTTTAATCATTTAATCTATAAAATGTTTCGAGTTATCAATAAAAAAAAATTGATACGAAAGAATGATGATTGGAAGAAGGGGGGTCAATGGCATAAAATAAAATGATAAGTTGTATTAGTTTTATAAATTTTAATCGCACAAATAATAATGCGATAAAATTGAGGATGCAGGTTTTTTCTACAAACTTGAAATATAAACGACACCGATATACATGTCATCAACATTTTTATAAATTTCAATACGAAAGGCAGACAGGCAGCAAAGTAACAAGTGGTAAATTCTACTATACAGGAACAATAACCACACCAAGCAACCACAATTTAACGTAACTTATCATTTTTGTAATTTTTTATATTATTATGGTTATGTCTGATCGTGCTTTAACTTATGTGGAGTAATCAAATTTTTTACTTAAACTACATACCTAATTAAAAATTGTATTTGTAATTTTTCAAGGGAACCACAATTTGAATTAAGGTTATTATTAAACAGACAAAATATAATATGTAATTGACTAATTTGTTGTGAACAAAGTAAATCAACCTAAAACTAAAATAAAACCTCAAAAATATAAATAAACAATTCTAATTTTACAAACCTAATTTTAAATTGAATAATTTCCTCAATGAGTTAATGAAGCTGATTTAATAATTATTATTTATTTCTATTTTGTAGATTAGTTCAGTAAACAATAATAGTGCACTTCTTCAGTGGTAGGTTTTCACACATGTAACGAAATTACTACAGAAGAATATTACCTAGAATAAACTAAAAAGTGTTAATAGTTAGGTCAAAAATATTTTCGAATATTTGTGAACTATGATAAGATGAACCAAGAAAAAGCGGTAAACTGGCCTATTTTATCCGACCCAGGTCCTGATCTGAAAGTAGCTCAACTAGCGCGTTTTTAAAAATTAATCTTACTTAAGGAGTGAAATATCACCAAATGACACAGTTTGATCAGGTAATATCTCCAAAAAGAAACATCTATATACCAAGAAATATTAAGCGTGAATGCCACAGTTCACGAGAAGCTAGTCTCAAAAAAAAAACATTTGATCCGAGAAGTTGTTGTTTCCGTTGCTTGCTGCAGATTACTGATAATTCTTCACACCCCTTCTCTTCCCTTGAAAATAACGCCCACCCAAGGCCTCGATAGATGCTTATATTATCATAATGATAAGAAAATTAAACACTATAAAAGTACTAAAACTAAAAATTTATTATGTTAACAAATATTATAAAAAACCAAATTGCTAAACATAAAAAATATAAGATTGCGAGAGATACAAAAAACTTCATAGTACATATGTAAGTGTATACTCAAACCCAATTTTCAACACCTTCTTTTTCTACGACTTACTATTGGCAGTAAGTTATCCTTGTATAATCAACGGTATGCGTTCGAAAGGCTAAATTAAACATATTCCTAATCGCTCTACTTTGCATAACTTCAATTTCTTGTAATTTATATTTAGGTACAGAGCCCCTTATTATTATTATTGAAGGGCCATGTGAGCGTTCAACCACGTCGCACTGCGACCTAAAAGATTTATTATGCTTGAGCCCCCTGCTTAATCATCCGTCCAGTCAATAAATACTGCCGGCCGGTACGCGATACATACTATCTGGGTTCATTGCTCTCCCTCCTAAATGTTTACTATAGCATTTACTTCTGCTAGAAAGACGGTAGCATTTGGACCCAAGGACATCGAGAGGGCAGTCCCATTCCCGTATATTCCTACCCCTGGCCCGTCTACCGTTTTGATTTTACTCGAGTACGAGTGGCGGGGAATGCAAAATCGCCTGTAGGTCACCCAGCTTTATTACAGGGAGGCTAAATAAAACTGGAGGGTGCCTGGTATCCAGAGTCCGCATATTCGGACTGGTTAACCTATCAGCCATAATTCCACCTTAGATTAGGGTTTTTTGTCAAGGATTTCTTCTTTATCGCCGTACTCTAGCCTGTACCAAATGGCCTTAGTTACCAGTGTTTGCCCCCAGGAGGCAGCACGTACACTTGCGAATGTGATTGAGCCCCATGTAGGACTAAGATACGATGATAATATGATGAAGAGTAATGGCCCCAAAATGGGAACTCAAATACCTATCGTTATATCATCACTAATAGCAGATCCAACTTGCGTAAATTGCTTTCTGTTCGTAAGATAACTTTCGAAAGTCTTAAGCGCCTGACCCCTTACACCAATTTTATTTAACTTCCGACGTACTATTCCATGGTTAAAAATTCTTTTTTGCCTTAGTTGTAATGAGTTGTGTAATAGTTCTATATCGTTTAATCTTAAAATCATTAGCATGCTTTGCTTTTTTAAGTTTTTAGGCTGTTTTCCAAACACCGACTTATTGACTTATTCGAACTTATTCAAATAAGTCTGCTGAAAAGGCTTATTCATTAGTAATTTTTCCTATAGAAAACTTATTTATTTTTGGTGTCATGGAAACGTTCTGTCTAATTATTGTGTTTTGTCAAAAATTTTCAAAAATCGATAAAAGCAATTGGAATGACTTCATTGACTTATTCAAGATGGCGTCAAATATGTCAATAAGTCTGAAATAAGTCGGCGTTTGGAAAACAGCCTTAGTCTTTTCTTTTCTTTACAAAGCGCACGGGTGGTTTGAACTCGTTTTAACAGCGAAGTCTTGGGACTTGATATTTTCTTGCAGGAACTTGTTCCTTCACAAAAACGTATTAAAATCCATTTAATAATCAAAAATTGTATTTGTGACGTAAGTTCGGTTTATGACATTTAATGTTTGAAAATAATTTCTTTTAAATGTTGTCCGCGACTGGCTCTTAGATGATCCATTCTATGGGTTCAATTTTTGAGTATTTCGGCCGATATTCCGTTAATTACGCGTGTTATGTTCGCTTCTAATACAGAAATCGATTGTGGTTTATCGATATAAACAAATGATTTCAGATACCCTCATAAAAAGTAATCTAACGGCGTCAGATCACAAGATCTTGGAGGCCAATTCACGGAACCCTTTCTTGATATAATGTTCTCATTAAAATTTTCTTTCAATAAATCGATGGTTTGATTTGCAGTGTGGCACGTTGCACTATCCTCTTGAAACCACAAGTCGGCTACACCAATATCTTGAATTTTTGGCAATAAAAAACTATCGGCCGAAATGCTCGAAAGAGTGCTCGAAAATTGGACCAATAGAATGGATCATTTAAGAGCCAGTCGCGGACAACATTTAAAAGAAATTATTTTCAAATATTAAATGTCATCACCCATTAGAAAAGATGTCAAAAAAATTGAGTGCGGAATAACAGTTTTATTAGATGCCTCTATTTTCAAAGAGGAAACCGGAAAACGGAGGTCTGAAAACCCTTTCCAGGCATTTGATGATCCTGACACGACATGACTAATGTAGGGCACATGATAAAAAAAATTCTCAAATAAAAAATCTGTGCTCCCGTCATCCTAGTCTTGAGATCCTTTACGCCAGTAAAGGCGTTTTTATTCCAATATTTATGTCTTCCTTCGCCAATTGCCATAATCATGTTATTCACTCTGGTGTCGAGTAACGTATAATTATTGGGAAAATAATTATTTCATTATTAGAACTTTTCAGAGTATTTATATTCTGTACTAAATTAGTTATTACAGATGATTACTATTATATGCCATCACGTCATCATATAATCTTTATCTCGAATGATTTTCTGAAACAGAATATTTTGACCACAAATTGTTAAAATCAAAATGAACCGATTCCATTGCCTACTCGCTGTAAAAACCTAAACCAAGTTGTTTGTCCTCACAAAACTCTTCAATGTGGTGAAATACGGCATGCACTTTGGGTGTTACGGGCATATTCGAAGCTAAATAATTAATTTTAAACTTCTCTATGCTATTTGAAAAACCGCCCAGCAGGAAGGTCGAAAAACAACGTTGAACCACTTTGTTGAAATCATCAAGAACTTGTGCATATTTTAGACACTGCAAGCAGCAGAACTGCCGAAAAACGTCCAGTCTCTTCAACAAAATCCTGCATGAATTCCCCTTAAATTCAGAATCACCATGGGTGACTTCTCTTTGTACACCGCATATTTGTATCCACTTATTGGTGTATTGACTACACCCAGCATCAAATGGAGTTCAGATGGGGGGAAGAATGTCAATAATTCTTCTTTCATCATTGGTTGATATTATTGGGGGACTTATACAATTCTTGTAATCGTTGGCATCTTTCAAGATTGCCCCATTCGCGGTCCTGTTTTTATAATTTTGAAGACATTTGCCAATTGTACGATGAGATCCGGAATTCTTGAGGTTTGTTTTGTGTACATCACACCATGTACATGGATGCGATGCTGAGTGTGCCATAAGCCCGGGAAGGATGTTTGCCAACTTCAAATCAGTGGCTATTGTTCCATCAAAATGTAAACAAATCCCAAACATAAGGGGGAATTGGCAAGAGAGTAAAGGCCTTTGAACTCCATGATAGGAGTAACGAAACATATTATTTTGTATGAAAAAAATACCTGGGAGTCTTCCTGCATTTCAATATTATATTATGCAACATGTGCCGAAACTGACCGGCACTAGCGTGATCACTTGCACGAGTGGTGACAGCAGCTGGATACGAAAAAACCCCCTCCACAGAATATTATACCAGTGAGTAGTTTGCACCCTCGAAAAGGATGCCTATTTATTAAGGGCGGGTCAGAACAGCAGAAAGACTTGTTCTGAGTATACAGCGAGAATACCTATAATTCATCGTCGAGTATTAAAAAATGGATCTACGAGTTCACGCAGCTCAAAACATTCAAGTCTAACCTTGAACTACCATTTGATTTTTGGAAGCGAATAACAAATAAAATTTGCAAATCATTGAACGATATTTTACATTTTTATATGGTTTCTAATCAGAACTTATTTGTTAAAGTCAAATCTCATTTACCGGTCCAAGAGGTAGGATTTTTGTTGTGTTTACCAATTTGCATCACACAAGTATAGAATTGGGATTAGATGTACTAATTATAGAAAACAAAGCTTCATTTAGGCAATTCTAAATAAATTGCTGTATTTATTAGGTTAGCTTTATCTGGAAACGAAAACATAAGTTCCACGTAAGGTGATTTGTTAAAATTAGCAAAAAATCTAAATTAGCTAGAGCATAACAAAACAATGAGAAAAATGAAGTAACACCTAACCACAAATCAATATATACAGATCATTCATATTGAACAAAAAAATGAAACCTGATGGGGTGCTGCAACAGAATAGAAACAAACCTTTCAAAAATATAAATATTTTAGAAACAAACCAATTTAAAATCAGAAATACGCGCCTACTTGGATAAATAGCATTATTACATTGTTGAATGTATGTACATTTGTGCTATTTTTTAGCCAAAATTGAATTGCTTCGCTTTTTCTGCTTACTAAGTTTTATAATTTTTTTAAATTACACTTGCTGAGAGAGAAAGAACAAACTGTACACACATTCTTTATATGTATGTATACATTCAACAATGTATTAATGCTATTTATCCAAGTAGGCGCGTATTTCTGATTTTAAATTGGTTTGTTTCTAAAATATTTATATTTTTGAAAGGTTTGTTTCTATTCTGTTGCAGCACCCCATCAGGTTTCATTTTTTTGTTCAATATGAATGATCTGTATATATTGATTTGTGACCTAACTCTATTTACCTAACGTATTATGTTGTACTGTTTGAGCATTCACCTACTGAATGTGGTTGAACTTATAAAACATGATTATTCAAGAAAAACTGTGGGCAGGTATAACCGTATACAATAAAAGTTATTTTTTCTGTTTTTCTTGTAGTCTTTCTTGTTTACAAACATTAAATTAGCGCAAAGAATACAACGAATTTGTTTGTGAATTGAAACATAAAAAAAAATACGCGGATTTATTGATTATTTTTTACTGTGTATATTTATAATGGATTATGTAACTTTTGTTTTCTAGATTAGATAAAAATAACACAAATTCTCTATTTACTTTTTCACCCGATTATTTCTGTGCATTTTTTATTTTTTTCATTAAGAACAACCACAATAATAACTTACTCGTTTTATTTTAAAATTTATTCCTTTTTTGCCGCACAAATATTATTTTCTATTGTTAATAAACATTTTTTTGAAAAACACACAAATTTTAAACAGTATTTCACTATATAATTTTATGTAATTTATTTTATTTAAATTAAAATTTTTTATTGGAGCAGATGAAGAAAATCAAACTTAAAATAAAAACAGCTGCTTAAACGTCAAATAAATAGTGAAAGCGATGAATTTATTTTTTAAGTTGACTGTACGAAAAATTCATACTCGTGGAGAATGCTAGAAATAAAATTGTTGTGGGGAGACATCTATGAATGGTATTTTTCATTGATTTTTTTTAACCCTTGAAGTGGTTTTGCCAGTTAATTAACTAATTTTAGTTTATTGATTTTATTGACTTTTATTCATCTGGATATCGCAATATTTCGAATGTATTTCTTATACTATGTCGAAAGGTGGAATAAAAACAATATTTTCTTTTGTCTTACTTGAATTTTGAAATAAATACATGGATCGACTTTCGATTTTTGTAATCCAAAATTTGTTAAATCACCATCCAGTTTAATATTCCATATTTGGCTGGATTGTTTTAGACCGAAACAGTCAGGTTGGATCATATATATCTCATCTTCCAAATCACCTTGGAGAAACGCTGTAACCGCATCCATTTGGTCAATATCTAAATTATACTTTGCTGCCATCTCCAATTGTTACGAGTACAGTCTGAATGACCGAATCGTGGCAAGCTGAGACATACCCGGATGTCAATTATTATATTGTAAAACGTCAGAAAGATTTTCACCACGACAAGTTACACTCCGATTCTAAAATAAAAGTATACTATCAGTAATCCTTGGTGTATCATTTATCATAATAGCATTAAGCAACGACAAATGGCAGCATTCATGCAGCAAATAGTTCAGCAGCAAAACGCTCCACCAGGGTGTGCAACGGCACAAATACATAAATACCACAGAATGGAAAAATTCGGATACTGCCCGGAGGACGATGAAACGTTCGACCGCTGCTACGCTCCACAGAGGAAGCACAGACATTGACGGTTCGCCAGCGAGTGAGTTTGCTCACTGAGAAGTTATCAACCTCGGAGTACCGACGTTTCGCTGACCATATCCTACCGGAAACCGTACAAACCGTCACCTTCGAGAGAGTAGCCGAGGAGCTAAAAAAAGTTTCAGACGGAAAGAATCGGTCTTCACACTCCGCTACAAGTGTTTAAGCATCACTAAAGGTTCAAGAGAAAGTTGGGACGATGTTGCAAGCCAAGTGAACATAAAGTGCGAACAATCTGAGATTGCCGCGTGCACAGCCGACGATTTTAAGGTCCTCATGTTCGTCAAAGCGCTCATTGGAGCTGAAGACTCGCTCGTTCTCTAAAAGCTCCTCATTAAGCTCGAGGAAATCGAAATAACTCGTGCAGCAGCACCCAATTCAGACATAGTGCCCAGATGAAGCTGAATGATGTCTGCGAGTTAGCAAAGCGGTTGTAGTGTCTCATGGACGAAAAATTGATGGTCCAACACTCCAATTTAGCACCGAAAAGCGAAGTGATGCAGATGTTCAGAAAGAAAGAGGGACACGGAAATCAACGGAAAAATTGGACACTCATGCTCGGAAAATTCACCGCACGTTGGAAGCTGTATGGACGAGAAGAAATCGGCCCATGCTACGTCGCAAATTCAAGCTTGAACGTCCTCGGCAGCGACTGGATGGAAGCCCTCGACCTATGGAACGTTCCCATCGCCAGCGTCTGCAACAACATCCGACTCGACGCTTCACAGCAATTTCCAAGTGAGTTGAGGCCAAATTTCCAGCCCTTTTCAGCGATGCGCTCGGCCTTTGCACCAAAAAGGCATCGTTGACGCTCAAACCAGGCGCAATACCAATTTTCCGCAACAGCCGTCCAGTTCCGTTTGCCGCTATGGAGCCTATTGGGAACGAAATCAAACGGTTGCAGCTCTTGAACGTGATTAGCCCCGTGCTACATTCAGCCAATCGGTTGCAGTCAGGAGTCAAACCAGCACCGGGAATCCTTCAAAGACTTGTGAGCAGCATGATGAGCGGAGCAAAAGGCGCTTTTCCGTTCATCGACGACTTCATTGTAGGAGGAACCGATCAAAACAACCAATATGTGCGAAGTTTTGAGCCATATTCAGGAGAACGGCTTCCTCCTCAAGATCGACAAGTGTGCTTTCCGTCAGAAAGAACTTGCATTTCTTGGTCACATAATCGACACTAGCGGCATTAAATCGAGCCCAGATAAGATCAAGACGCTCCAGAACATTCTGCCTCCGACAGACGTCAAGCAGCTTCAGGCATTTCAGGGAGCAGTCACCTGGCACGAAAAATTCATTCCTGGTATCAAGAAACGTCGCGGCCGATTAGACGAGCTTCTTCAAGATAATGTCACGTTTGCATGGAAAGCAAAACACCAGGAATCTTTCGACGAGCTCAAAACAATTCTGGCATCTGACCTCGGACTTGCTCACTACGACCCAACTAAGAAGTTTATCGTTGCCGCTGACGCTTCCAACCATGGAATGGGAGCAATTCTCATGCATGAGATGCCTGGCAAGTCTTTGCGCCCAGTATAATGCATGCTGCACGCTGTTTCGCAGCAGCAGAAAATAACTACCCGCAAATCCAAAGGGAAACTCTGGCGCTCACATTCGCCCTTCGGAAGTTTCACCGCTACATCTATGGTCGCAAATTCGAGCTCCAGACGGACCATAAACCCTTGTTCGCAATCTTCGGCAACAAGAAGGAAATTCCGGTACACATGGCAAGCCGCCTCCAACGATACGCGTTGATATTGCTCACAATACATACGACTTCGAGATTAAATACCTCGACACGAAAAGCTTCGCATACGTGAACTTCATCTCTCGACTCATTAGTCAACACGAGAAGCCACACGAAGAAGTCGTCATTGGAAAGATCATTGCAGAAGGCTCACTAGGTTTCTTCGCCATCGACACCGCTCAGAAGCTGCCAGTAACCTTCGAAGCTCAACGATCAACAAGAAGACTTGCCAGCGGTCCAAGAGCAAGTTCCATTTTACTCATTTGGTGAACCCTCTCATACACATCTGGTTTGCGATTTTGGTTGTTATCACGCCATAGAAATCGTTGGTAGGCTCGATCTTCTTTTCTCATCAATACCTGGTGGCCATCTCGGTGACCGGTGACGTCTCTTGCAACGGCAACCTTTCCTTCGCAAAACTTGAATAAAACATGTCATAAAGGCTTTATCAGATTTGGGCCCTTTAACAATAAATTATTTAGCGAAATACCATCCACTTTAGCGTTTATTTGAATTTTCTACTGCGAACATTGGTAGATACCAACAATTCAGATCTGTCTGGTTAGCTGCGACCTTTTATGCATATCGCTTCTCTTTATAGTGTTGCATTTGTTGCTTAATCAGTTCACCGAACCGTAGATCCATGACTATCTTCTTCTCCAGACATTGGAATCGGGACAACGCCATTGAATAACTTTCGGGAAGTCTGACTCCTTTACGCCTTAACACGAGGCTAATCATGTAATGTTGACCCATTTTCTGACTTATTTTTTCCATAATTAACATAGCACGTGCATCCTCCTTGAAGATCGGTTCTTGACACATCCTTCCTTCTTCGAGAGCAAATTTTGTCTTTTTAAGCTGATGAAGGAACTCATAAGGGTAGCATTAACACTTATGCACGTGATACACCTCCCCCGACTTATTTTACAGTGACAAAGGCAAGCGGAGTTTTAGTCGCCAATGTTTCCTCAATTTCACTTGCTCTGACGTCGAGTGTTGTTGCCAAGTGCCAATGATTTAGACCGATTAAAATTTATGGTGCTTGACCTTGATAACTCTTACCGCCAAATTTTGTAGGCGAGTATATCTCCTATTCACTTCACCGGGAAAAATTAATTGCACTGGTAGGTTGAGATTACCGTTCTCACATCATTCAATCGATACCTTGTACTATACTATCTCGACTTGTAATTTCCAAATCGACCACCTTAGATCGTTCTTCTATTTGGTGGTGTATCCTGTTCACTTCAGACAAAAATCTTGTCGCAAACCATTACCCATCGAATACCACCATTGTTGGTACCACAAGGAACAATACAGACGCTCTGGCATTGCTATGCGCTCCAAGCTGTCCTTGTAGCACTGTCCGTAACAAGTTTTGATCAAATTTTGGTGCTATTTCCTTCCGTTTATGCAGCAAACAGTGATGAATTCTTTCGCAGTTATCTTCGCCACATGTTTGCTTGTTTTTACATTCAGGTGAGTAGTGCTTCTCCAGACAACATCTACAGAGCTTTCTAAATGAATTTTTTACACTGTGCTAGTGATTGAGATTCGTTGTTACATATGTAACATTTACGCTGGTTTCCCGTTGGGGAAATTCCTGCTTTTGAACATTTTTCTCCTTTTCATCTTCAACCGAACCAGTAGTAAAAATATGAGACGGCGGCTGCCCTTTAGTTTCGCCATTCACTTCGATTCGACTACTTAGTTGTATTTGGTTTTATCCCCCTATTAGCTCACTAAAATCTTCTAAGTATGTGCGAATATCACTTAAAGCCGATACGCTAGCTTCTTCGTTATTGCGCCTATATAACGGGATAAATGACACAACACTTTTAGGAATAAGTCCCTATTAGTGTGGTCTAGGGAACCCGCACTACTTACATGTGAAACCAGACCTCTAGCGGCTGCTGACTATCTAATTAATGATCTCAAGTCTTTCAATTCTGGTGGTGGTATTTCTTTAAAGCGTGCACGAGCTGCATTTATTATTATGAGAGGGCTACCGAATAACTGTTTGGATTTTTTGGTGGCGCCTGGTACAGCTTCTTGGAAATTTATCATCGCCGACAGTTCCACACCCATAAAAGGAGCTGATGTTTTGAAAAGTTCCTGGCATCGTAGTCGTCATAAAGCGACAATGTATCATCGACCCGATCATCACACTATTTACGATAGGAACATAATCCACAAATTCGAAATCTGCATTGTTTCATATTCCAAGTGGCGAGTACAAGTCACGGAATAACGTAACTGTTCCCGTCCAGTACCACCAAGATTTCGCATTCCAACACCCTTGGAAGGGAGTACAGTATTTTCTACGCTAGACGTACGCAAATATCACCAAGACCAATCGAACGGTCTTTTGTTTTAGCTGGGCTAGATTTTTGCTGTGTATTTAGAAATGTTAATAGCCTTAAAAACGTACACAGAACATTTAACGCATATAGGAAGTTTTCCGGAAATTGTTCGAACATGGTCTACCTAGTCAACATGGGGAACTTGCAGTTATCACCCAGAGACACTACCAATAGCCGAGCGAGTGCAAGCCATAGTACATATAGAAAGGCCGAACAACGTACATCATTTGAATAGATTCCTTTGTATAATAAACTTTTACAGGACATTCGGAATAGAGTATCGAGGCATTTAACCAATGCAAGGAGAATCTATGTACGGCGACAGTTCTGGCACATATCAATTAAATAAAGTTAATTTGGGACAAGACAGCACATAATCATAATACAGCCCGAGCATTAAGTATTATATGATTAGTTAAAAATAAAGCGTGATTTGAGAAAAAAAAAATAATCATAATACAAGTTCTTAACGATTATTAGGCATTTGTTTGTTTATGTTTCAAAAAATGATTTAATTTAATTTTATACAAATACCAAAATTTGTATCATTTTTATTTTTCGTTTGTAACGTTCAAAAATATAGTAAAATTAAATTATTTTAAAAAAAGTTCATAAAAAATTTCTCAATTATACACAAAATATTTGTTTTTTAATTTATTGTATATCGGTTTCATTTTAAAATTAACAATATTACTTTTTGGTTTAAAGAAAATAAAAACAATTATGAAGAAAAGGAACTTTATAATCAGGCAGATTTAAAAAAAAAAAAAATGCAAAAAAAATTGTATGTAGGTTGTTGTTGTTATAAAATATTGCTAATTTTAAAATCATACTTATAAAAATGAAAGTTTAATAATAAACATTTGTTTAATTTATTAGGCTTCTTCTTCATGAATCTCATCATGTTGTTCATCATTCTCATCGAATTCAACATCATCATCAGCGCTCGCTTCCTAAAATTGCAAAAAAAAACATTAAAAGGATTAGACTCTATATTCTTCTCACAATTTTTATTTATTTCGCAAAAATCTTACTTGATATTGTTGATATTCAGATACTAAATCATTCATATTGGATTCAGCTTCAGTAAATTCCATTTCATCCATACCTTCACCAGTGTACCAATGTAAGAAAGCCTTTCTTCTGAACATAGCGGTAAATTGTTCTGAAATACGTTTGAAAATTTCTTGGATAGCCGTTGTGTTACCAATGAAAGTTGCAGACATTTTTAATCCTCTTGGTGCTATGTCACAGACAGCTACTTTAACATTATTTGGTATCCATTCAACGAAGTAACTACTGTTTTTGTTTTGAATATTTAGCATTTGCGTATCTACTTCTTTCATTGACATCATACCTGGTAACGAGAAAAAAAAAAGAAATCGGAACATGTTAATAATTTATTTCCTTATTTAGAGGGGTCCACAAAAGTTGTTTGTGTTAAAATTTTTGACACAGTAGTAACAACCAAAATATATTGCATATGTACATTTAAAAGGGGTTACATAAAATTTTTGCGAAAATCTTGCTTGAAAATTTTTTCTGATATGATACGATGAGCATGACCGTGTACGACTTAGGTAAAGGTTTAATATAATAATTTCTGGCATTAAAATATTGCTAATGAAGCGTGTAATAAATTCTTTCAAAATTAATTTAGATCAACATTATTTGAAGCGACAATAAAGCAGTAGGAAGAACGTATGAAAACGAAGCACAAACAGCCAGATTTTTTGTTATGCGTGTGTGTGTATGTAAGGATAACAGACAATAAATAATAATAAAAAGAACAAGGAAAAGGTAAAATATTTTTGTGACAAAAATCTAATAAATTATGGTTTTTACTTTTAGTTTAGTTCTTTGTTGTTGTTCGCACTGGTGTGTAACCTTATAAAAAAATTGGGAAGAAGTTTGTTAAATTTAAGATCATCAAGATAAATTAAGTTATAATTATGATTTCCTGAATCGCTTAACTTTGGTATTTTTATAACTCGTGGATAAAATAAGGGCGCTAACCAATTTCAAATTTTGGCAGGTGTTCTATAACTATTAACCTAACACGTTTTGACTGAATTTCAACGAAAAAGAAACAAAAAGATTTCTATTGTTTATTCCCATTCTTTCTGTAAAGTATGTACCATAATTAAATTGAGTTGTTTTAATATTCTAAAATAGGACAAGTACTTCTAGGAAGGCTAGTTTTACAATTATCTAGTAATACAGATCTTACACATTTCAACAATGTAAAAAATAATTTTTTTGTTGTCACACAACTGTGTTCCATTTTTTGATTGGTCAATTAATGAATAAGTATTAACATATTGTTCAAGACATATTAGGTATTCTCCCCAGAGTCTGTATTACATAGGCGCTCTTATTCAATTCCCCAATTCTATGTGTTGATTATTTTCTTGCCGATTTTCGTACTTTTCCATATAATTTTTCTTTCCGAGGGGTGATAAAATATTAAAAAATAAAATAAAATTATACGATTTATAATTAATAAAAAAGAAAAATTTAAATAATTTTCCACTCGATAAAAATTTAATTAAGAAAATTGCTTGAGTGCTTCTCTTTCGTGTTGTTAATTTTATGATATACGACATTAGAAAAAATAAAAAGCTTAAAAATGTATACCTCTGAATATGGCAGCAACAGTTAAATATCTTCCGTGTCTGGGATCACAGGCTGTCATCATATTTTTAGCATCGAACATTTGTTGTGTTAATTCAGGTACGGTTAAGGCACGATATTGTTGTGATCCTTTGGCAGTGAGTGGAGCAAAGCCAGGCATGAAGAAATGTAGACGTGGGAATGGAACCATGTTGACTGCAAGTTTACGAAGATCAGCATTCAATTGACCAGGGAAACGTAAACATGTTGTTACACCAGACATTGTTACCTAATTTAATAATTTAAAAAAAAATGTTATGTTTTTGTGTTTTTAAAATATTAGATTGAAAGAGGTATGTATGTATATATAATTTATTTAATCGATCACATTTTGAAACTGGCGACATCCTTGTATGCTCGCTCATTTTGCCCCAAATACTCACAGATATTAAATGATTTAAATCTGAATAAGTTGGATTAACCAAACGTAGTGTTTTGAAACAAATATCATAGAGGGCTTCATTATCAATACAAAAAGATTGATCACTATTTTCAACTAATTGATGTACCGATAATGTTGCATTATACGGTTCAACAATAACTTCGGATACCTAAAACGCAAAAAAAAAATACATTTGTTTAAAAATTATTTTTACTTACAGAAACAAGATGATTTAAATCTCCATATGTTGGTGATGTTAATTTTAATGTGCGGAAACATATATCATATAAAGCTTCATTATCAATACAAAATGTTTCGTCAGTATTTTCAACTAATTGATGGATTGATAAAGTTGCATTATATGGTTCAACAACCGTGTCCGATACCTGAAGACAAAAATAAATATTTATAGGATACAAAGACAGTTTCACAAAAGCAAGTAAATATTTCTAAAATTTTTTTTTTTGTAAAATCGCTTAAACTAGCTAGACAGTAAAAAAGACGTTTTTTATTTACATTTATAAATATTCAATTAGCAAATTAATCATAAAACACCTAATATTTTCAAGGCTTTTACCCTCAACCTATATTTAAACGTACATGTATTATAAAAATTGATAAAATACACGTATGTATATGGAGTATGGAAATACATATTCTAACAAGTGTCATTTATCACAAACAAATATCTGTAGATATTATTAAACAAATAAATATACATGTTACAATCTAACATAATAAATGAACAATATATTAACTGACAGGACTTTTCCTTAAGACTATTACATACAAAAGGATCAAATCTCTGAATAGGGAAGAAGGAGGGGGTCGTTGATAATGATGATGATATAAATATTATTTTATTCTTAAGTACATACAACATATATTAGAATATGTATTTATTATATTTTCTTGTATTATTGTGCACCAGGTGGAAATAAAAGCTTTTTTTGTAAAGATTACTATATACATACGAGTTTACTACTCTACATAGTGCCGTATAGATATGAATACTAACTTACATTATAAGTAAAATAAATAAAAAACGATCTTATATTATGTGGTAATATATTAAAAACTATAAAAATGATTATTTTGTTTGTAATCATTATTTATGATATTGTTAAGTTGGAAAAATACATTTTTTTACAGTGTTGGGGTACAGAGGAATATGGCACATGTGGTAACATTATACTAGACATGGTATATTGGCAGTTTTATAGATATTTTAGAAAGGGATTGTAAAATTTATGTCTAACTGAATCTTTACAATGTTAATTAAATTAAAACTTTTGGGAGGTCAGATCTTAGAGTTTGTGTACATTTTCCATAACTTTGTTGATTTTATTTTATTTTTACATGAAAGCTTCTAACATAAAAAACGTAATTAATTTATAATAATGAAAATATACCAAGAACAAAATGCTTTTCTGTAGAGTACATAAAAAAAAAATTTACGCGTGTAAATTAAATTATATAATTGAATTAAAATCTAAAATTATCTTTATTTTCTCTTTATATTTTGTTCATGTACTATATTTAAACGAAGAAATAAAGCAGAGTATGCAATAAAACAAATTAATGATATGATTAATATTTTCTTTTTTTTTTGAATTTACAAACATAATTATAAATTAAACAATGAATGGTAGGAGATTTTTACTTACTTTTGGTGATGGAACAACAGAGAATGTGTTCATGATTCTGTCTGGATATTCTTCACGAATTTTTGATATTAATAATGTTCCCATACCGGATCCGGTACCACCGCCCAGAGAGTGTGCTAATTGGAATCCTTGAAGACAATCGCAATTTTCTGCTTCTTTACGAATTACATCTAAAACAGAATCTACTAATTCGGCACCTTCAGTGTAATGTCCTTTGGCCCAATTATTTCCTATGCAAATTTTATACATATATAAGTAAATATTATAATTAACATTTTATATAATTATTTACCTGCACCAGATTGACCATATACAAAATTATCTGGTCTAAATAGTTGACCGTAAGGTGATTGCCTCACTGAATCCATAGTGCCTGGTTCAAGATCAACGAGAACTGCTCGTGGAACATATTTATTACCATTTACTTCATTATAATAAACATCAATTCTTTCTAATTGCAAATCATTATCGCCATGATAATGACCTGTTGGATCAATACCATGTTCATCGGAAATAATTTCCCAGAACTGAAAAGAAATACAAAAAAAAACATTTTCTATTAAATACATATACAAATACATAAAAATGTAATAAAATATTTTTGTTGAAACATGTCAAGTGGAAAGTTTGACACAAAAGTTTTATTTATATTTTTTTTGTGATGTTCATTCAAATAGACTAATATAAGGGAACAAAAAATTGCTATATTATTTGGTACACAAGAATGTAAAAAAAATACCTACATATTTTCTAAGTGATTGATTTCCAAATACTTTATTTATGTACAAAAACCTAACTATGTGTATAAGTACATATCTAAAGCATTTTCAACTAGTTTGAATGTCAAAGTATGTACTTGTAAGTTGTATTTATATTTAGATTTTTTTCGAGTCTGTTATTGCATAATATTTAATGGGGACACGGAATTCAAGCACGTTAAATGATTCGTACGTATATTTTTTGTTTATTGCTTATTTTATTAATATTATTAGAAAGGTTCATAAAATCATTGATAAGATTAAAGCTATTTTATTTCACCAGCTTTAAAACAGTACAATAAATAAAAAAACTGAGTATTCTTGATATGTGTAAATGTATCTTCATTAAATTCCCATGTTATCATCATTTCCTTTTTCGATTTTCTTCATGTCATAGACAGATGATTTTGATCAAAATTGAAATATGACTGAAGTGTTTTTTTTGAGGACTTTACGTTAAATTATTTGTCATGTCATATTAAATTTCAAATTTTATATTCATATTTGTTACAAAATAAAATTCCGAAATAAAACAAATCCAAGCTTGAAATCTATTTTTTGTAAATGTATAGAGGGAATTTATGAATCCCGAAAACGCGACAAATTTTTTGAATACCATAAATTTAGGTGTATAAATAAATGGGATATCGTGTGTGTACATACAAATTTTCTAGTGTATAATGTATATGTTGTTTAAAGCTTAGCGAACGGTTCACATATTATAGGTAAATATTATTATGTTGGTGATGGTTATAGCGTTGAACAAACACATCGTATAACAATTTTTTTTTGCATATAACTTTATTTCGCCTTCGTTCTTATTGGATTATAAATAAGAAAAGAAAAATATGGATTTTGTATTTATTTGATTCAGCACATACGTGTACATATACCAGACGAAATAAAATTGAGTATTAGTCCTATCACGTTGTTATTTTTATGTAAATATAATCTTTAAATAAATATGTGCTTCTATATTATATTCATTCTTCTTAGTGTTGTTGTGGTTAAAGCATTTTACCTGGATACTAACGTTTCTGTTAAAAATTAAAATAGATTGTTTGTCACGAGTGCTGAAAATATTTTCCGCACGCAGACCAACCGATTCTGAAATTTCGAGTTGTAATGACGGAGTGCCCCGCCCCATAAATTACTCATTTTGATTTTGGTTTAAATCCATTTTAAAACAACTCAAAAATTAAATGTATCGCAATTTAAATAAAATTTAAATTCATTAAATTAAATATTATGTTTTCAATAAATAAAAACTATACATGAGTAATTAAATTATAATAATGCATGTATTAAATTCTAATCATTTAATTGAATTAATATTTATTAGAATATTTTATGATAATTCATGTTTTAAAAATTTTATAATAATTATTATTATACATGTTATGTACATATTGGAATACTAATTATTGCTGCGACTGGAAAAATATTTCGTTCAAAACTATTGTCGTGAATTCATGTTATTGGTGGAAAACAACAACGGTTGGAAAGCTTTTTTACAAAAAGATAAAAAGTAACTTAGTTACGTCATCAACAAGTCTTTGTGGCCCTTAAAATTTAAATTTACGAAGTTAAGTTTATCATGGTAAAATGGGTTGTGAAATGAAAATGAGACTCAACGATCAGTCTGCTACCAACTGGTAGAAACCAATTTAGGCATAATTAATCTATCGACAAAAATCTACAGATTTAAACAAATTTAGGCCTTTAATAAATTGTGATAAATTCTAGTAAACATTGAAATTTGCAGATAATAAAAAAGAATTTTGGAATTAGGATCTTCTCAAATTTACTACCTGAAAGAATGTGTTCCATTTTTTTTCCATCAAATAAGTTCCATTCAAATTCACTCTTGTCGTTTTTTGTGCCAAAACTGAATTTTGAAAATGTTAGAATTCCATTTTAATTAAAAAATTTCAAAGGACAGATCTCTCTTCTATAATTTTACTGGAAGTGTCGCAGAATTATTAATTCGAGAATTATTTTTTAATCTGAATAATTCTAATTTCGAAGTATTTTTGTTTAGGTATCGCTAAATATGAATTGGAAATTTAAAAAATTAAATTGAAGGAAAATATTTTATTGGTATCAAGATAATTTTATTTCTCTTACATATAAGCATTTCCTTATAAGTTCTGTAAACAACAAAAATGTTTATGATCCGAGCTTTTTGATTTTTTTTTCTTTTAAAATTGTCCTTTAAGTAAAACGATTTTATATTACGAAACAAACCTTTTTATTATTTTAAATTAATTAGGTCGTCATTTATAATAAAAAAAAAATATTTAATTAGGTAACCCTCGTATAACACAGTGATTACGTCCCACCAGAACACCGTGCTAACCAAAACCGTGTTATCTGAGATAGGTTTCATGCAAAACCAACCTTTAAATGATAATTTGTATTATGGCATTGACACACTACGATTTAATTAATCGGATTTACTGAATTTATCGAGTTTAGCCGTAGTGTGTCAACCCTAATTTTTGCTAATCGCGTTTTGTTTCATAGAGTACCTGAACCAGTTTAGCTAAATCGGATTTATTAAACCGCAGTTTGGCAACGCTATAAGGTTAATAAAAAGAGTTTAATTTTTTATTAAAAAATTTAAACCTTAACGAACGAGAACTTTTTTTGTAATACTCGCCTATAGGTCGATAGAAAATTAGATGAAATACTGGATTAGATGAAGTTTTACAATATGGCCAACTACCATGGAACTTGGTTATTCCTAAACTGAATGTGATGCAATTCGACATGTCCAATGGAAATTCTAAAAAGATGTTTAGATAAAGTTTCTGGAATATGGCCAGTTAGGAAGGAACTCGATTAGGGTGGGAATATGGCCAACTAGGGTGGAATTTGGATATCCCATAACCGATTTAAGTGAATTCTAGAATATGGCCCATTATAAACGAACTTCGCTATTTCTTAACCATTTTAGTGAAATTTGATATGAGCGAAGGAAATGGAATTCTAGAATATGGCCCATTATTATGGAACTTAGCTCTTTCTTAACCAATTTTAGTGAAATTGTACATTCGAGATGGAAATGGGATTATAAAATGATTTTTATCTGAGGTTCTGGAATATGGCCAACTAGAATGGAACTTGGAAATTTCAGTGAAATTGGACATGCGAGATGGAAATGGGATTATAAAATGATTTTTAAATGTAGTTCTAGTATATGGACAACTAGGATGGAAATTGGCTATTCCCTTAAGCGATTTTAGTAAAATTTGACATGCGCGATGGAAATGAAGATTTTAAAATAATTTTTTACGTTACCATTGTGATTTACCGTCAATTCTAGTAGTTCATATTAATGAATCACTCCTTATCGATTAAATGTACCATTTCTAAAATTTGACCTTGTATTTAATTTTGAATGGGTGGTATGAGATTTGGTTTGAGAAGGTTAGCGGGCCAGGAGGCATTCCAGCACGCATTGAATGTGGTCGACTTCAACTCTTTTACTGATAAGGCCAAAGTTCTTTTCAAGCCTTGGACATGGACTCCGACATATTTGTATCAGATTCCATTTGATCCATAATTTATTGAAAAGTACGACGAATGTAATAAGATTTTAATGTTACAATAACACTTTGATTTTGCGGTAGAATAATTGAAGTCGTATTGTGCCTTATAAAAAATTAATAGAACATTTTTTCGTTTCATATAATCCACTACTTGAGGTACGAATCAGTTTTGGAACCAATCAGTAAACGTAAGGATTTATCTTTGTGTTTCATGGCCCGATGATTCAATGTCCAATAAATAACCACTGGTTTAGTAATAAACTCTCCCGACGCATTACTGCATAGAAGTACGGTTACTCTATCCTTCGTGACCTTATATCCAAGAGCAGACTGGACAAACCCGTTACATCATTGTAGAGAGGATTACCTGTAGTTTGAACCGCGGTACAATTTATAACCAGTATTTTTATTACTGCAATGTCAGAGTTCGGTATCTTTTTGGACTGGTCTCAATATTAAAAAGACCTAAATAAATCAACATTAATTAAAAACGATAAATCTTTAATTGATTTAAATAAATTTACATCCAATAAAACACGATCGTCTGGTCTGATCAATGTTGATCTGCTCAATTAGCAAATTGTCCTTCATTTATGTGTACATATATAATTATTTCCACACAAACATTAATTAAAGAACAAATAGTTTTAATTTTTGTTCTACACCATTTGAAAATATGTTTAGCTTTAATTAAAAATAAATCATTATACATTTTTAATTAAGAAGTGTACTGCAGATAAAAATGCAGTAAATAATTTCTTATTTTAAATTGATTTTTATTATACTAATTATTAATTTAAGCATATGGTGAGAAGTACAAAGCAATCTAATGTATTTCGATAATATTAAAACATGACGACGATTTAAATTTAATCAATCGAAGTTATTTAATTTGCATAATTTGTACAGTACCGAATTTCGTT